>OW387141.1:30094815-30785646 GCA_936440205.1 Lepidonotus clava
ATATATTAAAGGCTTAGTCATACCTAAGTCTAATATCTTATGAATCAAAACTCAATGTTTTTAACTAAATGTTGAGATAACGATCAGACCAACACGAAGAGTTGAGTAAGTGAGGGATGTTAACAACTTTATTAATAGATCTAACCAAGTTTCGCCCTTTGACAGGCTTCTTCACTTTTTATCTTAAAAACAACATTAGTATCTCCCTTTTAAAATTTGAATCAACTTGTAAAATTTATATATGATAAAGGTTTAAGAGATTTAGGTCCGAAATAGTGAGATGAACAGACTTTCAAATTCCATGATTTTTTCATGAACCTCTTCATTCACCGTCTTACAGTTTCTGTTGAAAATCTGGCTGGTGGAAAGTGTTCCAGTACTACGATTAAATCTAAATATAGAGCGAATTGGACAAATGCTGTTTTTTGGCTAATAGCTTTCGGTATGATATCAGTGTCTGAAATTGGGGGTACACTCTGCACTCGAGATGCATTTGATTTACGTCGGATGCATAGATTATAGAACTGTGTATCCGGATGTGCATACCTTTTTCTCAAGAGCAAACATCTTATTCAATAGAGAATGCAAGAAATATTGGCCTGGTGCACAATTTTTTGTCTCCTGCATCCAGAAGGCACATAGCAGAAATCCTCTAATTTCGGACACTGGACATCTCTCCAATGATCTGAGACAGATGTCTCGGTTTAAAATGAAAATATATATAGAATTGCATTTATTCTAAAGCTATGAGGCTTTTGGACAATACACTGAGACCTAAAGAAAAAAATTGTTGTGTTCAGGTAACCCGACCTACCCTTATATCTTGGCCCTACCCTACTTTTTTTTTGATAATTTTTTTCTAAAAACTATTAAAATTTATTAAAACTTACTTAAATTGTAGGAAATGGCATATATTTGATCAACTCGTGTAGACTATTTTAGATGCTGAAATGGTGTACTAATGGCTTAGTACTTTTAATATATTGTCATGTTATATAATCCAACAAGGATCAGGCTTAGCAAGTCTACTTCTAGTCTACTCTTAGAAAGAAATATCTTGCGCTCCTAGCGCCACCTGTTAACCAGTATAAAAGGTGTTGCAAAGTGGGGAGCAGTTAGTTTTAGTGAGAATGTCAGCTAAGTAAGTTTAGCCAAGGAGTTATACCTGGAGTAAGTACATCGGCTCCGTGTAACAGACTGGAGTTTACCAATACCCACTACCTCGGACATAGGATTGTGATAGAGCTGAGTACTAGAATGGTCTAGAAGGTGTTGGAACAACTCGTGTTCTAAATGTGGTTGATTGCTGATAGGAGATGGGAGGTGGACTGATGAAGACTTATACATGGTGGCTTTGACTCGGGATGAGATGTTTACTGAATAAAAACCCTTTCATATTAAGAAGCTCCCTCATCGTTCATTTCTTTTGAACTATTGGGAAGTGGACGGACAAACTTTAAAAGCAGTCTGAATTACTCAGGCATTCTGGATAAACGACTCATGAAGACTTGGATATACACGAACATTACGCAGTCTTAAATCTAACATTAACAATAGTTCATTTGGTGGAGATTACCCGAAACATGACTTGTGCCGTTTTGCTCATCCTTGATGTCAGCCACCGGTGACTTTGAGGCTTCCTCTAACCCCAAGCCTCAATCTTTGCGGCCCGCAGGACACGATGTGTCAACATCATATACAGGGAATGTGGAAAACCGCCACCTGGTAGGTAATCCCTTAGACGGGGAAGCACAGAGACAGGAGGTCGCAGCCAGACCCAAGCAGCTCTGCCCCGAAGGTGCACAAAATTACCAAACCCGTGGCAAAGGTAAACCATTTCCCTGGCACCTAGGGTCCAAAGATAGGCCGGTTCTTGACGAAGGACTTGAAACCCTAACACACTCGGGACGAGTTGAAGGGAAGAACCGTCTCACGGAATATCAGCAATATTGGAACCCAGGGTACGTACCACCTACGGACCACGAAACTGGTACTAGCTCTCGCTCCACCTGTGAATCCGATGTGAACAACCCGTGGTGTAACCAAAGTGTTCCTTATCGTTTACTACCTGCTGCGGGAGGTGAAGGCGAACAGGAAGTTTCCAATGAAGATAACCTATTTTCTTCAGGAAACCTAAAACAACGACAAAACACCGCGGATAACTCCAGCCCATCAGGGGGAAAACGCCCCGAAAATCCGGTAATCCTACCTGATGGGAGCTCTCTCACCTATCCATTACCCCAACGACTTGAGTTTATCAGTCACCCACTGGTAACACCAACTCACCCCAACCCGGGGGCGTCCATTCCTTATTCCACTGTAGCTAAAGGAAAAACAGTAGGAGGGGATAGGGGAGTGGGAAGGGAAGCAGAGGGAAACAGCGAGAAAGTAGGCAATTTACAACCCTATCGATTAACTTACGGTGTAGAAACGAACTTAGACCAAGCTGGTAAAAGAGCGGAAGCTCGGGCCTTTGATCCAGCCGAAATATTAAAGCAGTGGGCAGACTCAAGCCCCGAAAAGCACATAGATTTAGAGAGGCTAAGCGATCAGGATAGTGAAGAAAATGTAACGCTTAAAGCACAAGATTTTAACACTCTAACTCATGAATCGTATGAAGAATACGAGGACGAGTACGAGGAAGAAAATAGCGAGGCAGAACAAGCAGCCGCAGATGTCAGAGGGGGCAGTCCTGATAGAAAATTAGCTAGAGAAGATAAATCAACCTCGTCGTCATACGAACTTATTACCGAGGATGTTTTAGACACAGGTAAGAAGGATAAACAAGAAAGTGAGGACGAAATTAGTGTAGAAGAAATACCTGTGAAAGAACAGTGGGACAATCACGATATACAAAACCTCCACGAAAATAATATGGCGGAAGGAGGCGTACCTTTGGTGGATCTAGTAGGGGATGGGAATGGTCAAATCCCAGACCAACAACCGGGCCGAGGCGCACCGGCAGGAGGTGGGATAGACCTTGGGCCCATAAAACAAAATATGTTGTACCCCTTCCTAGCTCAAGCGATGGGAATCGATCCACTAGCAGGTCAGGGAAGAGGGGGCAACCAACGGGGTCAACAAGCTCAGGGAGGTCAAATTAATCGGGCCGATCCTCAAGGGCCTAACCCTCCCCTTAATCAACAGGCCCAGGGAGGTCAAGATGACCAGGCCAACCCGCAGGGAGCCAATCCTCCTCTTAATCAACAAGTTCAAGGGGGCCAGAACGATCAGGCCAACCCTCAAGGGCCTATTCCTCCCCTTAACCAACAGGCCCAAGGAGGCCAGGATAATCAGGCCAACCCACAAGGGCCTAATCCCCCTCAAAACCTTCAGGTTAATCCCCCTCCGAATCAGCCCAATCTGGGGATAAACCCTGGGGGACTTCAGCAACCTGGTGAAGGGGGAGATGGTGGGGCGAATCCGGGAATACAGCAGCCTAATCCTGGGGTAAACCTTGGGGGACTGCAACAAGATGATGGGAATGGCCAACCAGGCCAACAGCCTGGCCGAGCCGTGCCAGCAGGGGGTGGGGTCGAGCAAAACATGTTACCTTACCTAATGCAGGCGATGGCGATCGCAGCCAATCTTAACGCAGGCCGAGGTAGAGTGGGTGACCAACAGGGTCAGCAAGCTCCGGCAGGCCAGAATAACCAGGCGAACCCACCAGGACCTGGTAACGTTCCCCCAAACCAACCTAATCAACCCAACCCGCCAGGTTCGCCGGGCCCGCCAGGTCAGAATAACCCCCCAAACCCACCGGGTCCTCCACCGCCCGGCCCGCCAGGTCCGCCGGGCCCACCAGGTCAGAACAATCCTCCGAACCCTCCGAATCAGCCAAATCTCTGGAATATCTTCCCGCAACTAAACACGGCCTGGGGCCAAGTACCCTCACCAGTGCGGGAAACTTCCCATAATGGTCATCAAAGGGGACCGAATATTAGATTACCATGGTTTAATGGAAAGGAAGATGAGCAAATAGAAAAGTATTTCAGGGAATTGAAGCGACTAAAGGCTATCTATGACTGGTCGGACGCCCATCTCCTGAATATGGCGTTATTAGGCCTGAAGGGACGGGCAGACGACTGGGCAGGGGCCTTAGCCGAAAGCGAGAAAAATACATTTGAAAAATTAGAAACTCAAATGACAAAGATCTTCGGTGATCGAAGAGCTAAGTGGCAGAAACACGCAGAGTTCTGTGGCCTTAAACAAGGAAAAGACCAGAGCGTGATCGAATTTGCAGGTGTCCTGAAACAAAAACAGGTTAAAGCAGAAGCAAGCGAAAGTATGATGTTAGCTGTGTTTTTAGAGGGATTAAAGCAGGGTGTGGCCAGACAAGTAGCTATACTGGACCCTAAGTCGTTCACCGAAGCGGTGGATTGTGCAACGAGACTAGAGTCGTTGGACAAAGGCAAAGGGGGAACTAAAATATCCAATGCAGTGAGCGAGCTGGCTGGGAGCCAAGCGTCAGAGGAGACCGCAGCCCTAAACTCTATCTCCGAACGGTTTGGAGTGGTGCTGGCCCGACTGGAGGCCGCTCCATGGTTTCAGAAACCAAAACCAGGGCAAAGCGGAGCTCCCCAGAATAGTGGTAACTATAAACAGCAAGGTTATGAGAGAAAAGATAGGTATGAAAATCAGAAGGGTGAAAGAAATTCAGATCAGAAGACTAAACCCAATACCGCCCCGAACAGAGAGGCAGACAAAGGAAAGAACCCGCCAACTCAGCAGAAAGTGGAAAGACCCAGGCTACCTTTTGATGAAAGTAAGTTTTGTATCATTCACCAACAACACGGTCACTCCACAGAAGCGTGCTTGTGGCTAAAGAATAGATTGAGGGAAAAACCCCCGCGGATGTACAAAGATAGTAAAGCCAGTGGCACAGAACAAAAGAGTCAGGGAAACTAGAGGGGGGGTCCGTTCATTCCACGATAGAATTAGGCGCAGTGGACGGACCGGCTAGGAGAGAGATAGGAGACGAAGCATTTTTCTTAACGTTAAGATTTAATGATCAGAAGGAGGTTAGATCTTTGGTAGACACAGGAGCGAGCGATTGCTTCATGTCCACCCATTGTAAACGGCAGATCCCTAAACAATGCATTTTAGATGAATGGAAGGTATCGAAAGGAAACATCAGTCTGGCAGACAACTCGTCTCAAGTAATACTAGAACAAATTAGATGTAAGTTTTCAATCCAGGGATCGGTGGTCTGCTATGATTTCAACATAGTGGACGATCTATGCCACCTAATAGTAATCGGTAGAAACTTATTAACAGTGCTTCGATCAGATTTATCTCTACCAGGCGCAAAGATAGAAGTGTTTTGTGGAAACCCTATAGTCAGCAAAGAAACAGTGAAAATTCCACCGGGAAATGAATGCATCATACCGGTAACCACCCGAGAGCCGCTGGGATTAGACTCACCAGTAGCTTACTGCGCACCGGCAGTAACCGCACCTGTCCTAGTGGAGGGGTGCGTGAATACGGTGGGAAGTCAGTGGTGGATCAAAGTCATGAATCCGCTAGATGAAATGCAAGAAATCACCCCACAGGAAGTGTTAGCTTTTGCGGAAGAATGCGCAGTGCCTGAGGTAAACCAAGATCAGATAGAAGAGTTCCTAGACTTGTGTTATCTAACTAAAACTGAGACCCCGATGTCCATTTGTAGAATTTCTGTAGAAGTAATGAAAGATGCAGTGCAAATGGAAAGCCAAATCTCTGAGGAGAAATCCCGAGATGAAATGGATGAAAATGTAAGTAAAATAGATCTAACCGAGTCGTGCTTAAACGACGAACAACAGGTAAGGTTTAGACAAATGCTTAATAACAACAGGGATGCACTAGCGTTTTCAATGGAAGAGTTAGGCCACTGTGAAATAGCGCCGATGAGAATAATTGTGGATGAGTCGCAAGGAGTAATAAGTTCCAGACCGTACCGATACTCTCCACAGAAAATGGACATCATCGATGAACAGGTTAGGCAACTCATAGATATAGGCGTTATAGAGCCCAGCAAATCGGCTTGGCGAAGTCCGCTGGTGGTAGTGCAGAAGAAAGACGGTAAACCTAGGCTCTGTACAGACTTTCGCATGCTTAATCAAGTCACTTTCAAAGATAAATTCCCCATGCCCACAGCTCGCTCGCTTTTCCTATACATGGCGTATAAAAAACCCACTATCTGGACAGCTCTAGATTTGCTAAGTGGCTATCATCAATGTGTAATCGAAGAAGACAGCAGAAAATATACCGCTTTTGAAACCCCGATGGGTGTGTATCAGTATAAGCGTGTACCATTTGGCTTAGTTGGCGCGCCTTGGCAGTTCACCAAGGTGATGGCCATCGCGCTAAAGGGGTTGATTCCTAGAACATGCTTAGCATATTTAGACGACGTAATCGTCTACGACACTACATTTGAAGAACACCTGGCAAGTGTTGAGGTGGTTCTCCAAGCTTTGGCGAGAGCTAATCTTAAATTGAAGCCGTCAAAGTGTGAGTGGTGTCGCAGTGAAATCAATTTCCTTGGCCACGTAGTAAACGCGGAAGGAGTGGCTACACAAAAGGTAACCACAGAAAAGATTACAGCCTTTAACCGTCCACATAATGTGAAAACTATTAAATCCTTTCTGGGACTGTGTAACTACTACCGATCGTTTGTCCCTAATTTCGCTGATTTAGCCAAACCGTTAAATCGGCTGCTAAAGAAAGAAGTCTATTTTGAGTGGACGGAGGCTTGCGAGGAAGCGTTTCAACAGTTAAAGAAACTGCTCACCTCGCCGCCCTTACTAATCCATCCAGATATAGGAGGGCATTTCTATCTGCTAACAGATGCATCAGACGCCGCGTGCGGTGCAGCGGTTTGTCACAAACTAGATGAAATCTACCGTCCGGTTGCTTTCTGGGGATGTACTCTCCGTGACGCCGAATTAAACTATTCGGTAACAGAAAAGGAGGCTCTGGCGGTGATTAAAAGTATTAAGAACTATGAGGATATGTTACAGGGAGCTAAGATTACTATAGTAACTGATCACAAACCATTGATTCCCCTGTTACAGAGTGCCTACAAGGCCCCGTCTGCTCGGCTAAGACGGTGGGCTTTGGCGCTGTCAGACTTTGATTTTGAAATCACCTATGAGCCGGGAGCAACTCATTTCCTACCGGACTACCTGTCCAGAGTTCACCACGAACATGTCCCGGGTGAGGAATATGAACCCGCCGTGGGATGTGAATTGTTCGAGGCTGAAATTCAGGATGGGGAGCTTTCCGTGGCTACGGTGATAAACGCGTAACTCCAAGATGCGGAGTGCGCGCAACTAATTGACTATCTACAGGACGGAGACCTGCCACCAGATCCCCTCGAGGCCAGGCGAATAATGGATCAAGCCGACTTTGTGGGAATGGTAGCACCGGGAGTGCTTTGTAGGTTCAACGTCAAAAGGTATAACAAACACCAAGACCAGTTGGTAAGGCTGAAACCACGAATGATAGTTCCAGGAAAGTTAATTCCCAGAGTCCTGAGGCTGTTACATAATGATATCTTAGCTGGAGGACATGTAGGTATCAGTAATCTCACTACCAAAATCTCTGACAGATTCTACTGGCGAAACATGAACGCCGACATAACAGACTATGTGAAGGCCTGTGAAACCTGCTCTCTAAGGAGACGGGCCCCACATTTCAAGGCCTTAGCTAAGTCTTGGGAGAGGCCGACCCGACCCTTTGAGGTGGTTCAATGTGATTTTATCGGGCCACTAAAGAGAGCTAGGGATGGGTCAAAATACATCATGACCTTCATAGACTTACTAACTGGATGGCCGGAGGCTTTCACCACGAAAGATTCAACCGCGCAGACCGCGGCCAACTGTTTTCTAACCGGGATAGTGTGTCGGTATGGACGGGTAAACCGCCTGCATACCGACCGAGGAGCAGCCTTCCTCTCAGGGCTATTCAGGGAAATCACCACACGACTAGCGTGCAAACAAACGTTCACCACCGGGCGAATGCCGACAGGCAATGCTCGAGTGGAAAGATTACATAAAGCAATCGAGAACCTGATCGCATATTATATCCCTGATGATCACTGTAATTGGACTGATCTGCTTCCCGTAGCGTTATGGACGGTTCGGTCCACGATCAGTGTACGGTCGGGATACAGCCCTCACACCCTGCTGTTTGGCAGAGATCCAATCAGTATGGGAATGCCTGAGCAGGGAACAATCCCTGAAACGCTGAATGACTGTGAATTCTTCATGCAAACAAAGGACAACATTGCTATGTTTAGGAATATGGCAGAACGAGTTGTTCAAAACTATGAAAAAGATCTGAGGCTGCGAATTGATGAGCGGGCGCGGCCCACTCAGATGTACGAAGGTGATATGGTATACATGTACGACCCTTTAGCTAGTGAAAATAAAGCGTCTAAGTTCTCAAACAGGTATACCGGGCCATTCAGGGTAATTGAAACAAAAGGGGACCACCTTGTTAGACTAGTGTCTTTAAAAACTGGGAAACAGGTACCACATCTAGTAAACATTTCGAAACTCAAACCTGCACATGGGCCTTGGTCCCCCGCCGTCCCTCATAACATTCCCAAAATGGTGAGAGAAGCGAAAATCACTAACTCAAAAGGGGCAGATCCTGACCGAAACCCTGAATTGCATCACACTCCGACGGGTGAAATCGCCGAGGAAGATGGCGAAATGAGGGGTGCTGAGACTGAAAACTCAACGGGAACAACCGGTCCCCGTGAGCATGGTGCAATTCCTATGGCCAGGAAGGTACCTACACAAAAACCTGGTCCAAGTCCCACCGATTTAGCAGAATGGGACGGGCAAATCACTGATGGTCAGGGCGCCAGTGCGGACACCGCACTGTTACCAAACTTATCCTTTGTTCCTAACAAAGCCGCCTGTGAACGGGGAACAGCTGGCGCTAATGGACAGAGGAAACGCAAACGAGCTAAACGAAGGGGCAAAAGCCAGCCGTTGGAGGGGAGATCCCCTCCAGGCAACAACAAGCCCATAAAGCTGCCCTGCGGTGATGTACCGATCTCGGATACATCGGAACAGAGCCCAGAAAAAAACAGAAAAGGACCATGTCCCGACGAAAGGTGGATATAACCTGCGTCGGAACCGTCGGCCTAACTACGCAGCTCTGTTCAACGGCGGGGAAAGCGACGACATGGATGATTAATACAGGAAATCTTGCCGCCCTGTGAAAATAAAGGCTCGGCGGAGCGGCACCGTTAGCATCAACGCTAATGGAACAGGTGGCCTACCTCACGGCCACCTCGCCGCGCCCAGGGGCGTGGCAGAAAGGGAGGGTGCGCACACCAAGAGAGATGCCAGTGGTTTGGCGTCATCTCCTGGGACCGGATGCAAGCGTTCCCCCCACCTGAAACAAGATACAGCTCCAAATATGGAGACGGCATGGACAAGCGGATCGGTTATAATTTCGTGGGATCCGCGCCGATCCACCAGTCGGTCCGCAACTCTGCTCCTAGACGGTCACCTCTGCTGCAGGTGATTGTACGCATAACCCAGCCTGGGAGGAAACGGAGATAGACATTGATTCTATCTCTGAATGAAAGTTGGAGATAGAAATTGTTCGACTTTCGACTTTTCCTGGAAGGAGCGGAAAGAGAACTTAGCTGGAACACTGATCCACCGACTCATGGGGAACTGCCTAGCCCTCCGGCCTCATAGCAATCCAAAGGGAACTACTACTTTCCCTGCGGACACGGAGGGAAGGATCATCGTCCCCCTGAGAAGGAAACGGATTAGCCGCCCCCACCAGAGGGCGCTACCCACCAAAGGGATGTTCGTTGGGCCATTCTTTTAGGATTTTACCAAATAAAAGAAAAGGCAGTCGAGAAGGAGAGTACCTTATACGTGGCTCGTTTGCTTCTGGTATGGGCACGCTACGACGGGCAAGGATGTGTACAATTCCTACCAAGGCGTGCTATATTCAGAAATTATAACGGAGGTCACAAGGAAAGGTAGTTACGGGACAACGGCGAACTGGTGACATTCACAGGGTGCTCGGCTCTCTCTCTTACCATATCGCGACTCCCTCAGACTGGACAAGCCATCCCTGGGGCGGGAGAAGCCGTAGCGAAAACCCACAAGGCGGTGGAGCGAGGTGCTGTCCTTATTAATAGCCCCATCGTCTTGGTTATGTGTAAATGGCCGCCGGATCATCGTATGTCTTAAGTCGAGGGATCCTGACTTTACCATAAAGTCAGGATCCAACGAAAACAAGTATCAAAAAGAAAGAGAATAATGAACAACTGCCCAAAAGTACAAGACTAAGTTATTTAGGCCATGTTTAGACCAGTTTTAACCGGGTCTGAGGCAAAACGGCAAGAAGTCAAGTTTCGACCCGGGTAAATTAGAAATAATTAAAATTAATAAAGAAGACGTGCGGCTTCAGAGCTGACCGCCGTCGAAGAAAAACAAAAAAACAAAAAAACAAATGAGATGCTAGTCTTGACCGCCGTCGTGGCGCTAAAAAGTAACCGGGTCTCCGCTCAACAGTTGAGCTGAAGAGGGGGGACACGGTCTACTAATTCCCTAACGAACGGCTGCAAAAACTTAGTTGACACCCATAGCTAATAGTCTACCCAGTCTATTAGAAAGAAACTAAAATTCTAAAGTTGTCTATAACATTAATAGATATTCCTGCTCCGCGTGCGCATAGTTAGGATAAGCTGGGGGCGGAGTCTTTTCAGGAGTAGTCTTGACTCTCCACAAGAAAAACGGGCATAGACCTGAACAAAGGACGGGTTTAACCTTGTATTGTACTTCGGTAAAGGCCCGACTTACTAGGTGCTGTCTGGAAGTGAGTGATCTGAGGAGATGCATTTACACATCTCTGTAATTTAAAGGGGGTGTAGGCTGCATATTAAAAAAAAAAAAAAAAAAAAAAAAAATAATATGCAGTCTGCTCCCGATTATAACAATGGGAAACTCGGTGCTGCCCATTCTGGTCCTATGAATGGGGGGGGTACCGACAAACCACGTGTAACTAATGAGGACCGGAAATCAGATCAGAAATGAACCTGAATCTGAGACCCGATCCTCTAGTGATAACTAATGAGGAACGAATAATCTCAACCTCCTTTGTACAGTTAGTACTTAATGTCCTTTAATGACATTTATACTTTACGGAATGAAACGCTACCCCCACCGCTTGTCATGATGGCTTTCCCCATGTGATGTAAAGTATAGGGTAAACAGTAAGATGTTACTGTTAACATAGGTGTAATATCTATTCAGTGAACCGTTTGGAGTTAGGGGCGCACCTGTTTGCCTTGTTAGGAGGGCGCCACTACCCAATATAAAGTGGAACTCGGTCTTCAAACCCCAGATTGAATGTAGGGGGTGAACGCCGAGCTACCACCTGTAACTAACAAAGAGGGAAGGGATTTTGTCTTAACATAACCATTCAATGAGAACAAACTGTGGCTTTAAAGGTGATGCTTCACAAAATGGAGTCAAATATGTTAGAACAGTTGTCACCCTTGGGGGGGGGTGTTAACTTGTTTACATATAAACCCTTGGAGTGTATTGGGTACTGTACAGAAAGAGTGTTGTCAAGAGTATTGACTCTTGGAAAACCAAAGTAGCTTTTAAAGTAAACCACCATAGATCCAATTCCTATCATTATTCTTATCTCCTCATGAGGTCGGTCAGGGAATCTGAGCGGGACAGTTTTGCATCACATCTCGGGCACTCATGAAACCTTTGCAGATGGATGTTCTTGTGGCGGCTCAGCCCCGACCTGTGGGCATAGGCTTTCACACATTCCTCGCAGATATATCACCATTTGAGGTGTTTGGTAGTCTTTGCGGGTTTTGGTGCCTTTCTAGTTTTCTTTAACGGGAACACCATTCCTTTGTTGACAACGACAACACCGAATCTCTGTCTGGGAGCTCATTCAGTGTCATGAAGGCTTCGTTCTGGTCTCCTTGCAGGAGTATTGTCTCCTCATCTGGACAACCCAACACAATAATACTCGCTATAAAACTTATTCTAACACCATGACACTGACGACGTCTTGTCGTTAGACTCAACATGGGAAGGGTATTGGTGGCTCTTGCCACTCCCTCTCAAACTTACCTTGGAGTCGCCAACAACTCGTTGGGCGGCTCCACCTGTGGTGTCGCCTCACGTGGCCGACACGTCAATCTTTCCAGTACTCTGTAAGGGGGATAACTCATCAAAGAATTCTGTCACAAGCCAATCTAATGCTGGGCAATCTGGACCAAAATACTTGGTCATCTACAGTTACTCTAATCTTACCAGGGTAAACACCCTAGGAAGTGCTTGTTCCCTAGGGCGCCCCATGTGAATTGTTTCCAGTATAGACATTTACACTAATGTCCTGTACGAATAACGACTAAACAAAGAATTCTGTTACAGCAAATCCAGTGTTGTACAACTCAGACCGGAATCTCTGGTCACCCATACATGAATCCACATGTGCAGTGTCAGTCCCCAACAGTTAATAGTATCAAATAATACCAGAATACCAATACAGTACAAATCGCCCACACTCCAAAAAGCCTAACTTAAATCGGTAATGTCAACAAACCACTAGGCAGAAAAACCCTCTATTATCGCCCAACCACGCGCGAGATAAAATGCTTGATCATGTTCGCCTAAACAATCCCTCCCACTAAAAAAAAAAATCATATAGCCTGACACCTTTCAGTGCCAACCGTGTCACATTGCTTCATTTACATCACCCTAACATACCGCAGGACCTGGAAAAGATAATAAGTTTAGTACGCAAGGTCCTAGTTCTCAGCCCGCGTCCACCATCTTGGAACCAAAAGTAAACACTAGGCGGCCGCCCATGCTACCCGTTACAAAAATCACCAGCGAAACACAGTTTCTAGTTCCGGGGATGACATCAACTTCCGGAATACGACAACGTGAAGGCGAGCTGAGAAAACTGTTGACGAAGTCCTGACCAACAATCTCCTTAAAATCTACAGGTTAGTAGCCTACCTAACGTGCAAAGAACATTAAGAAGGAAGGTTGAACTCACCCGGTCTCGGAGCAGTCGGGATTGAGAGGCTGGCTCTACGAAGAGGGACGAAGGCCTGACGACGAACAAGGAAGGCAACAGATCCCATAAGAACAGTCTAAAGAGTCCTGCAATCCTGGAGTTCCTGAGAAAACGATCCGGCCGAAGCCTCTTGAGTAAATAGTATCTCTGTGGTATCCTGAGTTCTGTCTGGGAATTGATTGCAAAAATCACTAGGTGGGAATCACTCCGATAAAATTATGAAGAATCATTATGTACAAGGAAGTGCCGACGGTCTAACGGGGGGCTAAGGGCAGGCGGGCAATCACGCGGCCTAATGCCCTGGCCCACCGACGGAGGACACGGGCGGACGGCATATAGCCGTCCACCAATTCCCTAAAATCATTGATGGTCATTAAACCGTCCGCTGCGGACCGAGTCATATGCAGGGCTTGTCCAGTGTAGATAGTCGGTACGCCGTACCAGTCGTTCGCGCGTTGTACTTCGCGACCAATCTTTGGGGCGAGCCGATTAACCCATTTTTGAAGCGACCCGTCGCTGTCGGTGAGGTTCCAGCGACGGGCGTCGAATCCGGAGGGTGTTGCCAAAATAAAGGTGGATGAAATTGGATGGGATCGTATATTCAGGAAGGCTCTGTTGAATAGTTCGGAATAAAATCTCACGGCTTCTTCGGGGCGGATAAACAGTGGAATGAACAGGTCCAGCTCCTGATCCCACGTAAGGATGTCCAGTAAGTTTGTCACTACAACTAAAATATCTTCTGGGTGAAGGACATGATGTGCGAAAGCAAAACCGGCCAACTCGGCGGTCGTTGCTTCGACGCAAGGATGAATCACACAGCTGTTGTCGGAATCCTTCAGGAGCAGGTCAGGGTAATCCTGAAGACCGGCTTCCCGGTCGGAGCAGAAAACTGCTACTCGGACCATACTTCTTCGTGAAAAGGATAAAGTGTTGCGAGACAAAAGCAAAACCACGTCTGTCCTCTGTAAAACGACCGTCGGCACTGATTAAAATGACGTCAAAACGAGGCTAATTTGGGAAACCCCTTTTTGATCCAAAAGATCCAAATTTTGAAATCGGCTAGCATGATCAAACCATCGTATAATTTTTTACAAAATCTGTGCTAAACTAAAGCTTAGGCCCCAAACCAACATAATCAAGCGACAGAATTAATTCATATCGGCCCAAAATATCAGGTCGAACCATCAAACTTGCAAATTTGTCCGAAACAGAAATTTGCCATCCGGGCGCTTCGCGCCTGGAGGAATCAAACCGAGGTCAAACCCTGGAGGGGAATTCTAGTCAAGCGTCCCGCTAAGTACACATGTACTAAGCATGACTGGTGAGCGCGCGACGCGGATGGTAATATTTTCTAGACCCAACTGCATAATGTCGCTAGATTAGATGCAGGGACCTTGTATTTATTGTAAATAATGTTGTTCTAGTTGAAATTTGATTGAACTTTGACACGCATTGTATAATGAACTTCCTTCGTTCAAAATGTCCGAATCCTCTGTATTGACTTATGTTGTGTTAACTTGTTCTAAAATTTGGATTTGATGTGTACTTGTTACTCTTAAAAGGTTAAGACAACTTTACACTGTACATATGTTGAGTTCTGTTGACTTGTGTTACAAATTATAAATATCAGAAACTGTATACATATGTACTAAGTCAAAAACTGAATTGGTCACCTTATGCACGGGTGTCGTTATCCCTAGGCCTTAATATGGGCTGACAATTCTTTGAACTCACCTTGTCACCTTATGCACGGGTGTCACCATCTTTAAATCTTAATATAAGCTAACGATGCTGAGAACTTACTTTAATGTACAAGGCACGTACTAAGTGAATACCTAAGATGACGAATACTTCATCCTCTAAAATTGACTTTGTCACTTTGTCACCATGATTATGTCATCATTTACGTTGTTATCCAAATAATCATGTTATCAATTTTTAACACTTACCTTGTCATTTTATGAACGGGTTCTGCTAACCTTGAGCTTCAAGATGTGGAAATCAACTCAATGAATAATTTCATTGTGAATTTGTGTTGAAACCGGATCTACCAATCTATTGACACTGTGTCGAATGTACCACGAGAGTCAGGGCCACCCCCACATTGGTTTCTTTATGTTAGGAAACAATAATAACAAATATATCCAATCATTAAAATTGGGAACTTTATCACATTTGATTGAAAATCTCCATTTGGTTTGAGCTATGTCGTCCACCTCCTTAAACTCAAACACCTGACCGCCGTCGAATGTACTAATGGCTTAGTACTTTTAATATATTGTCATGTTATATAATCCAACAAGGATCAGGCTTAGCAAGTCTACTTCTAGTCTACTCTTAGAAAGAAATATCTTGCGCTCCTAGCGCCACCTGTTAACCAGTATAAAAGGTGTTGCAAAGTGGGGAGCAGTTAGTTTTAGTGAGAATGTCAGCTAAGTAAGTTTAGCCAAGGAGTTATACCTGGAGTAAGTACATCGGCTCCGTGTAACAGACTGGAGTTTACCAATACCCACTACCTCGGACATAGGATTGTGATAGAGCTGAGTACTAGAATGGTCTAGAAGGTGTTGGAACAACTCGTGTTCTAAATGTGGTTGATTGCTGATAGGAGATGGGAGGTGGACTGATGAAGACTTATACATGGTGGCTTTGACTCGGGATGAGATGTTTACTGAATAAAAACCCTTTCATATTAAGAAGCTCCCTCATCGTTCATTTCTTTTGAACTATTGGGAAGTGGACGGACAAACTTTAAAAGCAGTCTGAATTACTCAGGCATTCTGGATAAACGACTCATGAAGACTTGGATATACACGAACATTACGCAGTCTTAAATCTAACATTAACAATAGTTCAATGGTGTTCTGCATGTATTCTGAATTTTCCAGAATGCCTGAGTTTATTTGTGAAAGTAAAAGAAATTGTAAAAAAAAAATAATAATAATAATAAATCGACATACCTACTAACAGTGTTCGAAATAAAGGATTTTTTCTATGCACACATCAGGTGCATAGGGCTCCAAAATCATGCACCCGGTATTTTTTCTATGTGCACACTCCAATATAAAGGTATCAAAACTAGACAAAATCAATGCACCTGCCGGGTGCATGGCTCTACAAAAGTGTGCACCCTGCTGACAAATTATGCACACCGGGTGCAGGGTGCACCCTTAATTTCGAACACTGCTACAAACCCTAATTTTTTCAACCTATGCTACCTGACCACAACTTTTTTTGGGTCTGATTACATTTGTAAACGGTAGTTAGGTATCCGGAAGTACGTGTTTTAATTGCCTCCCAGATTTTGAACATACAAAACTTCGGACATTGTTCAAAAGGCCATTTGATTTGTGTGATTCAGGATCTCAATCACAGATAGACGTGCGAAGATTAACAATCTAGAAGTGAATGGCCGGCATTCATTTTTGTTATCTGAACAATCAAGATTAAGATCTTTTTAGTATTGCTCCATATTTTGAAAATCAACATTATTAATTGAGTAGACAAATAAATATCTAAATCTTGCTGTACGTTAGTCTAGATCTATATTCATTGAATGACTTAATGTGTACATTGCGAATCTATTTATGTTATGTGACCTATCTGTGGTCTATACAGTTTAGAATGACTGTAAAGGGTCGATCATATTCAGTGAGCTAATTAATTTTATTCAATCAACGTCACTGATACCCTGTAATAAATGTTAGATAAGTCCTCTAGATCTATAGATAGGCTAGCTGAATTAATGCTCCATGTGTTCTAAATGACCTAGATCTACTGTCATTTGTTGATATTAGTTCTACATAAAATTATGTCTATGGGAAAATTAAAAATCTCTAGGTTTATAATCACGGATAGATCTTATTTTGTAATAACATTAAAACAGTAACATGGAAGAACTTACATTATCATAAGAATTGGTCAAATAAAATTTCTAAAAAATAATTTCTTGCTCTTTATTCAATATCAGGGTACGTAGCCTATATTTAGTATTTTATTTTTAGACTGGATCATGTATAGCTCTATAGACTCTCGAGCTAGATCAGCTAATCAGCACACGCTTTTTAATGTGAAGTTAACATGGTCCATCAATGTGAATGAAAGTGCTCTCAAGACAATATCTAATCAGTCCAAATAAGCAACTGCTGAATGGCTCGCCCACACCATTATGTCATGACAATGCTTGTTTTTGTAATGGATTGGAGTGGCTTCTTTAGGTCAAGTGGTGCACTGATTGTACAGCTACAACTGATCCCCACAATGTCAATCCCCCCATGATATTATCTATTGACAAGATCCTAATCAGACCTGCCAGAGGTGATATAATTTTCTTTCTTAAAAGTTTATTAAATTTTATTTTGCTACTGTAAGCGCTTGGGTCTGTGTCATTTCTTGGAATCCATTCCTGTCCTTCTATCCTAAGCGTCGTGACTGTCAGGTATATTCTCCTCAAAACAAACGCCAATGTAATCACTTTGACCCAGTATATGCCTCGGTTATCCAACCATATAACACTACCTATGAAAAGAAATCGTATTGGCAGTCTTCCAAGATACACATAAAAAGAGCACGGTCAAAGGTCAACGCGTTGTTGTTAAAAGGTTTACTTACATCGATGTGAAATTCTGTCAAGTCAAAAGCCGCGGCGAAGAGCGAACAAAAGTGAGCTATGCTCGGTACCTCCCACCAAGATCGTAGTTCTACAAGAAAAGAAGGTTATACATGTCATTTAAACACTTTCATTGGATGTAAAACAAATATAGCTAAGTGTATGCAGCAAGAGATTAATCGCGGGATGAGTAGTTTACATGAGAAAAGTAAATAAACTTGCGTACCTTCCATGTGTAATATCCTTCTCTTTTGTTAGTTTTGAATTCCGGTCACTTCCGACCAGCGATGGGGCCTGTCATTCATGGAATTCAAGCTGTCGGGAGATTTTTTCCCGTACTCACTGACTTTCATCGTGCACTGACATCCATGTTCTGATCTTCCTTGCCAGATGCGATCAAATTCAAACAGATCCGATTGTGTAATTGGAGTAAATAACGTAAACGGGCACCTGCTCTCGGTCAATGGTTTCCGCCTCGCAATGAATTCTGGGTAATAAAACCAAAATGGCGGCCACTTCTTGAGCGCTCGGTGAGTATCTTGTCCGCTGTTTTTGCATAATTTCTTCGAACAGACGTGTTAATTATCACTTTCCAACCCACATGCGGCTTGGGCTTTTGGGGCTGACTCCATTGATCATCAAAATTCAGGCGGGTCTTGTTGAAACCACGCTGTGTGGCCCACAGTCGGTTCGTTGTGGGGGCTAAGCAAGCAAGATCAAACGAAGTTGTTGTCAATACAATACAATATATACAATATACTTTATTCACAGCCCTTGTTGGGGCAAAGGAAAGAGATCGGATGTAGCCGATAGATACATGGCCTCACCGGTGAACAATAATATAGTTTTTCACTCTTAAATCACAAATAGCTTATTAGCTCTTTAAGAAATCACAAATGGCTACTAATACTACTAAACTATCCATCACATGGAGAAGTGATGGTAACCTGACTACACAGATGGCAGCACCTTTTAAATATTCACAGTAGTTGATGGCAATGGTACACAATATAAATACACGTTGACTAGCGAAGTGACAAAAAAAATGGTTTAGCACATTCTGTTACAGTTGACCTAGGAGATTGCAGAGTTTGACTAGTGCTTGTGGCTTGGGTGGGATGAAATATGGTTAGACTAGGAGCTTATTTATTGCTTAGAGTTGGCTCTCTTTTGTTTGAGTTCCTGTATTTTTCTGGCCTTCCTCTCCACAATACAGTCTATTGTGTTTGTGCCTCTCTTGACAGTGCGACTGGCTTTCGCATAGGTTTTTTTTGTGCGTTTGGGGTGGTTACTAATTGTTGCATTACAGTTAGTGCGGAATCTGCTCATTATGGTACAGCAGAATTTTGAGAGATCAGATAAGGTTGTTGGGTTCTCACTAGTAAACAGCCTCTCCATGGTGAGGGCACTTGGTTTTCTCAGGTACGTTGCATCTATGTACCTTGACCTCTCAACGTGAAAGGCTTGGCACACAAAAACATAGTGGAATTCATCCCCAACCTCGTTTGCAGTGCATAGCGGGCAAGTTCGTTTGCTTTTCTCGACATTGTTATGTCTACCCACTACAATCGGTAGTCTATGATTACCACACCTAAATTTACAGAGATCAGTTGCTTCTTTCTTGTTTATAACAGTGAGGTATTTTTCAAACTTAAGGTTACTTTTAAAGATCCTGTAGTTACTACAGTGGCCTGAGTCTGTGACTGAGCTATGCCAGTCCTGGTTTTCTATGGCTGAGATTCTTTGCTTCACAACAGATTTTATGTAAACAGTATTTACATAACCAGGTAAAGTGTGGTATAGAAAGCCCATTCCACATTCATTAAATGAGGTTTCAATTTTTTGCAACCATGGTGAGTTGAGTAGACCTTTAGCCTGTTTTTCCCTTACAATCTGGAACAGGATAGACGATACTTTACTTGATTTCCCCGTTGACAGCCTTGACCAAAAATTCACCATTCGCTGTTTAACTGTACACATAAGTCGGCTGCGTCCGAGTTCCCCAAGGGCCATACAGTTGGCAGTTTTAGGGCTAAGGTGAAGGACATATTTACAGAAGTAACTCTGTACTCTCTCAATTGCATTAATATTTGAAAAGCCCCAGACTTCACAACCGTAGAGTAAAATAGGGACGATACATGCGTCAAAGAGGTGGCAGAGTAAATCGAGGGGGAGTTGGAGCTTCCTTGCTTTTGTTAGTAGGGAGAATAGAGCCCTTTTCGCTTGAGATACTTGCTTACTCATAGCTGGTCCAAATTTACCATTGTAGTTAAAGAGTATGCCTAAATATGTATAAGATGGTTGGACCTCTAATACTTCATCGCCATAAGATAGTGAGGGGAGATTTCTTATCTTACCTTTAGAGAAAACAACAATTTTAGTTTTGCTACTGTTGACCGTCAGGTTCCATTTTTGACAATAGTTTTGTAGTCTGTCTAGCATATTTTGGAGGTCAGTCACTGACTCGCTGAAAAGAATGGTGTCGTCAGCATACAAAAGAGTAAACAGTTTTAGTAGCACGTCAGCATCTGCGCCACTATCAGTAACACTAACACCTTGACATGTGCCCTGGAATTGTTGCTCCAGGTCATTAAGATAGATTGCGAATAGCAAGGGTGAGAGATTTTCACCTTGCCTCACCCCTACTTTACAGCTAAAGAAGTCTGATATGTTATTATTGGCCTTGACACATGATTTGGCAGCATCATACATACTTTTTATGACATCAATGATTTTGCCCTTAATGTTATGTTGGAGGAGTTTGACCCAGAGGGATGACCTATCGATTGTGTCGAAGGCTTTACGGTAATCAACAAATGCACAATAGAGGCGTTTCTTTTGGGACAGGATAAGGTCAATAATACAGTTTAATGAGAATATGTGGTCTAGGGTTGAATACCCTTCTCTAAAACCAGCTTGTTCTTCCCCTAGCAGGTTGTTTTCTTCTAGATAGTTATGGAGCCGTTTATTGAGTATCATGGTAAATAGTTTACCAATGCAGCTAAGTAAAGTGATCCCTCTATAGTTATCTGGGTCATCAATATCGCCTTTGTTCTTGAAAATGGGGACAATAACACCAATGGTCCAGCTTTCTGGTACAATGCCTGTATCGAGTATCAGGTTAAAGTACATACAAATTAGTTTTCTCAAGTTGAGAGGACTGTGTTTTATGAACTCATTTAGAATTAGGTCAATCCCGGCAGACTTGCCATTCTTTAGTTTCTTAATGGACTTCTGGAGTTCTTCCTCCGTTATTGGTTGGTTGAAGGGGAGGGTGTTCTCTGTGTCTAAGTTGAGATTTTGGTGTAGTTGGTCTTGGGGGGCCTCTGCTTCGTTAAGTTTTTTAAAGTGGTCTTTGAAAGAGTCAGCTGTGATGTTGCCTACTTTTGTTTTGGTATTGTGTGCTTTATTGATAATGTTCCAATATTCTTTTGGGTTGTTACTTTTCAGATTGCGTAGTTCATGGTGTAGGTTTTTGTGGTATGTCTTATAGGCAGTTTTGATTGTTTTTCTGTATATCTTACTCATACGATTCATGTTAGTTTTGTTTTCTGGACTTTCATTTTGTTTGAATGTGTTTTTTGCCTTGAAAAATTCACCCCGTCTGAGAGAGCATTCTTCGTCAAACCATGGTTTGCGTGCTGACTTTCTAGTATTGGCTGCACCCTTGTGGGACCCAGTACGAGGGTTGGTTAGGACTTTGATTATCCCTGCCTGCTCCCCTGTTTCCTTGTATACTTCCTCAATGCTTTTAGAAATGTCATTGATCTGTTTCTGTGTGATTATATTGTCATGTATGCTTAGATTGTTGACCTCATCCATCAGTTTAACAATGTTATGGGCATTAAAGGAATCAGAAAATGCTTTGATCTTGTTTTGGTCCCACCTACATTTAACCTGAGGACCTTGTGAATCATGCCGATTCTTATGTGCCTTCTCCAGGCTCTTGTTCACACGGGTTCTTATTTCACCTTGTACCTGGGTTTTCAGCTCTAGTACCAATGGGCAGTGTACATCAGATAGGCACTTATCGAATATATCAACATACAGATCATTTATGTTACAGAACAGATCTACTTCAGCCAAGACATAGTCAATAGCGCTAACTCCTTTGCAGGTTGCCTTGCCTGATTTTTTCATGTTACCTGATCTACCATTTGCAATAAGCATCCCAGTGTTTAGGCAGAAGTCAATAAGTTTTTTCCCATTTTCATCAACTACAGTGTCTGCATTATTTCTACATATTGGTATATCGTGCTGTTCTAATGTGTTCTCATCATGAAATAGTTCATTTTGAAGGTCATCTAAACCTACTTCTTGTAACAGGTGGATGTCTGTTTCTGCAAAGTCACGCAGGGCTCCAGTCCTGGCGTTAAAATCTCCTATGATACATATTTTGCTGTCATTATGGTTGCCTTTGATTGCAATGAGATCCTGCATTATCATATCAAATTCAAGACCAGAGTAGTAAGGTGACCCAGTTGGTGGTATGTACACTGCCCCTATAATTATCTTATAACCTAAGACCGGAATATCAATTTCAATCCACTGGACATATTCATTAGCACTAAAAGTTAGTACCTGGACATGCTGGGATATACCTGATGAAACAAATGTTGCTATCCCGCCTGACTTTCTAGTGAATTTCTTACGGTGATGATAAAATGGGACAAAACCCTCTAAATGGGTATTAGCCTCATCGATAGAGTCCATCTTAGTCTCTGAAAAACACAATACATCAAAGTTATCAAAACTGTAATCTTCTAAAACGTTCATATTGAGCTTGGATACAAGCCCACATACATTGAGTCCAAGGATCCTTAGGGACTCCTTCTGGCATGGATTGAGTTTAGCATGGGTGTCAGTTTCTTTCATAGCGATGGGCACGCTGGTAGGGTCCTTGGAGGTGACAGCTGTGCTCCTGGGTTGTTTTGGTAGATGGGTGTCTCTAGTTTTATTTGGTGGGGGTGGCCTAACTGTGTTATAGAGGTTATCAGGGCCTGATCTAGAGATTATGTTCTTCCTTTGGACGGGAGTTTTTGTGTGACGAGCGTCATGTAGCACCTCGGTTCCAATATCCGTGTATTCTAGTACACTAGGGTCAGCATCTAGGGGCCCATGGGGTGGTACCTGAAGGCTGGTACCTTTCATGCAATTCCCCATGGGCACTGTTGCCATGTTCTGGCCGGTGCCTGGAACCAGGTGGGGTGTCTCTGCTGGTGCTCTGCCACTGGCATTTGGTTCTCAGGGGAGCTTTGGGTTGTACTTGTTGTTGACGGCAACACTACCCCATGGTAGACGTTTGCGGTAGTCCCAGTGTGGTGGTAGGTGGGTTGCTGGGCAGCTTGATTGCTTACAACCTGTTCGTTTGTGTTGGTCAGCATCGTCTGAAGTGGCCAGTGTGGACTGAGGTTGTCAACAAGTCAAAAGACAGAAGCCGTTTTCGCCGGTTTTTAATGTGTTTCTCGTCTTTTCTCATTAGCACGTATTTCTATACTATTCCTAGCACACGGTGACATGAACTTTACTGGTATTATGTCAATAGTTACATAGAATTTTGCGTTGGAAGTAAGAGCCTAACCCCTCCCCAAAGCGTGGGTCGCTGCAGACAGGCTGCTTTGCCTATCAATGGACCGTGCCTGCATTGGATCATTCCAGCCCGCCTCTGGAGCGTTTCGATCTTTCATGCGTCATATGCAACGTCCGTCTAGACTCTACCTATTACAGTTTTTCCTAGCGGCCTATTAGTGATATAAAGACCATTATCAAAAACTGCAGTGTCGCAGTTTCTGGTTAAGTTTATGTTGACGGCTGTCTCGATGAGAATGTGGATCATGTCTAGCACCTGGATCAGGGATCAAACCAAGAACCACGTTCTCATCGACTCCAGTCGGGCGGTTGAGGTTAGGTGGACTCTTGAATTGAGCTGACACTGACCGCACAACATAGCTGACGTGACTAATATCATGGCTGCAAGTAACCTACCTTTCTTAGATCAGTGGCATGATCACAGACCACCTGGATAGGACTGATAACTAGTGATAACAAGTAGACTAGGGGGTCTACTGAAGTAGACTACCCCAAGCCTTCAGACATCTAGATCTAGATCGAAGTGTATGAGACTACCTTCAGACATAAGTCATTTTTAAGAAAAATATTTGTGTTTTGGGAACAGATAGCATTTCTAATAGCTCTTTTTAATCTCATAATGTACTTTATATGCAGTGTCCGAAATTAAGCTGAGCCCTGCGCCCGTCGCGCACATTTTCGCGGCCGGGTGCGTGATTTTTAAAGGTGTGCACCCGGTATGTGCACACGTTGTAGACCCATTATAATTGCTGTATATTGGGAGGGTGCACTGACCAATTTTCGGGCGCACAGCTTAAGGAACAATGCACCCAACGGGCGCACAAGATATATGCTTAATTTCGGACACTGATATGTAATTCTATTCCTTTTAATTTTTCCTGCTTAAAATCCGGAAACAATTTTCCGGATTTTTGATGTCCATAGAGTGGCATCTCTGTCTAGATTTCTTAGGTATTTCAAAGACATAGAGAGATGTAGGCCTACACATGTTTAGTACCAAATTAAAGCCCAAATTAGATCTCTAGCAGCTATATAATATTTATCATGCTAGCCAACTTCCATATTTTATTGTTTAAAGGGAGCCAAAACCAATAAAGTCAATGAAACTTCCTAAGTTCAAATAATCATGGAAATCCATTCCTTTAGCTTATTCCTGGCCCATGTTAAAATCTAAACCATGAAATATGGTTTAAAAAAAATCATTAAAAACACGTTTTCCTTGCTCAAATCAATGAATGTGGATCTGCAAAAATAGGGTTTGTTTACAAACAAATGCAAATATTACCATCTATTATGGCATTCTACTTCAGTTTGAGCTAGTTTTCACAGCTAATACTTTACCACTGACCTTAACTGGACCCATCTAACATATTTCTATACTTATCTGAGTTTTGAAAATTTTGTCAATTATATTGGGTTTGCCTCCCTTTATAAAAGAGAAAATGCAAAACAGGGTGGAAATGCAAAATTTCCAAGCTCCGAATATTTGTCCCTTTATTCTCCTCTTAAAATTAAGTTTAAAAGTTTAGTTCCAAGTAACGTGTTACCCACACATGTTTGGTATCAAATTGAACTTTTTTTTCTTTTTTAATTCAAATAATTGCTTTTATTTGGGTAAGTAATATCGGCATTGCCGGTCTTCCAATCACTCCCACTTACATTCGGTTTACTATATGTAGGAGTGAAGTATGCAGATTTTATGGCCTTAGTCTGTTTATAGTGTTCGAAATTAAGGATTTGTTCTATGCATTTGCCGGGTGCATAGGGATTTAAAATCATGCACCTGGCATATATTTCTGATGCACACACTACTATATAATGGCATTGACTTCACGGTTGCCGTCAGAGGAGGAAGCACCTTACGTACTCAACATATAATGGCATTTATGTTGTTGAAAAAGCTTGAACATGCCAGGTGTATATGCCTCCTCAAAAGTTTGTACCCGGCAGACAAATTTTGCACACAGGCTGCATGGTATACTCTTAATTTTGAACACTGCCGGGACTATTATACTAAATACTTTCCATGTTTTCTAGTTATAGTCAAAATGTGCTAAGGGAAGCTGTACAGTGAAACAGATAAGAAATCAAAATTTTAAGACAATCAATGAAAGGTAGCCTATTTTCTTCAAATTTTAGATTGAGGAAGGCCTGTTGTCATTGTTGGGAGGCGGGCCTTAGGCCGCTGACCTTCTCTACACTCTTTCTTGACCAGGTTGACTCAATGCATTTCAATGGGGGTCAGAAAAGTTGTCACAATTTTGTGACCAATTTTTCGTTCGACTTTTCTCAGTAATGCCAGCATTATAATCTTCAAACTATATGTATTTCTGTAGTTCTGTTTCTAGTATATGGTGGTTTGGTTCCAAAACTCCGAAATATTTGGTTGTTTTATTGTAATTTTGGAGAGAATCCATTAAATTTTTGTCACAAAATTGAAAAAGGAATTTCCTATAGTAAAGGAAATAGATCATCAATCTTTTTCCCATAGGGATGCATGGAGATTGACAAAGAAGGTTCCACTCTCTAACTTCTCACAATCTCCAGACACAGGTTTAGTGTTGAACTGGTGACTTGTTATAATTATTGCGCAATCATTGAAATTTCCTGTCACTGCCCGCCTCCTTCGGTACGGCAGTACCCAAAAATCTAATAAAATGCTGGACAATGCCTTCGAAATCTTTCTCTAGGAAAAGAACTCACGATCCTGTCTAACCAATTTAAGTTCTACGTAATCAGATATTATAACTCAGTGTCACTGTGTTCTTATCTGATAATCCTCCAATGTACCAGCACAAAGAAAAGCAACCTGTGTTTTGTCTGATTTAAATCAGTTGCATAAAGTTTGCACATGAACAATCGTATCATGACGTAACTTCCCGGAAATGAAAATAGCTGTTCATTGATATATAATTAAGTGGTCTAAGTCGAGCATAATGAAATTAAAGTTTTTATTGTCAGGCGATAGATAGCATTTTGTCAGACACCAGGGGTGGACAGAACCACGGGCCCGAGGGCCCGAGGCCCATAAAAACAGGTCGGGCTCCTGGATTTTCTGGCCATGGGGCCCGACTGGCCCCTAGAAAATCTTGGATAACAATTATAGATTTCTATATATTTTACAATAAAACATAATGTTTTCAAAGACAATCTGATTATATATATGTGAGGGCTCCTAGATTTGGAAAGCTGGGGGCCCGACTGGCCCCTGGATTTTTAGACTTATGTCCACCCCTGGACACTCACGCGAGATATGAAGAAAAGAGCAGATATTTGGCTGGTCTGCAAGTAAAGATATCAATCGTAGTGTCAGGCATTAAAAGTAAAACTAACATTCATGGTACCTTTGCTGTCATACAGAAAGTTTTATAATTATGCATCTGTCGGCTGCATCGTCTTTTAAATTACTGTGCATCCTGCCAATATTTCCAGCATTCTCTCCTTGTCCAAGAATTTTTATGAAATTTATAAGTTGTACATCACCTAGATTATCATTATATGGCAGATGATTTACCTGAACTTGGGCAGGTGAATGTCAACATTTTCCTGCCCCACCTCAAGTTTTACCTGGCGCCATATCTTCGTAGCTGAGTTAAGTGATTAGGCTAATCAGGTGAAATTTGATAAGTGTCTCCTAATACCTGATTCTGTCTTTTTACTAAAAGCAGTGATGTCATTTGAAAATACCCTTGAAATGGGATTGTAAGGCGTTACTTTGATTTACAAACAGATTAGATAAAAATAAGACACTGATCAAATTTCACCATATTAGCCTAATGACTGAAGATATGGCCCCTGCCCTGGGCAGGTGGGCAACGCCGAATGTCAAGCCCTGTTAACATTATTATCATTGGCTTTCTGGTGTTAGCATTAGTGAGGATAATTTATAAAAACCTTGTATTTATTTATTCTACTTCAGTGAAATTGAAAAGGCGTTATAAACGTTCTTGGTAGAATATCTAGGTTCCTCAGTTTATTCAGTATATTAAGTATACATGAGAATATATGCGATTTCCTGGCCCAATGGGCATTACAAGTACATGTATCTCTTTTGACCTTTAAGTTTAATAGAAGAAAACAATGGGGGCAGGTGACATTCAATCAAGAATTCAAAGTTTTCATCTAAAATAAATGTAACTAACGCGACAGATGTGGACTGAAAATATGTGCATAGGCCGGGTGCACACTTTCTCATTTGTGAGAGTGCAATAGCGGAAATGTGAGCCTCAGGCGCAGTGCGGACTGTTAATTTCAAACATGGTATTATGAGCGCAACTAACCTCCTATCATAATCAAGAAAATGTCCATTTCCATTCAGGATACGGATTTCATTCATGTGTTCACTGCTGAAGTTACTTAAGAAAAATGTAAGGACATAATATTATGTCAATCGACGTTCATTAAAGGTCGATTTGCTGCACTGAACTTGAATAAGATTTCATTGTTTTTTTAATGGAAACTGATACAGGGGTGGACATAACCACGGGCCCGGGGGCCCGAGGCCCTTAAAAAAACAGGTCGGGCCCTTAGATTTTCTGGCCAAGGGGCCCGACTGGCCCCTAGAAAATCATGGATAGAAGATGACAGATTTCTATATATTTTACAATAAAACATAATGATTTCAAAGACAATCTGATTATATAAATATGAGGGCCCCGAGATTTGGAAAGCTGGGGGCCCGACTGGCCCCTGGATTTTTAGACTTATGTCCACCCCTGTTGATAACGTTAAATGTGACCTTACACCACAAAGTTAGGTCTTAGTTGCAATACGAAATTTTGAAAATTTAGATTTATATTGTAGAGAGGCTTTCCTGATTGTCATAGTTAAGTTCTATAAAAGACTGTATTACTATGATAAAGATAATTATTATCAATATCAAAATAGCAGTATCAGTCTGCAGTGTTCGAAATTAAGGGCGCACCCTGCACCCAGTGCACACAATTAAGCTGCCACTGACAGCCAGGTGCATACTTTTGGGAAGGCATGCACCTGGCATGTGCATGATTTTTCAAAAGGATAAATGCCATTATGTAGTAGTGTGTGCATCAGAAATTTGCCGGGTGCATGATTTTAATCCCCTATGCAACCGGTGTGTGCATACGATAAATCTGAATTTCAAACACTGTGATAGTTACATGAGACTTCAAACATTCATAACTTGGGTTACAAAACAGATCAAATCATATAGATACGGTCAACCAAAGCTGAAAAGCATTACTTTGTGCAGTCTGGAAAGAGCCTTGAAGGGGTGGTCGAACGTTTAGAACTACCTTCACAAACAAATACTGATATAAATATAACTCTTTCACAATTTTAAAGATAAAACCCAACTTCTTTACCGTCTATCAAACTTCAATTATGTCTTTGACTTGTGCCTCATTATGTGGTAGGGGACACGGGTGCCACATTCCTGTGCAAGTCAGTGACTGAAATTCATGATACATCCTGCACCCGAGGCCCAGTGCCCCAACAGGGTCACCAAAGGCCGGGTATGTGATGCCCTTTCTCTTCAAAAAGAGTAGGGTATCGAACCAGGTGGCAGGTTTCTCCTAAATCATATCATAGATGATGAAAATCATTACCTTGGCTTGAGTTGTACAGTCTGGAAAGAACCCGGAAAATGCGTGGGAACCCTGAGTAATGTATGATATTCCTCTATTTTACTCCAGGTCCGGACTACAACCAATAGTGAGCATCGGAGCTTGCTGTTCAGAAGGAGTCGCCGAACGTGGGTACCCCAGACGTAGGTGATGGACCCCAACCAGTGGGCCGCCTACAACCCGGCCTACCGGCTCAATGCCGCGGCCGGGGGCATCCCAACCAACCCGCGCTTTGAGATACCCCTCATCGAGCAGGCCGCACCGCCCGGACAAGGTCAGTTCATACATTCATTGAATAGGTTTCATGTTTATTGTGGGTTTGTTTTGTTAGTTTGTTTTGTTGTTGTTTTTTTTTTTTTTTTTTTTTTTTTGGGGGGGGGGGGGGTTGTTGGGGGTGGGGGGGGGGGGATTTCGAGAAGCTATTGCATGCCTTTCTTTTAACTGGTCGGAATGAGCAGGTCAATGATCTTTGAGGGCAGCCGGAATTCTGTTAATGATGTCCCTTGCAGGTATCATTAAAGAAGAAAGATAGCGGCACATGCACTATTGATAGTTATGTTTGTGCAGGAAAATCGTTTTTTCTTACTACAATCTAGATACATGAAACGGTAATGATCAGGTATTTTAAAAGTATTCAATATAGTACTGTAAACTCCTGATTTCAGGCGCGGCTTAAATGAGGGTTAGTTTAAAAAATAAGGTCTCCACTTTAGGGGTGCGGCTTAAATCAAGGGTTTACACAACCTTGAATACAATGGCTCTTAAAGAATTATAAAAAAAAAGCCAAAATGTAGACACAAAAGTAAGGGTACGGCATAAATTACGGTGGTATACTTGTCACTGAGATAGTGTTATCCTGTAGAGGTTACGCCTCAATGATTGTTGTGACATATAACAAATCCTTAACCTAAGATTGCTTTTCAAGGTCTTGGCGTCCTCCCTGCGCACACATCCCTGACCCAGCCCCGAGGCCTCGGAGGTTTACCGACGGTCAACTATGGTCACCCAGCCCTTGGCACCGTCTCCCAGTTCTTGGACACCATGTCCACCCTGGGTTCGTCCATTGCCGGCTCATCGAGCCCGTACAAAACCGTAACAGTTGGCCAACCCGCCTACACCCTGGAGTCGCCCCCGCGCACCTCGGCAACCAACGCAGCCATCACAACCATTGCCCCACCCAAAACCTGGGAGCTGTCCTCCTTCATGCCCTCCTCCACGGCTGGGACCAACCCCTTCAGCGGGTTGCCCCAAGACCTGGCAACCACCACAGCGTTTAACACCACCCCGCTGGTTGAGCCGCCACCCGCCCACTCCCGTAACCCACCTGGGAGTCGGGCCAGCACCATCCAGAGGAACCCGTACCAGAAGGAGTATGGCGAGTCACCGCTGCAGCCGGTTACGGCTCACTCCGGGGGGACGCGCACCAACAACCAAGGCGTCTATAGCAGCCTATCAGCGGAGCGGGAACCACCGATTGCTCACTCACATGGCCAGTTCTCAGTGAGTTTCTTAGAATTTTCTTTTGTTGTTAAGCATATTAATTGGATCAGATGAATTAGAAACTGATGATAAATGTTTTGCTCAAAAAAGGTTGATCAGTCATTGTATCTGTCCAACTTCTAATTGACTACGACCTATGATGTTTTTCTTATTTATAATTTGCAGGGAGATCATTTGTTGACCTCGGAAAATTATAATGGATTTCCTTTTAAGGGATGTATTCTATTTACAGTAACTTACATCCCTGCTTACAACTAGAGAACCAACTTTAAAAAATGGCTTCCATTCTGAAAAGAAATTCTAAGAAGTCATTTTTAGGTAGTGGCCCAGAAGAAAATTATGTAGCTAGAGGTGTCCACCGATTTCTATGCTACGGCTTGTCAAAACAAAGGGGAAAATTATATAATTCTATAATGTTCTATACAAATATAATAATATACACAAGTTTATTGATTATACCTGAATATCTTATAACCATATGCCCTAATACCTTTAACCCGCAGTCGTACGGCCCGTCCAACCCGCTGCTGACCTCGGGTAACAGTCATCAGCGGAACCACCAGCACGTGTCGTCCCACCAGCAGAGCCTGTCGAGCAGCATGCGCGGGTCCACCCTACCCAGTCAGCCCATCTTCTCCACCTCCCAGCAGATGCAGCAGCAGCAACAGGTCCAGGAGACATACAGGTCAGCGGGCACTTTACATCCATAGGTTGATAAATGAATGATAAATTTGTGGTTTTCCTAGAATATATGGCTGTACCACAGTTATTTCACGCTCAGGATGCAAACACTGGCTTAGCGAGATCATACTTCCACAGTTTTTGAAATTCATGTCTGAGATTAGTCCAATTTTGAGGAGAAAACTTTTCTTTTATGGGGATTAGGGGACGGGTAGTATGTTACTACATAATGAAAAATTAATGATAAATCGTTACATTCTGATGTAAATAGTAAAATAGTTAAAAGCCATGTCTGTTTAACGTAGAACCTAAATCCTTTTCCTTAATGACTTTCATTAGTTTTCAAATAATCTTTTGGTTAGAAGATATGTTGGATATGTTCGAAGATATTAATCATTTAATGTGTGGGGTTTAACGCCCGGTTTCATTCACATCATTTGAAAATACTTTAGGTGATCAGGTGACTTTCTTTATTCAGAACACATAAGGTGATGCGATACTATCTGTTTAGACCTTGGGATATGAGACCTACGACCCAGCAGGAAGTGTAGTGAATTTTGGCAATATTTGTTTTTTTAGTTTACACTGATTACATTTAGTGTCAATTATGTGTATGTTAATAGTTCTTACTTGTGTTCACTTTCGCAGTTACTAACAAGTTACAACAGAATATTTGAAACCTAAGGTCAAGTTGAGACTCTGGTCTTCAGGTGTATCAGAAGAAAATTGTCGCTTGTTCTAGGATAAAAATGATTTCGCTCGTTTCATGCCCAAGTAACTGATTACGATGTCTTCTTTTGCCCCAAAGAAACGTTATATATGAAAAAAACAATGAATTCTTTAGGTTTTATTTGCACTATTCCAGCACCACTGTAAAAGTTGAGAAGGAAGCACCCCCCAACTCCCGATATTTTAATTTTAGTTACAGCCAAGTGATTTCCCCCATACTTTGATTTCAGTTACAGCCGAGTGATTAGTAACAACACATTCGTCACATCCAACAAGATGACCCCGCACATTGATACCAGCCCGTCTCTGAGTTACGAGGCGGTGAGCCCGGCCCCTGCTCCGGCCATCACCGACTCCGCAGGCCGCGACACCTTCACCACCATGTCGCTGCAGGACCTGGCCGACATCAGCTCCAACCAGGAGAAACTACCCCTACAGGTACCAGATTACTTACCACAGTTGGGAAACTTATGGAGGGGGTGTGGTTTCTTATAGAATGACCATCCAGGTGAGAAAGGGTGGGCCTCTGGTGGGCAACCAACTCCAGCCTGAATTCATTTATTTAAAAAAAAAAAAAAATTGTAAAAGCTAACTCAATTAGCGGGAACATTTAATATGTTCAGGCTGAAAAGGGTTGTCCCAACAGGCTCAAGGGAGGATATTCTGATCATTCACGCTATGGAAATTTCACATGGTTTGCAAATATTATCCTCGTTTTCATTTTCAATACTTTGCTCTATTTTGTATTTCCTTGCAAATTATTATTGTAATATGTTCTTTTCGCATATCAAATGTGGTCCTTTGTGGATGTGTGTTATATGTCACGTTTCACATGAAAATGAGAAGATAGGTACTCTACAGATTTATTTGGTTTTAATTCCCCATCAAATTGCATGCACTGATGTTCAGGACTCCTGAAAAGTTTGAAAACTTGTAGAATTAACAGGTCAAGATCAATTCCATGCAAAACTTTCAAAGTGATTTGATTGCATTCTGTTACTGTCCCTTGTGTATAAGTGTAAAGTTTCACTAATTGTTAGTTTGTCAGCAATAAAAAAAATGTTGCACCCATTTCTATTGTCTACAAATCAGACACATACATCTCCCCAGACATACAGTATGACGTGTTCAAAAAAGCGCATAATTATCACCACCAAATTGATATAAACTCTGTGTAAGAACTAAATACTGTTGATCTAAAATCATAATAGACGTAGTTTGGAACGTTATTACACAAATCACAACTGCTGTGAATGCCTATGATACATACCCTATATACTCTACATAAATTTGTAGCACTTTGGTTCCGTCAAATTTTCCTCATGTTTTCGGATTTTCCTCCCTCTTTCTTGCTGACAAAGTTGACCAAGATCAAACAGGTAATTATAGACACGTTAGGTAGTTCCCATATTACAAGTCGGACCTCCCAGCCCTCCTGTCCCTCTCCCTGCACGTTCACGCTTCCAGAAGGTCCCTCGCACATAAAATACTTTTTTTGTATTGACAAATCCACTTGCAATTTATGTTTTTACACTAAAATCTGTTCCATATACTGGAGAAAATTTTCTGTACTCCTCAAGCTGTACAAATAACTACGAATTGTATTAATTTGTTTTAGTTTAAAAAAAAGTACGTAAAATGTTTAGAGTAGTATCACATATGATTCCACTCTACGAATTCAGAAGCATTGTCACACCAACCAGAAGGAGTGTATTCAGTCCAGATTATATGGAAGGGGAAATAAAAGGGGGGACTATTTAGTGTGGATGCGATGGTTATATTTTTATACGTGTATTTTTAATTTCGTTCAACGACCCAAATCCTTTTCACCCAGTGGAAATATTAGAACTTATTTATTTTCACTTTTTTTCTTGAGTTATGTTGTTTTTGTTGCCGCTATTTTTTACGATTTTCTGTTGTGTTTTGTTGTTTCCATTGTTGACCTTTGCTCGTTTGGCTTTGTGTTGTGGCGGTTACAGAGGCAGCAAGCACAGAACACGGTAACCACCTGGGCTAGCAGTCACCACCACGTACACCAACTCCCCAAGGTACCTTCCACTTTACACCCCACTTTCCTGCTTAGATGATCACGTCAGAAAACTATAACAGAAATGGTTGTCACAATTACAGGAGAGCTCAACAAAATCTTTAATTTTGAACATACTGTGAACGTCAATATTTTTGCTAGTATGAATTTTCGCAAAATTGACATAGGATACTTATTCACATATTTTAATTTTCACATTCAAATGAATCTTGGTCTCTTTGTAATAAAGTTGATAATGTTTTCATGTTGTACACATTTTTGCGGATTTTTCATGAACGCGAATAAGGCGAAAATATGTACAGTGCAAAAAACACGTTCATAGGAAGGAAAAGATGCCACTTGGTTTTCCAACATAATAACTATGGAATAAAGTGTGCATGTATTACATTCTGGCCCAATTTGTCTTTATGTTTTCTTATTCACTATTTTGTCAACTTGGTCGTGACAATCAGAATGACCTATATTTGGAACATATATAAATTGCATGATAATAAGTAGCTTAAAAAATCGTGATGAAATTGTAAAGTATACATGTATCTGTTCTCGTTTTTCAAATTATTTGAGATCAAAGTTTGACGTCGGAAAACAAAAAAGTTTAGATATTTCATAGTCTCATTTGTGACAAACACTCTGATTATGACCCCTTCTGTTGCTCGGTGCCATCTTTCTAGTTCTCAACTTTCAAGGGTTGAATTATCTCTGGTTAGTCATACATTCACAAATTACAGTTGATGTATGAAAGCTACATTTCCCATCAACTTGCTGAGATATATTTTGAAAGTACAGCTTGATAAATATGATATATCTGGAACACATTCGAGGCTTCAACATTTCTAACTCTTTACACCTGAAGTCTGAATTGAAAATTCCCAGTGTCAAAAACGCATTTCCAATATAGTTTAAGTTTCCAAATGAAAAAGCCTATACTTCAGTTTTTTTGTCATAATCCTCCGGTATCGAATAAATGACAGATGCGAATTTCTTACAAAAAGTTTTTTGTTTTTTTTAATAATGAAAACATAATCACTAAAAAGTATTAACCTTTGGGTTCGACTTCTAAATCCTGACTCCTTTCCCCCTTTCAGGACAGCCAGTCGTCCATGTCGAGCCCCCACAGCCACCTGGGGTCCCCTCATATGGTGTCGATGGGGTCGGACCAGAGCCCCATGCACCAGCCCTCCCCCAACAACCACACCAACGTCGGCAGCCCACAGGTACCTGCTCATCTTGAGATATTTTTAAATAATTCATTTAATAATCTAGAACTCAAGGATGTAATTCTTTTTAATTTTTTGTAAGAATTCACATTTTCCGCCTGTGGTCACTGAAGCAGCAGAGGTACTGTCAAATGGTACTGCCAAAATATCCTTTTGGGAGTTGCATCAAAATAATGCAGACATTGATGTATTTATTTACTTTTTATTTTATTCTATATATCATTCAATGTACATATATGTGATTCAATGTATATCATATTCAAGTTATGCTGGTGCTTTGCAGAAAACCGGTAACTAACCGAAATTAGACCAGCTTTGTTGTAAACAAATGTTAATAAAAAAAAAAAAAAAAAGATAAAAAAAAGTACTTTGTTTCCTCTGGAGAGTAGTTGAAGAGTGTTTAGTATGCCAGTTGTCATCTTATTTCCCTCTTTACTAAGGAGGATCAATTCAAACCTGTTTGCCCAGTGCATACTGTCTGTAGTGGGCTGTAGCTTACTCGTACTTTTCATAGTCACTATGAATATCAATGAAACATTGTTTCTTTGTATTTAAGGTTGGGATGTCGCTGGGCAGCCCGCAGTCTGCCTCCTCTACGGTAGCGCCCCCGCCTATGCCAGTACAGGCCATACCGGACTCGACCACCAAACCCAGAAAGCGGTCACGTAAGAAGAAAGAGGACAAGGTGTCGTCAGTGGAGTTGTCCCAGCCCTACGAGTCTCCAGTCTCCATACCTCAGCCCCCATTCCACACTACGCCCGACTTGTCCCAGTTTAACGTGTCGAACGAAACCCCGAGTGGCTTCCCCGCCCAAGTTACGAGCCACCACCAACAACAGGAGTTCAGTACCCTGACTTTCAACCCACCAGCTGGAACAGTTGGAAACGCTAGTAACCCCACAGACTCTGTCTTCATGACCAATGCATTTGGGAACTCTTTTGTGAATCCCAATGATGCCATGGGAACAGGCTCCATGCCACACGATGAGAAACCAGACTGCGAGATGGAGTATCGTGAGATGACCCGCAAGGCGGCAGCTGCTCCTCCGACCCAACCGGCCGAGGTGGACGAGGAGTTCGCCCACCTGGTCGCGCCCCCTGAGATTACCCCCTCCAAAGCCATTACCTCAGACACACCAGAGAAAGCGGAAAAGCAGCCTCCAGGCTCCACTAGCAGTGCCTTCCAGAACTCTTTCCTCAGTTTCCTCCAGGGTAACAAGCCGGAGACACTCTCCAGTGTGACCAACAGTAACGTGCAACGTCCCCCCATGCCAAAATACATCCCCGACACCCGGCCGGTGGTCCCGCTCGTGTCCAAAGTCAAGGAGGAGCCGAAGCGCTCTGACCGACGAAGGCAATCTGACATGGACGTTCCCTCCGTGACATTTTCAGACGAGGAAGAGAACTCGTCTCAGGGAACTGTGAATAAGACAGTCGCAAAGGTGTTGGGAAACCTCAGCGGGGAGGAAGACTCAGCTGGTCGCGGTACAACGCCGGCTACAAGGAGAGGCAGAGGGCGGGGCATTATCATAAAGGGGAGGCCGAAGCCTGTAGGCAGAAGGCGCAAACCAAGCTGGGAGGATGATAAAGATGAAGACGAGGACTTCAACCCAGGAGAATCTGAATCGGATGATGCAGTAGAAGAAGTGAGTGGTTTATTTCCTGTTTGTTCTTGTATGAGAATATTTAGATGATGTTAACATTGCACTCACATTTTTGGGAATGTATTTCTCAATATAAATCTTGAAAAATCTAAAATGTGAAAGAAAATCTCAAGTATATCCGTGCCCATACACCCCACCTACAACCGCACCCACTTCTCTGCGAATGCAACCAGTCACAAGATGAAGCAGGGTACTGAACGATTGGAAATAGAGAAAGTTCCATAACAGTATATTCTCCACTTTAAATCGTGTATTCCCTTATCTGAAAACCATGTTCTATCATGATAAACAATGTATTTTCCAACAGCCACAACCACCACCTCCAAAGAAAAAGGCACCATCGCCTATTCCAGTAAGAGAAAGACCGTCCCGAAGAGCCAAAGAAAAAGTGGAAGAAAAGCGGAAAGCAAAACAAGAAAAAAGTAAGTGAGGCAGAAAAATATTTGCTAACCTGAGAAAGTAGCGAGAAAATAAACCTCGAATGTATCTCTGCTGTGGGGACAGAGATTTTCCCCGTCAGATGATTACCCTAGCTGTCTCAAATTAATCTCTACAATGTCCATGCAATTTAAATGAATGTCAATCATTTTCAGAGAAAACTTATTGCACTCAGATAACGTCCACATTTGTTTCAAACAATTCCTGGAAATACGTAGTAGGGTTTGAACGAATGATAGCATTTATGAAAATCGACCTTACAGAAAAGCGAAAGATGTATGTTCGCGACACCGATTCAGAGTCGTCAGAGCTGCAGGTCTCGAGTGAGGAAGATGTCGAGCCGGTAGAGAAGGACTACGACTCGGACAAGGACCCGGTGTGGAGGCCCAACCCCGTGGTAAAATCATTTCTCCGCTAAATTATCAAATTGTTCAAGAGAAATGGAGAAAATGGCGAAGAAAATGCCCTGATAAAAGAACCTACAACCCAAAGAAACACTAAATTTATTTTCCCGATTCTAAGAATGTAGGATTTTGATGAAACTTGTATATATTGTAATACAAATGTTAAATATGCTCAATGTAAATCGATGTGCACAGCAAGTTTTAATTGACATCAGTTCACCCAGCACTCCCGAAGAAGCAGTTTAAACATTGCATCTCAATTAGTTGTCAATGTTATTGTTTTAACCTAACTCCAATACCCCTGGTATTTTAATGATTAGGCAATATGCCTTAACCGGATTTCTTTTCTCACAGCCCGAGTTTGTGCCCGTGGTCATGGACGAAGATGAGGAGGGGGCTGCACGGAAGGCAAAACAACGAGGAAAACGATTCAGATCACTTTCCTCCAAGTCTAGGTAAGGGAAACAGTTTATTTAAAGCCATAATTATCCACAAATATTATCCTCTGATAAACATCTAAGAAGCCGGGACCACACACCTTATTGAATGTAAAGTATAATGTAATGAGTTCAGGTTTAATTTACACATTATTCTATCGGATATCTATACCAATACTGCATAGGACGGGAACTATTCTGTAAGTGAACATGATTTCATATTTAAGTAGAATTAAATATGTTTACGCGCTGATTGGCCACTGTCTAGTCTAATTGAAACATAAAATGACAAGAGCGTGTGAACAAATAAATTAAGGATAATGCGGTTTTATTTCTAGTTCATTAAAGAAAACAAGTGCTTAAAATGTATATGATTCTTTAAAATTAATATCCTCTTCTTCCCCACAGTCGCAGTCGAACACGTGCCCCCAAGCCCATCATCCCCATCGTTACGCCCACCCTCCCCAGCACGCCGGCCGCCGCCCCAACGGTAGCCACCACGACTCCTGTTAAGGTGGACGAGCCGACGCTGGTACCAGAACCGGTCCACCTCCCCTCCGACGACGAAGAGCCAGTCCACCGCTTTATGGTAGGGCTTTTAGGCAATGTTCTTCAGTTTAAGGGCTCCATATAACTAGTTTTTATCCGAGTAATCAAGGATGACTCTATCAGTGTAATACATTTTGTATAGTGATTAAAAAATGCAAGTGATTAAGGTATGTGTTATAAGTGTAAAATGTTTGTCCCTTTCTTTGCTAAACTACCCTAGTTTGCAAGTCAGTCCGGTTTTGCATTAGCGACAGGTTATGCTCTCCTATTAATAGACGCTCCGTAGATCTGACGATGTTTTGCCCGATTGATTCGGATAGGAATTCATCTGAAGAAAGAAAAGTATTCCTGTGAATGATTTCCTATATTTCTAACAATAATTATCTTTAAGTTGCACCCAGAGTAATTCCACTAGATATATTTACAAGCTAAAGCCGTTTTCTATGTTCTGTTTGCAGAAAGGTGATTATGTCCTAGAGCGGAAGGACATGACGAACTACGACTCGTTCCCCATCTGGAAGATTGACGCTGGCCGTCTGATTCAGAAGTTCGAGCCCTTCACCAAAGACGACAGGATGATCCACAAGGCCATGTCCACAGTACGTCTTTTCACAGCACATTTTTCTTCTACACAAACCTATTCACCCCTATGTGTTGAAAACATTCAGCAGCGAATCTGTTAATCAGTTACGGCTCGGTGTCTCCAATAAAACAAATCTGCACCTTTTCTGTTAATTTATTTCGTTTCTGAAAAAAAAATTGGTATAGGTAACGTGTACAAACGTTTGATAGTGTTTACTCTAGTTGTACCGACAAACGGTTGCACCCATTTACCTGCTTGTCCAGTTATTTTCAATAAGAAAAATAATCTGTTCAAGTAAATATATATACTACTAGAATAGAAAAAAACGTAATATGTTTTTATAATTGAGTGCATCGCTAGAGAGAAAATACTATGATTTGACATAACCTACAAAGCAATATCCTTTCTTTCAGTACTCAAGTTGGTCGGATGCAATACGTCACCAGTTTAAGGCCATCCGGGTGCGGATCGTCCAAACAGGCCGTGGGCAGGGCCAGGAGCAGGTGGAGGTCTTAGAACCCTTCCGTCCAGTGCCTCCAGACACCAAGTAAGTACAGTGAGGAACAAAGTCTGAATTTTCATTAAAATTATTGATAATATGTGGAAAAAAATATACATATGACATAAAGACAACTAAAGGAGATGTTATTCTTGAAGGTTGATGTCCTGATGAGTCCTGTTGTAATCTGGAGCTTATGATAGAGACAGCAGTACTGTTACAGGTGGAAAATGTTGTAGAAATTATGTTTGGGCATTAAATATTGATGATTTTATCAATGGATTCAAGTTCAGCTAATGTGTGTCAAGTCACTTGCAGAGGAAAGACGTAGAGATTATATTATGTACGTCTCAAATGCCGTTTTTCCTGTAACTAGTTCATTGACTTTCCACGACGGACAGTTTGAATATGATAGTATGACACATTGATAAAGACTTCAATTATGTTTGCAGTGAAGAGGAGGAGGACGAGTTGATGCCGTCGTTCAACATTTATATGCAGATTCTAATCAGCCAAGCCTTGGAGCCTGGCTTCTTGGCGGCTATTAACGAGGAGAAAGGTAATAGTCAGTACCCGTTTCTTTGAAATCCATCATTAGACGTGTCACTTTGTAAGCGGTAGATTTTTACCTTTTTTTCTGGCTAGAATTGCTTAGTGAAAGAAAGATCAAATAGGCTGCCAAAATATCTAAAGATACGTTGATATTATTTTCAGACGAGTACTACCACGGTCCCTTGCGGCGGGTGGACGAATTAATTGACGAAAGTAAGACTGAGCTGGACACTGTTCTAGACTGGAGAGACATCTTTAAGGTAAGTGTTTCTTGAATTTTTCACGATGAAATTAACACCCGATTAAGTCCGTTTACTAATGAATTAAAGGAAAAACACATTTTAAAGGATATATATCATTATGTGTCCAGGTGCCCACTAACACTCACACACACACACATTATACGCCTCGATTTTGTCGACGTGAACTTGGGAAATATCACAACAAAAGGGAAATAACTAAACAGGAACACGCGTGTTGTATTCAAAATATATATTTCTTTCCATAAACTAATTCTAGTACATCATACTAGTCAATCTCTGTCAAATAATATATACAAACTACTGACCCGCACTCAAATGGCATAAAATAAACTCATGTATTTTGTCTGACCAATTATAACACACACCGACCTAACTAACTGGTAATCCTGTACAGGAGAAAAAAAATGAACCTACAAACTGTACTTCTCTTCTAATGATTAAAATCTTAAACTACAAGTTTTTGCTCAAAGTCATACATGAAACATACAACACTAATGTTCGAGGCATTTCGTTAGTAAAAAAATATTCGGGAGAAAAAAAAACTACAGAAAATTTACCGATATCACACACCTAAGCTAAATACATATGAGATGAACGTCTTGGCCGTCACCATCACCAGGTTAAAACTGGGATTATAGTAAATTAGAAAAATAAAGAACATTAAAGAATACATGCAATGTTGGTAATGTAAATACTGACAACAAAATGAGTGGATTCTGGGAATCGGTTCCTTCGGCGACTTTTACGAAGCAACCTTGACCATTTCCTAGTAATTTTACAGTCATTGACGGCAATATATAATTTTACAGTCATTGACGGCAATTATACGCATTTAAACTGACCCGCCTATATATATTCATCATCGATCAGTGTCTAAGCTTAATGGTAAGGTGACTCAATGAATGGGAGTCAACCTTCCAAGACCATAAATCCAGCAAACCAACCAAGTAAAGAACCACTAGAAAAGCAATAATTATTATAGACTTTTGAGCAAATCATTGTATGAGTGAATCCAGAGTGGCCACTGAGCAGCTCAGGTGGAAGGCTTGATCTTCATCTCGACCCGCTGGATGTCATCGATCCCGCCCCAGGTGAGCTTAGCGCCGTGGATGAACACCTTCCCACAGTCGGTGTACCACCAGCCGCCCGGAGGAGGCTTGGTCGCGTGTTCGGCACAGTTGCCGCTTCCCCATAGGTCGTTGTCGCGGTCTTTGGTGGAGAAGAGCTGACCATAGGCCGGGGAGAGCGCGTCAATGCTGGTACCGGTGAAGTGTCCGATGTAGAGTCGGAAGCCGTCAACTTCATTGGACACGTGGAAGTGGGAGTACTGGGCGTAGTAGTGGAGACCCTCCTTGTTGGTGAACACCACCTGAGGGGAGAGTTAAGGTGGTGAGTTAGATGATAAATAGATTGAGTTTGGCTGGTTCTGCAATATTTAACTCGAAGTAACACTCGATGTAGTTTTATGGGGACAGTTGTGCTAGTGGTTAAATAACCATGATAAGACTGGTCCTTGCAAATCTCAGCGTATCGTTTTGAAAGTATCATGCCCAAAAAGCAAGTTAAATGGATCTAAAGAATTCTGTACATTGCTTAAACTACCTTTCGAGAACAACTTTTCAAATATATAGAATTAACCTTGCAAATCAGTAAAAGAATTCTCCAATGAAAAAACAATCTATTTGTGGTTTCCCAGTCTGAAGTCATACATAAGGCGCAAAGAGAAACAAAACAATGGCCAAGAAAGATTTTGCTAAAGAGGTAGAAAAGCCAGTATGATCCATAGGCAGGGAGGGATAACCAAGTACAAGACACTCACTTGCAGTGTGTAGTCCTTGCCTTGTGTAGTGATATAGTGGACCCTCTCAAGCCCTAACCAGAAGTCGCCCTCCATCTCACCAAAGCCATCTCGATACTCACCCCAGCTCCGGTGAAAGGAGATACTGGGAGAGGAGCCCGCGTTGGCCGAGCCCGGAGCGGGTGGGGCAGTGTGACGCGAGATAACCAGCCACCCCTCCAGGTCACAGAACACATTGAACGGCTTGTAGATCTCTACTGGCATGAAGGCGTTACTCGAGCCATAGGGGTTGGTCTTGTCTGGAGAGGAATTAGTAATGAGAAAAGAAAACATGGTAATATAATGATATATTATGATTTGAACTGAGCGTTTTAGTGATGGTGATGAAACTTAGCCATTTCTTGGTTGACCAAATTCATTTCTGTATTGCACGATATCGTCTGAAAATACTTTAAATCATCACATTATGTCAGTCAGTAGAAAAACGTTCGAGTAATATTGATTCTCTCTAGGTTGTAGAATCTACGCGTCTTCTTTAGTCTAATGCTTGTTCAATTTAAGGGTATTCGATAGTCCTGGCACAACATATCACCAAAAGGCAATTGAACAAATTAATTTTGTGAAATGAAAGAAGAGAAACACATTAATTTTGTTAAATGTGAGAAGAATGCTTTACTCACTGGAGTAGCAGATGAGCGGTCCGAGCGTGTAGTAGCCCTCCTCGTGCTTGCCGCCCGTGTCGCCGAGCTGGAGGCGCCTGACGGGCAGGTGCTCCTTCTGGTAAATGACCCCCTCGTCCGACAACCACTCCGTGTCCTTGTTCACGTCACAGTTACACAGGTTACCTGGCCACAGAGAGTTTCATATGTTATGGGATGCACTGATATTTATAGGATTTTCTTAATTTGTAATGTTTAGTGAGCTTTTAATATTTGTTGAAAATAATAAAGTTAGCAATAGGGGTGCCTTGTAATAAGTATGTACCTTTGCAAACCGAGTGAAAGGATGGAATTAGTCTGATTGACAATTCTACTTGAGATAAAGTCAGATGTGGTACTAGGACTTTTAGCGAAAAATGCGAGAAAAGATGTATAAATCCCTTTAAGTGAATCTTCGTAGAACTGCTGCACTATTGCGTCTGAGTAGGGAAAAACATCATGTTATCAAGTGTTTAGAGGAAAAATTGACCATGTCCTGAAGATATCATGCACGTTAAAAGTCAACTACAAGTAATCATCAATCTGACTCCCTGATCAGTCGCCAGCTTACGGTGACTCATTCCACTTAGTCACTACAGTCACCTAGGCCTATTCCCCACTCCCTGATAGGTGCCGTTCAGTAAAAATTTTCCCGGCCCTTTCTGCCTGCCCAGAATATGAAGGCCTCTGCGTGCCACTACAGCCACAACTACTACAAAGTAACACCCTGGCCTCTTCTGATTACCTCAAATAGGATGGCTGCATTGCTAAACAAAAAGGCTGGGGGTTTCATGCCCTTTCTATGGGGTATTTCCACATTAAAAAAAACTTGGCGCTCCTCAAAAAGAGCAGGGTAGAGGTCCCAGTGGCGGGTTTCTCCTTAATCATCTCACAGATCCGGTCTCCCCAGACTGATTACTTCCAAACATTTTCCCGCCCAAGACTGAAAACATCCAAACTTGTTTTCCTATGAAAATGACCTTAGATGCTGGTACAGCATAAAACGCCCAACACTCACTCACTCACTCACGCACACATAAATACTACTAAGTAACTCACCTCCCTGGCAGGTGTCGTTCAGTAGGCAGGCACAACCCCGACCTTTTCCGCCTCCCCAGAACATGATGGCCTCCCCATGTCGGTCGACCCACCACGACTCGCGGCTGATGGCGGCACCCTTACACTCCCACCGCAGGTACTGCTCACAGCGGTACGAGTAGGCCGTCAGGGCAGACAGCTGGTCCCAGTCCACACCTGTTGAAGTAGATACTTCCATTTTAATTGATGAATTGTCTGGGAATATCAATGTGCAATGTTAGTAGTGACTAGCAAATTTTGAAATATTATGTTTGGTTACATAAATGTGGGGTGCAGTCGAAAACAACAGGTCCTTTGAACTTCGTCCTTTCGTCCTCTGTTCCCTGGAAGATCCATCGTGGCTGGAAAACAGACTTATCTGTTTCCTAAAAAGTTATTCGTACAAAACAGCAATCGTTAAATCATGCTTGAAAGCGATGGTCAAGTGTGAATGATATTAACTCAGTCAAATCCTCACTTTGCCTGAAATAATCAAAGTTAGTGGAAAGGCGCTGGTGAGATGCCACTGCCCCTGTCCCTCACAGACCTCAATAATTCTGGTGATAAGAAATGACTGTTTTACGAGGCAGTCAATAGCTTGCTTGGGCCATACAACCATTGTGCAAAAATGTTACGTTACTGACGTTACTGTATTTCACCACCTCCTGAGTCACAAAAGAGAGCCTAAATGAAGGAAATCTCCGGGTTGTGAATGATAACAATAAATATTCTATTGACAACAACGAGGTCATTACAACCAAAGTGTCACAGATAATTAAAAACTACCATACCGTGGTACTTGACCTCGACGTTGTAGCTGCCAGGCGGGTCATGGCCGACGACATGGGCGCGGGCCTCCTGGGTGTGGTGGACCACGGCCGGCGCCTCCTCCAGGTCCATGTGACAGATGACGGCGAAGGCGGGTGTGTCCTCCATACCATCAGGGTCTATCAGGTACAGCCCCTTGTTGGTGAAACCACCCTGACGCCACTCCGTGCACGACCGGGGCACTGGGGGAAAGGAGGAGGGGGATATTATAAAGAAAAATCAGGACAGCCTAAACGTAGGCCAAAGTATATAGGTGGGTGTGTCCTCCATACCGTCAGGGTCTATCAGGTACAGCCCCTTGTTGGTGAAACCACCCTGACGCCACTCCATGCACGACCGGGGCACTGGAGGAAAGGTGGGGTGGGATGTTATAAAGAGGAATCAGGATACTGTAAACATAAATAGGCCGGCGTGTCCTCCATACAGTCAGGGTCTATCAGGTACAGCCCCTTGTTGGTGACCCCTCCCCCTCCCCCCGACGCCACTCCGTGCATTTGAGTATATTCTGGGGTATTTTGGAGATCCACATCATAATATTTAAGTGGTTCACAGAAATGCGATAATTTTTACAGCACAAAATTTATTCAGGAGTGCCATTTATCCTACTTTTCAAGAAATCCGGAATTTGTCCTTTAATTTATCCTGATATTAGACGGCAAACCTTTGGGGTTATTTTTATCTCTTCTTGAAGAAATTAGTTCAGGTGTTTGTCTTGGAACATTTTCTCCCCCAAAACGGTAATCAGGTGACTCACCTGCCCGGATGAGCTCCTCAAAGCGTTTCTTTATGGGCGCCATCTGGTGGACGCGGCGGGCACTCTTCTCCGGGCACCCTGCAAGAAAATAACAATAGGTAACACAAGCAGCTAACTAACTATTGGAGTTTACGGCCATTTTCACCAGCGACCAGCACTCGTATGCAGCCACAACTGTTCATGAACAAACCTTTAAATGATGTATTCAATTTACCCCTCACTAGCGGTCACGCTCCTTATGTGGCCAAATTCCTAATTGTGATGTAGGTAAACGCTTGGATTCCACCAATACCTGTTACATACCTATGATAGAATGCGTATGTTATGGCTGGTAACTACAGGCCTAATGCGGTGGCATACTAATGGTGGTATGGTTTTACTAGGGTAGTATAACTGGATGGGTGTTACCACAACCCAATTCTATGCAACAATTACCCACTCAAAGTCTTATAGGATCTCTATTTGATCCATAATATCTGAAACATCAGGAAAAGGGGATTGCCAAGGAAGTTGCAAGAATGAACAATAAGAAATAGATGGGTATATAAATCTTACTAAAACCCTGGTAACAGCTTAGTTCAAGCACAGGCACTGAAGTCTTGATATCTCAGTTGCTGATGAATACGTGATTCGTTTCAAAGAAATGGATATAATTGCATTTAATGTGCAGTTTAGGATCATATTACGTACAATTGTCATTTGCGTGCAATGCATGCTCATGGCCTTTTTGACCTCTATCTGACAACCCTGACAACACATGACATGTGAACCCCATGACACTGACAGCGCTGTAGGGTCCTCTGTCGGGTCAGAATAATGTTACGCATGGTTTAAGTATAACCGATTGGAGCTTATATTCCCCGTCGTTTATGGCATAACCCCTGGTGCTTTGGACTGGAATATGACATATATATGGGACAGGCATTGCATTTACTATAGTTACCATGACAACAGAGACGCCCATTAAAAGGGAGGTAGTGTGACGTCTAACGTGTAGAACATGCAGAAACAGGTGGGACATTTTAGCACCGACTTCAAAGCACACCATGTAATGATAAATAGAGGGCTTCAGAAACCCAACTGCATCTCGATATTTTGACGTTTCTCTTCAAGGTTCTTCTTAGAAAAAGATTTCGAGTATCTAAAGCCTCATTTTCATTATCCTTTGGGGGGCATAGTTTGATATTTTTTTTCTTTCTTATTACATTTTTGTAATTTTAATGCGGGAATTGCCCCTCAAAGTCGACCTAATGCGGGAATTAAATTTCTGCCGCAGGAATCCCGCATGCCCAGGAAGATTCCTGCTCTTAATCTGTTCATTCATATTTGAGATAAGAACTACAAAATTTGAGAAAACTGTAAGTGTCCATTCATTATACAGGCGCAATAGTATATTTCAGATGCAATATTTTTAGTAAAAAAAAAGAACTGACATAAAAGATGTGTTATGTTAACGTTACGTGATGGATTTGTATTTATGAAACTACTTCCCTCCCTCCCCCCTCCCACACACGCACGCACACCTAAATCAATATATCTACTTCCGACGACTTGCAGGTTCGCATGATATGTTTGAAGTCACGAGACAAGTGTTTGACAGCGCACCTATCGGGTAGATCAGAGAAGAAACCTAACCCTGGAGAGATAATCTCCGTTAATCTGTCCTCCAGGGCCAAGGTGTGTCGCCAACAGTGGTAGTGGCTTAGTGACCGCACTCACACCCATTCATATTACACCCACACCTTAACCCTTGACTCCAGGGTTTAAATTCGCCAGGTATTCTCCTGTTCTAGTACTACCGTAATTTAAGCCCTGGCTTAAAGAAGGGTGAGTTTCAAAAATAAAATCCAATGAGATCTGAAGTTTGAGGATGCGGCTTAAATTAGGGTTTTATACAAGCTTTAATAGAATGGCACTTAGGAAAACATATCATGAAAAATTGACTAAAGAACAAACCAAAATTCAGGGTGCGGCAGAAATTAAGATGCAGCTTAAATTAGGGGTTTTACAGTAATGTTTCAAGGCCGTTTTGTAGACGGACGTAGGGAGAAAGCTTGTAATCTAAGCCTGCCATGAGACGATCCTGGAAAGGAAGTAAAGTGTTTTTGGGAACGATCCGCTCATTACATATTCCCCGTCAAATATTGACATAGCGGCATCAGGCGTTCAGGGAATTACACCAACCCCAATACTTCAACTCCCTACATGTTCACTTCAAACAAAACGCCCAATATTTAAACGGGGCCAGAGAGGGGTATATCTTTCTGACAGGGTGCTCTCTGGTCATCCGGGGTGAGAGCCCCACCCATCCCACTACCTCCATCTACCGCAGTAATATCACCGAGTGTTTATAAATACCCTGGTCTGGGGGGTGAGTCGGTGACGGCCGCTCGGAGACAGGTATTGTGAAGGGTCATAGAGATGGCCGATACGCCCTGACATCTAATACATGTTGGTCAATGTATGCGGCGCTTCCCCTAGAAGGCTGGGTCAGCCTGGAAACATTTTGCACGCATTTTTAAAGTCAAGTATTCAGTGTTTGATTCTGGGAGGGAAAGGGGAGAGGGTTTCTTGGAAATGTGAACTTGGCCTGTGGAAGTCATGTGTCAAGTTGTGACCGATTTCTGGGCGTTGTTTTGATATGACACTGAATTTGATACTTGTTCTAGAGGGTTATCCTTAACGGCTGATTGAATAGGGAAACGCAGAAACAGTGAAAATTAAATACCTGATAATTTAACCGAAGGATGTCATCTACTGTTAAAAATGTTTGAAGAATTTCTATAATATTATAGCGTGGACACTGCTGTTTTATATACTCTGCCGACTTCTCTAAATCGACAGTAACTTGACTTTTGAAACTACGGTATTATCCCTAAAGTGAGTTATTGGGCTTTCATTGCTCCTATAAAACTAGAGGTAGTCCTGTAACATCGACAATTATAGAGTGTGCGATTTGCCATACATGCCCAAAATGTCACAGGTGAAAAATAGTTACCATGCCCAAAATTGGGATCCATAGTCTAAACAGTCCAAAACTAAGATGTGCTAAAACAGAATCGTATGGCCCACGGATATCTTTTATTTCATGCAAATTGAAAAGAAACCTTTATCTAAAAAAACAACTTCATAATCAAAATTAGAATTCAATACTGTATGTGTGTGACGTGGCTGTAACTTGTGTGTTGCCAGACCGCTACTTTTATGGCCGAAAACCAATTAAGGAAAATCCGTGAGCAAAATTTCCCGGACGGACCCCCATAAAAAATTATTATATTAGAATTCACTACTGACCGAGGAACCTGCTGGTCTGTCCAGTGAAGTCCTTGAAGACATTTTTATCAGTAGATAAAAAAAAAATCTTCATTTAAGTTCTAATTAAACAAAATTTTAAAAACATCTTTTAATAAGAAATTAAGATAAAGTACTGGGTGAGTGACTGACCGAGGAACCTGCTGGTCTGTCCGGTGAAGTCCTTGAAGACCTCGCTGCGCCGGCCGTCCTCCTGTAGGGTGCGGCCCGAGGTGAGCAGCTGTAACTGGGCCTCCAGGTCCTGCAGGCGGCCCGCCATGCCCGCGTACTCCTCGTGTTGGCCGTGCATCTCGTCCTTCAGGTCCGAGATGCCCTTGTGAGCCAACTGAAGCGGTTGGCATTCAAGTTTAAAAATGATATCAGAGATATCCAGTCAGCCACATGGCAACATTTATAATTCATAAGCCTTGTAGATTGATTGTTTTAAATAGATAATTCTCATTAAAAAAGAAATAGGGTTAATCTTGTCGGTGAACTGCCACGGCAAATTGCCAATTCAAATTAAGAGGTCTATTATTGCCGCAATAATAGACCTCTTTATTTGAATTGGTTAAATGAAGCCGTAAAAAGATATCAAGGCAGCGATTGCATAGATTTCTTGACTCGTTAACTTATACAGCTTCAAAGAACTTCATCTACCAATCAAACGTTTTCCCTTAATCCTGGCGTATACAGTGCAATAAGTTCTTGAAATACTTTTGTGTCAATGCGAAAAATGCTTTGAGGTCAATACGTAAATTAGAACAGAAAACGCATTAATATTTCCAATAGATTTTTGACCTTCCTTGGGAAATACAGAAAGAATAATATGTTTAAGCTCAGCTTGAACATTCTCAGCAAAACACAAAGAGATAGTGCGCGTGAGCATTTTTCCCAAATTCAGAGAATCCTCTGAAAGTGACAGATAACCGACTTCTGTCAAACTGAATAGGAATAAAAATGAGAAAGAAGATATGAACAAAATTTAAGCATATTCAAAATCTAGGGCGCGGGGGGGGGGGGGGGGGGATAGCAAGGGCCCCAGAGGACATGTCCGGGTTAGCGACCATTCTATTAAATTTAGTGCAAACTGCAGCTACTTCGTCATCCCATTTGCTGATCAATTCATCTTAGACCTTAAAAAGGTATAACTGCTCCGCGACTCATCTGGATCCTCTTTGAACCTCATTAAGATATTCACAGCAACTTTTCTCTAAAACTTTTTACCTAGAAGCTGTATCATCGAAATTGTGCAGCACTTAGTCACGTATACCATTTACTTTGCTCTAAATCAGTGTTAGAAAATCTTTGAAAGGAAAAAAAACACAGAAATAATAACAATTCAGGGTGCCCACGCAAGTCTTAAAGTCTTAAAGGGGTCTTAAAATAGATTTTTCCAAATTTAAGGCCTTACAAAGGTCTTGAATTTCATATTTTTCGTACAGAAGGTCTTAAAAAGGTCTTAAATTGGATCTGATTGGAAACTGGCAATCAAATGACCAGTTCAGCAAAATGACACTTTTTCGTCAAGCGTTTGTACATCAAAGCTTATCCAAAGAGATTTTTTAAAAAGCGTGGGCACCCTGCAATTGCATGCTATCACAAAAATTAATCACATGAGCCCACCTTGATGTTCTCGAGCACGTTCTGGTGCTGCAGCAGCTTGTTGACGGTGAGCAGCAGCTTGGTGAGCACCTCGCGCTGAGACACCTGGTCGGCCGACATCCTCTCCTCCTGGGCGTGGCGGCGGGGGTAGTGACCCCTCCTCCTGCTGCTCCCCCCACTGCCCCCTCCTCCAGGGTGGTCCTTAATGAGGGGCGCGTACCCCCCGTCGTACCCCACCTGGTTGAGGGACGCCTTGTTATGGGTGGTGAGCTGCTCACTGGAGGACCTGCTCACACACCTGGCGTCGGCATTCTCCACGGTGAAGGTGTACGTACAGGTGTTACCTTTGGCCAGGGACGTAGGGGTGAGGGAGAGCAGGAGGAGGAGGAGGGATAGGGGGAGGGGGAGGGATGTCCGCTGGGCCATGGTCCTGTCTTTTTGGGCCAAGAAGTTGTAGTTGTGGATGTTGGAGGATGTGGGGAATGGTGTTAGGGTGTAATGTTGGTGTTGGTTATGGAGGATGTTGGAGTGTGGGTGTTGGCAGTAGTGTTGATGTAGGTGGTTTTGACCATGCGGCCGCTGGTGGGTTACACAGTTCCTTGGAATCTAAAAGTTAGCCATTAGGACACACGTTGAGAAAGCGCCGTTAACTATAAAAAAATGATATGTCAGTCGCGTCCCTGAGTGCTAGAAACCATTAGAGGTAGGCGAGTTGCAGTGGTATTGTGGAGGATAAACTGTGATGTAGTGATTCTCTGTGAGGTAGAACCCCTTTTTGTTGGGGTCTCCTATCCGTGTGTAGGAGGCTCTGTCTCCCAGAAGAGCAAATCCACGTGTGAGCAGTGACGGCCACCGCAGGTAGGGGTAGGGGTGTGGCTGGAGGCCCTAGATGTCGAGGGAGGAGGGGGTAGGGTAGGGATAGGGGGAGTAGGGGGAGGGGGGTGTCGAGATTGGAACCATGGGTCGAAGGGTATAGGGGTTGCGGAGAGGAGGGATCTACCAGGAGAGAGGGGGAGGGGTGAACTAGGTGGGAGTCAGGTGTGATGGGTGTGATGTGGTTGGCAGAGGAATGTATGTCTTTTTTTAAATTAGATATGGGCAAGAGTCTGCTATGGCAGAATAGAGACGGGTGTTACAAGACTATTGGTGCTATTCTTGTAATCCAGGTATGATTGACATCCTTCTATTTGAATAGAGAGGTTACCAACACTTTTTCTATTTTCTTCACATCTTAAGTCGTGGGACCCGTCAAAAACCTAATTTATTACCAAATTTAAAAAAAAAAAGAAAAGAAAGAAATCTATCCTTATTTAAAAAAAAAAACACAATTCATATTCACATAAATATATCAGAAAAATCACACCTTAATAGTCATGATTAGGTAACTGATTTTATCACACTTCTTTGGCCTTTTTTTCTGTGCCCCGATTACCTGTATGAAAGTGTATCGATTGATATCACGGATGGCGGTAGTAAACTGACCGGTAAGGGGAGCTGTGGTCAGTTAAACTGACCGGTAAGGTGACCTGTGGTCAGTTTGTTGACTGTTTAGGTGGGGTAGGGGGTGGGCGCGTGCCTCCGTTTAGAATATAGACATTGGTCACACCCGGGTATGCCAGCCCACGGCTGACCCATTGGATGTACCGGGTTCCTATAATAAGACATGTATCAGAGAATATGAGGGGATTTTTACCACATTTTTACCACCCGTTCATGGCAAAATCCTGAGTTTAAACACCGAGAGACTCTTGTGTCAAAAATTTCGTAAAAATCACTGATTACAACATGGAAGACATTTCTCTATTTTATTAATCGACATTGGATTTTTGAAGGGGAAAATGGAATTAATTATCAAATTCTACCTATACAACTTTAGAAACATTTTTTTTTAGAAAATCAAGGGCATTCCTTTCTTCTTTAACCTGTAAGGATTGGCGGCCTTACCAATCAGGTGGCCTATACAAAATCTGGAAATTTCCCAAATGCTGTGATTCAATCCTAAATGCTGTGTTTCTATCCGCATTTCTTATCAACCTTAGACTAAAAACATGTACCACAACCTTCGGAAAAAAAGGATGTACGAATCGAACCTCCCCAAGTTATCAAGTTGTTTATACTTTTATTTCAGCTAGATATGTGATAGTTGTGATTTTATTGCGATAGGGTGTGAGTTTTGAGTGCCGGATCCCAATATTGCTGATCCTAAAATTGATTCCTATCACCACCCACAGCATAGGGTTACACTATGCCCCCATTCCCCTCTCCTAAACTGAGCGTTGATTTGATGGTTGGCTGCGATTCATGTTTACATAGAGTCATAAAATCAATATCAGAAGAACTCATGACCACGCTCATTTAGTCCGGAAATCACCGTTACAAAGTAAATGTCAGTGTTATGATAAACTTATCACAAAATACAAATTGAGCTGTATTCTCAATAGTTAGACAATTCATGATTCATTATGCTAAATTGCCAAGTGAACAAGATAAAGCAATTTTGAAAACTTTGTGTTTGGAATTTTGCAGTATTGCTCTATGTGAGCAAAACCGCAACTCAAAAAGAAACATGATCGAGTAGAACAATCAGGTAGACCTGGATTCAAATCCATCCAGATGTGGCCCCATAAAAAATCTACAAGATTAATTTAGAAAGCGTTAATTCATACATCAAATGTTTGGCGTCTTCCCGATTTCATTCAAAACCCATTCCCATTCAAAAACATACTCGCCCCCTAAAAAACTTGACTAAAATTTTGACACTCAACAACATACATACTAAACGTCAACAAAATGTCGATCACCACCGCATATCTAGGAGCTATAAACATAATAAGCCAGTTTCTTTGGGATGCGCCTGGCATCCAATAATGTACCGCGTGGATATCTTTTAACATTGGTTGTCCGATCCGGTCGGCGCGCCGGCGCATCCCAATCGAACCCACAGACTGTGGGGGACCATGGCGACAGGCCCAACCCGCTGACCCCGTCTGACCCCGGGCTGATAAACACGTGACCGTGTCAGGTCAGGGGTCAGGGGTCAGGACCCCCCTGTCTGTGTGGGACGGGCCCCACCGTCACAGGGCGGGGAGTGAGGGCACTGGATCTATGTACAGAATGTTCTACGTGAACAGGGGGTTATGGAGGGGGGGGGGGATATGCAGATTGGACGTTTTTTGCAAGGTGGATGACAGATCAGAATATGTAAAGTTCTAGCGGGCATCTAGAGTGTATTCTTAGAGTGCATTCTATATAATATTATATTATAGAATACACTCTAAGAATAATAACACACATTTTTATATCATAATATATATTATATTATGATAACAAAAAAATGAATTATCATTTGCGGTTTATAGCCTATGCAAAAGGATGCGTTACATTCTCCTTTAGTGAAAATTGTTACCAATTCCTGAAAAAAAAAATCTCTTCACCAGCAATGCTTCCCCATCCACCCTGGTCCACGATAACTCTGATGTCTGGCGTCAGAGTAGAAATCTTATCATCTTGACTTCATGCTAAATCATTTCCATCATTCACCTTCTTGTTGTTCCCGAAACAAACAATGTTCACAATGAACACAGTGATCACTTTGAGAGCCTCATATAATTTTTTTTTCACAAATAAACGCAATATGCATTGTCACATATCCCTTTTCTTCCTTCCCATAGGAGCACGTACGCCTCTACCCCGAGTGTAAGATCTTCGAGCGGCCCAACACGACAGCCATCTGCCAGGCGGCGCGCGGGGCGGCGCTCACGGCCTCCAGGGTGGTCCTCCTCTCCGGGGAGGCCTACGACGGGCAGACCCTGGAGCCCATCCCCGCCAAGACAATGCCCAGAAAGGTAATTTTTGTGTGTGTGTGTGTTTTTTGCCCTTAAACCCAGAAGCGGTAGCATAGATAAACCGCCACGTTCCATCAGTTTAATGCCCAGAAAGGTAGGTCTGGACTGATACTGAGTGTCAAGTACAGAGATGCCATATTTCCCTTTTTTTCTTTCTTTTTCTTTTTTTCCCTTTTTTAATGATTTTCTCGTTTTAAGTGATTTTCGAGTGCACAACTGGGTTTTCCTATAATGCTTTAAATTACGTAATGGCTGATAAAGTGGTAGCTGAATTCCCAACATCAATGCTCCTTTTTGCTTGGGGGACCTCTTCTGTTGTAATGAGAGCAGATGTTCTTATTTGTGTAAAATCAAAGAGCATGAAATAGGTGCACATATGATCCTTCCCCTCTCCCGTCTATTTGCAGATATTTGAAGAATGTGGAAATGCCTTATTTGAAATGAATAGACATATTAAAACCCCAATTTATGCCTAAAAGAAATCTTTCAGGGAAAACACATTCAAGTTACGGGGTAGATTGTACATCGATTCTGCCTTTTTTCCTTGCAGGAATATTACTGTAACCCCATATCTATCAAGCACTTAGAAACCTACCACAACCTGCATCACTTCAGACATCGCACCTACCAAAATTGCATCTCTAAGGTAAGTTCCGTTGAGGTGTTTCACTTTGGTGAAGGTTTTCATAGGCCAAACATCTATTACTTGGACTTTTCATTAAATTGAAAATAAGTTTTCATCTCGTAGATTTTATGTCTGTCTGTGTCATATATCATCATATAAGCGAATTTTGATAACTAGTTCAGAGACATATGGCACATGGGTTTTATTTTAGTAAACTGACATTATCTCGTTTTAAGTCACAGCATTACATATACAATAATCTACGTGGGTTTGCGATAAAACTAAATATATTTATATGTCAATCCTTTTTCAGGTGGTCGCTCTGAAGGAGGCTAATAAAGATTTAGAAAACCGAGATATCTTGGACCAATCTCTACAAAATCGGCTGTGGGTACAAAAGGTACGCCCCATGAGTTAGCATAGTGAAATATACATTTGTTTATACGTACCTTTGCTTTACTAATGTCAAAAAAAAGACATTTTCTTTTCATAAATACAGCATTTTTTGTGTTCATGCACATGCAAGCAGGGAAGAGTCCCTTTACACCATTGAGCCTCTTTACACCATTGAGCCTGTTTTTGATGCTGGCAATGTTGTATTTGTTTGATTTCTCCGAGAATATGACATGGAAACATGTATGCCATATAACATTCGAATCAAAATGGTAAAACCTTTCTAATGATATATAACAAGCCTAGCTCCACTGTCAGTTTGAAAACCTGCCCGGATGAAGAATGTATAGGTTGAAACTCTATTCTTATGTTGAATGGCTTGATGTTAAAACAATCAACTTTCATTGCAGATGTTCCGAGATTTGAAGTCCCTCGTTAAGAAAGCCTCGGAGAAGACGTGATAACGTCACCAGGACGTAACTCACCCCTGGTGGGAGAGGGAGGAAGCTCGGACGCCCCCGTGTGTCAACCACGACAACTAAACCAGCATTGACACCAGTACAATAGGGTGCTCACGCGAGTCCTAAAAAGTCTTAAAAGGTTTTAAATTGATTTCCTCAAATTCAAGGCATTAAAAAGGTCTGAAATTTCATATTTTTCTTAAAGGAGGTTTTCTTGAATTGGACCTGATTAGGAATTGAATATCAAATGATAGGATGGTGGTGTGATGTTACATCAAACCTCGTCTAATCATATTTTTCTTAACCTCTGAAAATATGGTCTTAAATTTGCCAAACTTAGGTCTTAAAAAAGTCTGGAATTGATTTTTGAAAAAGCGTGGGCACTCTGTACAGTAACAAACTGTCAACGAATTTAGCGCACAGCGAGCAGGGGCCGGGTCTGAAACGACTAGACTCTTCTTTGGTACACTCACCTGTGGGGTTTAATCTCATAAAAACCAACGCCATGTAGAAGTAGTAGAGATACGTTAATTTGATCCCTGTGTGAATTGCATTGATCTATGAGTTCGGTTCGTTTTATGGGCAGCATCGGATGTTCTGCAGTGTATTGCATAATAGTGTTGAGCTGTTGGCGGGCACACCGGGGAGCTCAAATCGAACTCATACTGTTAAAGCTACAATGTGTATTGATGAAAAACGACAACACATCAAAACGGGATTTAATTTTGTATTTGACTTCTTACAAATATTTCCTGCAAACGTATGGTAGCGGGTGATGTAAAAAGTAACTGTGCCACCGAAAATCACCACAAGAGGAGAGGGGTTTTCTATATAAGACTTCTTTATTAGAATCCTATAGAGATTGTTGTGTGCAAGGTTTTGGGGGTTGTGAAGACTCTTGAGGAGTTGGGATCGTGTGATGTGCACCTGGATAATGGGGATTAAAGAGACTACAAATGATGTTGTGTTCTCCACACTTGCAGTGGGTGAAGGGCCAAGTCAAAGGTTAAGTGTTTGTAAGGACAGGACAAACTGTTTTAGCACAAGCTACATCAGTGATTAAGCATAAGAATACTGCCAATCAGAAGGACGCACCTCTACCGAGACAATCTATAAGTAAATAAATAATGTACATTTTGGAGCAAGTGAGATTTAATTTTCCCTTTTCCACTGTTATGTGTTAGATCGATGCAAAAACAAAGGTGTCTGTGACTGTACGGAAATTGCCATTGTGAAGTAATTTTTTTACTACACGTAAAATAAGATTTTTTTCTCAACAATTCTATTACAACCAGTGAACATTGTACAGAGCTTTAAACGTTGAACGGTCATAGGTACTCGTTCTAATAGTTGTATATTTCAGGAACGCGTTATTGTCTCTTTCTTATGCAAATTGATTCAGTTCAAATAGAGCTTAATGTATCGACATGTGCCGTAGTTCTTCCATTTGTCATATGAGTCTGAAAGAATCACTGTCTGAAAAATTCAGTGTAATTATTCATACGTAACGCAGCATTGAGTAAGTATAAAAAAAAAAACGGAGCTTAATATTGTCAAACGCGAAATGCCAGCAGTATAAATGTTTTTCCCGTTACAATCGACGGTCGCCGATGGTGTAACTTTGACCCAGTTATGCAGTTACATTATTTTAGGTAAAATGCAGTTACGATTTTGGTCATTTTCATGGTATCCAAATTAATCATGTTAAAATTGAAAAAGAAAATCTCAATTTTTCATATTCATCCTACTCGCCTTTTCAATTGCATTAGTATTTTTACGTACTGATACACAATGTATTGTTTGTCATTATGAATGGAAATTGGTCTTATTAATATTACAGAATATATTATATTCTATGGCAATAGGCCCGATGGGATGAACTTCCAAAAAAGAAGAATTTTTTCCCCTGCAATCATTGAGGAAATTTATAGCAGCAACACTGGAGCAAGCTTACTTGGTTTAGACTAAGGCACTCTACGACTTAGTGTAAATTGTGACGCCCGGAACATTTTCTATGTGAAATCATTGTCATCTTTGATATGGAGTATTCGTATAATAGTGTCAATTCACCGCCTTCGTTCACATGCATACCTCAATACTTGTCGAAACCCAAATTGCAAATACCGAAGAAAGAAATAAGCCTGTGGAGATGGGCTCAATGTTTGGGAGTGGGTGATAGGGTTTGTTTGATCATAATCAATCTAGCAAGGAGTAGTTACCACTTTATCATGGTCTTAAAAGCCTCTTTCAACAACCTACAAACAAAAACACAAAATATGGTGCTTGGAGTCTAGCATCTTAGATTCCTGTTTCTTATCGACCTGTAACTATATGAAACGCTAACACTTTGATGTAGCTTTACGTAGTCTTTTAGGGCCTTGTTGTCTGTTAGAGCAAACGTTGACATTTGTTTCCTAGCCGCGCACCCATCGCGTAAGATGGAAACTACTACTAGCACGCTGGGGGAGGGGTACCACAAAGTTCCCCTACCTGTAATTGGCGTACCTGTGAATGAGCTGAGTGTACAGTCGTCTCACCTGTATCTTTTTGTTACTACCTGTTTACCTGTATTACTACTCCTCCAGGGCGTGGCCTGAGTAAATAGGCTCCGACTTAGACATATATATTATTATATGCAGTCTGCTTCAAGTTTTTTGTACATAGTATGTAAGATAGGGCCGAGTTGACAATCCTCCGCTCCGCCTCGTCCCAGAAGTGTATGGATACAGTGTGTATAATTCTCAGTAGGTTGGGTATGCATACAGTGTGTGCATAGTGCATACATAGAACTGTATTTGTATAGTTTATAGAACTGTACGACTACAGTGTTGAACGGGACTGTATATTATATAGTGTATGCATGTATTTGCGATGCATATACCTAGCAATGTATGTATAGTTCATACATAGGACTATCTATACATTGTGTACATACATCCGTTTGTATACGTTGTATGAAAGACCTATGTAAGTATACAGTCTATGCATTAAATTATACGCATATAATACATGCATGGAACTGTATCCTAGAATTGTGTATGATAAATAGCGCTATGAATACAGCCTATGCATGATAAAGGTTTGTGCATACAGTGTATACCTCAGATCTGTATGTATACAGTACACAGTGTATAGAGCCGTATGTATAAAGGCCTAGTTGGAGAGCATTATTATTAACTTAATCCTGTTCTAAAGCTGGTAGACCTAGAAGGGTATACTACCTTATACTGTCCAGACCACCTGGTGGTCAGCCCTGACGTCACTGGGTGGTGTTAGTTTATGTCGCCTTCACCAGGTGGAGTCGTTGTCTCGTCCTCTCTTTTCCGTATATTGAACAGTGTACAAAACCAGTTTGATTGACGAAGGAGCAAATAAAACGTTCAGCTGCTGCATATTCTTATACCTCTATAACCCTTGTTTCTGCTTCTAGTTTAAATCAAATTTGGGCAAATACAGAGGTGGGGAGTCCAATATTGACAAGAGAAAAACGTGTTTGTTTTTTTTTATCTAAAATGGAAATTATAGGATACTTTGCTGAGATCTTAATGCCAATATAAACAGTTTAACACAAAAAGATAGAAAATGTTTGCAATTATAACGATAGACAACACAATTTTAGCATTGTTGAAAATTAATGGGTTTCCATTGTTTCTTTTAAACTCTTTTAAAGGTATAAACCTTTAAGGTATTAATTAATTAACTCGTCACTGAATTTATGATAGACATTGTTTTTAAAAGATTTGAACAACTAGGGAAGTTTAGTTTGGAAGGATTCTGCCAAGAATGATTGAAAAGCTATTTTACATGGTATCAACCATTTTGAACTAGATGCTTCGAAATGACACGCACGTTTTTTCCAACATGATTTTTCTCCACAAGATTTATCCGTTTCAATTAATTGATAAGAAAATACATTGAAAGTAAGAATTGCCATTGAAAGAACACATATTTTCAACAAACAAATGTCACCAACGTCCAGGCATGTTATACTATACCGGTTAACGGAGGAACTTCAGAGGTTCGATGTGCGCATACTGTCGGACAGTATTACAATATCTTTGTAAAACAATCGGAAGCCATTTCCCACTAGCTGAAAACAAAAGTTTAGCGGTATCAAAAAGCAAATAGAAATAAAAGAAGATCCAACAAAAGTGTGATTATGGTCGTATAACCATAACAACTATAGCTGAAGAGCCAGATTTCTATGATTCGGAACCCGAGTTAGCAGTTAGATCCAAGTAATATAATTGCTTAACCCCGCCCATACCCCCGTTATTAAAGTTAGCTTCATAAAAAATGCTCGTATATTTTTACATTGCAATATCTATCCCTGAATGGGTCCAATCGAATTGAACGATCGTTTGCGTTGCAATAAATCCGCATTAATAAACATAAAACATGCATAGGTTCTCGTAAATTTTACGGAGCTGTCGTATGGATAACCCTCATATCAAATGACAGACTACAATCAGCTGACAATAGGCCCTGCAAGGTTCCCCTGAAAATAATTTTATTCGAGTGGAGGTCACGTGAAGGTATGGTCTCTACAGCTAATTCTTTGACTTAATATTGAACTTTTTATACAATATTCAATTTTTTATAACATACATATACATATTAACACTTTTTGTTTTTATAGAATGATAGATTGTTCTCTAGATGTCCACAGTTGAGAGGTGTTACTTTATTTACCAGGAAAACGATTGTTAGATAATGGCAGATCAAAAAGAATATCTGGAAAAGGACGACAATGAGGATGTGGTTAATAACGTGGAAAACATTGAGAGAAACCAGGAATTCAAGGTACTTTTTGCTAGACCAATGGTGAAATCATGCGATTTGGTTTCCTAAATGTGATTACATAATTATTATGATGACACTCTGAAATCTCTTTCAAATATATCAGGAATATCTATATTGATAATGGATAGTGTACAGACATTGAAAGAAAGTAGAATAAGCATGAGAATAATAGAATGATTATATCATTTCCTACCTCTCATAATATCCTGTACATTTTAAATATTTGTTATGTAATCATTCTAGCAACAAGAAAAACTACTTATTATTCTCTCTGGAGCACTGAACAAAGCCTGGAACACAATTCAAACTTATATTGATTTGCTAATCATATCATAAGTATAAATACAGATTCTAAATAAGTATCTTTTTAAATCCGATATAATATATCAGATACATTATTTGACATGATGAACAGGGTCCCATGGATGCAGGCCTACAGGCTAACCCTGGAGGAGGGAGTCCCTGTAATTGGCAGACCGTTCTCTACGACTACAGTCAGAACACCAGTCTACATGGGGTCAAGTACATCACCGAGGATTCCCCGAGACCCATACGCCAGTAATTACTTTTATCTAGAACTTTGTTTTTCAGTTTCTTTTGCATACGTTTATTAGACTTAATTACAAAACCCATGTGGCTTAGGGCATAACTATGTATGTGGCCTCACTCATTTTACAAACAAATAATCAACAGTATTGTGTGATTTTGCACTGCATTAGTGTTAATATTCATTGAGAGGTACAATTATATTCCCTTGTGTTTTTGCATGGGTTGTATTGGTGCCGTGGAGCTGTGTTTTTGCACTGTAAGGGTTGTGTTGATTGATGATATGTGTTTTTGCATTGTTCAGGTTGTGCTGGATGGTAATAGGTGTATTTGCACTGTACTGGTTAAGATGGTTGGTAATAATTATGTGTTTTTGCACTGTACATGCTATGCAGGTTGATGATAATGTGTGGTTTGCATTGTACAGGTTGTGCTGGTCTATATTGGTTCTTGCCTCGGTGTGCGTCCTTATTTTCTATGCCCAAAACCGCATTGGCTTCTTTCTGGAGTTCAGTAAAAATGTTAACGTTGAGGTCAATTATCTGTCTAGTGTCAAGTTTCCTGCTGTGACTGTTTGCAACCAGAACAAATTCAAGTAAGCGAAAACCGTTCAAACTACAACATCGGATTTGAAAAAGAAATCTCCTTATATACCTTTTTAAAATTTTAATTGATTCTGGTATGATAATGACAGGATTCTAAGTGATTACATAACAATATTAAGATGAACCATAATGCTTATGGATAATTGTTATTGAGATTATTAGATTAACTTAGGCATATACGATGTACTTGATATTCCAGAATTACAGAATTAGCTCGACATGATTGGTACAATATGGTAAAATCCTCATTCCTTCGTCAGGCAAGTACTAAAGGTAAAATACCTGAAACATTTTACGTTCTTTGTGATCCAATGATCACTTCCTCTACTGCATTCTAACTTGTAACCATTAACTGATTAGCGCATTCTAAAGGCATGAATAAGGCCAAGGTGACAGTCTTTAATCAGAATTATTACAATATAGTGTGAAATCAATCCCTCATTCATATGCAATTCTGTCACTTTTGGTTTAGAAAAGCGTCAGTGTACGAACAAGGAGTTCAAGTGCGACAACGGGGATTGCATATCTATGATCAAAGCGTGTAACCTATTTCCAGACTGCCCCCAGGGTGAGGATGAAAAAATGTGCGGTAAGCTGACTGACAATTATAAATTGTATTTTTGACATCTTACACGTCCTAGAACAAACCTAACCACACTAATAATATTGATGAAAATTGACCACTAGTCCTCTTTTTTGAGAGAGAAAATAAAGACACAGGCAGTTCATCTCTCAGCTATGATGGCTTATGGACAGAGGTGACCTGGACTAAACATGTATTGGTTGTGGTTCATTATGATTTATCTGCAAGCCAACCCTTTCTCAATTCTACGAAGAAGGAAATCATGTCATATCTGGTAAATTTGCAGCTTTTTTCCTTTGTGCTTTCATAGATTTATTATCCTCACCGTCTAAATAATGAAAAAGATCAGGGCACTGTAAAATGATCCACTCATGATATGACATATTATTACACCCAGACCATTTTAACATACAGATCCATGCCATCTCCTGCACCTATCATCCGATCCTCAATCCATTAGTATGCAAAATGTAGTAAACCGGAATTACATCCTACTTCCGGGGGCAAGCCTGCCAGGGCAGCGCCCCCTATATGTGAGAGACGATAGTGACAATAGTGAAACTCCCGTATACCTGTATCATACTGGAGGGGCGTGGAGGCTAGGCCCTCTTCACAGAAATCTACAGGAGTATCTGTACATTGTGACAAGTGCCTCAACCCCCCAACACCTGGAGGGACCGTGGAGGAGGAGGTCTGATAACGGAGACTATGAAGTGGCATTGACAGTGGAGTGTGCTTGTGAGTATTTACATGTATTTTATAAGTTTAACTCTCCGGCCTTGTCATGAGTAATTATTAAACATGTGCAATGGTTGTCACAGTATTGAAATGCATGTAAGTTGGAACTTTTACATCAAAACTAAAACCAAATGCAAGTCTTTTTTCCTGTTGAATTGGTTGGCGAAACTTTGTTTTGAGAGGGAGAACTGAGCACCTTATGTCGAACTTTGTTCATTGGGGCCTAGTATAACCATGATAAAAACTATAATTAGGTTCACTTGTAAGTGGTTTTCCCTAATCATATATATAAATGTATGCCTTATAAGAGATATAGTATATATAGAGTATAGTAGGTACCCATTAGAGACAGCTCTCTTTTGCTAAAAAGAATTAGTCTCACTGATGTCATGCTTAAAGTATAGGTTTAATTTTATCAACTTCCTTGTAGACAAAAACATGGAACTGACTACATCTCCAAGCATTCCTGACTTTCACAATCTAACATTGGGAGAATTGATGATGAATGCAAGTCATAAGCTGGATGACTTTGTCAAAGGGTAAGTGCGTTTCTTCCAAACATAAAGCGTGTACCAATATAATGTGTGTGTGAGTGTGTGTTGCTGACAGTGGTTACTTTTCAGTCTGAAAAATTTTTTCCTGTCATAATGGTAACATATCTACCCTTATAATTCTGAGACATCTTGGTTTAAAAACGATCCATTTCACGTGACCAATTGCACTGACGTGGCGTTAGTCCTAGCTTAAAAGATTATAGGTATAAAAACTAGTGCTAGGGCATAGGCAGCCAATCTCCACAACTGTACAAAGAAAGGGGAGCCAGGTCCATGAGCTGGGCAGAGAGTTAATTGGTGAGACCAGAGTGCAGTAGATTCAGAGATGTTCAATCCATCAGCCAGTGAAGACCTTGTGTTAGTCAGCTGGAAAGCTGGGCATTAGAGGGAGCTCTGCAGATAGGTGTGACTTTATCTAGGAGTGTTTTGGTTGAAATAGCTGAGTGGACTTGCCTAAGGACTGGTGAAGTGTTAACGAGAAGTCAGTTATGTATATTATTACATGTCTTGGATAAGCAATAAACAACATCCTTTCACATGAGTGTTCTTGTCAACTGTTGATGGTTGAGCTACATCCAGAGCTGATTTGCGGTCTAAGGATAGAGGACTGCGACTTAGTCTAGCATCCACAAACAGAATAATGAGTTAAAGGAAACAACTTAAATACTCCCTATGAATAACTTAAAATAAAACGTCATAATAATGCAAAAGCAATATTTTTCAAATGCAATTGGGATAAAACGTTCATAATTTACTTATTTTTGTCATTCAAAACTTGAATTAGAGAAGATCTAGACTTGAGGAGATGGTACGAGCAATACATATGGGGAGTCGCAAAAGCGCTATCCTTTCTTAGATCTGATACACAATCAAAATGAACCGTTCAGATCCCATGAAATTGCAATGAAAAGTGTCTGGTTTTTCGGAGCTTTTTTTTTTGTGGATAAGTTTATTTAGACTGAAGCAATACAATTCAGCTTGCGCTGGATTTCATCGACACTCCAGTACATCAAAAGTCGTTATACTATATACAAGTCATATTCTATTTCAATAATGACAGGCAAGTGGCTATTGGTTTACACTAAATTTACAAAACCATTCCCTTGAAGTAATACCCAATTAAATAACCATATATATATACAAAATACATGTTTAACTCCAAAACAGTTTTGATACGTTAGATATTTAGACCGTCATTGTGAGTTGATTATATCGCATGTTTTTCTTTTGAAACATGTGGAAAATATGGAAATTTCTACCTTTATTTTGTGTGGATTCCCTTATTTTCAGGTGTACATGGAAGGGTGTTGATTGTGGTTCAGACACGATGCGTTTACACCTGACTGACATGGGCGTCTGCTACACCTTTACACACCCCGACATGTTCGTCCAGTCTGCAGGTTGGCAACAATTTGTTTGGCAACCAACCGCAACAAGGAGGGAGTAAAGTGCAAAAAAGGATTACAAGAATACTTTTCAGACAAGAATATTGATTTTATTATTGAGTTTTGTTGAATATTTGTTGTAAATATTGGTTTGAAATCTGGAGCTGTGCCCCTTAACAACCCTTTTCTTTTTTTTATATTGTTTAAGTTTCTTATACATTTCTCCATAAACAATGACCGACAAACTGGTCAACTGACTGACCTCAATTCTCGCAGTTGTGAAGCGAAGGTTATCCTTCATGATTTATTTTTGTCCAACCTGATTAGATGGAGCGTTTTTAGTGCTTTTGTGGGAAAATTTAATTAAATTAACCTATAGTAATACAAGCTCTTAAAAGCAATCTAAACCCTAGGACATTGTCCCTTTTTATCTGTTTATTGTGTATAGATAAATGGGCCATTCCCGCAGAAAAGGGCCAATCCCACTCCTTCCTGAAAGCAATTTCTACTCCGCATTCTATGATGGGCGTTCGTGACATCTAACAATACTTTATATGGCATCTTCCTTTAGGTCCGGGGTCAGGATTAACATTACTGCTGAACATCGAATTTTATGAATATACAAAAGACGTGTCTGATGGTATAGGTGTAAAGGTATGTTGCTTTTTCAGGTTTATTTAAACAGTTCTATTTAAAGCAGAATTTTATGAAATAATTCATACATTATCTCAATGGTAAACTACCATAAAATGGATAATATAGGATTATTCTGATTAGGGGCCTTCCACTTAGTACATATAAACACATTTTAATTTTTTTTAGACCCCCATGCATACCCCTCCTTGGGCTAATGCGCGGACTTAATTGTTGGTTGTATGCAAATTTCTGACATCCCCTTCCCCACTGATCCTTACACACTTTATGGAAGGCCCCTTAGGTGTTTTTGCCTAAAATTCCTGTTCTGTTCTCATTTGTTCTTTAAGAGTTATTTAGCACAAAGTACTTCGTTGGTGATATTGTGACCCGGTTCATGATGTTTTTTCCTTTTAGCTCCATATCCATGACAATAGGGACGAGCCCATGGTATCAGAGAGTGGGGTGGCCATCAGTCCAGGCCTCTACTCCTTTGTATCTGTGGAAACTACTCAGGTAGACAGATATTCTTACCTGGTCAGACTCATTATAGGCCATTAAAACAGGATTGTAAAACCTAACTATAGATAACTTGTCTTTATTTGGCCTTAAATCCCACAGCCGATTTTGAAGACCAGTAGCAAAATTGTTATGTAGAACATAAGCCTTTACTTTACAGTATAAAGATATTCAATTCACTGCATACATGGGCTGAAAAGTGTATCCTTTATTTCCCCAGGTGATAATTAACTAGCATTCATTATACTAGTTTCAAACACATCCAGGTCCTGGTCCTGGAGACAATCACATTTCATTTTATGGTATGACAAGTGCTATCGTGTTCTTTTGCTGCTTAAAGTTACAAGTCACCTTAGGGGGCCCCATTTTTACTTGTGTAATATACCATTTTAAAAGTCACATTTACCTATACTACTACCGCCATAATGAACGCTTACTTGCATAACATACCATTCTGAAACTCACATTTCCATATACTACTACTGCCAAAATGAACTTTTACTCATGTAACATACCAATCTAAAACGCACATTTCCATATACTTCTGCAACCGAAAAGAAAACATTGTGCAAACATTTAAAAGCAAGCATGTGTTGAAATATAAATAAACTATGGGCTGGTTTATACTTTGATCTTTCTAAGGTAACTAACCTGGAGCCCCCATGGGGTGTATGTGGAGAAAGGAGGTTGGATTACTTCTCCAACTACACGCTCTCTGTCTGTAGATTGGAATGTGAGGGTAGACACCTGGAAGCTGCCTGTCACTGTCGAGACCTGCACCACCCCCACAGACATGGTATGTATGTAGACTGCAGTATAGGGGTAGACACCTGGAAGCTGCCTGTCATTGCCGGAACCTGCACCACCCCCACAGACATGGTATGTATGTAGACTACAGTATAGGGGTAGACACCTGGAAGCTGCCTGTCACTGCCGAGACCTGCACCACCCCCACAGACATGGTATGTATGTAGACTACAGTATAGGGGTAGACACCTGGAAGCTGCCTGTCACTGTCGGGACCTGCACCACCCCCACAGACATGGTATGTATGTAGACTACAGTTTAGGGGTAGACACCTGGAAGCTGCCTGTCATTGCTGGGACCTGCACCACCCCCACAGACATGGTATGTATGTAGACTACAGTATGGGGGTAGACACCTGGAAGCTGCCTGTCACTGCCGGGACCTGCACCACCCCCACAGACATGGTATGTATGCAGACTACAGTATGGGGGTAGACACCTGGAAGCTGCCTGTCACTGCCGGGACCTGCACCACCCCCACAGACATGGTATGTATGCAGACTACAGTATGGGGGTAGACACCTGGAAGCTGTCTGTCACTGCCGGGACCTGCACCACCCCCACAGACATGGTATGTATGTAGACTACAGTTTGGGGGTAGACACCTGGAAGCTGCCTGTCACTGCCGGGACCTGCACCACCCCCACAGACATGGTATGTATGAAGACTACAGTATAAGGGTAGACACCTGGAAGCTGCCTGTCACTGCCAGGCACTGTATGATATTTTCCATAATGGGTATTTCTTTGATGTGAGACGGTACAAAAATAATGAATGCAGAATATAAGAAAGCTAGGTGAGGTTGGTACGACCTGGGGATAAAAGATTACCCAGCATGAACCCAACGGGCATGGTATAAATGTAGTTTACAATAAGGCCAGTGAAATTCGGTTGATACCACCACCTGAAACTTATTTTACTTTTACCATGTTTATGTCAAATTTGTTAAATTTCAAAAATAAACCAAATTATAAAATGATTCAAAGTATGCTATGATTTTACTTTTGTAAGCAGCTGACAGACTTGCAGTTGTCAGATCTATTTCACCAACGATTTCAGCGTTTTCTAATTAACCAAACCAAACAGTAGACATTTGATGTGGTACGGTTGCGAAATTTACATTTAATTTTCTTTACCATTCACAGTTATACACTTAGTTTTTTGAGGATGTATAAAAGCTATTAATTCTTAGATATCGCTATTTGATTGTTCTCATCAGGTCAGCCTCCTATCTGCACGGTCAAGGAATATCTCACTTGTGCTAAACCAATTTTGGGTAAGGATCAACTGTCCTCAGGGTAGTATTAGGTCCTATGTGAAAACATACCTACATAACTGGACATCATGATACTTCATTTACACATATATAATTATAATAATGTTAAGGTTTGATATCGTGAATATGATTAGACATTATACCAGACATGTGGTTTCGTTTGATATTATAAAAGGGCGAACAGTAGGGGATGAACGATCATTTCATATTATTTCTAATACCTTAGAGACATGGCGACTAAAATACTCTTTACCTTAGGCCTCTGAGGTTTTCCATCAACGGTGCATAATAAATTATAGAAAATGCACACTGCACAAATTTGACATGAAATCAAAACGTTGTGAATAGGGCCATTAAGATATATTCAAGTTAATGGAAAGGTCACCTTTTCAAGACCTTTACAAAAGTCTTTCGGTAGACCTTTCGTACTCTGTGAAGTCACCTTTACAAGATCTCTTCATGACTTTCCATGCACCTTCATGACCCCATTTACAAAACCAAAAGGTAATTAACTAAAGGTATAATATACCTTTAGTTAATTACCTTTTAATTGCCATTTTGTGAAAATATTATTTTAACAAATAAACAAATAAAATAAAACAAATAAATAAATCCTTGAACAGAGTTGTTTCGGAGGGCTGGGTCGAGCTGTGACTGCCCCACGCCCTGTGTCCAGGACACCTACGTGCCCACCACCTCCTTCGCCGTGGTGCTGGGGGCCGACCCTGGAGGACAGGACCTGGAGACGGCCGCCCTGGAGGAGAAGCTGCACACCACCAGGGAGACGGATTACAGGTCAGTCTTAGAACTTCACAATGACGTGTTCACATTGGGACACTCCTGTAACCTTTCTTTTTTTTAGAAACTTATTTCTATATATGTATGTTTCTGTCTCAATGTTATGAAAATTGTATTTTGGCAAAATATCCAAAAGCTGGCTTCCTCATTTGTAGGTACTTCACTCTATTTCATCATAGATGATAGAGTATGAATAAGGTTCACAGGGGCGTTTTGTTGTTGTTGTTGTTGTTGTTGTTGTTGTTGTTGTTGGGGGGGGGGGGTCTACGGGGCTTAAACGTCTACCCCCCCCCCCTTAGGTGGGAACTTGATCATGAACTTGATAAAATGTATGTCTTAGGGTCAAATGTTACAGATATTGCTAAGTAAGTGCACCACATTATCCGGATGGGCCGGTGATATAACTCTTCATCGTGAATTATGAATTTGTCAAAATAAAAGTATTTTTCAATGATTGACGGCCAATTTTCAGTAGCACCACTCCTGTAACTTCCATCCTAATCGGAATATTCATAGGCCTACTTATTCTTTCGGTTTTACAATCTCCACGACCTCTTCTCCCTTCACCAGTGGCGGATCAAGCTTTTTGGAAAAGTGGGGATACTTTTACATTAAAAAAGGATTTGTAAAACTGATCTTTGCAATGAAAGTCACCAAAATTTTCTCATAGATTTGTTTTAATTCTGTAGGATCGCTGCCAAGAAGTACCGCGCCTCTATGGAGCAGGCCCACTTGGTCTCACAGAGTCTGGCCCATCTCCGGAGGTACACACGTAAAACGGTCTATAGCTTGAAGGACGACTTCTCCAGGGTATCTGACCTAGCTAACAGGAGCGCCACCGACTGTATCCAGGTCAAAAAGGTCATCGGGACGCTACAGAGGGACGCTGAAACCTACATATTACAACCACTTAGAGAATTCAAGAACATTTATTTTTCTAAACTTCAGAGTCAGTTCTTCAAATTGAACCATTTGATTGATATGGTCAGAAATATTTATGTGATATCTTCACAAAATGATACTTTAAGATTTGAAAGCAAGACGCCCATCAACGGAACGGGAATGGATTTGGCTGGACTTATTGAAACAATGGAAAGTGGAAAAATAGAAATTAAGACTTTGATTGGTGTTTTGCAAAGCAATTACTTGAGGGATTTGGGTGCATCTTTTGATAAGTTTCCTGGGGTTGATTATTTCCGTTTACACAATGTTCAATTGGGAGTTTTACTGAGACGGATAGGAGATCCATCGTGCCCATGGTGCAGTACAAATGATAATGCTCCATTGTCCGAGATATTGAACACGCATATTAGTAATCTATATACAGAGACAACCTATCTGCTAAAAATGGTAGAGAGTAACATAGACTTATATTTTACCCACATCCATGATTACCTTATAGACGTACAGGAACTGACCACAGCCAGATACAATACCACATACAAGACCCTCATTTTAAGCCATCTCCATAGTATTACACTGGGGTTTACAGAAAATGAATACGAAATAGGGAATATCATGGGACTATTAGAGCAACTTCAACATTTCATCTGGCAGCAGAAATGCGAGGTGGAAGCAGGCCAAGTGGAAAGTTCCCTTTCAGATAGCCATAGCCAGTTTTTGACAGTTTCGATGGAAGTTGAAGGATATGTGTCTGTTGCAGAAAGAATTTGGAAGGAAAATTGGGAAAACTACAGGAATGGATCGAAAACTCTGTCTGATGTTGGAAGAGCATATGACTTTAAAGGTTAGCAACTATTAAAATGGGTGGTCATATTTCTGAATACTTTTTTGGGAAGAAAATACATCAAAGTAATATAGCATTTTTATCTGAAAATACATATATGATATTTTTGCTATGAATATTTCGACAATAGGACTTCTCTCGCGGTGAAATTCCTGTGAAATTCTATATTAGAAGGAAAAAGACTTTTAACTGAAATGTATACAAGGGTACACAAACATCTGAAAATAACTCGTATAGCCATGTTAATCACACCATTTCAAAAGTATTATTTATTCATTTGAAGACATAATCTCATTTGTTGGAAGGACATATGGTAGGATTGAAGCAGAAATAGGTACCCGACTTCTCAAATTACACCAGATGAGGAGACATTTCAGCCAGGTAACCAGCTAATTTAGACAACAAATGGCGTTTTAACATACGTTACCTGGTTACAGAATACAGTTTGTGAGCCGCACAGCCAATTACAAGATGCATTTATTTCTTTTAAGATATTAACAAATTTTGAAGCCGAACTGAAAATGTTATCTTCTGCTATTTTGCTCATATACACATACACACATACAAACACTTTGAAAGTGATCTTGCTCTAGAATATTTACTGTGGCTTCTACGCACTTTTATGGCACATGAGCTCATATGGTACAGTTTTGAGTCAGCATCCCGACAGATACCCCTGTTGCTAAGCCTTTGACCAATATAGCGCCATCTTGTTTGTGATAGTCTCTAGAAACCATTGGTAAGTTATGGACCCCAAGGGCAGGGAATATGAAAATTATCAAAAACATGTAACATCAAAAATGTAATTATCTACTTGAAAGTAAGAAAATTGTTACACTTCATTTAGAAATATGAAAGGATTCTCATACATGAAAATTGGAGAAAGTGTGATTCTTACCATTGCACTTATAATTATAGTTGTATTTACCAATGCACATCCCCGCTCGCAACGCCAGCTATAGAGGTACCCGGATTACTGACCCAAAGAATATCTCAGGCATTAAGTCATGATTATCATGTAGTGATTCATCGTTATTTTCAAATAAAATGTTTATACTTATTCCAAACGATTAAAACCCGTAGAATAGAAGAGGATGTTTTTGCATGGTATCTTCAACAGATGTGAATGATTTCAGGTTAATTTTTTGATGACGACATTGATAAGTGATGAGGAACTATTTCGGAGTTTTCTCTACTGGAAGAGATTCGAAATGGGAAACCCTATTATTATGTGGCCAGAAAGGTAATTTGAGTCACAATGGGAAATCTTTCATATAAGCAATTATAAAGGAGAGTAAGTTGAAATCTGAAAATGTTTCTTATATTCTCGTTGTCTATGATTTCCCTACTACAGTATAGGACGTTACTAAGAATAACCTATCCTTTATAACCAAAGACGTTACTTAGAATAACCTGTCCTTAATAACCAAAGACGTTACTTAGAATAACCTATCCACTATAATCAACACAATAAGCTGTTGATTTAAGTCAAGATTTAATCATTATTAATTTGATTAATATATCAATTAAACATATCTTAACCCTTACACTGCCAGAGGCCTCATATGGGGCCCTATAGTAAAATCCCATAGGAACACCATTGAAAGGATGCAAATTATGCTTTCAGAAACTGAAAGAATTTTTCAGATATTCCAATTAGAACCAGAGATACAGGTGTTTGAACATCGGACTAACAAGTCACCCAAAAATGTTAGAATTGCGCTTCGAGAAACCATAAACAATGTATTTACATTTGAATTTGCCATACTAATTAAAAATCATGAAAAATGGGTGATTTTATGTAAATGACATGATTTTTAATTTGCTCTAACTTTTCTTTTATTTATGATAATCACAAACTGTCTTTTGCACAAAAAAGATAATGTTTTCATGTTACTTTTATAAAGAGTGTCATCGTTATTTTATGAATTATCGGTTACCATGGTAACCTGCAAATTACGATAGTATGAACAATTACTCCACGTAAGAAATTTGCCTTATTGGCACAGTGCCAACATTTGGAACGTTTATATCAAAATTATTGAAAAAAGCTTTTTATCTGAAGAATCTAAACTAAATTTGAGTTTTAGGGAATTTATGCACTAATTTTTGTATTTTGGGCAATATTTCAGTAAATATCAGTTTCATTGTGATATGTCTGGCAGTGAAAGGGTTAAAGTCTATCACAGCATTCCTGATCTTTTCGTTTTTATACCATCCACCATTCAACTGCTTGTAGTATATTTGATGACACAAATAGCGATGGATTTAATATGTGCAAGACAGGATGCGTCACAAGTTCGGATGAGAATCAATTCTGGGAAGAGGTAAAGCTGAACCTTGAGACCACAAAGTCCAACTTTAAAAAATGCTTGGATCTCCTTGTGACCGCAATTGAAACTGCGGGTGACTACTTAGGAGAGTATTACCGCAGCACCCAACTAACACCATCTTTTTATGAGTAGGTACTTTTGCTTCAGCTTGTTAAGCCACTTTTAGTATTCAACTATTCCACACTGAAAACACAAAGTCGTCAGAGAGCCACTTTAAACTTGTCAGAGGGTTGTCATAGGTGACTTTTGGGTTGTCATAGGTGACTTTTGGGTTGTCATAGGTGACTTGTGGGGGCAGAGCAGGGCTCATTTCAGGCCATTGATGCTGTGTGACAATCTTGTGACAATCCTTTGACAATTTGGGGGTGGTCAGAGGGTTGTAATTGTGAATTTTGAGGCTGGGTGACAACTACTTTGGCCAAAAAGGTTGTCAGAGAAGCAAAAACTGAGAATCGGGTTGTCATAGCATTGTTACAGAACAAAATGAGAGTCAAAAGTGCTGCCTGACGACCCTAGGGTTGTAAGTGAATGGTGCCTAAAACGACAGCCCAAGGTTGTCATGGCCTCTGTCTATGATAAAGTATTGTAAGTGAATGGTGTCACAAAAAATACAACTCATAGGGCTCCTATGTGTAATGGCCATACCTAATAACTAGTAATAAGATAATAGGAAGCCATTATTATGGACTATGATACCTACAACATGAAATTATCATAAATAAGATTTTTTGTATAAAAGACACAGACAACATTGGGTTGTCGTTTTTGGCACCACTTTTGACAACTCTGTGTTTTCAGTGCAATGATTATCAACTCGAATCGAATTATAAATATCTTTTAATTGATGCTTCTAAGTCTGAGTATAATACGTACACGAGTCTGTCAAGAACGTTCAAAATAAAAAAGAATTCAAACAAACATGCTTGCATCCGCCTGGTCCGAATTGGGCATTTAGAATCATGAGTTAATCGTAATCTATACTTTAATGTTTTTAAACAATGGAAGTTGAATAACAAACTTCTGGTGAATACTCATTTATTCCAGGAAAAATTACCTTCAAGTAGAGTTGTTTTATAAGGAACTTACGGAGCGTAAGGTGTCACAACAGAAAGCCTATGAATATCAAAACCTTCTCAGTGAGTGAACTTTTCATCATATTCTTAATTTGTGGAGTTCTAATATTTACCAACAAGAGAGAAACTTTTAATTGGTAGTGAAAACTATCGGATGTAAGTTTATGTTGTGCGTTACCCACAAAATCGAGATTTTTTAACATAGCAATCCGCATAGCATAATGTAGAATCTTTGCCAAAATAATAAAATAATGTTGGATAATATATTCGTTTTAATTTGTATACAACAGTCGTTGGTACGCACTAGGTGACCCAAGGAGGGGAAAGGATGCTCCATGCGGGATTTCCTTTAATCCCATTATTGCAGGGAATGTTCTTAGCTTTCAAATGATACTAAACATGTCCAGATGTGATAGATATTAAATAAGTTATGTTATGTTGTTGTAGTTGTGGTACGGGAAAATAGTAAAATCCTTAATATTCATTCTTTATTGATAGATTGTATCGATAATGATAAGGTATGACCATCATGAAACAAATAGTCAGATATACAATTATATTAATCAGTTGATGATATATTCTTCTTTTTCAATGTGAAGGTCCTAAATGAATATTTAAACGTATGTGGGCCCATTTCATTTAAAATCCTATGATCTAGTTTCCATGGTAACCGATTAGAGAGAATAAGGGAATAAGGAGATCATTTTCAAAATCAAAACATTCCATGGCGTTCCAAATGAGGGAATATTCATTTTCAAAATCAAAACGATCCATTGGCGTTTCGATTGAGGGAATATTCCATTTTTAGGGTGAAAGCTGAATTCTACACAAAAGGTTGTTGTAATGAAATCACTTGTTATCACAAATCTACTCATATCTCCTTAAATATTGCTTCTATGGTTCTATAGACGTTGTGCACATGACGTCACAATTCCTAAAATGAGATGGCCGCCATATTGGTGATCACTTTATACACTGCTATAACCATGATTATTTCAATTTTAAAGCATTAAGAACATAAATTTCAAGATCGATTTGCTTAGGCAACTCTCACTCAACTATAATGAACAATCCTTGTAAGTTAGAATTGGTAAACTCTGGATTATTTGGTTCTGTTCACCACGTGGTGATCACCAAAAAGTGATCACGTGACCACCTCTGCACAAGTTCTATATAATTATGTTTAGGTATTAGTCTTAGTATAGGCAATATATAACCTCGGAGTATCCTTTTCCCTTGATGGGTCTCAGAACTCTGGTTTAAACGTAACTAAGTACAGTTATCACAGACAGAAATTCACGTCAACTGATTTAAATATTGGATACGTTTCAGGTGAGATTGGCGGTCTGATGGGTCTGCTATTGGGAGCATCTGTTCTGTCAGTGTGTGAGCTTTTCGACTTTCTCATCTACAAATGTTTCTGGAAACGCAATTGTCCAAATAAAGGAAGTAAAGTTACACCAAGTCTACAATGACTTGAGAGTATGAATAAACTTGACTGTACTATAGTTGTGCGACCAATTTATGGTTCTATATGCTTCTATAAAGAAATCCAATGTTATAATTGTATTATGCCTATGTTTTGTGTGCCCCTGTAAAACTATGTATAGATGCGTGTTTAATGATGATTACAGAAGAAGAGTTTCATGTACAAAGGAAATAAAATTGTAGCAGAACATAATCTCTATGCATAGTTTCTGACTGAAATTGATGGAGTTCTGCTAAAGTTAAAAAAGAATAACTTGACTGTGCTGACAGTTAACTCATTGGCGATGATTGAAATGTATTAATCTAACATTCAGATATGGTGTCCAATTGAATGATTTTAATGTTTTATTGCGTCATGGCAGTTACTCCTCCTTCAGAGAGTTATAGTTATGACTGTATAAACTCTCTGCCTCTGTACACGAGTAGGCGCTAAGCATTGTTAGCGACAATTACTCCAATATGGGATGACAGCTATCACATTCATTTCGAATACATGCACTTTTTTTCAATTAACTTTTATTTATACTGGTTAATAATCGGTACAGATCCGGTTTTCATTATCATTCCAGTTTGTAAATGTTATCCTTTTAGTACATGTATAAGTATCCTTTAAACAATGATACAAATTGTTTCTTAAACTCTAATAACTTCTTATGAACTAACAAACTTGACAAACTTTATACACTTTTATACATTGATAATAATCAAGTGCAGATAATGTATACACATGTCGGTCTTTTTTGTGCTGTTATTTATTACAACTCGTATTAAATTAAAATGTGATTTGCAAACGGCACAGGGGGTTAGTGTATAGAATGACAATTTCATGTTTCCATGGATTATATTAAATTTCATGTTTCATGCAACTTCATGTTTCCATGGATAATATTAAACGGATAGTAGCCGCTACGTTGGCCCTGCTGAGAGGTATATCTACGTATAGAGTGACTTACCTATGGTGTGTATAATGAAATGATCACACTATCCTTCTTCATGGATTTATGCAATGTTTAATGCGCCTTCGTGGAATTCAATTAATACATTTTGTGAACATTACTGTAACCCTAGGTGAACTCCGTTATGTTTTCTTGTGAAATCCTAATACCTATTGCCCCTTGATAGATTCAAGAATCAACAAATAGTAATCCATCCCCTAAGCACTTTAGAAAATGCCATTTTCGATAATTGACATAATAATAATTATAACCAAGTTTAGTGTGTAATATCCACATGCTCTATATTCAAACATAAAGACAACAAAATTAATATTGGCACATATTATTATATTAGGATTAGAGATAATATATGTCTAAGATATGTTCCCTTTTCAAAGTTTCATTAGAACAATGTCAATTCTCTCGTTTTCCTATTTTTTCACAGGTATACATTGTCAAGGAAAAAGGCGGCTTTTCTGACTGCTTTACCGTAATAGAACAAATAGATGTGCAAAGTGATAAATGTCATAATGTCACTATGAAATAAATGAATCTGCGAAGACTTTAAAAGATAAAGTAGGCCTACTTAGTACTAAAACCGTGGAATAGGAGGAAGTGGAGCTGAGTGATCATTATACCATTCAGACGAAAAAGACCTGGAAATTAGAGGGGAAAAACATTAAAATTAGGCCTATGCATGTAGCAAATTGGAACACCAGAATGTATATCAAGATTGTTGTCTTCTATGACAGAGCTGAAAGGTGATACGTTGATTCGGATGCCGTCCCAAAAATGAATAACTTACCGTAGAAATTTAGCAGTTAGGTTTATACATGTACAATTACAGCTATGGTAATCATATTCAAATGGGATATATATGTGTTGTATATAATAATTATGTGTAAGTGCAGGATTGTTTTTTAAAAAACCATTGATTTGATGCAAGGCCGTTTCTGTAATACTACAGTGCAAATTGAAAAACAAATTACTTGTATGGGTTTCTATAATATTGTATCATATTCTGATTAATTTTTTAGACATATGACACGTTGTCTCAAAATAACTCTTTCTACCTCACATTTCGGCTAAAATGATAGTAAATAAAACACATTGATGCGAATTATCCATTAAGCATTTGATGTGGTACTTACCTCTTTTGATTTACTGCGGAAGAATTTTGCAGTTTTCCTCTTTCTACATCAGATAACATTTCATGTTGGTCCCTCCGAGATATATTTGGCGTAAACCTGCTGGACTCCTGAGACGTAGAGTTCTCTTTTTCAAACCCATCATTCAGAGAGGACAAAGGAATGCCCAGGTTCTGATCATATCGATTTGCCAACTTTGAAATAGGAGGTTGACCTTTTTCTCTCCTCCTTCTTCCACACATGCGCAATACTACAACAACTAATATGAATGCAAGGACAATAGCTGCAATCCAAAGGCCCAAGACCAAGTTATAGGATTCATCAGGTTGTCCTGTTGGTAGTACTGTTGTTACATGAGAAGTAACCACGGAGGGTGTTCTTTTGGTTACAGAATTTGTTGATAAAGCAGTGTGTGGGGAGGATATTAGTTCCACAGTTGTTGGATATGTTGGTGATGAAGAAGTTATTTCACTGCTGGTTTTTGTATCACCTGTAGAGAAAGTGGGGATTTCGTGGCTTACAGAGGGGGGGGATGTGGAAATTTCAGGGACAGTAGTTTGATCAGTGGAGAGGGAAGAAGACAATTCAAAGGTGGTAGATTGATCAGTGGAGAGGGATGATGAGATTTTAGGGATAGTGGTTTGATCGGTGGAGAGAGATGAAGATGATTCAAAGCTGGTAGATTGGTCAGTGGAGAGGGATGATGACGTTTCAGGGATAGTAGTTTGATCAGTGGAGAGGGAAGAAGGTAATTCAAAGCTGGTAGTTTTATCAGTGGAGAGGGAAGATGAGATTTCACTGATAGTAGTTTGATCAGTGGAGAGGGAAGAAGACAATTCAAAGCTGGTAGATTGATCAGTGGAGAGGGATGATGAGATTTCAGGGATAGTGGTTTGATCAGTGGAGAGAGATGAAGATGATTCAAAGCTGGTAGATTGGTCAGTGGAGAGGGATGATGACGTTTCAGGGATAGTAGTTTGATCAGTGGAGAGGGAAGAAGATAATTCAAAGCTGGTAGTTTGGTCAGTGGAGAGGGATGATGACGTTTCAGGGATAGTAGTTTGATCAATGGAGAGGGAAGAAGATAATTCAAAGCTGGTAGTTTGATCAGTGGAGAGGGAAGAAGATAATTCAAAGCTGGTAGTTTTATCAGTGGAGAGGGAAGATGAGATTTCACTGATAGTAGTTTGATCAGTGGAGAGGGAAGAAGACAATTCAAAGCTGGTAGATTGATCGGTGGAGAGGGATGATGAGATTTCAGGGATAGTGGTTTGATCAGTGGAGAGAGATGAAGATGATTCAAAGCTGGTAGATTGGTCAGTGGAGAGGGATGATGACATTTCAGGGATAGTAGTTTGATCAGTGGAGAGGGAAGAAGATAATTCAAAGCTGGTAGTTTGGCCAGTTGAGAGGGAAGATGAGATTTCACTGATAGTAGTTTGATCAGTGGAGAGGGAAGAAGACAATTCAAAGCTGGTAGATTGATCGGTGGAGAGGGATGATGAGATTTCAGGGATAGCAGTTTGATCAGTGGAGAGGGAAGAAGAGAATTCAAAGCTGGTAGATTGGTCAGTGGAGAGGGAAGAAGATAATTCAAAACTGGTAGATTGGTCAGTAGAGACAGATGACAAGATTTCAGGGATAGCAGTCTGATCAGTGGAGGGGGAAGATGACAATTCAGTGGAGGTAAAAATAGGAATTTCAGGGCTGGTAGTTTGATAAGTGGAGAGGGATGATGAGATTTCAGGGATAGTAGTTTGATCAGTGGAGAGGGATGATGATAATTCATAGCTGGTAGATTGGTCAGTGGAGAGGGATGATGAGATTTCAGGGATAGTAGTTTGATCTGTGGAGAGGGAAGAAGACAATTCAAAGCTGGTAGTTTGATCAGTGGAGAGGGATGATGAGATTTCAGGGACAGTAGTTTGATCAGTGGAGAGGGAAGAAGATAATTCAAAGTTGGTAGATTGATCAGTGGAGAGGGATGATGAGATTTCAGGGACAGTAGTTTGATCAGTGGAGAGGGAAGATGATAATTCATAGCTGGTAGATTGGTCAGTGGAGAGGGATGATGAGATTTCAGGAATAGTAGTTTGATCAGTGGACAGGGAAGAAGATAATTCAAAGCTGGTTGTTTGGTCAGTGGAGAGGGAAGATGAGATTTCAGGGACAGTAGTTTGATCAGTGGAGAGGGAAGATGATAATTCATAGCTGGTAGATTGGTCAGTGGAGAGGGATGATGAGATTTCAGGAATAGTAGTTTGATCAGTGGACAGGGAAGAAGATAATTCAAAGCTGGTTCTTTGATCAGTGGAGAGGGATGATGAGATTTCAGGGACAGTAGTTTGATCAGTGGAGAGGGAAGAAGATAATTCAAAGCTGGTAGATTGATCAGTAGAGACAGATGACGAGATTTCAGGGAAAGCAGTCTGATCAGTGGAGAGGGAAGAAGATAATTCAGGACTGGTTGATTTGTCAGTGGAGGTAAAAATAGGAATATCAGGGCTGGTAGTTTGATTAGTGGAGAGGGATGATGAGATTTCAGGGATAGTAGTTTGATCAGTGGACAGGGAAGAAGATAATTCAAAGCTGGTTGTTTGGTCAGTGGAGAGGGATGATGAGATTTCAGGGATAGTAGTTTGATTAGTGGAGAGGGAAGAAGAGAATTCAAAGCTGGTAGATTGGTCAGTGGAGAGGGATGATGAGATTTCAGGGATAGTAGTTTGATCAGTGGAGAGGGAAGAAGAGAATTCAAAGCTGGTAGATTGGTCAGTGGAGAGGGATGATGAGATTTCAGGGACAGTAGTTTGATCAGTGGAGAGGGAAGAAGAGAATTCAAAGCTGGTAGATTGGTCAGTGGAGAGGGAAGATGAGATTTCAGGGTCAGTAGTTTGATCAGTGGAGAGGGAAGAAGATAATTCAAAGCTGGTAGATTGGTCAGTGGAGAGGGGAGATGAGATTTCAGGGACAGTAGTTTGATCAGTGGAGAAGGAAGACGAGATTTCACTGATGGTAGTTTGATCAGTGGAGAGATATGAAGATGATTCAAAGCTAGTAGATTGGTCAGTGATGAGGGATGATGAGATTTCAGGGAGAGTAGTTTGATCAGTGGAGAGGGATGATGAGATTTCAGGGATAGTAGTTTGATCAGTGGAGAGGGATGATGAGATTTCAGGGATAGTAGTGGAGAGGAAAGAAGATGATTCAAACCTTGTAGTTTGGTCAGTGGAGAGGGATGATAAGGTTTCAGGGATAGTTTGATCAGTGGAGAGGGAAGATGACATTTCAGGGCTGGTTGATTTGTCAGTGGAGATAAAAATAGGAATTTCAGGGCTGGTAGTTTGATCAGTGGAGAAGGAAGAAGATAATTCAAAGCTGGTAGTTTGGCCAGTGGAGAGGGTTGATGAGATTTCAGGGAGAGTAGTTTGGAAAATAGGAGTTGATGAGGCAGAAATAGAGGGGACAATAGTTTTAGACCTCGATGGTGTAGATGCTTGAGTAGTTGTTGTTGGGTTTGGATTTCCAAAGTAGAACATTCGTTCTGATTTCTCCCTCCAGAAGACTGTTTTGTTTTTAACATAGATAATCCTGAAAAGGAAAAAAAGAATTGTATTATGTATAGCAAACTTATAACATTTCTTACCGTCTCTCACTTTTATATCAAGGTAGCAAACTATATTTACCTTTTGTACATTTATGAATAAAGTCGAACACATTCATACACCATATTATGAGGCGTTAGTATATGCTACTATATAAACCTAAAAGGGGAGATGATGAACATTTTAAGTGTCATAATGAATGTTTAATTTAACGAAAAGGTTTATGATAAAAAAAAAAGTAAAATTGAAGAAATCAAAAATAAGAATATCTCTTAAGCTACATCAACATACCAAACTTGCAAGTCCACAGCCGGAAGACAATTTGGGCATTCCGTACTCTTGAATTTGGATGGGGCTACCCAGGTCGTTTTTATAGCAGTCTTTGGTGAGTTATTGGTGTGTGTTAGGGAGGTCTGAAAACCAGTCTTCTCCTTTGGTAAATCAAATTAAGAACCGTGAAACATAAAGGTTAGAGATTCCAGATAAGAATGGCAGTGTCTTAAGAATCTGAGCAGTTTCTAAACCAGTTATCTAAAAGGGAAGTTTTACTGCTGTTGGTTTAAAGTAATCTAGGGTAAATTTGGAAGAGTTTCAAATGTCTAGAACTCCCTAGATGCTAAACTGAGAAGTGTCCCGTTGAAACATGTTATCGCCCCTGTTGCCCACCCCCTGTCCAGGGATCCGCCACTGTTATTTCACATGAAGGTTAATATGTGTACCCGCTACTACTGGTTCTAAGATAGAGTGCAGGATAAGACTGTTAAAGGCAGTTATCCTTTTACTTTACTATTTTTTATTAAACCACATACGCTTACAAGATAAATGTCCCATAATAGTAGATTACCATCCATTATCAGAACGGGACCATCGTATCACATATTATTGTAAACATACTAATTTTCGCGTGGTACATGTTTTCGCTTATCTCGCACATAGCACACGCAAAAATATGATGTAAGTAAGAGAAGAATTATTATTAAACAACAAGAATAAACCAACAAATGTGTGAAATGTGTCACAATGTGTGAATTGCTCGAAAATACAGTTGATTATGAGATGCACCAAAATTGAGCGAGGTGAACATTTACATGATGCAATGTTGAATTTACTTGAGAATTTACGTTTGGTTAAGCTAAATGCCATTCATAGAGGAATCAGCCCTATCATAGTGTTCATAACAAATGACAGAGAAAAACGTTGCATTTTCCTAAAGGATAAGAACAAAGTAAACTTACATCAGGACAAGCTTCTCGAGCCTGTAACATATTGAAATCCTCGAAACGACCATATTGGTAGTCACCGATAGGTTCGATTGCATCCATTGGCCTAACTTGCAAGAAGAAGCCCTTAAAAGGGGAGTCATCAGTCCTCTTCAAAGTCACTGAAATTGATGAACAATTAATTAGTAGATAGAGACCATCATGTATATTATCTGTGTTCCTTATTTATTTGTGTACAACACGATATTCTTAAAGCTCCGACATTTAGTCGAATGCATGGGGAAAAAAGATATGTACCAAATCGTTTAAATGATATAAAAACTAGAAAATGAGCCTACTTTACAGATTCAAGATTATGGTATACTGTTTTACAAGTAAACTATAATACAAATTTATCCTACAAAACATTTAGTGTTTGAATTTTTTTTTCGAGATCTGTGTTTTTTGAGATATTCCAAGAAGATTATGCTGGAGTGTCTTTGGACCATCTAACTGATCTTGTATGCATGATTAATAGGTAAGGACGGGGTCTCATTTGCATATGATATTATATCCCTCTTACTTTTAATACGACTATTCTGTGTGTAGAGTTGTCTGGCGAGTTTAAACTCGAAGGGCGCAGGGGTTCTCATGTCGAAGGAATTATGTTCAGGTTCAAACGTCTTACAGGCGGAGTTTGGAGCGCCGGATGGGTAGGCGTACAGCTCCAGTGCGACGATCGACAAGACTATAAGACTAAATAAGGAATAGACAATGTTCGTAATACTAGTCTCTTAATTCTGAAATAGAAAGTACTATATTATCCAGAGGACCATGCGGAATCAGTTGAGTATGTTAAACACGACGTTCCTGGTATGATAAATATATTATATTATTAAAAAGGTTTAGAATCATAATTTAATATCAGATTCTAAGGGGGTGAAAATTCGATATTCTCGGAAGTTCAATGAGAATTGATCACCATGATGATTCAATATTTTTGATAATGCCTACCTTACGCAAGCAGCATCCTTGAAATATAGGCCTAGGGCATTTCTGTCATTGATCATGGGGGAAAATTTGAAAGCCTTCACTTACCAGAGAACAACCTTTGTGCATTCCATTTTTGAAATTGAAGTTTTAGTTTCCTCGGCAAAAAGTATGGTTTTCCTACATCATCCAGATGGCGATATGCCCGCCAGTATGAAGTAAAGGAGATTGGATAGATTGGCCCTATATCCTTGAGATAACCCTCCCAAAACACTCTCCAATATTTGTGGCTACTGTCAGCGGACTTCGGCGCATGTCATCTAAGATAACCAATCAGAGCCGATGTACCTGTACATGTGTTCCAGTATCTCCAGCGGCCAATTGCAAGATGGAATGGTTTGCATAACTCAAATGACCAGTAGTATGTGACGTCCATTCTTTGAAGAAATTATCGTTTGGTTGCTGAAGTCTAATCACAATGTTATCAAAAATAAGATATCAATATCTATACATGGAGGAATTTCTACATGATTATTGCAAGCACTGCTTATGTAGCTCTACATTTAAACTGATTTGATCTCCCTTACAATTTAAAGAATGATCCATCCTTAAATGGTATGAGCATTATATTTGGATACGAGCCTCTTGTGGAGTTTTCAAATGTCACATTTTGATAATTCATATGCGATCGGGAATTGTCGGTTACCCTGTTTTGTGAACACATGTATTTTTGGTTCATTGGTATATTGAGAAGATGTGATGTTGAATAATAAATACGAGTTTAATTTCCCGCTCAAACATTTCCATGTTCTAATTTCCTACTGATTAAACTGAGGGGTAAAGAACGTAACGTAAATGCATGTACAAAAAACGTAGAGGTATAATGCGCTCTGAGAAGTGAAGAAACCAATGTAGTGCTAAAATGTGGTAACGTTTTGCAATCTCAAGTAACTATGGAAAAAAATGTCATCATCTAAATGTTATTGTATCAGCCATGGAAACAAGCTCAAACCTTATTTGAAATTCATAAAAGTGGTATAACTTCTGTTTGTTTCCAAATGAATTCAATTTTGTTGTTGTTCCTCATTAATAGAATTAGAGAATAAGAAAGTTTAAAGTTGTTTAAGCTAGCCTTTACAGTCATATCATATCATAGCTCTCACTAGACTTGTGGAATGTATTCCTTTAATTTTATGGGTTTGCAAATTGTTGGATACTTTGTTGAACAATTTGGACACCACAAAAACTTCCCCCAGATGTTTAATACACAGTCCAATCTACAGAAGTACCATTTTTACCCCGATCCCAATATGTCTATCAAAGCTGACCGTGCAATCGGATTGGTTACATAACACTCCCGAATCGGATCCACAAGGTGACAACTCTATCAGGATAAGCCGACCAGATATGTATACCATACCTAATCCCAAAACATAACACATTGGGTTGATGAAAGCTTCGATGACACTGATACCTGTCAACGGAGAGATAGTAAAAAGAAGCACGCATGCCATATCGCAATTTATCAACTTATCTACTACTTTCACGGGACATGGGTTTGATATCGAAAAGGGCACAGGAAAATATACACAAGTTTCCCTGTTCGATTAAAATGAGTAGCTAAATCAAGCGGCAGATAATATCGCTATTCTAATTGGTAAGAACCAACGGAGAATAGATAAGAGCTATGTATGACGGCTTCAATGACCATCTTTCTATTACACTAGCCAAAGGCCTCACAGATACTATAGCCCTTTAAGTCCCACAGGGTGCGTAGTCCTGATTTCCCCAGGATTTTCATAGATTTCCTTTTGGATTTCCCTAAATTTTCTTGTAACTGAAGATGTCAAAAGTAATTTGAATTATAGAAATGTGTTTTTTTAGCATTGGAAAGGAAATTAAATAATATTTTAGACGATATATTGGCCGTAGTTATATATTGAAAAATTAAATTAGTATTCTCCTTTGAAAAATATGGAAAAAATACGGAAAAACGGCAATTTTTCTGGGCAGCTACAGCCGGATCGGGGAGTACACCCACAGGCGGGTATGGCCGGATTGAGGTCTAAATGATAACCTATTATTTGTAATATCAAATAGTATATTATAGTCCTCCCTTGTGTTATAGGTGTAGTGCAGTGTCCTATATCTATATATTCGTTAACAGGTATCTGTGACATATATCATGATGTCCCAGACCATTATAAGACTTACTTAATTTTACTGCAAGAATGTATAGTTAATACCTTTTTCATAGACCTTGTATGTAGATATATCAAGACTGGAAAGCAAGAGTTGAACCTGTTATTCACTGCAGGGGCACCACCTGGGCTGTGGTTGGACTAGATTTGGGCTGACCATTGTGGCCATGGTACTGGTGCAATATGAGGTGCCAATAAACTATATTCCCAACCTACACAGGTAATGATCAAACCATGGTCACAATTGAGTGGCCAGGTTCTAACCAGCCTCCAGGGAAATGGTCACATAGGTCCATAGAGAAGCTTTCCAGTTTCGATATATCTACATAAATATATACATACAAGGTCTCTTTAGGACCTTTTTGTAGGCCATAGTTAAAGTGTGACCGCCCAGTGACCCACATTGTACATGTATATGCAACAGAGGCAAGGTTTTGACAAAAAAAATTATCTGTGATATAAAATGCAATACTTTGAGGCATAATTGAACGATAATGGTTTTTGTAGTAGGTTTTATTTCTAAATTCAGCCAATGACCAACTGATGGCATTTAAACTGTTTAGACTGTTTATATCTTCTGTTATATTATCTTCTATCATTTTGCTAAGTTTATGTATAATTATGCATACACCTGTTCAGTTTCACTTTAAGATATTGCCAGGGTATTATATAACCAACCAGCGCGGGGGTCCTAATAACATATTGATATCTGTGACATACATTGGGTTGATAACCCATCTCATGCCCCCTCCCTGTTTGGTTATGATATATTTATACGCATATACATAGTACATACGCATAGTTAAGGATTTTCATATTCCCAATCGACATTTCATGTATCTATATATGCATGAATGTCACGACATCTTATTCTGATTCTGCATTCTTTGTATTCAAAAAGATTGAGTAAGGGACTCTTTGAATTCAAAAGGATTGAATAAGGGGAATTCTATGACATTAATTTGTGAAATTTGTGAAATTGTTTAATTTGTCACTTCATTAATACCCTTCTCAACCGGATGAAAGCATCATAAATGAACGCCTAACCTTTTTAAGAATCACAATTTGTCTGCTTGAGTGTTCCTGAAGAGAGTGTTACTTATAGGAGATTCTTGATATGGCGTATAATACTACATATAAAAAGGAGGAGGCTATTTTAGATATTTCATTTTATTGATACACTGAATGACATGAATACACAAAGGCATGCATTAAAACAGGCATGTATTCATTACGGTTCTATTACAAAAGGACATCAGGTATCTGAACTTGTGCAGAATGGTTACTGCTTGAAGCGAAAATGATAACAAAGAAAGCCAAGTTTAGAATATTTCATCTCGATCAAAAACTTATAACACAACACCCCTTTTGATTTAACGAAATTGAAGTAGCATGAGGAACTATTTCACGAGGTGATCATAAGCGAATACAAAACTAAAATGGGAAATTAGATGTCTAAATATTTCAACATTTAATGTGTGTTACTATTACCAAGATATAAGATTACTGAAAAGAAGTATTCTTTTTTTTATTCTTATTCTTATCTCAACGTGTCCATGCACGAGAAGATTCAGATGAAGGAAATGGTAGCTATGTAGCATACGACGACCAAATAATCAATCAATTAAGCAAATTATAACCAAATTCTAGCTTTGTATGCATGATGATATTCTTCAAGGACCAATACAACTAAGAATAGAAACGTACATATGACGATATATGTAATGCAACATTTGGTATTACTACATCGGGATATATGTATTATTATGCATGCGTAGTCTTTCCATATTCACTTTCAAGATATCATCACAATTCTTATTTACATAAGCAAACATCCTTCCTCAAGCCTTTACATATAATGGGAATTTGATTTTATTTACTGTACAAGTCATATTCTTCATGGGAACTTTGCGCTATTCCTTTTGAAATGATAATGAAATGCTGAGTCATAACGGAATACCATGCTACAATTTGTTAACAGATTTTAACTTCCCTATTGCACCTCTAACTTTACTTTTATTAATAGCACATGGTGTTGTCCTTGTATATATGATATAATAGAAATTTTGGAAATGTTCTACATTTGCACAATACAGCAATGCTATTAGGTACTTATACTTAGGCCTATATATACACGGAGAAGTAAGATAACATATAGAGGGAATACATACATATATACAGGGCTAATAGTAATTATATTGCACGATTTTAGAAATGTATTACATGGGAAGTAAACTCATGAATGTCATGACACACTTTTCCGCACATGTTACACTGCCAGGGGTTGTTGAGGTTGTGCAGACCCATGTGCAGACAGTACAAGGTCTTGTCGGTGTACACGATCTTGCAGTACTTGCACATGGCCAAGTCCTTGGCGTGGGTGAGCACGTAGTCTATGATGTCCCCCTCACAGCTGTCCTCAGCGCTCGACCCTACCCCTGATGTCCCTGAGGTAGTGGACCCGGGCAGCGCCTTGGGTGTGGTGGACCGATCGGCGTCACATCGATCAATGAGCTGCTGCAGCGCCATTGACTGCTCCCCAGCAGCAATGCCTTTTCCTGCGAAGTCTCCAGGGTCCAAATCCTGCCGGTCCCCACAGACAAGATTCAGGGGCTCTCTGTGAGGGTGAGGGTGAGGGTGGTTTCCAGTTTCGCCACTAGATGACGCATTGTCCTCTGTATGCTCCCTTGTGACGTCATCCTCTTGGGTAGATTGCTGATGGCCACTGCTGGTGACCTTATCTGTCCTCTCAGCGTCCCTGTCGTCATGCTCCTCCAGGTGAGATAACAGAGATTGCTGGTCAGAGGCGGCCCAGCGGCAGTAGTGACAGATGAGTTGTTGGGTCAGTTGGTCTTTGTGATGTTGACTGCGGTAGTGAATGTGCAAAGAGTGGTTGTCCACAAATACCATATTGCAGGCCTCACATTCGGAGGTCTGCTCCTGTTGGCCATTGGGAGTGGAGGGGCCTTTCTCAGACTGAGCTTGGTGTTTATGTTGTTGTTGCTGTTGCTGTTGTTGCTGGCTACAGACCAACACATGCTTGTACCAATCCATCCTGGCGCTGAACATTTGCTTGCAGGCTGGACATTCAAACCAAGGGGAGTTAGGGGTGTCACTGCTACTCTTACAACGTTTTGGGGCTGAACCCAAGTGGTCAGAGTCGTTAGACTGGACAGATGACCGGCGTGTTCTTTTCCCAAACTGACCATTATGCAGGCCCGCCAGCTTTGACATCAACTCCTCATTCCTCGAAACTGACCCTAGAACTTGACTTTGAGGGGTGGAATGAGTCGGGTGTACATTGGTGCTTTGCGCAGTTGGGATGACCCTGTCTTGGTCTGATTCATTCGCATGCTTTGTCATCATATGCATGGCCAGTGAGTCACAAGTATCAAATGCCACGAGGCACCGACCACACATCCAGGGGCTATGACTCTTATTGGGATGCATGACCCCTACTGGAGCCGAATTAGGACGGGCTGCCGCCCAGGTTGACAGGCGGAACTCCTGTCCCTTCTCCATAGCAGAATGCATCACCAGGTGAACCGCCATTGCCTCTTGGTTGGCGAAGGTCGCGAGGCATTTGGCACAGGTGTAGGCGGGTTTGGCAAAGCTTGGGTATTGTTGAGTTGGCGTGGTGGCAGGCGTTGAAGTGGTGAGATTCAGTGGGGAGTTGTTCCTGCTGCTGGCGATCACACTGCTCGATCTGCTCGGGGGCTTGGAGGATGAGCCGGTCACTGAGGTGTCTGAGTGACTCTCACTGGACAGGGCCTCCCCTTTATGTATTGGCGAAGGGGCTGGGGCAGCAGCCACAGGAGCAGGTTTAGTCTCTGGCCCAGCGCAAGTTTCATTCTGGGCTCGCAGCATCATGTGCATGGCATAAGCGTCCCTACTTGCAAAGATGGACCTGCAGTCCACACACACAAATACCCCTTGCATCTTGACCTTCATCTCATTATGTCGCGAGCTGCTCAGATGAGCCATGAGCGCGCGCGAGCCGACAAAATCCAAACCACATACGCGACATCCATAACTCGACTCGTGCGCGACATGGCTGGTTTGATGCTTACTAAGACCGGTATTGGTGGCAAAGCGCTGCAGGCATACAGGGCAGATGAACCATTCGCGACCGTCATCGTTCAAGGCCTGGCCAGTTGGGTTCAGATTGCGATGTATGGTAGCCATATGCAGGGTCATGGTGTCAGCATGGGTAAAGTAGGTGTCACACACATAGCACACATGGCACGTGTTGAAGTGACACAGTTTGTGGGGCTGGAGGAGCTGGGGACTGGAGAACTCGGCCTGGCACACCTCACACACGGCAGGGTCGGGGGAAGAGGAGGGCTTCATAGTCGTGTACCTGTGCCGCGGCATGGAAAACTTCATGGTCATTGCTTCTGCCAGAGCTGCACTTACTGAAAAGACAAATATATGACATATTATGATTAGCATTATTATGAATCAACAACGAGAAGGATGGGAAATTAGTTACTTTCCTTCTGAAGTATTGTCTATGTATTATATGAAATTAGAGATAGCAACCATGATTAACTGTTCTAGGCAGATGCTATAGAATGTGGGCTCCCAATGTCCTACCCTAATTGCCACTTGGTTACCCTGAACTACCCATGCAGTCCTCTCCTGCCTACAAATCACGAATCGGTGATTTTTGAACGTTGTTTAGTGCTCTGGGTTAGTTTCATAATAAAACAAAATATTCGGCTCCCAATAACATCAAAAGGCCTCCCGCGCCACCCCACATACATTTTTTTTAAGCAATTATGCAATTTAAAACTGATTCCTGCTTTAAAGGTCTGCTGGGTAAGAATGGACCGATTTTGTGACTCTGGCCTCATTTTACAGAAATGTGATTCTAACACTATGGTCGTTTAATAGCACGATAATGCACTTACATTTCGTCAAACCCCATAAATGTACCTAAACTCCTCAACATATCATATAAATACACAGGGCAATAATCAGTACTGAGGGCCCCCGTGGTTAGTTCTATACCAATAACCCTGAGAAATAACTCATTAACCCATGAAAAACAAGCAGGGCAATAACGCCGTCTGTTATTCCACCTTTGCTAGCGGGGCAGGACAATGATGAAGGTATAAGCACTACAACGTTGGTATAGAATAAAAAGAATGATTTGTGTATTTTTAAGAAGTACAAAAAAATGTTCCCCTCACCTGCATGGTTTGGTGTGTAGCAGTCCCGGGGCTCGTCGCACGGCTCCTGCTTCACCTGGACCAGTGCGGGAATAGGAGCTTCGGGGGACTGCCGAGAGGGGGCGCCATTAGTCTCCGGCTGCTGCTGGGGTGGTGGCGGTAGAGGGGACATCCTTGTGGGTTGTTGAGTTGGCACATTACCCTGAAGCTGGGCAGTATTAGGTTGTGACTGTTGTTGGTTTTGTTGAGAATGTTGCAACATTTCTTGGAGCGGAGACCTCCTGGGGTCGTCTACCTGTTGCTGCTGTTGCTCCTGCATCTGTTTCTGCCTCTGCTCCTCCAGTGGATGCTGCTGCTGGTGGTCGTCTTCCCCGGTGGGCTCCATTGTTGTTGTAATCATCTCCTCCAGTAAGGACTGGAACAATGAAATAGAAATGAATAAGTTAGTGTTGCGTATTATGCCATTGTCTTTAAGTTTTTCAGGTTTTTTTCAGGTTTATTTCTTCAGTTTTCTTTACTTTTATTTTTTCATACTTTTTTTAATTAATTAATTGATTAATTTATTCATTTCATTGTTAAGCGTATGCTCAAGAGGGGAAAGTAAGTTGAATTGTTTCTATCTCATCCAATCTTTTTTCCCTTTTACCGAATATGAAGTGAGAACCTTGGATATAATTCCATATGAAATAGGCCTATGAATAGACTTAAGAAAACTACTGCAGATTATCAAACATACATAGTTTTATTCTACCTTGTATTTAAAAGTGAGACGGCAAGGCTTCGATATGGGCACACATGGTGTGACTTAGAGGGAGTATATGGGTTTCCGTTCCGGGGTCCCCCCTCCCCCCAAAATAAATCGATTTATTTAATGTTAAACTCATACCCCAAGAGGGATTGCCTAAAAGAGTTATATTTGAAGATTGCCCCCCCCCCCCCCCAGTAGTAGCAGGCCAACATGTAGTTACTTGGCATGCCGTTTCCACTTCAATGCATGCACCACAGGTCCTAATCATAAAACGTCCAATCTCTTGTTTAATTAGACAAAACAGGAGTGAACCCGGGATGAAAAGAAAACGAGGGAACAGGGGATACAGAAAAGAAAACAGGGGATGGAGCCGTGGGTGGTGCAAGAAGACAACGTCTTTAGAAAGTCCCACTGGAACACCCCGCCATCGGTCAACCACATGCACATAGACCAAGCAAATACTTAATTATCAAACTATACACAGTCATGTGCTTTTCTATGGTTTGAACTTTCAAAAAATATTTAAAGTGGCTGTTCAATTTCCCCAGAACCAACCGCCAGTCATCTCATTAGCCCACACAATTTCCAAAAGTGCCACGCCCACCTCCTGTCAGCGGTGCAACCACCTGCCGCAGTACTCAAGCGGCAGTCTTTGACAAATTAAATACAGGCTGATCTTATTCCAAGATCGATTGGTGTTGACTGCCTAATGGCTTACGATCTCCAAGCGCTGATGACCATTGACAGCATCTCACTATTGTTTCGGAGCCACGCAACATGTGCTTTGAAGGCGCGCCAGCTGTCTGTTTACAAACACCCCAGGCACTGACGACCGGCGCGGCTGTTGATTGGTCAAAAAAGTTGACCCAGTTTCTAAGCTGCGGACTTTCATGAGGAGACGTAGGGTTCTATATTGTTATTTGACTTTTCTCACTCCCTCCTTCCATTAATATTTTATATATTCAAATGAAATATTGTTAGTTATGATTGTTTGTCCAAATTTAATACATTTGAACTGTAATAATGATTTTCTGGGTTTTATGTGAAATTCTGGCAGGTGCGCGTCATGCTGAGCGATAATTGCGGAAGTGAAGAGTGACGCGAGAAGGGTCCCACTGCTCGAAAATGGAGCGGCAGGTAGCGAAAAGTTTCAACAACAAGGTAATTATTGTATATAGGATTGATTCAAGTGGGTTCATGGATCTAACTTAGCTTAGAGATACATGATTCATGGTTAGATACAAGTAAGGCCATGATCTTATTTGGTGGGAAGGGTAAACTGTTGGTAGAGCTAGAGGCCTGACCGGTTCAGACTCAGAACCGGCCCAAAAGTGCCAAAGTGGGGTATCGATAACAGGGGTGTGGTATCCGATATCAGGTGTTTCATGCCACGTAATTAATCCAAGTTAACATCAGTAACCGCCAGCCCGTGTATCAGGATGAGAGCTGACCCAATTAACAATGTACTGTAGCGTACAGACCAGGTTATTGCTAGATCTTGAAGATGGCTAATTTTGTGTTATTTGGGGATTTGGGCAGAGCAAGTTCACAGTGCCAAGAGGGAAGAGAGGGGGGATAGTGGGTATTGACCTTATCTAGGGGGCCTTATTGTTTAGAGTGGAAATTTGTACATTGAAATCAGAATAGTTGTAATTAAATACATAATCATAAAAATGAGATCTACCCTACATGTGTTTTGTATTAGTAATTAGATCTAAAGCTGAAGACACTAATCCAAAAACGATAAAAGAAACTGCCAGGAATGTATGGATCCAATATTTGTCAGCTTTAATGCAATTTATTTCAACTCGTTACTAAGAGTAAACCTGTACTAATAGCTTAGTACTTTTAATATATTATCATCTTTTATAATTTAGTTAGGATCAGACCTAGCAAGTCTACCTCTAGGTAGAGACATTTTACGCTCCTAGCGCCACCTGTTAACCAGTATAAAAGGTGTTGCAAAGGTAGGGAGCGAGTTAGTTAGGAGTTAGAGTTTAACCATAGAGTTAGAAGAACTGCTCGGAGTAATACCTACGGCTCCTGCGCAGTATACTGGAGTTTACCAATACCAACAGCTTCGGACAAAGGATTGTGATAGAGCTAAGCACTAGGGCGGTCTGGAATGCGCTGGAACAACTTGTATTCTAAATGTGGTTGATCGCTGAGTAGGAGATGGGAAGGTGGACTGATGGAGATTTATTCACTGTGGCTTTGACTCGGGATGAGATGTTTACTTCAATAAAAATCCTTTCATATTAAGAGCTTCCTCATCGTCCATTTCTTTTGAACTATTGGGGAATGGATGTATTAACTTTAAACGCAGGCTGATCGGCTCGATAACCTGGATGAACGACTCATGGATCAATTAACTATACACATCAAGCAGTATTAAATCAAACAGTAACAATAGTTCAAACCCTCAGCTGATTACCTGAATGGGTAAAGTAAACCTTTAAGTGTAAACTGCGATAAAATGTTTTTTATCTATTGATCACACCTATTCGCTTAGATCTAATATAGACTACTTTGTTAATGTCACTCACTTTTACTGTATCCAAAACTTGCGAATGCATAGTGGGGTCTATAGAGGTTCAAGTATGCATAACAAAGGAATAGATCTAGGACAAGCTTCAACTTGACGGTTGACTCATCAGTGGTTAATCAATATATGCATTATCATTCTCTTTGGATCTAGGACACATCAAGCGTTCTCCATTCACTATTCCAGCCTCTGTACAGCATTAATCATAGGCCCACATTAGATCTAAGTCATTTGATCAATAGCCGTGTAAAACTGACCCAATACCTGAGATAACTATATAGAGCTATGTTCAAGTGGAATATAATTCGGAATTGCATATTCTGTTATTTGGAATAAACAAATTAATTCTGTGTTAACAATGTAAGTTTTGCATCATGAATATTAATAAGATTTAGAATCTGTATCCTTCAATGTATTTCAGTGCGTTTAATTATACATTCCCATTATAGTTACTATGATTATGTTGTTCTTTTAGAAAGTTATTAATAATGTATCATATGACCCTGCACATTAGGTCTAATATCCCATTTCTTCATTCTATAAAGGTTGAAGCTATCATTGACGACGAGGCCGACAGAGATGTGTTGTATGGCATTTTATCAGACTACCAACGGTTAGTTCTTTTAATATACATTGTTAGCCAAGGCCTATATATCATAAAGCAATATTACTATTCCACAAGGTGGCGTACCCGGAAAGTGTATCATGCAATGTAGGATAGCTTGGGTAAATTTCCTATTTCTACTGTTCGAAATTCATCCACTAGAGGGACCTACCGCCTCAACTTCAGGAAACCCTATAACAAGTACTTATTTACAATTCCACAGTTGCCATTGAAAATACAGTGAACACGATTCCCCTCTATCCCACGCCCCCTCCCCTCCCTAAAAAAGTTGTCTCAATGAAAAGTAATTATAAAACAAAGATCCAGTGCATAATGAAAAGTACATGGCGAAGTATTTAAATGCAAAATAGTTGTGTGCTTTCATATATATATATACTAATTACTTGTATTATATATATCTACAAGTCGTCATGAGAAAAACCAGCGAGCAGCCCTGGAGGTAAAGGGAAAGGGCAACTGATAACTAGTCCGTACTTACATAACCTTTCCCACCCTGTCTGCATCCGTCAAAACAAAACCATTTGAAATAAACAAAACAAAAAGAACTTCAGCCAATAGTTGATCTACCCACTGGAATTTCCAAAGGCCTACCAGTTAAGTTTCTTCCCATAGAAATACCTGCTCCCGGCGCTACATGCCTACCTACATGGGAGAACCACACACCCACGGTTTACTGACCATTGATTAAATTGATCTTAAGATCTGTAGCCAGCCTGGCCAAAACGGCAAACAATGACAGCGCTTCAATTTATAATGAGCTATCGATCAGTCTTCTCGCCAATGCTTGCCGCGCTGAATCGATTGGTGAATTATTAAGAACAAATATGACATTCCCCCTTTGAGAGCGTTAAACGCAGGCAACAATGGCGGCTCCTATGTGATCAGGGCCAATAGGTATATTTATTCGGGTCACCTTGAAACTGAACCCGGATTTTCTTTTGATGTGGTTGCGAGAGGCTGAGAAGGGTAATTCTATTTTAAATGTTTGATAAGAAATAGTTTTGACTTGACGCCTCAGAGTGGAGTCCGTTGCCTTCCATACAGCCACCTGTGTTAGAGTACATTTGAAAGTGTAATTGTTACTTACAGACAGAAGATGAAATAGAGGTCAAATAAGTAATGTCTTATGGGATGTCTTGTAGTAATTCTTATGGGATGAAACCGTTTTTCGGAACATACATTCCTTTAATAACAGATTAGAAACAATAACTAATTTCACAGTTCAAACGACGCCATGATATCTTTTGATTTTGAAAATCTTACTGCTATAAAAAGATTTTTTTTTTATACTTTAAGAGATACATTTCGTATATTTCCATTGTTAAATTTAACTGAAACCTCATGATATATTATATTGATCTATATATTTGGCAGCTTTTATATGAGTTCCCTAAGCTTGATCCTAATTATGAAGACTGGTGGGCATACTAACTGACGTCCCTGTATTTTCCATCTCCCCCTGACCTTCAGATCACATGACCTTGGGCGTCTCATCCTGGACCTGCGCAATGTCATCAACTGCCCAGTGCGCATGTCACTCTACGAGCACATCCGGTAAGTTCCCGATATGACAGCCTGCCGTCGCCCCTCACCCTTACTATCCATTCAGTCCCGAGTCGTATGCGCGTAGGACATAAATTCAATCGCCCACGTTAATATTTCAGGGTGTCCCAGCCCCTCAACGAACGGCGATCATTTTACCCCACAGTGCTTCGTCGGCGGAGGCCTGGGTGCGGTATGGCTAAGCTATAAGCCCCGCATGCATTCCCATCCCCACAGCCATTAATATGTTTAGAAGGGCTCGTTGGAGGGGTTTTTCAGACATGATGATACCCCGAAACATGTTCGTTCCCACGTCATTTTTCTGTGTATTTTGATTTTTTAACAGTACTCGCTATTATGAGTTCAGTGGAAAAGAAATATACAATGGATTCATACGATAGCAGGATTCATGGTAATACGTGAATTTCAGAATTCACCACCGGCTCTTCCTAAAACCATTACATTGTGCAAGCGTGTAACCTACCGTTTATTAACTCACTTTTTTTGGATAGTTATCTCTTCAACGTACAAAGAACCTAAAAACCATGCTACCTAAAGATTCCTTTCAATTTCCCTGCTCTTAACGTATTATGTAGGGAGCATAAGGAGGGGCGGGTGGCAAGTCTAGGCGAGGGATGACTGACGCCCTTACTTTATACACTATCTATAATTCATAGCGGCTTTCTTGGTGAAGCTGTAAATACAGGTAGAAATGGGCCCGCTCAGGTGTGCGGGCGGCCCGCCGCGTGGAGGAGCCCTGCACCCGCCAACCACCTACTGGAGGAGCCCCCCGACCTCCTGGAGGCTAAAGCTTTTAGTTAGGTATAGGGAAAAACATGTAGAAGACTGGAGCCAAAAGCAATGTTGTGCTAAAATGTGACAAAATTTTGCAAACTTTGTTAGCTATAGAAATACATTCTGCAAGTCTAACCATAGCTAGTGGTACACTTCAAACCATGAAAACTATCTTGAATTTAAAGTGAATTCAATAAAACTCCTGTTTTTCCTGTCTGTAGACATTAATGTTTGTAAACAAACCGATTTCGGTGGGTCACCAAAATTGGCCAGGGGCATGTTTTATTGTATGTTTAGGAAATTAAAAACTGTTTTCACAATCTGTATTCATTATGGGCCTCAGCTATGCTCATAGAATGTATTTCAATAGTTGCTACATTTTCCCAAATTTTGACCCAATATTGGGTTTGGCTCCCTTTAATGTTAACGGGGGTAAAGTTGGTGTATTCTGAGGAAGGGGTAAAATTGTTACTTATAAGACTCTCTCATGTAAATAGTCATAGAAAGAACTGACTAAGTAAAGTGAATCTAAAGGGATGTTAACATCAGTATCCAAACGCCCCAGGCACAAATCAGATGGCTCATAAAATATATCAAACAATACAAGTTTGGTGTACGTGTAACGTCTGAAAAACAATTTGGTTGCACTAGAAATATTTCTCATTTCATTCAGTAAGTAGTGCGCCAGAGTCACATTAATTTTTTCCAGGTCTAGTCAATGATTATAATAAAGCTTGACTTACAAATAAGAATTGTATACATACATGTATTCATATATTTTGCTATTTCTCTATACTTCATCATTCGGGGAATTCCCTCACATTCCCATCCCGACCATTAGCATCGACCTATTCCTGGTCTGTCACGTGACCGGACCGTGTCATTATCTAGGACCTAATGGTCAGAACGGACCGACACGCGAAATAAAATCACATGCAAAGGTCGAACAGGAAAAAAACGGGCATGTTTTGTCAACCCCGAATCGGAGGAACAATTACGTCTGATTTTTGAACGAATTATGATTTTCAGCTATGACATATGTATAGGGTTTTGAATGTATTTCAACATAGGATTTAAAATCTCATGACTTTGATACAGAATAGTAGACTCGTTATTAGCGTAGTGTACACATGATGATATGTTTTGTGAGTGTAGAATGAGAATGAAGCTGCTAAAAGCAAGACAGATTCAAGACATACTTAGGGGCAGATCAAGGAGGGCGGGGGGGGGGGGGGAGTTCCAGTGGGTCATGACCACCCCACCTCCTCTTTGGAGCTCGGGGACTTAAACTTGCCAGGGAGAAAAACATTGTACGTCTGTACGCTAATATATGCATGGCATTTTAGTACTTAGCCTGTATATATGTGGATTTCTCCTCCCCCCCCCCGCCCACTTTCTTTCCCCAAAAAGCCTGTATCTGCCCCTGCATACTTTCACTCTTAAAGGAGACTTAGAACTCTATTATTGGACTGAGACTCCGAATATGTAGTCAAGAGACCCCAAAAGTATATTTGAGTACAGACTTATTGATTCAAATCATATGGGTAAAATAAGAATGCCGTGTCTGCCTGGAGGGAAAAAAACTTCTAGTCGCCCCATGTGGGCAGAATTAGAAAACTGCCATCAATAATGCATGGGGTGAGAGTTCGTGTTTTGGTGTTTTATAAATGTGAAAACGGTCAAAGTCATTAAAGAGTCGCCGCTTACAGCCTGGGGTCGGGTGGAGGGGAGGGAGGGGGCAATCCTTCCCTGCCCTACCTGGTTTTACCGACACTGGAGGAGATTAACTCCAGGGTCTGTCAGGGCCACATTAGACAGCTGCTTCCTGGGGATTTCTAATGTTTTTAATAATAAAACTCGTCCCGTTGTGAAGAGTGTGATTAATGTTAATGATTAATAGTTAATATTGTTTACTGAAACTGGATTAATCCTGACGGTTCTGCTAATGATTGAACTTTTTCTGCATCGTTTTTATTGGGGTAATACGTAATATCAGCATAGCTGTTTTTTCAATTACTCCAACAAACATAAATGATTCCATTGAATTCGAAGAAACGCTGAACTGTGAGCAACGTGGCTTATTTTTCATGGAAGGTTTTCAATAGTTGATTAATTAAGGACTATTCATACATAGTTCACTGAAGAATATTAATGAATTTCCACATAACCCTTGATAGGCTAATATTCTGTGATGGACTATCGGGTATCTGATCACGGATCTCTTTAAAAGCCATGATCCAGACAGGCATCATTGTGATCATTATAATAAGAACCGACATTTGAAAGGGGTAGCATATATGTTAGAATCTTACCGCTGTCCATATCTATGTGTCCGCTAGCTATAGGTCGTAACTGACACGTTGAACACCATAGAGATATAACAATTCTCCTAGATGAATTCCTTTATTATAAATAGATTTCAGATAAATTTGACACAAAAAAGCAATTCCTGGTTCATTTTCTCGAACCTACTGAAATCAACATATAGCACATTAATAAGTTAACAGACTCAGCCGTTCTCTACTGAACCTTAACCTCTCCCTGAACCAAGGTAGTACACAACTGTTCCCTACTCAAACGAAATATGAAGGAGAAAACCTAGCCTTAACGATGTCCATCCTATTTTTCCTGACCCACACCAATATAAAAGGGGTCCGGATATAAGGAGTAAATGCATGGAGATTTTTGGGTAAACCCCCAATATGGGCGAGGCCCGACCATGTAGATGAAAGTTGGGGTGAGGGGGGGTGGTGGACATGTATGTGCGAATGGTTGTAACTTTATACATCTAATTTTATACTACACACACACACACACACACACACACACACACACACACACACACACACACACACACACACAGAGGCAGACACATACTTATGTATGCATACAAATAGCAATATATGTATAAATTGCCTATATGTAGGCCTCTTTGTGTGTCTGTGTGTATGTTTGTGTGTGTGTCTGTGTAATAATTGTGTATATCAGACACCATGGGCACTTGTCCAGTATTGGTTTGGGTGGAGGCCCTATGCGGCGGGGTACATGACAAACGAGCATACTCACGGCGGCTGACAGTGGTGGTGGCGGGCCGGACTCAATCACTACGTGTCACTGTCCTCTGAGCAGCTCTAATCACCCACCTTCTGCTCGCCACTCGCTCACAGCTCGCTGGACGATCCACAGCCAGCCGCGACCATTATACCAGCTCAACAACAATATGTGCGGCCTCGTAGGTTATTGTATCAATATTTGTATGCATTCCAAAATGACTGTTTCCGTATTGGGTTGGTAACTTTGTAATTTCCTTGTTGAGTTCTATAGCTTGCTACTGTGATGTTTTGACCTAGGCTTGAAGTCCAGGGGGAAAGTTTGGGTCCATTTGGTGTTTGGTATTAATTTGAATGCGGTTCGAATGATATGAAAGTTCCTCGGCGCCTTATCGAAAATATAGGCCTACTATGTATTTTCTATGAGTTGAGTCGGTATCAAAGTCCGATGAAGTTTATACCGCGTGGAACTTACATTATGGGATTCCTAGTTGTGTGATTGGTAGGGATTCCTGATAATGTTGACTTGATGACAGGGTACGACTGTATAAGTAATAGCTCCTGCCTTGGAAAATGTCGTCTGCTGCAGCGGTGGTTATGGTTGTGGCGGGAAGTTACCTCTGCGGTCTGGCCACATTCTTTCTCCAACAATCGTATAGTTCAGGGGTAATTCCCTGTATTTCCTCCTCTTCTCTCACTCAGTATTTCCTTCTAGTTCCACACGCTCTGCTACAAAACTGTCGAGGTTGGACATATCTGTGTGGAGAGTGAAGGGGGTGAGCTATTTGCCCTTACGGTATAGACGCGGGCGTCACTCTCCCACCACCGTCGGAGTAGTTGTGGCGGTGGTCGGTCTTCAGCTGCGTGACGCTGCGCCCGTAATGGCCCAGTCCTTACTTTTGTGTGCACTATAAACGCCACCACCCCACCCAACTCTACCCCGGCCCTGCCTGCTACCTCCCCCGCCCCACTCCCCCACGCCCCACCCGGCCCGACCAGCCAACCAGCCGCGCGCGCCGCACCAAGCAAATAAGGGCCCCCGCGTGGAATTATAGAAGTCCATTAAATATTAACGCCCCAGTGTAATGCCGTCAATGCATTTATAATGGGACAGGGGGCTGGCGCGGCTGCACCAAAGCACTTGGTATTTTACTCCGACGCGAGCCGACTGCTGAATAATAGATAGCGCTACCGGCACGTATTAATAATAGTGTCAGATGCCGCTTCCCCCCTCAGTCGCTAGGGGGAGCCACGCCCGCCTCTCCAGTGGCCCCACGGAAAAGGTAACCCGAACTAAGTCCCGCCTGTTTTATTTAGCACAAATCCAGGTGGTGATTTGTTAATCCCTAATCCTCCGACAAGAGCCTTATTGTTGCGGCTCGACAGGCGAGGATTTACCCAGGACAATAAATGGTGAAATGTCAAAGCGCTCAGGTTAATAATAATGCCTTTTCTCCAGGGGAGGAGTTTTATGAAGGCTTTTCGTAATGGGCTTGATTTTTAAATACGTTTTTATTATGCTGTATAGTGTAGCATTTGTCTGTAAAGTGTACCGAAATTAAGCGCTCGGTCCTGTAACACATTGACTAGTCTAACCTTGATGCAAATTTAATGACCCCATAACATTATGCTGGCTACATATCGGCGCCATACGAACTTTATGATATGCAATATAGTATGATATTGTTCAGTTTGGTATTTCCCATCCATCTACAAATGCACGCATCTTCAATGTTAAATTCACTCGCGCCATCTTAGAGATTGTGTGACAAATCCTCCTCATTTCTTATACTACTCATGGTAGAAATGAGGGTCGTAAGTAGCATATGGAAAAGTAGATTTGTCCCAGGTATTACTTGGTCCTGTTTGACATCCATAGATAAATGGCGTCGTTCCATTGAATTCATGAATATCTCACGTATTTTTAATGTCATTATACAGAATACTGATAAGGGACCAACATTTACGTCGTGAAACGTAGGGCTGGGATTTCAGGACTAAACTTTCACTTTCACAGTAACCTTTTTTAGTAGTTACATTTCTAAGTACAACAGACTCTATATAGACTACAGGTAGCGCTTGAATGACGAATGTTTTATTAAGCGGAGGTGCCTCTTAGAATTCATTCTGTTTTCCTCTATTGGTGATTGTTAAAAGTCGCAGCGCCGATTTGAGTGTACGCCGCTGTGTCCAGCTGATTATCTATAGGTGACTTTATATTATTAGTTGCCGTGCTGTTGTATACAGGAGGAAGGCAGTGGAAAGTCTATCCTTAAATAGCTCCTATCCCTGTCAGCTATCCGGGTCTGTCCCTGTCGGTGATCGATGCCGTGTAAACACCACACACCCCACGCCCGTATTACACCCCGTCAATTATTAACGTGCGTCAATTAGGCATGTGTGTACGCAGCAGCCGACTTTTGTCTAATGACAACCATGCATTTCCCGCCAAAATACTCCCATGAACTTTTAATCCGTCAAACAAAGGTTTCCCCATGGAATTCCCCGATCGTTTCTCTCGGGATGCAGCTTTGATTTTGTTCCAAGGGATTATGGGTAACGTTGAGTGGATTTGGGGAGGGGGAGTTACTGTTTTGGGGGATGTAAATTTGAGGTTTCGTTTGAGGAGGGTTTATGTTGACTGGAAAGAGATTCATGCATGTTTTAGCGTTGGTCGTATGGGGAGCAGCTGGGACGACCATCACGGCATACGCTGACATTTACCCTTCCCGCGCCGTATGGCTGACCCAGCAGAGCAGACGACTTCCAACCAACTCCGTCTTCTTTTCCCGCGCTTTTGCCTTGGGGCCAGGCTCAACATTGACTCCCAGAATGACGGATTTCCCTCTCAGACATTATCCATCTTAGCCCACCTGCGCGCAATTCGTAATTCATCAGTTTAGAAAGGAACATGAAAAATGGCCCGAGTAATTTGTTTTTGCATGTGCCAATTTATGGACGCCTTGTATTCGTCACCTATCACTGCGTGTAATAGAAACAATGCATTAATACATTCACTTAAATTATCATTTTTTATGTACACGTAAGCATATTTGTGTTGTCTGTAACCTTTGATTTATACATATAAGCCTATATAGGATATGTATTGCAAATCTCAAAGTTCTACATAATAATTTAAGGAACGGGCCTTATCATCCGAAACACTTGGAAACAGGCATCTTTTTTCTGTTTAACAAATTGAAAAATAGTACCAATCAAGGAAAATCCCTGGTGTCTATATAGTACCAGGTAAGAGGAAACCGTTTTTCTCAATATTATCCAAAGGCAGGTGCGTTATATTGATGTAGGGATATCGGGAGCCCCGGGATAACCTCGGGAGTACAGGTAGAGGTAGCGTATTAGTGGCTATTACCTCCCCATTGTCGCCAGGGTTTAACGGTGAATTATTAACCGCTGGGAAAGGGCGGACGTGCACATCTCCAATGGTTGAAAAGCGACGGAGGTCTCACATATCAAACAGCAAAGAATTCCCCCTGAAAGCGCTGCATAATACATGTCCCAAGTAGGCGGCAACAGTTTTTTCCCCTATCCACCATGCAAGTGTATTTATTTCAAATTCCTTTTATCTTCTATATATTATTTCAAAAACAACTTATTATAAATTCTTCGATACACGCATAGGATTTTGTAATTATCTTAAAGTGTTTAGTTGTATGAATACTGCTGGGGTATATTTTGCGTCATCCTTGGGACACGTTTATGATTTCAGACAAAGTGCTGCAGACAGGTTAGGTGTAGAGGGGCTGGGACAGGCGTCGGTCTGCATGCTTCAACACAGATGAAAGATTTTACTATTTCAATCTTGTTTTGAAATATACTTGAAGAGCAATATTCACCGGATTGACAATACACAGAAACGAAATTAAGATGAGTTGATTTTTTGTGCGACTTTACCACAAAAATGGCCACTCAATATTAATTTATTGAAATGTTGACCATACTTGGAAATTTAGGTGTCTGCCGATATAATTAAGGAATTCTTTCAGATCCGCCCAACAAACCAAAAATAATATAATTATGTTCTCTATATCAAATTACAAGCACATATAATCCTAAATATTTTATTAGCTCTATAAACACCTGGATATAAATAAGCATAAATTCCGTGACGTTGTTCCAATCAAAGGGTTTCCCAGTTGCAATTGCGTGAGATACCCTGTCCTTCACAGCCCGGCTCAATGACGAAAGCCCTACCAGAGGCAACCCATCTTGACTCCTTTTTATCCCTCCTGACGAAGAACCTGAGCCCAAAACCATCTTTTCTCGGCAGAAAAGGGAAAGCGTCCGGCAGAAAATAAATCTCCCCAAATGGTCGCCAAGTTTCCGGCCGATCGCGTTCATTGTGGGCCCACAAACAAAAAATAATTGGCCAGGGGAATGATTTAGCCCAATAATTACGGGTGGTATACGTGCAGACTGGGTGTGTAGAGTATAGCATGGCGCGGCGGCAACTCGCCCCATCCGTCACACTAAGCGGCCGTACGGCACGGCCATGGCATATCGACGATACATATACAACAATCACATGTAATATTCACCGGCCACAGCGGCCATAAAGGCCCACCCATTCAAACATAGAGCACTGTTATAGTGGCGTAATTCACACCCAGGTGTCGGTAATTCACACCCAGGTGTCACGGGCAAGGAGCCAGGTCACACCCCTCCTCGGACCCATTACTTAATGGGTCGCCGCCTGTCTTGGGGTTGGGGCGCCAATGGTTTGGATGCATTATGACGCCCATGGATGTCACGGGTGAGTGGCTGTCAATGGCGGGGAATTACATAATGCATCGGGATGGGGCACCCCTCCATACCTCCCCACTCTACCCCATGTCACGTATCGATGGCCTGGGCGTCAGGCGATAAATATTGCAATTCTTTGTTGACTGAGAATTGTCACTTAAAGGATGGGTATCATAATTTATGCCATGTTTAAATTTAGGTCGGTACCTGGGAAAACTATCTCTTCGAAAAATCACAATGGTTTGCAAACCAGGGCAGATGTATTGCTGTTCCTCTTGAATAATTCTCCAAGAAATTTGAATATTACATGGCGACAGGGTTGGTCAGAAAAGGACCAGACATAATGGATTTAGTAAATCACCGACAGTTTATAAACTTCTAGACTGCCCTTGCACAAAGTACAAAATCAGAGTACGTACCTAAAGACTCGTAAAAACTCAAAGCATTCTCCCTGTATTAGTTCTTGTAAACATATATCTGATTTGGGGATGTTTTAACCATTAATTTAATTGGATGCATACAGTTCTGTCAGAAAGATATAGGCCTACACGTATGCTCTTGTTGAATAATAATAATTCATTGTGTGACACGCAAATCTCAGAGGCAATCAATATTAGCTTTCTATTAAAGAGGAAAAGAAACATGTGGAATTCGCTTGAGGGGTTCATGCCCATCAGCTTTTTTGTGTGTTTTTTCTAACTGAAAAAATAACCCTTGCTATATTAGGTACTGATGTTATCACGAAAGGAATCAATAGAAGCGTACTGTATGTTTCCCTTAAGTATAATAACTTGATCAAGGTTCCTCGCCATCGCATCATCAGACGATGTTATAGATTAATCTATTAGGTCCCACTACTTATGTGCAGTTCCTTTGCAAAGTAATTGCAGAGGAAGAAATATTATCATGGATTATAATCATACAAAAAGAGTTCAAATAAAGCTCCAGTCCCAGTATAATTTTGTTAGGTTTGAATACTACAAGGGTTACTTTTGTAAGGCTCAACTCTTACGTTGTACTCCAAACTTGCCAAATTCTCCTCACGTGGTCGTCGTCGTTATGGCTGACTGGCCACCGCCACTCTCCAGCCGAGAGCGCTGGAACTCGATAGGATCGTATGTGTTACCCTCTCAGCACACCTGGGTGGAGATGGAGGGGGTGCCCTAACCAGGCGTGCCCGTGATTAACGTTACACTCCTCGGCCTGGGCCCTGGGTCTAATCAAATTGTTCCACACTAAGCACATTGGCCGCCCCACCACTACCTCCAGTACCATGGTAAACCACTACTCCTGCCTCCTCCAGACCATGACGACCACTCCAGTGCTGCTTACAGTATTAGCAGATTAACCCAAAGCCACCAGAACCAAGTGAAACTATTTATAAAGCTGTTGTCATTGCATTCGCCCTCTGTGTTTTATGGAGTGGGTAGACAATTGCGTTCACCTGGTCGTTCGTTCGTGGAGGTTTCCTTATCAGGAAATACAGGTGGATTATAAGTTGGCAACGTATCGTGGTCGTAGCATGGAAAGGATGGAGGCTAGTGCCAAGTAGGTCGGCCTTTTTGGACGTACATAAATACTAAGGTGTGCTTCTTGGAACCTGTACAAGGGGACAGAGGACGGTTTGAACACACATGGGGGATTTATGCACTGTGCCACATAGCTAACTGTACCTCACCACAAATGGACGTCTGAAATTGGACTATTCATACAGCGCATGGATTGAAAACGATTTCCATGACTTTGTTTTTAAACCAAAGGAGGTGTAGGCCTATGTTGGAAGTGGATGGATAAATCTCCAACTTCCATATACCTAACAGGGATAGAAACTGATATCTCTCTTCTGAAAGGAACATTGAACATTGTCTGAATACGAAGCAAAAAAACCATTTCACCAGACGCGAAACAGAAGGGGGACAGTGCAATATGTGTATAGTATGCGTCGGTCGGGATGGCAGTTGCAGAGCTTAGTGATGACGACCGTTGAATAATTGATATCTCCACAAACAAGGGGAATCCACGCGCAGCAGTGTCAACAAAAAGCGGCCATGTATTGATAACTTCCAGGAGACAGACCCCGATATACTGTTTTTGTATCCCAAATGTCGTCTGCTCGTTGTCGTCATGGAAACAGAGTCGCGCAGCTCCGGAAGTAAGGCCTCAGCGGAAGGACACGCTGCGCATGACGGGATAGGGGAACAACCGGAAGTAGAAAGTACGTCAAGGGAAGGGACTGAAGGGGAAGGGGAAACTCTGAGTGAAAAGGAAGAGTTTGAAGAGGAACAGGAGGAAGAGTATAAAAAGAACCCTCTCTGGGTGAAGAGGTACGCTGGAGATCAGTTTGAAGGAAACAGGCATTTGCAATTACAACAGCAAGAGAAGCAACATAGAGGTCCTGTAAGGCATGGGACTGAAAGCCCGCCTTTTCCCCTACCACCATTGGTACCTCTCGAACCGCTGAAACGAACATTGTTATTGCCTACGGCTCAGGTAGACCCTCAAACTGGGTAAGTGCACCCTGATCAATGCATTACGGCCCCCGCCTCCACTGAATAATTAAATGTTTTCTCTAATCGGGATATTTCAAGGCTGATTGGGCTATATGTTTGGACTTAAACGAGGCCATTCTTGAAGATTATAAAAGGGGTTTAGGCTATAGACCTAACTCCATGTACAGATTGAGGTGTGACCTGAAATTTCTGAAGGAGATATTTGGACAGATTCCCCAAAGAACTATATTTATTAACTGTATTTTGATATTTTAGTATGATATCTGAAACAGGTAATGTTTTTTTATTTCAGTATTAACCACCGGCCTGCCGAGAAAATAATATCAAAATGAATGGATAGTAACAATACGTTTTTTTGTTGTTTTTTTTACTTAGTTTAGGTATATATTGTTAAAGATATAAATTGTTGTACCTTTAACAGAAGTGGCATGGTGATGTTAGAGGTCTGAGGTAAAACCAGCGACTATTAAAGCCTGTATTACTTGTATGGACGAAAGGCTGGTCCTTAAAACAAAAGACATAGCTATGCCTACCATTAGAAGGATTAAGTAACGATGCATTTGGAGAAGCTCGAGTTTTCCTAACTGATTAGAATACAAATTATCAGATAGTCTATGATTATGTCTCATAGTAAGTAATTCTCTCTGCCACAAAAAAGGAATTAACACTTAACGATCCCACATTGGGATTAGATTGAAACGAAAAAGGTCTATTTTGTTTGGCAATGGGGAAATCCCCTCTCGCTGATGAGTAAGAAGTGTTGAATGTGTGAAATTAGGAGATCGGCCTAGGTCTGTGCTCAGGTAATCATTGCCCAGGTTGGCTTGACAAAGCTCTGGCCTCCAGGGAGTTGTGTGATCGTGTGGGGGTTATGTTGAGGGTGTGTGGGGATTATATGGGGGCTCTGCTGGGGTTATGTGGGGGCGGGGGCCTGTGATCACCTTCTCACCATTATTGATCACCCAACATTGTCTGACTGAATGATGCTCTACAGAAATCGCGTGATCACTTTCCGTTCGCGATGGTAGAAAACCTCTGAAAAGGTTATTTTTCCTTCACTTTCCTACAGGGTATAAAATACTTGAAGGTCTCCAGCAGCTTAAAAATGATATACAATAGTTGTGGCCTGCTCTGTGATTGTGGGGCTTAATGACAGATGATAACATTAATCAAGAACAAGTCTCGGGCTTTCTAAAACGGTTAATAGCTCTTAGATATTCCCATTAGAAGCTGAGTGGTGAGTTTCTGAACATGATAGGGTCAGACACCTTAATTAAATCATCAAAAATACAACATAAATGGTTTAGACAAAATCACAAGCAATTAGATATGGAGTTATCACTTGGCATAGTCCTATCTATTTCACAATGATAGTATAATCTGCCATCATACTATGTTCATAACAACAGTTACTTGGTTTGTAATTATCATGTCATTTCTACCTCATATTCCATTTAAAAACACTATTTTCCATATTTGATCAGTTAGGGAAAGAGAACTTAATATACATATATAAAAACAAGACATTGTTGAATAAATCATACCAGCTTGAACCAATTTATGCATTACGACCTTTCACAGGAAATTAAAATGTGTTATTTTGTGTAGAGTCAGCACTAATTTCGACCAATGCACCAATATCTCTTTATGTTGTTGAATGATGGGTTACGAAAGAGACCATGCCTTAACTAAACAGTGACAAAGCGAATAAAAACCAGAAATGGGCGTGGTGATATAAACAGTCCCATGGGTTTCGGGAGTGTTGGCAGTAATTAGAACCTATGAATATTTTAACAATCCCAAAGAATGGTTTATATCACACCACATGCCGTATGGCTTTCAGAGGATATCAGTCTGCAAAAGAGTATGCAGGACTGAATACAAAAGAATACCAGGTATCTATAGGGTTTAAAAGATCAAATATCTGGAGTAACCATAATAGTATCTCCGCATGTCCCTTACACAAGGAAACTCAATTATAGCAAAAGACTAGGTTCCAGACTAAGACTATGCGATATATAAGATTTCTGATTTGAATCAAGATGATACTAGTCCCATTAGAATGAGGAAAAAAGGTAAAATACAATTTGACATAGGCTAGGCATGATTATTCATCATGAATGAAATTTGTTATGTCTTTTTCATATTGCCTCAGAAATACAGATGACACTCTCAAAACCAGTAAGGGGGCCTCCTGTTTTAACTCAAATGTACCACTGACATACAAAGCTGTTAAATCAGTACCAGTCCCTATCCTGTAACCACTCCTTTCCCTCCCCATCCTCCTTCTACCAATAATTATTCAGCTTGAATGGAATTTGTTATGTCTTTCATATTGCCTCAGAAGTACAGATGGCACTCTTAAAACCAGTAAGGGGGCCTGCTGCTTTAACTCAAATGTACCAGTGACATGCAAAGCTGTTGAATCAGTACCATTCCCTATCATGTAACCACTCCTTTACCTCCCCATCCTCTTTCTACCAATGATTACTCAGCATGAATGAAATTTGTTGTGATTTTTTCATATTGCCTCAGAAATACAGATGACACTCTTAAAACCAGTAAGGGGGCTTCCTGCTTTAAGTCAAATGTACCAGTGACATGCAAAGCTGTTGAATCAGTACCAGTCCCTCTCCTATAACCACTCCTTTCCCTCCCCATCCTCCTTCTTCCACCAACAAGGCCCAGTGCTACCTGATCTAGACGTAGGACAGATGGCTGGGGACCGCGGGGCTCTCAAATAGCTTCCATTTGTTGCGATTAGTGGGCCTTTATTCTGGCTGCGGGTGGGGAAATGAACACCAGAGAAGAGCTCATTAAATATGCACTAGCCATTGGGGGCCCGGCTTCCGCCCCATAATTAGGCCAGCTTCGTTAGCGGGCCTGAGCAACTCGCGCGAGCAGCTCAGGGCCACAGGTTGGGGTTATATTTAGGCTTTGTTCCCAAAATAATTGATCGGCTCACCCCCCTGATCTTTCCAGACTCAATTCATCAAGGATTTTCTTGGGGCGTGGGTCTTAGTTTAATCTTTATGATCATGGGGTTTTCTGAATTGTGTTGGATTAGTGTGTGCTATGTTAAGTCTTGATTCCGCCCACAAGAAAGATATAGGAACGTGCGGGGTTTGACTAGAACTTGTAGGGGGTCAGTTCATATGCAAAAGACGAAAAAAGAGACCACGTTAAAGGAACAATTATGACGAAACCTGCCTGGGTCACAGAGGACAATGAAAGTTGCACATATAGACCCTTTTCAATGGTGTGGCCCCTTGCTAGCGGTAGCCTATATGCCTGAACCTCTGTTTTGAAATATGGAATCACGCTAAAGGCTTTGGGATCAAGGCCTCTATCGGAAGATTCACTGCGCAGGTTTTTAGGAAAGGTGTTTAAGCCCCATACCCACTAGGCGATTTAACCGGCGATTGGCAATGAGCAACAGCAGAATCACTGGTACAACCATTACCAATTTAGCTCAAATGTTAGTACATGTATGTATCATTTCAATGTTACAAACATTAGAGGAAAATGGTGGATCTGGAACTAATTACAATTAATTTTAGCCTCTCACATTGAACATTAATAGTATAATGGTAAAGTATTGTTTTAATGGGAGAGTCAGCATAGGCCCTATATGAATATAATTTTGTTGCCTAAAAGCTGACATTCAGTGCGTGTTCTTTAAATATTTACTCTCGTAAAAGGCATAATGCTTCGATATAATTCATATATGCCAGCAAGCAGTATTCGTTCTATATGAGTTGTATACATCCTTCTGTAACGCCAATTTACTCACTGTATGATAATTTCCATAAAGTTTCTTACAATGTTTTGCACCGTTTATCTAATATTCCAAAAGACCTGAGCTGACTTTGTGTGTTCTTAATTGGAGTAAATTTAGTAACACGTTGCAATCATTGGTTGTGATCTATTGTAAAAGTTTTGGGAAGTTTCACGTAGAAAGGTGATCAATTTCCGCTAATAAGCTCAAAGCCTTTTTGACGGCCCCCAAGAATGTTAAAGAAGCCAAATGATAAATGGCTTCTACAACACAACAGATTGGGCGATTTTTATGTTAGAGTGGACTTGAATTTCTGATTAAAAGGCGAGTGATTACTAGCGTTTCAGACTAGCTTGCAAAGGCCTTATCAAGCCTCAATGGTCTCCCTTCCATTTGTAATATTAGGCCCCAGGCCCATCGCCGCTAACACTAACGCCGTTTTCATTACGTTGCATAGTCTGCTTCTGGAAAAACTTAACCATTTACCTACGCAAAACTCCTCTAACTCATCAGATCCTTTTAAATAATTAGTCGAATTACACTCGGCGATTAATATCAGTTAAATCGTAATGGCTCGGAAGAAAATGCTGGATTTCGATCTGGGGATGTTTTTCCGTTGGCGAGCAGACGAAACTAATGCGAAACGGGTTTTACTTTGGCGGGAAAGTAGCGGAAGTGACGTGAGCATTGTCTGATGGGCGTCTGTTAATTATTCACAAGTCGGCGGCATTGTTCGCAGTCCATATGGCCGCGGCACGCCATTGACAACATATTCAGCCTCTTTATAATTCATCGGCGCACAGTTTATTCCAATCGCAGACGTCTGATTTATATGTCAGTAATGCAATGCTTCATGGGAGTGGCATGAATCTTTGATGGCGCGGTTGTGTAATGTTCATCGGTTTCTATGCGCTCTGTGCGCCGGGTATTCCAGGCCTGGTCATTGTTGTCCATTTGCTAAGTGTATAATGTTTGGATAGCAAGCAGAGAATTGCAAGCCTCGATCCTTTGTATACGTAGAGGTCCTATGGACGTATGTATCAACCACGAAAGTGTACTTGTATCACTTTCACACTATAAGGTGGATTCTGATCAAACAATAAGTTTTGATTCCACATACGCACATTCTGTGGCTTAGAAAAATGCATGCAATATTTGATCTTTAAAAGGTCTATTTGCTAGAATAAGACAAAACAGCTTTCAAAAAGATATATTTTCAGCAGATACGAGAAATTGGCCATATGCAATACCATTCCACCCAAGCTTCAAGATCTATGGTGCATTTTTTCACTTAAATATTCAATTCCGTGAGAATTGCCTGTAAAGATGACCTTTATAGCTTTTCAAATAGAGTGCTACTCTTTCATTAATTTGTCATTAAGATAAATAGTGTAGAAAAGTGATTCTGAGCTTTAGATCTATGCGTCTATTATAACCCAGTCACCAATTTGAGTATGCTATTATTCTAAACATCTCAGTTTATGCCCGTACATTCGCGGCAACGTCAACCTTTTCCATAGACAAAAGGGATCTTTTTGCATCTAGATTTCCATAAATGTTCCCATCTCTCCTGATGTCTCTTCAGACCACAGGCCGGTAGACTCAGAGTGGTGCGTCAGCGAATACCTACTTTGTGTTTACATTTTGGACTACAGGTGGCGCCAAAGTTAGAGTATTGGATCAAAATATTTCTGAACAGTTGAACTGCTGAAAGTTATGTGATAGGTGCTCCGGAACTGAAGTCAAGAGACTTATTTGAAGGGAATATTGCACTTAATGGACTAAGGTCTACTACATAATGAATCAATATATTATCGGTCGCGTGCTATAATTGCGGTTTTCGAAGATTTTTAGCAGTACAAAGTGAAATAATTACTCCCGCCACCAATATCAATGTTTCATATCGTACTCAACATAGTGCTAATCAGTAATTTTGAAGGACGTGGAAGAGATTTTGAGTTTCAAAAGTGATGGGTCTAAAGAAAGGGAGAAAATTTAATCTTTTTTCCTTTGCAAGGACTTTTGAATACATCCCCAGGCTAGAGGAATTGTTCTTTTTGTTGCCAATGGCCCGTGATGCCGACCTCATAGACCAAGATAGACACCAGGGACGGATCCAGGTTTTGTTGGGGGAGGGGGGCGAATTGAATGTACGGGGGAGGGGATGGCTAAAACAGGGAAATACAGGGGAGAGGGGCTTGGCCCTTCTGCTCCTCTCCCCAATTCCCCCAGATTCGCCCCTGGACACTGGATGCCTATCTGTTTCTGTTTGTCTATTTTAGGCCTAATAGCCATCCTCAGACTTCAGCTCCAACCCCATGCAGGCCCCGACAGAAAAGAAACGGTATTACCCCTACCCCTTCCCTACCCTACCCCACCCCCTTCCCTCCCTTCCCTCCTTGCCTATTCAGCCCAGCCCGGCGCCGACCATCCATATTTGATGGCTGTGTCTTTTTCAACCAAAGCCTACAATAGCAGACGACACTCTGTCACGGGACGCGCTAATGGACCGCAGGGCCCGCGCTCTGTGTCACGTGTCACGTTCCCGCGCTTTTCACCGCGCCGTACTCTCCATGCTGATCTTTGGTTCGTTAACACCCCACTGCAAGACATAGGGAAAGTACAGCTGACATTGCTGTAAGGAGAATGGCTGTTCATATTGCCTCAAACTTTGCCTGTTTTTACAACGAGTTCCTCATTGCTGGTACTTATTAAAGACACCAGGAACTAATGCTTAACCTGGGAACTGTGCAGTTTCTAATGAAACCTTTGGAGAACCTATCTAAATGAGGAAGTAAGCCGGGAAGTAAGCCCTAGATGTCCCATGTTCAGTGGCGGATCGGGGGGGGGGGGCAATTGCCCCCCCTAGACCAAGAATGAACTCTCGTAGTTTTGGCGAATCTGAGGAGAAATTTTGCAAGCTAAAACAAAAGGGGGGGGGGGGGTAGGTATCTTGCCCCCCCCCCCCCCCCCTAGAAGGCAGACCCTGGATCCGCCCCTGCATGTTGGTTTGTTGAAGTTAATGGACTCCCCTTAAGAGCCATCTCCAAAGTAAACAAAGTAAATATCTCTGGATGTATACAAACTCCTTTCTGTTTTAGTAATGAACTTCAATCAGGACTTCGTTCCTGCTTTTATCAACAGTCACAGAAAGGGTCATGTGACACAGTGAACATTAAATATGTATTACCCACCATCCCATTATCAAAACTGGGAGTTTGCAGAATGAGATAACCTGATAAATAGTCTTTTTCTTTCTTCCTTGCAGATCCCTGATCCCACCCAAACACCAGATGGACTATGACGTGTTGGTACCGAGGTACGAGGTGGGCAAGCTCAGGACCATCAGACTCAAACGGCGAAATAATGAGGGCATTGGATTCGCTGTGAGAGGGGGTGAGTTCGCATCTATAGTCTTTAGTATAATTGTATAGATGTTATGCAGATGATTTTACAGCTCCCAAAACCACCCCTGTGGCGTAAAACTAGCTGAAAAGCTTTACCTTGTGCAGTCTGGTAAAAGAACCCTAAAGGGTTGCCCGGATGTTAAACAACCCAACAAACAAACAAACAGCTCCCAAAATGGGCTGGCCGCCATATTGGTTATCAATCCATAATCTTTGTCATTTACATTTCTCAAGCATTTAGTTTACAAGCAATATTTATGCCACATTTACAAAAGCCACAAATGATAAGCAACAATAATCATCATTTAGAATTAATAAATTTCAGGTCTATATCATAGCCAAGTGGTCATGAGCACCACATGGTTATCACAATGATCATGTGACCACGTCTGCACAAGGTCTATATAGGGTCTTAAAGGGACCCAAAAGAAATACAAGGTCAAAATGTGGAAATTCTGTTAACCCCTGAAATACATTCTATAACTATGGTCCATGGTAAAATATTGGCCATAAAAATGGTTGTAACTTCATGAAATACATCCTATCTCTGTTCAATTTTAGTGAACCACCAAAATAGGTTTGTTTACAAACATTGCTGTCTAAAAGCAGTAATGTCATGGGTTTTGTGGAATTCAAGAGACGTTGAAGCTAACTTTCATTGTTCTTACTATATCAATGACTAAAGTAAGACTCTTAGAATGTATTTTTGTAGTTATTTGAGTGTGCCAAATGTTGTCAAATTTTAACAGAACATTGCTTTTGGCTCCCTCTAAGGTTCTAGTTATATTCATGTGTTCAGAAAAGAATTTGAAAGGATTCGAAAATATGGCTAATTAGAATACATGCTCATTTATCAATAGCCCCGCGAGACCAACAGATGACCACTTAGTTAGCAACATGATATGCCAAAGATCAGATGAAATAGCTACATAGTATTTCATTATAAACACCGGATGCCATACACACATTAAAGATGAAATTACCACAGTGTGTGGTCAACTTGTATATTAGATGCTATGTTGTAAAATGCAAGTTTTTTATTTAATCATGATATTGACTTACATGAAAGGGAGCGCATGCACTTCCTTTGGCCTACTGGATCTCTACTTAGGGATGCTCCCTCTTTGACTGTGGGTACCCAAACCAAACTTTCCAAACTCCTACAGTTTGAGGCCAATCCTTTGAAACCTTCTTATGTGTTATCATTCCACTTATTGCGATATATCCAGATGAGCTAAAAAATAAAAAAATAATAAAAAAATAATAAAAGACCCAGAGTAGGTGATCTACTAACATTAGACTTATTTAGATTGATGGTTAGCTACTATTATTATGAAGACGGTTGTCCGAAGGTGATTTAACAACTAACCCCATTACTATGGATGTTTAATAACCTGCATGGTATATGAGAACATATTCATCATGATATTTACAATTATAATTACATGCTGATTACAATTAGTTATATAGCTGTTACAGAAGCAGTGGTTTCTATCTACAACCTCAACGTCCTGTCTTTTGGCTGTGTTAACCCTTTGAAGTTACAATGCAGAAGTTCTATGTTGTATTTACAGTATGTTGGTATACTTCTTTCTATAATTATAGCCTACTTGTTACCCAGTATATCTGGTTTTTACCACTGCTTGCACCACCACCCGTTCCCACACCTCCTGCCCCCCTCCTCCATACCGCCCTCCAGTACCCTACAGTCTAAGCCCCAGGCAGGGGGGAGGGCCATCTTAATAATAGATGTTCTCATATTGACTCATATTGATCAGAAATCTCTGGCAGTGCCGGTACCTCTCACAATTAGCAGGCATATGTATTCTGATATATAGGTGACCTTTCTGTCTCTGATAGAGGTTATGTTAGATTTATTTAATCTTACTGTTGAATATCGTCTACTAATATAATATTCATAGAGGCAAATAATTATGACAAATTGTTACTCATGTTATATAGGCCTATTTCTGTGAGTAGCCGACCTGCTGTGTTGTCAACTGATATATATGCAAAGATCTAGATACTAGATTCAGATGTAGCTCATGAAAGAAAAATCAATGAAGCTATTTAACTGTCGAAATGTTGAATTCAAACTTTTTTAAAAAGAGTATTTTTCTTTAATATTTATACCGTTCTAGTTTTCGAGTTGTTTAGCCAGACTAACTATAACGGCTACCTGGGAAGATCAGGAACTGTACTGAAACACATGCTCTTGAATAGAAACTTGAAAATGATATGGGCACAATTGATAAATTAGATTTTGAAAATCCTAAGTGATATTCGTTTGAATATCTAACAATGGGTAAGGGAAAAACTTGCCTTCCTTGTATCTCATCTGAAACTTATGTGAATGATTCAACATAGCTTTAAATCCATTATGATACCTGAAAACTTTTATTGACTGTCCTATGTGGAATTCAAATATGCCCTCAATCCTTGCATTATTTATCATAATTGCGTTCGATATAAACTCATTGATTTCAACATCACGCAAATATATCTGCAGATAAAGAACTAGTTTCACGACAGAGGCTTTCGTCGACTCTATCTACTTAAAAAATAGAATTTAATTCCACGAACTGTTCAAGGGTTATTGTATTTTTTTTATCAGAGAAGACAGTTTTTCCTAGAATCGTCAATAATGCATTCTTTCATCTAATCCTAATCATGCATATTCCATGCCTTTTGGATCAGTATTAAAACTCTTTCGTGCTCCAATTATCGCGCTAAACCGGTATCTCCTTTCCATCTAATCTTTCCGAAAAACAGAGCTCTATTTCTTGAGTGTACATTTGATTTACTCAATGCAATATTTCAAATATATCAAAATACAATTATAAAATCGAACCCAAAATCTCTGGTTTCAAATGTTTAAGACCGTTCGGTGGATGGAATACACCTCCCAACCTCGCTAAGTAATTACACCCCACCGAAAACATATGAATTTTTAAAGATGCACTGCCAATTATTTATGCTAATTAGTCTACGGCCGGGGTGGTTCCCATATGCCGCCAGTGTCAGCAAACATGTGGGTCTGAATTATTGATAGGCACTGCGCCAGGCGGTAAGGGCTGAAGGGGGTGTGGGAGGTGGGGGTGGGGGTACCTTCACTGCAGACCGAACGCTCAGGTTCAATACCAACCCCTACGCCCACCCAACCTACTGGAGGAACAAGGGTTGTCTATAGAGGAAAAGTGTGGCTCCGTTGGGTTAGTTTAGGGGGTTCTGGTTTGTTCGTTGGTTTTGTATCTGACCTTTTTTTGTGTATATGGGAAATATTTAATATTATATATATGATTATATAATTATATATCCAACCAATTCAATAGTATTTCACAACTTGTCCTACATTGTGGATGAACAATATCGTAAGGTACAGATTGGTATCATGGCTAGCGGGAACATTTTTAAAAACGTAAGTAGTATATGTAAAGTAGGATTTCATCCCTGGCTCCAGATTTAATGGTTTGAAATATTAATTGCCTCCCTCGTCGACCGTCTACCGGTGTCGCATTAAAAAAGAGCGTTAAATCGGAACAACAAGAAGTTCCCATTATAACCATTGCTTTTAAGAGGTCACAGAAATAACAGCACTCAGGGACAGATACCAAGTATCCACCAACCAATGGTTCACACTCACAGCTGACATTCAGCTGCTTGTTGGATGTGCATAACTCTTAATATTGAACACGCCGGATACTGTATTTTCCCTGCTACCATGTGGTAAAGTGATAACCAAGCGCTGTATTTGACATGCCACATAAAAAGGGCTTCTAGGCAGCTGAATGCCTGAACGATACATAGACACCACAGGAAACATCAGGTCTATGCCCTCAGCTTTACCCCTGTAACAGGAAGGGCATTACAACAAAAAAGACCTTGTTGTAGAAAGGGCCTTGTAGGAGGCGGATTTAGAAGCTACTGTTTTTCCATCTGCGGTTGGTTGTTATTATAATATCTGTACCAGTTCACGTATTTGATCTACCATGCTATTGGTATTCACAATTCTGATAAAAATAGTTGCGATAACATTTTCAAACTGTTGGTCTTGCTTAATGTACCCTCGGTACTTTGATCTTGTTAGGTTTCCAGTTCCCATAAAGGAGTAGCCGCAAGGTTGCGTGATGTGAGGTATTAACAAATCATTATAAGATTAAATAGAATACGTTATTACTTATTTAATATTTTCCCCGAATGATTAAGCCAGAATTATTTATAGATTAACCCTTTTTTGTTTGCAGTATTCTATTAATTGACTGCACAGAAAAATTGAATTCTGAAAACGCAAAAAAGAATAACTTCTGATATAGAAACCGATGTTATAAGCTCACATGCACTCACTGTTTTTCTTTTAGTCCGGGCAGAAGCATTTGAAATGAGAGAATCCACTGTGGCATTGTGAAATAGGGAATCTATAATAGAAGAGCCCCATAAATTGCCTTTTACTATTTCGAAAGCAAGGCACGGGATGCTGTCATGCCATGTTTAACATACCATCATTACCGTCGGCCGGGGTGTTTTTTTAGCAACATGAAACTTGCAAATGACTTGCCTCTAAATAATTCAGAGGCCAGATATTTTACGCTGATGCACTGTGCCGTTAATATTGAAAGGCGCGTTCATATATATAGGGGTCATTAATAATTGAGGGAACTGTACGCTTGTCGGCATAGGATGTCTCCCCAGACCTCCGCTCTCAGCGTGCTGTCCCATGAGTCGTATAAAAATATCTATGGGAAAAAATAATATCATCACCCAGACGTTGCTGCTACTGCCATTCTGAAATATTCACGATTATTTTTTCAATGAGGCATTATCACAGCATGATTTCAATGCATCTGCGTTGATGTAAATTACTCGCCATTATGGTTTAGATTTTAGAACAGGATATTTTCATATCTTATATGTTTTCTATGTTATTTTTCAACATCCACTGTTGTACGTTGTACAGAAATGAAACGGATTAAATGTTTACCATAGAACGAATCTTAGACTTTTCTGGATGTAAGATTGTGTTGTTCTAGGCTTGATATACACATGTGTTTTTTGTCTAATTAAGTCTAGCTAGACCATACTAGACCCAATGAATTTTGAATTTTTATCCTGATTTATGAGTCTGGCCTATCAGCACTGCATCACATACTTTACACGGAACCATGAATTATTTACGTACAATTTTTCATTGGTCCTATGAAGCTAGCTTTTCCCATTATCCCCCATACACTGTTTCGCTATTATCATAAAAAAAGAGCCATACTTAAATTGGAAAACCTGACTCAAGTATACTACCATATCAAAGGCATCATGAATATAATATTCCCAAAGTGTCCTCCTCAAACGATTATTCTGCCAAAGCTTCTATTTCAAGCTTTAGGCTTAATTAGTTTGGCTTGTAGAGGCAATGTTGGCGTTTTTTCTTACGCCTTCAGTCTTGTAGAAGTCTTTTTTCTTCAACTCGAACAGGTCTGTTCTCTCAAGGCTTACATAATTCATCATACCGGTGCACTTCTCATGAGGCAGGTGCATTGTCTCAAGTAGTACAGGTATTACAATGCCGCTGCTGCTGTTGAAAGCGTTAGGTTTTAACACAACAAGAATGTACCATAGGTTGCTTACTTACTTACCTAGATGAATCATTTAGCATTACGTCCATCTGGACTTACATACATATATGCCCGTATAGTATTGTTATAAGTAGACACGTCTATTTATGATATTTTATATAATCCAACCTAACGCAAATTCAAACTGGTCGTTTCTACCAGAATAGACTTATTCGGAGGCGGGCGACAGCCCTCGACCCCCTATACCATAGTCAGCATGCTGGTTGCTGGTGTTCTATAAATGTCAACAGGAAAGATGTAAACTAGTTCGCTGGCCAGTTTTGGAAGATTATTTGGAAGATTTCGAAGTATGTTCTTAACGGAAATACGAGTTTTCAACTAGCTATACCTCCAATTGGCAATTTCTGTATGAAAATAATTATATCAGGATACACTCCCCTTCCAGATGTTGGGTTCTGGTAAATTGAAATAAAGGGGCTAGGAGAGTGATCGATTTTTTTACAGTCTTCAAGCCGATGTCAGGTATTATTTTTTTATCAGGTATTCTTTTTAATTGCACACAGCCCGCCTCCATGTAGATACATTTATACCCAATTCAACTTGTAAATCTTAAACATTCTTTCCTCTGAGGAAATTCGTCAAAGGGACTTTTTTTTCAAGGTTTTTGCATGCTTCTTCAGAAGCTTTCATAAGGCTCAGGCCATCTTTACTATATTATAGTACACTTGACGTATGATAGAAGTCTAGAATATGGGCTAAAACTGAAATGTACATCTGTTTCCATGTATTGCTTGTGTTAGCATTTTCTACGCCTACTCTGCCTTTCCGAATGACATTGCCCCCCCCCCCACCCACCCACACACACACACCCACCCACCCACACACACACACACACACACACACACACACACACACACACACACACACACACACACACACACACACACACACACACACACTTTCCAACACACACATAGGCCTACACTCGTAGAATAAATTCTGTGGCTGACAGTCAAATGAGGTTTAAATTCACGTATTTTCAAAATCATGAATATATTATTCAACTATATATAACATTCTGCTTCCCAAAATAGGAACTGGTTTCACGGTACCAGGTTCCCATGTATGAATAACGAAGAACCCATGACAACATGAATAACTTAACAGAGGGTGCATCTATACTTTTAACTTTTAATAGACCTTTTGCAGACATTGTCAGATGAACATTTTTTTGTGATCACCATAAGAACACCATAACCACTTGGCTATCAATTAATCTAAATTTTTGAATACCAAAGGATAGTTGATCATGCTTTCATAAGCCTGTTTTAGGTAAGTCAGTTTAAGTATTTGGTCCATTTGGTTTTTAATCTTGAATAAATGTAATCATAAATTTATCACCACTATGGCGCCCAGCCCATTTTGGGGATATGCAATGTCAGCTGCACAACGTCTATAATTGCTTTTAATTTAATAATGCTGTTCTGGGTCCTAGGGAGATAGTTCCCAGAAATATCTCTCAAATTAGACAGAAATCTCACTGGAACTCCTATTTCCGGCTTTGATGTGACGTCACCCTGTTACGGTCTATAAACCATCCGTTAGTGTCTGTCTGACAAACCAAGCGTGTAACGGAGCTCGTAAAGTTGGCGCCTTACTCCCGGTTTGAATGGGCCTTAATAAGTAAAGGGTCCCCGGCTGCCCATGTCACCTATCGGCCTAAGGGCTGTATTCCACCATACGATTTTACTCGCGATTTCCAAAATCGTGAGTTAGGATAACAGCCTACCATAGGGATGCTATATGTCATTAGAATGGGTTTTCAATTCTCTTTCGAATGGTATGTTGTATGCATGGGTTTCTGTAATATTTCTAATGAAAATTTAAGAATGTCAGGTTTTCCATGTTCAAAATCGCCTAGTGGAATACAAGCTTTAGGCTGCCCATATCACCTATCGGCCTAAGGTATAGGCCAGTGATGACGCGCCAACTTTGAGAGCTCATAACAGGGATAGGGAGTCATTATTCATTTGGGAGAGGGCGGGAAAATGGACTTGGAAGGAGGGAACCCCATCAAATATACAACCCAAGTACCTGTACACTTTTATGTTGAGGCGGATCCATGTTACAAAGATGTTCAAGGATTTTAGTAGACTGACGTTATAAACTGCTTAGAAAGGAGAAAGTCATTTGTTTTCATTTCATTGGCTTAATTTTCTTCTTGGACTTTGCAGCCACAATACATATACCGAATTAATTTCACATTTATTTAAATCTTCACATAATATTATATCTTTTTAACTCAAGACGCGCAATTGCATTCGAAAGTCAAAGGCTAATATAGATTTTTATAAAAATTGGTTCTGGATTCCATATTCATATCGAGTAAGAATCAAATATGTTCCAATTTATAGGGGGTATAGTTTCTTGAAATTTATGAGGTTTAGGGAATATAGTTCCAGTAAAGAAAAAAACGGGTATCACTGATGAGGGAGGTGTGATGATAGGGATAGGCTCTGTTCTGTCTTCTACCCACGAGACTAGGCTTACATGGTAACTAGTCATTAAAACCTACCCCTGCCCAGCCCCCCTACACCCCCCCCCCCCCCTGCCGACCAGTCGACATGCAAGCCCTAGTCTGGTGGATTAACCAAGCCCTGCGTGGCACCACACATGAACCCAGTACCAACTTATCAACTATTCACCACTCTATATAATTTACACAGGAGACACAGTCCTATGATTATATCATGTTGGAATTACAAAGTAAAAGCAAATGTCCGGTGCGTCAATATTTTAGCATGAATATTTTAGAGTGGATTGGGTGGAATCACGAAAGATGTCGATCAGAAATTAGTTCGATGGGTTTATTTTAAGGAATTAATTGATGCAGGAATTAAAAGGTTTGAAGTATTTATGTAAGTTTTTTTTTGGGAAGCCCAGCTGGATGTTTAGATAACAGGCAAACATGGGAAAAGTTGATGATTTGGCATAATATTATAGTGTTTTAAAATGATTGCTACTGCACGGATAAATAAACAATGGCTATGCAGTTAAACTTCCTTGTTTATAACCTATATACTAAAATAGGTAAGATAACTAATGTATGGGGGGGGGCGTACATTACTCCAGAAATACATGGAAACTACATGGAAATAAAGGTAATCAAATAATAATTTGTATTGCCTATCACTGATTAGGAGTATGGACCCCTTAGCAATTCCTGTTACCTGGCAAATAAAGTAGTTCCATTTGGCTTACTATGTACTATCTCAAACACACATATATATCTATAAACCATACGTTGAACAAAATGTTTTTCAGGGTAGATCTCAAAGGAATACGTAAATATTTATAGGTTTCCTACCTCTTATGGTGCCGATTTTTGTGTTTTCCAACGTCAAGGGGTTGAGGTCACAGTTTCAGGCTGTGTTAAACAACCTGGAAATAGAGAGTAAATAGTAGCTAAAATACCATTTCTTGAAACAAGAATGCAAAACTTGAATCTTGAAAGTCATATTACTACAGTAATTCATATACAATAACCGACACCATTAACAAACCAGCGATGTAATAATTTTTCAGAGTTAAGTCTGAGTTCAGAACTTTTACTTGCACACCACTTAGTAAACCCTATGCCTAGTGTGCAGACCAAGAAATATTGGCTTTGAGGTTTCACATTGTACCTTATTAAGCCTGACTTTCATCATTTAGATGTACAGCCTATGATAATGCCATTTGATACGTAGGCATTATACCGCCTGTCTTTAAAAAGTCCTTAATAAAGATTTAATGTATGCACCATTGGCGTACAGATTAAATTGATGTGCATGCACTTTATGTCCATCCGATAGGGATGCTTGGTACCATGGGATTTGAGCATATCGTGCTGCTTTTACTTTGTTCTACAAAATTTTTATTGGGCCTATTCTCAATGGAAAGACACAGAAATATGCCAAATACGTTTTGTCACTAGACCTATAATGGTGTTGATTAATCAAAATCTCATTAAGGTCGTCTCAGAATCGCAGACCTTTATTTATTCATTTCACGTTTTTTTAAACATAATATGAACTTTGGATGTATCAGATTGCATTATCCAGGAATGCTTTATAGGGACATATATCATAATTATGTCATGTGCAGCTCAAATTTAAGCAACCGTTAAAAAAGAAAAGATGATTGTATAAACCTGAAAATGGACCATAAAAAGATCCCCAAGAATATCAGACATGAATGGACGTTCTTGTATAAAGTCATCCTATCAATCTAAAAAAAAGAAAAGACTGGAATTATCAGAAGTGAGTGAAGTGAGATTTCAACCATTTTCACTCCTATAGATTACAATAAAGTGAAGTCCCCCTCCGAAACATTCCCACCGAACATGCCATACGTGCATCACCAGCCGAAGATGTTATCATTTAATGACATGTCCATTTATTTATCAGCACACCAGGGGTAGGCTTCAATGTAAGTAAGTGACGTGCAGCCACACTGTTTCCGTAGCCACGGAATTTGACCATGGAGGATTCCCGAATCGCATGAGGGTTTCCATTAAGGGGTGGGATGTGTGTGGGGGTACTGGAGGAAGGGATGGCACTGCTTATGTCACGGCTATGTATTATACATGGGGTCCGTTACACTGCCCATTGACCAGGGGCTGCTGGGTCAATACTGGAGGGTGGCAACTAGAGGTTCTGGTATATTCTATATATGGATGTAGGTGTGTAGGATCTACGTAGGGGTGGTTTGGTTGATACAGGTATATCTGGGCAATTCCACCGTTATTTCTTTTCGCTCCAGTCCTGGTGAATACAAGTTCCAGACGAGTCATCATTCGAATTGACTTTGTACCACTAATGTCTGTTGAAAAAAAAAAAAATTTAATTACGAAGAAAAAAGTAATAGCACGAAAAGGACATATCAGATTCCATTATCCAGGAATGCTATATAGGGTCTATTGTTTATTGCCCTGGGACGGTGTTTGCTCCAGAGAATACATGTAATTTCTAGTCTTTCTTTTATACATATCTAAATAAAGTAGATGTATGCATAAATCATAAACCGTTGGAGAGGTTAAGGTCTGACCATCACATTTGACAGAACAAATGGGATGATGCACTGATTCAAACAGTTTAAATGTGTTTTTTGGAACTGGAGCAACACTTGGTGCAATTCTGGCAGACTCAGTTCCCATTTTCCCTGTATTTGATGCACCTGCAGGTTAATTTTGGAGCATTTTGTAGACAAAAACAGAGGCTTTTGGAGGTTCGTTGTATGTACTGTCAAATACCAAAACATCGCTCCATATTACGCATGTCATGTGCATGACATCTTCTCGTCTTTCTTGGAGTTTGGGTCGCCACCAAATGGAATAAAAGATTATAATGAATTCTAGAATTACAATAATAATTCATTTCTTGTAAATCGCATTGTACCAGGACCATAGGGCACTTTTCATATACTACTCACAGTATCCAACCGCTTTTTGAATTTGGAATATTACGATTACATTACCAAGTGGTCTTGTACTACACATGTCTGGTACCTACCTTTTTGATTATTGTTCATACTCATGGACACTATGTTTTTATTTCAAAAAGATTATAATTATACTAGAGAAAGATCACATTGCAAAGCCTAAGTTATCTGTTACTTAGAGGCGGTCCATTCATTATGTAAGTACAAAGGGGTGGGGCCCCACCGCTACCACGTCTTCCTCCCTCACTGGAGGTGCGCTTGATCTATCAACTATGTTTTGTTCAGTCTCGCCCCCACCCCAAACGCTACCTTCCACCTTCTCTGGAGCGAAGGTTTCTTTGTCCAAAATTTAGGTCAGGTTGACAACCCATCCTTCCACCCCTGTCCTTCAATAGCCCTAATGTCCCCGACTACGCATACTTGTTGAGACCATTTTTAGGATTCTTTGCACACTAATTTCCAACTTGCGAAACTTTGTTTATTTTTGTACTCAAGTGTTCTAAAACTGTATCAAACCAAAAAGGGGAAAATATTTAAAAAGAATATTTAGGAAAGAAAATTGAATTTGGGAACTACTTAAACTTTTGTCATGTCAAAACCCCCCTCACTACATCATGATAAATGGGAATTCCATTTCAAAATAACCTACACATGACCAAATATACATTCAAACACATAGTCCTTGCTATACATGTTTTAGAGAGGGGTATTCCCTTTCATGGGTAAGTGGGGTTCTCCCAATAACTCCCCTTCACAGGCTTGGGGATTTCCCTTAAAAATGATGTAAAAAACAAACTGTTGGAGGTCACCTTATACACTGTAAAATAGAAAAAATATTCAGAATTTGCTCATTAGTATTAGTACTTGATCTAGGTTATATGTTGAAGCACTTTCATTGAAAAATAACTATCCTGTAGTTACGTATTAGGTTTCCTTTAAAAATTAACTTATGGTAGGACATACACATTGCATAGACGTTCTCTTATTTAATCATGATTTTCTTAACTATGTGATTTACACTAAAGTTGTGAATGAAACGCCTATGTATTTAACTCGACTCACTTATGTTTAAGTTATGCCGGAAAAGTATTTTCTTGTTAATATTCTGGCCCAAGGGTTCACAGAACTTGAGTGGTGTAAACCTCAAAAATCAATTATCGATGGTAGGAAAGATGTTGCAAAGGTGAACACTACTTCCAAGAAACACAGGTCAATGAACTCAGTAGTTCGTTCAACTTTTCTAATCACATAAGCTGGTTTTCTAGTGTATTTAATATTTCTGAGAGGGGGAATAAAACAGAATTTGTCTATTATTGTCATCACGGATTCAAATAAGAGCCAAATTAGTTATGTATCAGAAAGTTCGATTTCCCTTTATATAAGTTTGTATATGTACTAAAAATGAAAATGAATCAAACGTCAGCTAATCATTTCATATGACGTGAAGGCTTATCTATTATTATTCCTATGTTGGAAAATCATACATGCACATAACACAATAATTCATCAGGTATGTGCCACTGCATTGCGTACATGGCTAAGTAGTTAAGCAGGTTAACCCCTGTGAACAATCTGTGCAGAACACATGTGCTGTTCCTCCAGCTACTTCCTCCATACTCCTACCCTGACTCACGGGTCCCCGGCATATATCCCACTGCATGCTCCACTCACTTTCACAAACCTACTCCCACCCACTCAGCAACCTCCAACAAATCTGAATGTAGCACTCGGGACTTACCAAATGCCAATTCAACTGTTCGTTGATGTACTTTTACTATCCTTTTCTTGTGATTCTTTTAAATGTTAGGTACAGTTGTATTAATACATACTCCAGTTATCGGTGTATATAATAAAGGTATTACTTTATATTTTGATACACCATAGGCATAACAATACACAATTTTATACACTTGCATTTAATACCTTCTCTGATACACTTGTAACAATGTCTAAGCTACACTTCCCCTTAGTACTTATGTATTGCACCTAACACCCCTCAACAGGCCCACACCCCTCACACTCCGGTGACAGGGCCTACCCCCTACTCCCTACCCCTCCACCCCTCCACCCCTCCACCTCCACCCCTCCACCTCCACCCCTACAACCCAACACCCCATCACCCCTACACCTCCACCCCTCCACCCCTACCCCCACCCCTCCCACCCCAGCTCCAGTCCCAGTAGTGGGCCTACTTTGGGGTGTCTCTTACCTCCAGTAGGTGCGCGCCCCGTCTCCTCCTGCCGCCTCTCCAGGGTGGAGTGTTCCCTGCCCGCCCGGCGCCCGTCCTATTATTTAAGGGGCGGGTGAATCTTTAACGCCGGCCCCTGCACCGGCCAGCCCGGCTTGGGATATAGGCATCGGCGGGCGGAGAAATTAGATAACGTGCGCCTTTAATAATTCAGCGACTCGCCCTGAATTATTGATGCCCTGAAATAGGGGGCCTTGTGGATTTTTCATTCAGCCCACACAGAAGCGCGCACGAACCGGCGTGGTGCAGGGGGAACGGCTGGGGTAGGTAGATAGGTAGGTAGGTGGGGGATGGGGAGATGAGGGGGTGGGGTGCAGGGCAATGGCAGACAGGGGGTGGCTGTGTGATGTTTTCTGTAATACGCATCAACAAAACATGATCATCTGGAACTAAAACGCCGCCGCCGCCGCCGCCACTGCCGTCGCATCGAACAGCACTCCTGGGAGGGTTTAAATGGAGGGATGGCTTTGGCTGATTAAAGTCATATGCTGCAGCCTGCATGATTTAACTCCTCATCAGCTTGGGGCATTGGTTATAAGCTTCACTTTCAGCAGCCTTCGCTTTGTAGCTTACAGGAAAGATAATATTGGCCCATCAAAAGCAAAATACTAAAAATGTATCTTTATCTGAAAACTCTGGAAAGTACTAAAATGTATCTTTATCTGAAGTCCGCCCACACAAATGATCACTACCTGCATCATCATTGTTGTTCTCAAAAACTATGATTGCTATAAGAGCATTAAAGGATGATATGCAAGCTTTGTACCTTATAGTAAAAGGTTATTGGTGTTTTCTTTTTAAATCTGTGTTAAAACCTCAACGCCAAACAGTTCACCTCCATTTTTGCTGCAAACCGATTCTGATTTTTAGGTGTTTAGTAACATTGAATGTGCTATCCTTCGTTCTATATAATTATAGCTGTCTTATTGGTTAAGAGAATCGTTGAAACTCATGACTGGCCACACACAAACGTGTAATTTAGCTAGAGACAAACGTTGACACTGTTTGTTTTTTTATTTCATAACATTACAGATATTTGTCTGGCCTTTACTTTAAAAAGAGATGTGCCCGAAACTTCAAAGTGAATGCCAGATTACACTATATTTCAAATGAAACATAGTTTTAATTTGGAATGAAAAAAAGAGTTTTCTATTAAACGTTTTCTGGCATACTAAATAGAAAATCACAGTCACTCACTTCATGTGAGTTGCATGTCATCCATTATAAGATAGAAATAACAAACAGTAAAGTCTAGATCATGTTGACCATGACCACATTATCTGAACAATCGATCATGACGCTCAATAATATTCAAGTACATGTATGATTAAGTAGATCAAAATGTTATCAATCATTTCAGTCATAAAAAACATATTTAAGTCATCCAACTTCTCTATTATACATCTGTAATAACATTCAAGATGGCCACCTGTCACGTGGGCATCACGTGTTCTTTGTACGTCAAAACGAGGCTGAGGAAAATTGGAATGCGCGCGCAACTCGGTAAGGGCGGCCGCAGTGGCGCAGGGCCTTTGCCTCTGTAGAGTTGTGAATTATTCACCGTGCAACACTACAGATGCTTGATAGACTAGTTAGGCCATTCTCTGTGTAACGGCGCCCCATAAAGAATCCTTTTCATTATTCATGACATACTGTCTGATATATTAATGCTGGCGCCCTCTGGCTGATGTATAATAAAACAAAGGGGGCACTTTGGAGTATGCGCACAAAGCCTGTTCCGGTGAATGCTAGGGACATAAAAAAAGTATTCATTACTTTTGTTAGCATGAACACTAAAAAGCTACGTTATTGCTAAGTCATAGAAATATTTATGGTTCAGTTCCATTCTGTATACTGAATTATGGATAAAGCTCTATATTTGTGCCTAAGTGCATGGTAATTTGATAGCTGCTCTCTTTCTCATAGTAGTTTCATATAACTGTACAGCCTCGCTTCAAATCTAGATTGTCCAGCAGATGGCTTACGTGAATACAGACCTCCCCTTACTTTGTGTCACTTTTTTTTTTACAATAGTAGACTAAGGACACATTTTATGAAGGGACCATTTTATGACAATTCTATTCATTGGCATAACAAAATAAGTACCACATGAAATCTATTTTCTTTTTGGTATTCAGGCACCGCTTGCATTACCAAATCTGTTCGTAAGATGTGTATTCTGCACTGATAATCCCAGCATTGAAAAAGTTAAGATTTCATATATGGCTAACTTTTCTTAGTCATTATGGCTGAGGCAAATTTAACTGTTTTACGTTAGTCATGGTTAGTCACAGTGACCAACATAAGTTAGACAAAAATGTATCTATCCTGAAATTCAAAGTTAGCTACTAGTGACTAACCCTTCAAAGGTTGCAGGACCAGCTGCAGGCTGCCAGGGCCCACTCCAATTCAAGAGGATAATTTACCACCTAAGAAGCCATTTTGATTCTTCATAATGGCTTTCGAAAAAACATCCTTGATATCTATACTTTCACATCAAAAGTTAGATGCACAACATGAGCTAAGGATGAGGATGGATAAACTTACCAATCTGTGGAATCTGTTTTCTTTTGTATGCCTTTTTCTTGGTGGTCATGTGATCTCTTATTTGGTCTTGTGACCTCTTTGTCATTTTGACTAACACGTCACTAAAAATGTTAGTGAAAATGATAAACTTATAGTTGACTAACACTACTTAGCCACTCCTGACTAACTTATAACATTAGAGTTGTACCTCCACTGTCAAACAAACTACGGTGGTTCCCCTCTTATGCGACCACAATTTGGGCATCAGAAAAGGAGCCGCATAAATGATTTGGCTGCTGGTGATGCGAACACAATTACTTAAGCCAATCCATACGATATAAATATGATCTTTTATTTTTGTATTCATATTTGGAAAGGTTTTCAAGTGAAATGTGGCAATAGATCTATGTATCAGAAACAGGGATATTCCCATGTCTGCTGGATAGGCCATTAATTAACCATCACAAATGCCACTCTTGTCTTACCGGAAGGGACAAATTTATAGCTGCTTAGGTCGACCAATATTTCCCTCATATATGTGGGCCCTTGCACTCAATGACAAGACCTCTTAACATTTAAGCTGTTTGGCTTTTTTTCATAGTTTTGTAGGAATATGCCTGGATGACTGCAGGAGGAAGGAATGGTTACAGGCTTCCAGTTTTGGGTGTGACCACTCACACCTCACACCTCTCGATACTTCATCGTTGCCTCCTTATTCTTCTACTGACTAGAGTCTGTCTTAACACTTTCCGGCCACCCCCTTCTTTCTTTGTTTAGGTTTTGACCACGCACACCACACCTCTCAACACCTCAAATGTACTCTTTTTTTCTACCGATCAGAGTAGGTGCTAATACTTCCTGACCACTCTCACATTGCTTCACAGTCACCCATCAAAACACTCAACCTTACTGTACAGCTCACTTGCTGCTCAATGCACACCCACACCCACACCCACACTATTATGTCACAGGCTTGCATGATATGTTGTTTTGTGGATTATAGTAAAGCGTTCGATACTATAAATCATGAAATATTACTGAAAAAATTGAAATATTATGGGGTTAAAAACACTGAACATGATTGGTTTAATTCGTATATTACAAATAGAAGACACAGTACCAAGGTAGGGGAATTTTTATCCAATGAGATTAATGTAACAAATGGCGTTCCACAGGGCTCCTCCTTAGGACCACTATTGTTTATAATCTACATTAACGACCTTCTCACTCATATGAATAATGCTGAAATATTTGTGAATGCTTATGCTGATGATACTGTAATAGCTGCTTCAGGGTCAACTGCTGACATTGCTCATACGAATAATTTAACTGCAATTGGCAATTTAATTGAATGGTGTGAACTGAATTGCATGTATGTTAACTACAAGAAGACAAAATGTATGAGGATATTAGATCAAAAAATAGGCACCCGATTAGATGACAACGTGAATAAATGGCAAATAGATTTTGTTGACCAATACACTTACTTAGGTGTGATTTTGGATAGCAAATTGACTTATAATCAGCATATCAATAGGCTTGTGAACTGTGCAAATCAAAAACTGTTTATGTTAAAACGAACAAGATGCTGCATGGATGAAAAGACAAGTAACTTAGTTTATAAACAGAACATACTGTCAACACTGGAATATTGCGGTGTGATTATTGATAGTAGTAGAATTTCTGAAATAAATAGACTACAAAGATTGCAGGATCGTGCAATAATGACTATATTGAAAAAACAGAAGAAATTGTCTGGTGAGGAACTGTCTGTGGCTGAAACTAAACTTGGCTTAGTAAAGCTAGAAGAACGAAGAAGACGCCAATTACTGAATATTATGTTTAATTATAAAGAAGAAGGACGTTATCTGGACCTACATAGACCAATTCGGGTCTTACGCAATAACGAGCAAGTTAAATTCCATAGAAAAGTAACTAGAAAAGAAAAAGTGATGATGAGTCCATATTATCGAGGTAGCATGTTGTGGAGTAAGCTACCTATTGATATACAAAATGAACCTGAACATACAGTATTCAAGACTAGGATAAAACAAATGCATTTGACTCTTCTTGGTTGGAGATAATGTTGGCGTGGAGCAGGGAAGGACATCTCCTTACCGGCTGTAAATGCCTTCATAACTTAGTATCTTGAGATAATATGGTCATGTTGGATTGACTTGGGTAGGATACCTCCTCGCCAATCATTCAACATGTTGTCTGTAGGTGATTTATGAAAATGTTACAACACGATGTCATTTGTATATGTTAAAATCAGCAGTATATTCATTATATTTGGCCGATATGGAAAGAACACTTATACTGACATAATTAATCTTCTGATACTGTTACGTCTGAAATTATAAAAAGCTAAAAAGCTAAAACTGAATGTAATGTATCATATAACATTCACATCATCACCATCATCCATTCCAACGACTATTGGAAGAGCACACCACCTGTGAAATAGTATTAGATTCAATAAAAAAAAAATATTAAAAAAAATAAAAATATCCCAGCCAGTCACATACTGACATTGGCCCAACCAGTCATGTTTTGTAGTTTTAACTTCATACCAAATGCCAAGCAAATAGCAACCACTAACATTTTCAAAGTTTTTGGTGTGACCAGAGAGAATTAAATTAAAACGGAGGTCCAGCTCATGAAATAGGGTGTACACGGACTTGTTTGGGATGTAACACCTCTACAGGTGGCCATTTCAGTAGAGGGCCCCTCACATCTGGATTACTGTGATTCACTAAGGTTACATCAGGGCCAGAGGTCGGCCCTGTAGTATAACTAGTCATTGCATACATTATCTGAGTTTAGGGTTAATGTCATAACGTTTGTAATTATCTCAAAATATGATACGCCTATGGCCCTAATGTAATGTGGATTCATTATAAAGAGGAAAGTTTTCATATTATTTCAAGAAAACCCCTGTATCTAACATCTGTCCCACATTAACAAGGCTTTCTCCAAAACTATGTCCTCCAATGGTTGAACCCAGACTTACAGGGGTTAAGTCATTAGAAGGGCTGTCCTAGCAGGAGGATACTGTGGTGTAGTGCCATTGGTCATATCGATTAGCAAAGATAAGGTTTACTCTCTGACACATGAACACCTCTTGAAAGGTGAAGGTGCTCCAATTTGCCAAAACAGAACATTGACAAAGGACGTTTTCAACAACACCGAAAGTAAAAAGATTCTGCAATTCCTTCGAGAATGCCAACTGATAGATAAAATCTAAGAAAGGATCTAAGGGTCTGGGATCCAGGGTCCACCCTGTGCTCCCGACAGGGCCATCAAATGCCGGGTGTGTGGTGTCCTTTCTGTGGGACATTGCACATGAAAAACCCCTTGCCACTCTTTGCAACGAGTAGGGTATTGCATCCGGTGGCAGGTTTCTTTTAAATCATATCATAGATAAGATCACCCACAAGCTGAAAAGCATTACCTTGTGCAGTCTGGAAAGAACCCATAAGGGTTGGCCGGACATTAAACTACCCCAACAAACAAACTCTCAACGACTTGGCAGAGATTTGAACCCACGGCCGACCTCCCACACTTGAAGCAATCACTCTACAAGCTGAACTACTGAGTCTCCTTTTCCTGTTTTTGTTACCTCTTACAATTAGCAGGGGCACTGAGGACCTAGATTCTCCCAGGAAGTTTCTGAAGGAACTCCCGACTCTGATCCCCTCGCGATGCCAGCAAGCATTCAAAAAGCCTGTGGCCATATATCATGGCCGCATTGTGAGACCATTACATTGGCAGCAGGGAGTTTGGTTTTTCCTTGGATATGACGTAGTGTGCAGTGTTTGCTTTTAGCAGTGTGTGAATTTGGGTGAGAGAGTGTGTGAATGGCAGTGATCTAAAACTACTCCCGTGTAGCCATTATGGAGAACACTATAATTATATATTGGTCCTTACCTCAAGTGCCACTCTTTGTTTGCATATAAATCATGCCTTGATTGATTACTTCTTCTCACTTCTCATGGATGTTGCATCAATCTTTCCTTGTAGCCATCAATTGTGTATGACAATTCATTCTTAAAGTTCATTAAGAAATAAGTAAGATATATATAGATCTAAGTAAGTAATGCAATACAAGCCACTATTCTTACTAAACATTAAAACTAAATGCATGCAGTAGGAGCAACACCTTGGTAAAAAATGCACGACCTTTTGGAAAGTGTCTAACAAGCTAGATAAGAAAGATTCCGAATAAACTATGTCATGAAAAATTCCGACCCCTCAGTGCTTTTTGAAATGTATTCAGGAAAATACCTGATGATGGCGCCACGGGTCTGTTGGCAACATCTCTAATACTACTTACAATCTCGCCATTGAAGACTGCTACTCGGGTTTTCTTAAAACTTTCCAGAATGCAAGTTTAATTAGGGAAAAAATGCCTTCGTGGAAACTTTGAGCTGAATCATTCTGATCTTGTTATTTGGAAACAAAATTACCGCTGATGAGAATATAATATTAGTTTCTAATATCTTTTATCACAAGGATGACACAACCAGAAGGAGGTTAATATTAGAAGCAATAAGGTTTGGCCGAGTGAAATAGAGAATATTAACTAGCATATGATAGGGAAAGGTACTTTCATTGTCCAAATCTGTAAATCAAGAACTGAAAAATAAAATTATTCTAATACAAGCCTATTAGAAAATTGAATACTCGGAATATTCTCAAATTAATGCTATTATGCAGAAGGTTATAGGATGCCATTTCCAGTCAGAAAATAGGGGGGCACCAGATGAACTTACCCAAGGAAGCAATTATATCAATTTTGTCATGTGTAAAACAAATTGAGATTGGTGCCAAAATATATCATTTAAATGCATAATATCTTATCTTGGCTAAAAATTGTTTCTCTTACCAAATCGTTGGTAAGTGTTTGCAAATGTTTCACATAAGTGGCGCTATTTGACCATTTTCATCTTTAGCCATACCAATTGTTTTGATATCTGGAAAATGGCACGATTCTCATTAATCGACTTTTGACTAAAGGACCCCATGATGATGTTTTATGATTATGTAAATTAGCATTGATAATCCGCCGCGGTTATCCTAATGAGTCGGTTACTATGCAGTTCTCTTTAACTTGAACTTCAAGTGTGCCTCATTTATAAGTTTCTCTTTCCAATGAATCATTTTCATCTATAGCAATCATGCCTGATTTGACCCTATGGGCCGGGTCGCATTGATGGACGTTTTGAGGACATTGACATTCCACATGTTCTTCAAACCATAGAAGCATTTAGCCTTAACCATGGAACTTGAGATTTCTGGCTTGGGCTTGGAGAGTAGAAGAGGAGACCCACCAAACTCACTGCCCCCTTCCATTCTCTGTGGCCTGTCGCATAAACCAAACCATTTCAACAGTGATAGATTGAGACAAATGGTGTTCAAAATAGACATAACAGATGACTCTACACGATTTTATCTAGATCACTTAAATTCTTTATTAATCTGTGATCTTTTATGTATAAGTATCATAATGCTCCAATACTTTGCATAAAAATAGTTTCAATTGTACAAATAGACTAGTTGCAATTCATACAACAACACCTATCACAACAGCAACGCCAATATTGCAATAACCAGGGTTGCGAGTTATCTCAACAGTGAAGCCCTTTAAGCAACGGGACAATGGGGACACAATCCTTATTTCGTACTCAAAATAGGGTAAAATGTTATACGTGAGCTCGCACATGAACGACGTTTTAGTGTTTCACATACAGTCGTAGGGGTGGATCCAGTGGGGGGCGGGGGGTCCTGACCCCCCCCCCCCCTCTTTTGGTGGAGCCCTAAACTACAAAGAGAGGGGGAAATGCCGCATGTGTACGTTTTAATACTTAGCCTTTATACTGACCCCCCCCCCCCCCCCGCGCTTTCGAAAATCCTTTATCCACCCCTGGACAGTCAGACCCCTCACCACAACCCCCATGTTAGAAATCCAAGATCTGCACTAACAAAATATGACAGGGTTATTACAGGTGAGCCCGCAACCTCCAGTAGGGGAGCTGCCCCACAGGAGGAGGAGCACTGGAGGACTAAAGTACAGGTGAATTCTGGCGGTAATCCCCCAGTAATCTCCCGGCCATCTGCCAGATAGGATTAAAACCGGGCAAAACAACTGATGAATACTTGATGCTATTTGGAGGCGGGCGTCGGCGGGCGTCCTCCCCGCCCCCATCTATAATGGCCGGGCCGCCGTCCGAGGCTCTGTCAATAATTCACGTACGTCTCTGGCTGTTTCATCCCGGGCCCAGGAATGATTTATACCTGGCTAAGTGCTGTTTTATTATTGAAGCGGCCTTTCCGCTTGCTCTTAAGCATTCTGCTATGTGTTTTTTCTGGACGGCTCATTCACCCCCCATCCACCCCTGCGGCGGTCGTCGCGTCTCGTATACAGGGTGGTTGTCTGGGTGTTCCACTTTGTTCTGTTTATATATGTGATTTGGTATGTCGTGGTTATTTCTGTCCATTTCCCTATTGACCTTAGTGAAGGTAATAGTTATGTAGATCGTCTTCTTGGTGTATATCAATGTATTGATATGCCTGTCTGGTTATTTCTGTCTGTATATCTACCAGTCTATTTCTGTCTGTATGTTATTTTTGCCTCGTAGATTTTCCGTTTGTTCAAAACGCTTCATGTCTGGTTATCAGATTTCCGTCTATTTCATATTACATGACTGTATGCATGCACCGGTAGGTATAGCATCTTGAACAGAGATATAGTTTTATGTGTGGTATCATATATTCAAACTCATATGACTATTTCCGGCAATTCTTTTTATGGCTGTATGAAGTCGACTTGAGAACCCCAACTATTGAAAAGAGAACAATTTGGGGTCCTCAAAGGTAATGGTGACATCCTCAAGACTTACCCATAATATGTATGCTATGTGTGCTATATATTAAATCAATTTTAAAGGAACGCTACAAAAATCAAAGAGGAAAAATGATGGTCTTAGTTTCGCCACAAGATAAGATAAATAGGCTCTATAGAGTGTCCTTTTGCTAGGAGAAAGTAGTATAGAGACTTGGCGATTTGACGCAGGCAAACAGCTAAGAAACGACACATACTGTCATTAGTGTAGGTAGACTGCAACTTCGGTTCAAAAGATTTAGTGGGCCTGAAAGATTTATTACTGTAAAGAAATTATACTAGGCATATATATCAACTAAATTCATCAACGTATCTACTGTAGAGAGCAGTACAAAAGCATAATAAAGCATTTACAAAAAGAATAGTTTCTATAACGGTCTGTCCCTTACAGGTTTCGAAACGTGGCATAATAAATTTTAGACAATCTATCAAGAAAAACATGCAACCTGCACCGTAGGAATCAGTCTTCATGTACAAAGGGAGCTGGTCATAATGAAATAAGTATCTTATCAACATAACCTGTTATGAGTCTTCCTCATTTTAATACAATCTTAAATTGAATCCATCGACGTATCAGTGGTAGCCAAAATCATATCCATTGGGACTGTCGGAGTTCGCTGCAATTTCAGTAAGTTTAAAGGCACAAGAACAAATTTATGAACAATAATGTCTAGTTTTTGAAAATCAGTTAATAGCTTTTCATCAAATAAATAGAATGCGAATTGAAAATAAATTGTATGTTTTTTATTGTCTTCGACTCTACGGAGTTTCTTTGTTAGAATATATCAATAAAGCATTTGTAATGTGAACGTGACAATAATGCCCGACAGTTTAGTTTGTACCCTGAAAAGACCCGATAAAATATTGAGTTGGATGTACATTATGCACATTTTTCAGTCTCACACAGCCGGATGCAGTGCTTATCAAAATTGCATGACCAAATTTATTACCATGCGAAAAACATGCTTTGAAAAGCCTAGACCATCACATTAAATCTCTCGAGTCTATTTTTCATTGACTTGCCATTAGGGTTCATTTAATTTGAAGCCTAAATGAACTATTAGCATCGCGATCTGAATTTACAAATTATCACTTAATCATTCTTTTTAAGATGGATATGATTTACGGATTACTAACACATATATGAAGGGTATCTGTTTTATTGCAATATAACATAATTTTTCGCCATAGTTCATATTTACGGTGAAATAATTACCACTTAACCAAAATGTAGTATTTTTTAAAGAATATGATAACAAACATAACATCTGGGTAAAAAGAAATTAACATCAATAATATTGTATAATATATAGGTGAACAAAACCGTAAACTAATTCTTTTGTAAAGTGTAATATTTTAATGATAAAGACGTACAAAGACTGATGAGCCCAAACGTTGGGTCTTGCGTTGCTGACTAAACATAGACGCTACAGCTCATAAAAGGAATACAAAGCCTATTTACCTAAGTTTATACCACATCGAGGACAGCTTGTAAATATTTTATAATTGTCTGTATTCGAATAATAGATGGTTGACGTGCAAAATGATTTATTAGTACGTTTTATATTCATACTTCATGAATGAAATATTTGCGTCGGAAAGGTTTTTTCTATAAGCAGTTTGAAACGTTTGCACTCTATTTTCTATCAATATCCACTAGCAAACAAAAATTGTCCCAAAAAATGCATTTATCCGTACAGTTATCCCAAATGTAATAATAATGATGAAGGTGGAATGATGAAATAAATAGTAAATTCATGAAATTTTTAGCTTGGAATGAATCTCTTAGTACCACCGAAGTATTACAGTTTTACCAGTACGGAAAGATGCATGTATTTAGTAATGCTATTTCGTAACTAATCAGTGAAGTTTTTATTAATGTTTAGAAATGCTGTCTGTCACAAATGAATTTATCATTTTAGCAATCCCTCTTTGAGATTATTTCGCATTAAAATCAATCTAATCAATAATTTTTGTGGAAGAAAAATGATTAATTTTGACAATGTTAGGGCAAGATTTGAACAATGAAGTATTGGCATAATGGTTTTGCAAACGCCTGGCAGCTCTTTGGATGTGCTTGAGAAAACTGGAGTTTGAACGGGATTCAGGGGACTTGAGTTTATTCGGGGTCCTGAGGTTTTTCGGGTAACGGGGGTCAGGCTGTGCACAATTAAACTGGAGAGGGGAGTGTCTGGGGAAGTATTCTAATTGAGTGTCATCTTTTGTGTTTACTGTTACATAGTTGTGGTTAGCTTTATAGGATTGGGTTGTCTCGCAGCTGTTATTTGAATGTCTACATTATTCGAGTCACTTACTAAAATAATTGTATAATTATTATGGTAAGTGACTCGAATAATGACATGAGAAGTATGATATATTTTTGGGCACTGATATGGGAACAGTCTTGGGGGGGGGGGGGTCTATCCTAGGTTTGTTGTATAGGTTACAACAAGGAAACCCCCGTGGGGGTTCCAGGTAAGAATAGGCCCCCAGTAGCCCCTGCTGATCATATGAGGTGACAATAGGGGGGACCCTGCACTGACCAAGTGGTTCTTTTGGTTCAATTCCTGGTTGGTGCTTGGTCCATCAAGGGATGAGTACAGCAAAAATGATTTCCAGGTTTTGATCCCCTGCTGTTTGCCCATCCTATCACCTTCATCTCATAGATACGATCACCAAAGACAGAATTCTTTCCAACTGGTTTTTGCTGTGAAAATGACCCTGGCTGTCGGTACGGCATAAAACACTCACTCACTCTTACAATGAGGAAAAGGGTCATCATAAGCATATGAAATGCAAACTGTCATCATAATTATGTCTTGGTTAAGACAATTCCCACAAGACCTTGAAACCTTGAAAATGAAATGGTTCTGGAATGTCATAGAACATGCCAAGCGGCAAAACGAGCTGTTAGCATTTTAAAGATTTCCCCTAAAAATGATAAACCATGCATCAAGCCGGAGACTGCATTTTCCTAAAAAAAAATCCTGTTAGAAACTGATGTATTGTTTAGCCATTGGTAGATCTAAAGGATTTACCTGGAAAATTGTAATTGGTTATGGAAAAGTCATGGGAAGAGATGTTATGTTCTTGTTGAGAACTCTCTCTCCGAATCCCAGCAGGTGGGAATGTGTAGTTGTGAGTATGCTAATGTTAGGGATCAGATGAGAAGATATTGGTTTGATGAACTTGGTCCATTAACAGTCAATTATAGAGACTCTCATTTAACCTGATGAGTATTCTATTTTTTCATTATATTATCAGTAGAGAGACTTTCACATCTTCAAATGAAAGGCCATATTATTTCATTCTTGGATTCTCCTTTCTCAAACAGAAAATATCCTTAGCAAAGAAGGTCATGAAAGCATTTCTGTAATAAAGCAAATGCCTCTGAACTGAACCAATAAGATCACAGAATTGCGTCTTTTTACCTGTACAGAATATTGTTTTAGTTTTTACATCAATAACATAGAATTCTATGTATATATGAAATACGTAGTTACTATCTATGTATATCTGAAATGCGTACAGTTCCTGTACTGGGCTGGGTGGGGTGCGGAACCACAAACCAACAGAGGGCCGTCACAGTTTGACAAGCTCTGGTTAATATTCACCGCGTTGTGTGTCGGCCCAGCGCCCATTTATAATTCACATCTGGACTTGTAGGCAGGGTAGGCGGGGAAAGGGGTGTGGGCCGGGTAGGGGGCAGGAGAGTGTTGGGGGTGGGGGATTGGGGGGTATCCGCCGGACGGACCTTCTAGGCCCACCCAGTGTGCCATGGGTATCAATAATTCAAAGCCCTTGGAAGGAGTAGGAGAAGGAGGAGAAATGGGAGGAGTTGAGTAGGGGTATAGGGGGCGCCACCCACCCCTGCCACCCATCACCAGGTGGCCTCCTCCTGCAGCAGGATAATCTCCTCAATAATCCCCAGTATTTAATCCCAGTCACCAGCTGCTAGGACACACAGACCTGATGCATAATTCAGACCCCTTTCTCCTGTTTATTTTACCAGGGCTGGGCTGGATTAGAGAGGGGAAATATGAGATGCTAAGCATGTTTCTTCCTGTGAAGATTTAGAAGAGGGGAGTGGAGAACAGGGGGGGGGGGGCTAGAGTCAGCAGTAAAGGAGAGGGTCCCCCAACCCACCCACTTTTAGCACAGGAGACCTGCATATTGGATGAACCTCCTCTCCCCCAGCCGAGTCAGCCCCTCCCAAATGCCGGACACTTCTGATCAAAGTTTCAGCTGGGCCCTTCTTTTGTGTGTTCAACTTGATCCCCACTAGGGGGCGACAGCAGCTTTGATCCACATAGGGGGCGCTCTGAGCAGAGGAGAATTTAGGCACTTCGTCCCGCAGACCTGCGGAAAACCGGTCTTATAAGGCGCTTTCTCAAAGAACGCCACCTGGTAGCATCTGAATAATCAAGAAAGTTCAAACCTAAAATTAATGTTACTTTTGGTGAGCTACCAATACACATGCGTTATATTGTTCATATGACTCTGCTTCTCCAGTAATCATAAGCAGATTTTCACTGAGGGACCTAGAGGACCTGTTTGGTCATTAAACAGCCTAATCTTTACTTACTCCTACTGCCAAGTACATGTAGTAGGGTTGCAGCTTACTAGGATTCACATTTTCAGATTAAATGCAAGTGGCACGGATTTATCCCTTAAATTCGATATGACATCAGAAAAACATTAAACTGATGGTTCGTCATGAAACATTCTTAAAACTCCTGTTACACTAACAAACAATATGATCATCCTCATCTCTAAGATTGCTATTGTTTAATATATGATTCTCATATTGTATTAACCTACCAACAATCTCAGATATCGTGATAAAACTACCATAAATAATGGGATGGTTTTGATCAATTAGGTTCAGAATACCAACTGTAAACGCCTAGCCTATTGTGTGGTTGGAACTTAAGAAGAGGGGTAAATGGTTTGTTATGGGAGCCTCAACAAATTTCAGGGTCTTTAGGGATGATGTGGGCCTTTGGGTCTGTCTGTCTTATTTTGAGTATTTACTAAATAATTTATCACGCAACATTATTGGGATTGGTTTGTATGCTCTAAACATAATTATTATCAACAAAAAACAAGATATATACTGAAAACGTCCTTACAAGAATAACATAAATATATTTGCTTACAGTTCATGACTTTATCAACCTTTTCCATATTCTTCAGGTCTGGAGCATGGAATCGGACTGTTCGTCTCCCATGTGGTGCCTGACTCCCAGGCCCAGCGCCAGGGACTGCAGGTAAGTAGGCTTTTACCCAGCTCCATTAAATGACAGATTATTCACCAGCCACAAAGCCTGGTCTGAAGGGACTCCAACAAGTTTCAACACTTGGATTATTCTATCATATATTGACCAAGAGGGAGAAGCTGCATAGAATTTCAATCTTCTTTGAAAACTGCTCAAAATCCTTTGTTTTCAACGAGATTGGTAATTCATAATCCTTGTAAGCATTTCTTAAGGTGAGAGGTGAGATTCTTAGACTTTTATTAGTGTTCCCTTTCAGATGGGAGATGAGATTGTGTACTAATTTTACTGATGTTTCCATTCAGATGAGAGATATAACTTTAGTACTAGTTTAATTAGTGTTCCCTCTAGGTGGCAGATGAGATTGTAATACTAGTTTTATTGGTGTTCCCCATTAGGTAGGACATTAGAGTGTAGTACTTGTACTAGTTTTACTGACATTTCCTTTCAGACGGGAGATGAAATTATATTACACTTTTTAATGGTGTTACCTTTCAGGTGGGAGATGAGATTGTAGTACTTGTTTTAAAGGTGTCACCTTTCAGGTGGGAGATGAGATTGTAGTACTAGTTTTAATGGTGTCACGTTTTAGGTGGGAGATGAGATTGTAGTACAAGTTTTAATGGTGTCACCTTTCAGGTGAGAGATGAGGTTGTAGTACTAGTTTTACTGATGTTCCCTTCCAGACTGGAGATGAAATTGTAGTACACTTTTTAATGGTGTTACCTTTCAGGTGGAAAATGAGATTGTAGTACAAGTTTTAATGGTGTCACCTTTCAGGTGGGAGTCCGTATTACAAGTTTTAATGGTGTCACCTTTCAGGTGGGAGATGAGATTGTAGTACTAGTTTTAATGGTGTCACCTTTCAGGTGGGAGAAGAGATTGTAGTACAAGTTTTAATGGTGTCACCTTTCAGGTGGGAGATGAGATTGTAGTACTAATGTTAATTGTGTCACCTTTCAGGTGGAAGATGGGGTTGTAGTACAAGTTTTAATGGTGTCACCTTTCAGGTGGGAGATGAGATTGTAGTACTAATGTTAATTGTGTCACCTTTCAGGTGGGAGATGGGGTTGTAGTACTAATTTTAATGGTGTCACCTTTCAGGTGGGAGATGAGATTGTAGTGATAGTTTTAACAGTGTCATCTTTCAGGTGGTTTTCCTTTTCAAGATAAGAGGGAGATAAGACTATAGTACTAGTATAATTGTTTTTTTCCTCTATGTGGGAGGTGAGATTTTATTCCTAGTGTCACTGGTGTTTGTTCCCGGTTGTAATATATGATTGTAGTTCTAGATATAATGGTGTTACCTCAAGGTCTGATACGAGATTAATTGTGGGACTAGTTTCACTGATGTTCCCTTTCAGGTGGGAGATGAGATCGTCCGTATTAACGGGTTTTCTGTCCGCCAGGCCATTCACCAGGAAGCACTTGGACTTGTCAAGACAAGACGGGACATTGTCATGAAAGTCAGAAGTAAGGATACTTATTTTAGTTACAGATATTGACTTTATGAAATGTTATTTCAAAACATAAATACGTCAATGAATTCAAGATAGATTATTGAACATTTTTGATATCGTTTAAAATGTGATTTTTTTCCCTAAGTTAGCATTGTTGGTTACTATACATCAAACAGTTAATTACACCTACTTTTAACATAAATGACATAGGAAAACATCCAGAAAGACAGGTATCGGGAAGTTAGGTTCTTGCTAGTCCGGCCTCTATTATCTATGTGTCTGCTGAACAGTAGTAGATCAATTTACATATAAATCTTTTGAAAACTGATATAGTTATATCTATTTGATATACACTAATAATTCTGTTGTTCGTTTCTCTTAGATGTTGGACTCCTCCCTGTAAAAGAGTAAGTTACACACCTTCCATCTAAGTCGTTGAAATAAAGTATTGTGGCATTTAATGAAAGCGTATAACTATCGATATCCAAGTCAATTTTCCGGAGGGCTCTATTCTGATTTAAGTCTTTGATAAAGTATCATTTTTATTTCATAAATCAACAGACACCCTGACGAGAAGCTGAAGTGGAAGTACGTTGAGAATATTGACACGGAGAAGGCGTTGGTAAGTCCGACTGTAAATCAATAACAACAATGATGTACAGTTGTCTATGTTGTTTTACATAATTATAAATATTGAATCAGGTTTGCATCTATAAACGTCCTGCTACATGCATATATATATTCAGAACAGTTTAGAGATAGACAACCAAAATATAACGAAGCCAAGTAAAATTATTGTTTCGTCTCAAATGAGAAGTCATGATAATTCGTATAAAAACTTAGGTTTCGCCAAAATTTACTGATAAACACTAAATTTAAAAAAAATTCCCAATAATGCAAACCAAAATAATCACATTTTTATCTGTTAATGCATTGGATTGTTTCCTGTACACTTGTTTATTCACAAACATTGTTGTTATATTTCAGCAAGCAGTACTGGCTGGGAAGTCCCCCAGTGAGTTGCAGGCTGTAGGTACCATCGTCAAGCTGTACGTCAGTATCGCCGGGGGATCGGGCCTCGGCTGCAGGTCAGTACCTTCAATAATTACCATTTGATACGACTCTTCCTTTTTAAACTAAACTAAAAAAATGCTCTTTATGGGGGAATTTAATCACCTACATCAAATGCGAAAAAATACTGTTTTAAAGATTTCCTCAGCATCATATGAAAATAAGATACATCCCGGGAGGCTATTCAGTACACTCAGGCGATAACATGCTTGTAAATATGTCCTATCCAATAAACATATATGTGTAAATAATCTTAGATATATCCTAATTACGCATTTTTATCTTCCAGTATCTGCAGCGGTCCGGCCGACCACCCCGGTATCTTCATCCAGTCCATTAAGGCGGGCAGTCTGGCCCAAAAGGCCGGGCTGGTCGTGGGCGACCAGATCCTGAGTGTTAACGACACCAGCTTCCTCAACGTTAAGCATTCCGAGGTAATGTCAGGAAACTACTTCTACTTCCTCCATTTGTTTCAACTGTGTTTTTTTGGGAGGTGAAATTCTACGAATTTTATGCATTCGACAATACTACATGGGTTGTTCAAAAATATGAAAAGTCGTTCCAATTTTAACATAGATGTCGTGATATGAATATTTTACCCTTATAAAAAGCTATACGGTAGGAGTCCTGAACACCAATGGCCAACGAAGCATAGTCTTCAAGCATAATTATATGTACTAAATTATGTTTCACGAGAAATAAAGCATTGCAGTCGCCAGTTATAGATGGTGTTAAAGCAGGAGCAGCTTTTCAAAATGAGGGGGGCTATTGTAAAATTTTCGGCCGGCGCCTCCTGGGCTGAGAATTTACATAAAAAAATACATCAATATTTGACCAAAAATGGGGGGGCGCTCCCTCCGCCCTCCCCTCCTAGATCTGCCAGTGTGAAATACATATAAAGTATTAACTTCACAATTTTCTTTTTTGTTGTGTGGCAAGATATATACATATTATATATATATATATATATATATATATATATATATATATATATTTATGGTTCTGTATATATTTTTTTAATAGTTCTCACTATTTGGGGAAGGTAGATGTATATAGTAAAACTGCCCACTTAAGACAGTCTATATATTATGTAATCTGAGGTATATCATTAAATATAATATATACAAATCACATATGTATTAAACCCTGTTTCACAGGCCGTGGTTGCCCTTAAGAGTAGCCGCCAGTTAAACATGGTGTTAAAGCGGGGCGCGGGGCTGTCCCTGTTCGGGGCCTCGGGACCCCTCAAGACCCAGGAGGACAAGGTGGCCGAGCAGCTCCGGGAGGACGCAGTGGTGCGTGACCGGGTGATGGAGGCGGCCGACATGATGGACGACAGCCACCAGATCACAGGGTAGGACACCTTCTGTCTGGTTAAATTGCTTTTTAAATTTTTACCTATATTTCCAACTATGAAAGTTTAGTTTTTTTAAGTTAGGTAAAATCAAGTATAGCTGTGTTATTCCAATAGAGGGATTTGTTGGTCTTTGCTGCCCGGCACGGTGTATAACTGTAAATCATGGCGTATCTAATTAGGATGATTAGACCTGTTCTTTTCTTCACGAGATCAGAAAGTCAATATATGGCGCAGACGCGACTGTGAAGTTGCTCTACTTAATATCGAATTGCTTATCAAATTTTGATTGATATACGTGTCCATAACATTACTATGATTGTGTCAATAATTGAAAGCAGGTAATTGATGTAAATCACGTGCCACATTCTAAATTGACTAAACGTAGGATTCACCATAGAGATAGATATACAGTTTATTTCAAATATATATGTTTATTGCCAACTATCACAGGCTTTTGAAGTTAGGTAAAATAAAGTATAACTGTCTTAATTCAAAAGACGGATTTGTTTGTCTCAGTTGCCCAGCCTTGTGTATAACTGTGTAAATCTCCTTGTATTTAGCCAAGATGATTGGATATGTTCTTTTCTTCATGAGATTAGCAAGTCAATCTTATAGCTAATTCCCGAAGGTGCAATACTGACGTGGCTTGAGGCTAGTCCACCTAATATCGAATTCCTTATCAAATTTTGATAAACAACTGTGTCCATAACATGACCATGTGTCTGTATTTGAAATTGAAAAACATAATTGACCATAGAGATAGATGCAAAATTTAGTAAAGAAAACTAATGTCAAAAAATAGTACCAAAAAATCATACGAAAAATCTAAAACAAAAATCATCCCCAAATCTACCAGAAATACCTAGAAACATAAAATAGTGTAATAGAAATTAAAACCATACATGATAATTGTTTTGTTGATATGCATGTATCCTGATACTAAAATTTTCGGATGCATGGTATTTGTATGATGCTACTGTACATTTCATATGTCTAGGAACGTAGAGTGACTTATGAGTCTGTCTGATTCTTTATAGTCAATAAAAGCTTATACTATATATATAATACCCACATTACCCCCATGTCGTTGCAGGCGTCAGGTGACCATCCACATAGAGGACGCCCAGACCCGGGAGCAGCTCGCCCGCAGCCCCACCCCGCCCCCTCCGCCCCCGCCCCCGTTTGTGAGTCAGTCGAGCACCCTGTCCAGCTCGGCCAGCAGCTACTCCCCACCCCCACCGCCACCCCCACTGGTCAGCCTACAGTCATCGGTCACCTGTAAGTGTAGCGGGGGATTTTTGTTGGATAAGCCTAAAGGGACTTTTACACCTGTACGACCTGAGCTGCGATATGGGCGCGATATGAGGATATCACGGAAAATCGAGAAACACAATATAATTCTTTGAAATTGGCTATTTTTAATACTTCACATAATTTTGTATAAACAAGAATTGTATATGTTATATGTGTGACTTCATTGAGACATCGTCATATTGCACCTCATTTCGCATAGTGTAAAACCTCCTTAACTCACAGTAGGCAGTTTTTTCATTGAGATTCATTGCGATCTGAGAATTGCAAGCATAAAAATGGATGTTTATATTTTTCAAATGTCCAATTGAAAATTATATATTTATCTTTTTTATTTCAAATTTTACACAAAAAAAGACATTGTAACATCCATGATGAGCCATAGAAATATTTTTCCTAAAAGGGCGAAGTGGCTCTTAGGTAAATGTATGTTGAAAATATCGTCTTGATTGTGTGGTCATTATACCTTTGCCATCTATGCTTTAGATTTGTGATTGAAGCATTCAACATGTGTGTGAAAATAGTATCGTCGGTACAATAACAATGAAAATGACAGGAATAGACCAGGATTTCATACTGGGCGCCCAAAACATGTAATGATGCTGTTTCATTGGGTACACACTTAAAAAAGTAACATTCCTAGCATGTTGTATGTGGTAAAAATATAACCTATTGGTTTGCTCTGAGAAGAATATGGTGCATTTTCCTAGTGTACTAGTATTTTATTAGATTTGTGTTGTCTCCAGCCTTCAGAAACGACGTCCAACCAATCATACCGTCCCATCGAGTAGAGCCTGTCCTTCACAGGACGGAAATAAAAGAAGTAAGTACTTAACTTATGACAATACTGATTATTCATTGCTTCCCTTCCTTTAACATTATTCCCGAGAAAAAGTAACTATGAGATGTGAATGCTTTTCGTCTAGTCCAATTTGTATGATCTTTAGATATGTCAATGTTATAAGGACGGATATGTGAATGAGCAATTTGATTTTCACGCTGCTGGTACCATTGCAGTACATAATGGCAGTCCCTAGTATATACTACCAGAAATCGCTCTAAAACAGTTCCTTGCAAACCGAATGTTAATACCCTCTTCGTCATAATAATCGTTAAGCGTCCGGATCATTAGGGCATTCCAATGTAATCTTAAGACAACCATCATATCTTAAATTTCAGCGAAAAGCCATTCTAAGATATTTTGATTCCAACATCATCCTTCATTTGTGCTAAGCTAAGAAAAACATTTACTGAGATAAGAAGTCCTTTAAATCAAGCTCCTAAGTTGGCCCTGTTACCCTATCAGATGATATTATAATACCTTAAAATATATCAGGATGGCCACCTTGGAACCAACATATCTTAGGATCTATGAGTAAATCCTAGGATCACATGGGAATGCCTCCCCCCCTCCGCATTTTGTGGAGAATAGATAAAAAGTTTTATCTTAGTAGTATCTTTGTATAAATGTTATCAGTGATAATCAAATGATATCTCTTACCTTCACAGAAGGAGGAGTTGGATAGGTTAAAGCGCGACTACCTCCAGACCCAATCAGGACCGACTCCTATTTCCAAACCGTCCCCTACACGTCCCCTGAACGTCGTCACCGACTTCACTCCGGCCCACAGACACTCGGCCAGTCTGGTGAGCTGCTCAACTACTGAAAACAAGGAATAATTATTATATATATTGAAGAATAGGATAGATTGGAAACAAGGATAGATTAGTGGAAACTGGATGACTGTCCTCTTGAACGCAGTGCTCATATTCAAGCTCATATGACATGGAATCATTACGAAATAATCTGATTAAGAATATAAATCTTTAAATACTAATATACATGTTATTGAAGACACAAATTCGCTTTTTTTGTTTGTTTGATATATCGTTCTATATAAGATATAAGGACATCATGACCCGGTAAGCGTACATCCCGGTCAACACACACACTGCGAATATAGGTCTCCATAGAAGTCATAATGGGAGGAGAACAACTTTTCTGGGCAACTGGGTATCAGCCATAGGATATCGGTGTACCTTGCAGGGAACCAGCAGCCATGAAAGTTCCCGGTGCGGATCACTGATAACCTATTGCTTGTAGCCAGAGACCCAGAAAAGTAGTTCTCCTCATTCCCATATGATCCAAACAAAAATCGGTCTACTTTGAACTACATGTGATTGTATATCCTCTCTCCCGCCGCCACATCAGGATAGTGCATTCAGTTGTGGTTCGTCAGATCAACAAGACGCATTCTCCTCTCAGGAATTAGATGTAAAAATTCTATAATCACCTGAATGAAATTAGATGTAGAGAATCTATAATCACCTGATTGAATGAGATGTACAAAAATCCTATAATCACTTAATTCGAATTCTTATACTCACAACTTGCACAAAAGTGAACACCACATTTTGTTGCAACACTACCTATTGTCTTGTTTTGGAAACTATTGAACCCTGATACTTCACCATTGTTTTGAACCTGAGTCTTGTATGAAACATCTTATACTTGTTCCAAGTTTTACTAAGGACATTTTCATAAAAACGCACAGAACACGTTGTTTCTGTCATATCTTTTCAAATGTTTTGATCCATTACCGTATCAATCGTATTTTTTCCGTCTTTCATAATACACGTACATATGTGCACGGCCATGCAAAACGTCATATCACTACAAATCAATTTCTAAATGATATAATACACAGTATGTCGGTCATTTTGAATCCGTAAATGAAGAACTTTATATTGGAGTGGGAGTTATATCAATCATTAATTTGATAACTATAAACCTTAAGTATATTCATATGAGTTATCCGTGCCCAATGGCAAGATAATAATACCTTCTAAATAACTCATTTAAAATCTATAATTTTTTTAATGTACATGCATATATACGGAAATTTATATACATACTTATACTGAAGAACATTTCAATTTTGAAGTGATGTGAGAGGCAAGATATCACTACAATGTGAACGAGGAAAAAAATATATAATTGTACACTCATATAAATCCTTTTTCTTTTTCTCTCGCAGAGCCCCTCCGTCCTACAAGAGAAGCCCACCTTCCGTTTCCAGAAGCCGGTGTTACTGAGCCCGGTCCGACTGGACGAGCGGTCCCCTACACCCTCAAACACACACAGGTACACAGCAGTGTGTGTTGCATAATCCCTATGCAAGATTTTATTATACTGCTAGAGAAAACAAATAGTTGATTTTTTTTGATTTTTTTTTTTTGATTTTTTCCGGTAGCAACGATCCTTGCTTGTCACATAGCCACGTTCCCATCATTTAGAAAATAAATAGTAATCAAGATTATGATTATATTGAGCTGGGTGCCGCTAGGGAAGAAAGTAGTCTTTTGACTAAGACATTTGAAACTTTAAAAACACATACATATCGAGTGATAATGTGCGAGAAGTATGGTGAAAGAACCATACGTCATCGGCCGGTTTCTTCTTTTTAATAGAATGCTATAATTGTTTATAATCTATCGCATTTTAGTTTTATTATTTCCATGGTTTAGTTATACGTTTTTAGGAAAGATGGTTTTAGTAACGCGGTGCACTTAATTGTCTTTTACAGCAGCATTACAGCACCAGAAAAATCTGCCTTGAAGGAAGGCGAGTTTAATCCAACTCACTTGGTAAGTTTATTTCAAATGTATGGGCATATATTCAAGTTGAAATTTCATATTGAAATTAAGTTACATATAACATTCCTTTTCCTAAAGAAACTATATGACTATGTTTCTGTGGTTTCGTTTTCAGTTTACAAACGAACAGATAGCCGGACGGAAAGTTGTATTGGTCAACATTCTAAAGGTACGTAATATCTCATAATTTCGATTAAATTTATCATCCCTAGCAAACTGATAATTATCAGTATAAATTAGTTATTAATAAGCAAACTGGTACTTGTAACTGGTCCTTTAATTGGATAGACTGTCTCCTTTTTTCAGAACAGTAAATTCTAACATATTTAAAAGGTTAAGTAGCTGTGTTCTTTTCAACCATGTGATTTTACAATTCATAAACTGCTCCCTTTCCTTCATTTTGATAGAATATTGGTCATATTTAAGTACACAATTGTAATATGAGTAATATGATTCAAACCATAATACTTTTAATAGATGCATGTCTTATATGTTAAATTACAGAGTGAACAGCAGGAGCTTGGGGTCAAGTTGGAGGAAGGGCGCGGTGCGAACCGGGGGAAGGTTCTGATAGGAGAGGTCCGGCCAAACAGTGCCGCCCACAAACAAGGTAAGGGTTTCCTGAGGAACTGCCTCAAATATTCATACATCACCGATTGTTCAATATCGACGTCACCAAGATAAGATTATATCACATTATTTTAGGTTCCGAGACCTCAAAATTGTTATTTCTGGGAGCAGTGAGGTGACATAACCATTCTGTAACCATGGTTATGCGGGGCTGTTGACATGTGACTATAAATATTGGGAGCGTAACCGTTAGCATTCAGTCACCACTGACCTGCTCACATCGTTGAATTTTAAATCTTAACTGGTTATAGTAGGAGGATTTAATCAATATTTCCCATATTTATATATGTCCAAACTAATTACAGTTGTTAATTGTTATTTCCTATTGGTAGCTAAATTCATTAATAATGATCTCTATTTGGTCTATTTTTTTGCAAACGATTGCACTTATTGTTCGCTAAGCAGTGTAGCCAAGACAGATTATCTGCCTCTGTTACTACATCCTGCTCCATACAGAGTTGGACAGCAACCTTTATGTTCGTGGGCCAGAATCAAACCCAACAACCTGTACATTGGACATGGGTCACTGAGGGGGCACCCAAAGCTAGTCGGTCAGATCCAAATAAGGGCAATTGTGTCTGGGTCCCATGTCACCTGTTGAATTAGGAAATTTATCTGTTATCAACTACTCCTTTGATGATGTCGACTCCCATCATAGACTCACTGTTATAGTAGTTAAATGTTGCCTCCTTGGCTCCTGCAGGTGGGCTTGACGTGGGTGACCAGGTGATGATGGTGTGCGGGGTACCTGTCGTCAACTACTCCTTTGATGATGTCGACTCCCATCATAGACTCACTGTTATAGTAGTTAAATGTTGCCTCCTTGGCTCCTGCAGGTGGGCTTGACGTGGGTGACCAGGTGATGATGGTGTGCGGGGTACCTGTCGTCAACTACTCCTTTGACAATGTCGACTCCCATCATAGACTCACTGTTATAGTAGTTAAATGTTGCCTCCTTGGTTCCTGCAGGTGGGCTTGACGTGGGTGACCAGGTGATGATGGTGTGTGGGGTGCCTGTCGTCAACTACTCCTTTGACGATGTCGTCTCCATCATAGACTCACTAGCAGCTGCCAAGGTAAGCTACCGTTAAACCCCTAATTTAAGCCACAGGGTTTATATCTGAAACTTGATGAGTTTGGTAGGGTTAGAAACTCTTTATTCTGCTATTCCATTTCTAGTTTCTACATTGAAATTATTTAGATACCGTTGTGTCATTTGTACGCACTTTGTACATTTGGTTGAAGTATATTTGTCAGTTTACCAAATAATAGCTGTTTATCTAAAAAAGATTCCTCAAAATTGAGTCAAAGTGAAGTATTATTATTCCAAATTGAAACTGGGATAACAAAAGTTGTGCACTTGAAACTAGTTAGTTAACAGTATAGAAACTTTCTCTTATTCTTTTAGGAGTCCATTCAGCTTGTAGTTGCCAAGGCGCCATCCCATCACATGGAAGAAGAAATGTAAGTATCTAGTATAAATCTTGCATTGACATAGGCGTAGTATGTCTAGGTTACAATGCACATATTTAGAGGACGTGCAGAGATAAGCCTATAATGTGCATACGACCTTATTGAGATTGCGCCTTCTGCATTTTCGAATCAGTAGGAATAGATGTAACTGTGAATGAAAATAGATCAAGTCCTTATGAATAATATTATATTGGACGATTAAAATGGATATAAATTCCCTCAAATTTGTAGATTATCACGTAGTTTATTGTAGCTTATGATTAAGGCATGCATTTCCTTATTATTATGATACAGACGTTCGAACACACTTGGAAAAATCGGGGAATATGCTTGTGATGCATAAATGTTTAACAACTGGCTCTTCAGCTCACATGTCTAGTTCCGTTGATAGGGGTTTGAATTAAATCATTCTGTAAATACTTGCACTATTTGCCGTAAACTGGTTACCTTCAGATTATCAGAGTTTCTAAAAGCGCTTTGGAATTGTCCGAATGTTCATTCCATAGTATACTGTTCCTTTTATTCCTTCATGCATAAAGTCCAGAATGTCTGTTTCATAAATTTCCAGATTATGTTCATGTAATCATATAAACTAAAGTTAATCTGGTTCATGTGACCGTGAATACAATTATTGCGAACCATCAATGGGCCATGATTTTTATCATATTTATGTCATAGTATTCTGCGGTAAAAGGTTGCATTTACACGATATCTAAGTCTGTATCTCCAGAATAACTTGCATAATGGTAACCCTTACATCCCAGCTTACTTAGGCCTGAATATAATGATTGTAAGTACAATGATCAGTGGGAAATCCGCTAGTTCATAGATGTGGAGGTTTGGTAGAGAACACTTAGATCGTGTGTGAATCTTATTTTATCATTTTTCTTTTGATAGTTGAAAGAATCATATATTCTATTGCAGTCCGCCGTCATTCCTCTCAATACATATTTTTAGCCGAATGTAGGAACTTAATTTAGTTTTTTTGAAATATGTGAATGGAGAAAATTTCGTAGAGGTGTTTCTTTCACTAAGAAGATCTGATGTAAATGGTGAAAATTTGTTGGGATAGCTAAAATTTAAAAGCGGGAGTTTATTGTTAAAGCTTCATGTGGAGACGTTTTTAGGGAACAGTTTTTCTGTTGGGTTTCTTCAATTGTTTAAAGATGTGGAACAAGTCAAGGGTAGTTCAGTGTATAGGGTAACATATCAGTCATAGAAAATGCAGGAGAAACGGCGTGAAGCTTTAAAAAATTAATAATAACACTTCTATCGATAGAAATTCTTTTAGCGGGGTCCTTTTTCTATTATTCATTGTTCAAAATTGATCGTGCATGCCTTCAATGTTAGCAGTCCAATAGAATCATTCTTTAGATTAAGTAGTGCTAGTATGTTTTGCATGCCTACATACCACCAACGTGTTTGATTATTTCACACAAGCCCTTCATAATATATGCCATTCTGCAGTGTGTGGTTTGTGTGATCGTGATGCTGAATCTTGAGGTACGTACTTTAATTTCCCAAATGCTAGGGAAAATATTCGGCATAAAGCTATATGATGTAAAAAGAAGCTTCTATCAGGGAGTAGAAGATGGATTATATGGTCTGAATATGGCAGAACGAATGACGGCACTTTGCCTAGCCCCTCCTCCTAAAAAATGAATAAATATAAAAATATAAAAAGAATTAAACAATCAAGGGGGCATACGACATGAAATATGTTTCTTTGTATTGTTTCACCACATTAAGTAAAGAACATTTGATAGAAATGATTGAGATGAGTTGATAAACTAGGATTATTTCGGGTCTCCACCAATAATGTGTATGTAGCCCTCCCTCCTACATTTTCCCCTTATATCAAATGCCTTTTACAAACTTTGTGGTGAAATAAACGCTTTTAACATGACGCTTCAATCCTCGTGTAGCCAGCTAATAGACTTATCCAATAGTTTACATTTTCAAAGTCTTTTCCTCAAAAGACATAAACCAAAATTACTAAGGAGTATCAAAAAGGGTAGAACGATTGACAGCTTAGCATGGTGTAGAGAACGCAGCATAATATCCTAACAGCTTCGTAGAACGTAACATTATGTGGTTATGGTGTACCAGCGTGATTTATTTGAAGGTAAGTACGACTGTAACTGTTATTTTCATTTCGAAAATATTGATGTGTACGCTAGGACAACGAAAGAAAAGTATAATTATGCTACATTCAATGAATATGGCATAATCAGGTACCATGTTATACGAATAATAATAATCAGCAAGTTCAAGCGACTCCACCTTTTAAGTAAAGTAAACATTTTAGACCTAACAGCCACTCCCTACGCTTATTTCACAATGACATCCCTATTTCTTGTGACGATAGTATTGCTGATCACGAAACATTAATCACAGCACTGTTTCATAATGGATTAGCATAATCATTTTATGAAAATATTTTATATTTAAGTATTTCCCTATGGGATAGTCGTCTTACTAAGGAATCCGAATTCAACGTAATTTGTTCAGGGGCGTAGGAAAAACATGAAAACTTTGGGTATATTTGGAAGCATACAAATTATGTCATGCTTGTATTTGACAATATATCGTTGTGTTAAAATCCAGTCAAGATTCAACAGAGTTCTCTGTGTAATCTAAAAGGTATGCAGAGAGAAGAACTTGATTGGTCAGTAGAAACCTAATTGTTTCTTCCCAGCACCCTTATTCTACACTCGAAGTACATTAAGTTTCTGTTTATTTGAGTGGTGTTTATGTTGATTCCCGTCAGCTTTATAAAACAATACAATAGTGTATAAGTAAATTATGACCGTTACTGGAAGGCACATTTCATCTCTTAGTTTGTATTGAAGTTTCGTTCTAACAAGTACACATATTCCAGTGACTATATTAGATCAAGATTTTGATGATATATTCATCCTTCAATTCTGTGGAGTTTTACAGAACAACGCTGTTGAATGTTGTTAATTTCAGTACAAGAACACTAGCTTTTCACTTAAGCTCTGAGAAATTCTTGTAACGTTCCTTTCTTTCTGAACCAACATGCTGTAGAATGTGATCTAACAAGTCTGAAATTCGCACATGATAAGTTTAAGTTAATGCTTATTTTGGTAATAATTTTGTCAGTGACATTTATAGAATTACATCGTAGGACTCAAGATAAGTTATTGGGTTAATTGAAAAAAAAAGAGTTGTACGTGGGTCACATCTAGGGTTACCTACATTAAAGAACGTCAACATAAAAATAGAAAGATTCCAGTCCTGTGGCCTAAAGATTTTAACTCCAATCTCATATTACAATCTAATGTTTTTATCTATCAAATACTGAAAAGAAATCGAATGCTTATTTATTTATTTATTGCAGTACCTACTTCTAACCTGGACGAATTTCTCTGGGAGAGTGACTCTGAAGTGGACTATGTTAATGATATTCCCGTGACCCTTATCTAGAACAGACTGCTACAATAGACGTGTATCACTGCCACCCATTGCTGCTGTGTCAACATTACTTTCGCTGAAGCACAGTTCCCAAATATCAATTGATTCATTTTATTGATAATATATAAATTTATATACCTAATGCTGTACTTAACGATATGTATCTACATATATCTACATATACATATATGTATTTACATAAAATTTATATTATATGTCTATGCAGTTTCCGAAATTAAGCAATTTTTCCGTGTATCCGTTAGGTCCTTAACAACTGAAGCATTACTTTTATGAATACAAGTTATAGAGGGGCGTGACATTGAAGCCTAGTGACTATTTTAGTCGGTTTAGAATCTTACTGATATTTATAAGAAGCTTAGAATTACTAGATAAAGTACATAGAAAGACGTTATTGAAGGGTTATTTAATTGCATTTAAGGCTAATCTTATCTCAAAAACGTTTGTTTTTTTTCGAAGTGGAGAACGGTGAATCGGGTGCATAGCCATAGAAAACCACGCATCCGACAACGGAGTCATGCATCTTTGGTGCGGCCGTTAATTTTTGACACTAATATATTGTATTCGTAACTGTTTCCGCATTAACCATGTTTCCGTGCTATCGTCCGCCTTTTACTATTCATAAGGTCGTGGGCGCAGATAGACATTCAAAATAAATCCACCGTGTACATTCTTATTCCGTTAATGACGAGAGTTGTATTACAGCTGGATAAGTATTGTATTACAGTTGTATGATAAATATGTAGCAAAGCAGCATTAATATTTTGATATATACATGTTTTCATACCTCTGTCCAAGTAATATACAGGTATATGCATTTTCAAATCGATTATATGATAAATGTGAATATCTATTCGTATGACTATGTTTTCCAGTTTTCTTCTTAAGAAATCCATGATATTTTCTTCCATCAGAAATGCGAAAACTGTGATGTAGCTAATCAAAATTCGTATTTTCTTTAATGTAGACGCTGATAATTATAGTTTGTTTTTTTTAGTTTTAGTCAGCTACTTTTCTTAATGTCATTGCTATTTTGGTGCTGCCCGATTACATTACCCTATGTCTATTGTCAATTCTATCTAACAACCATATCAAGTTAGAGACCTTTAAAACTTACATCATGGAAAACTTTTTTAAAAAAGATTTTCCCAACAATTTAGGAAACAAAAACCTCTCAGCATTTTACATCTAACCAAAATGTTAATATCTCCATTTCAAGGGGAAAGAATGGCAAGATTTTTCAAATGTCATACAGATTATTAGGGTGATTTGTCAGAATGGCAAACTTTTATATATTAAAATGGGTATACCAGGTAAATATGACTAGCTTGTATTGTTATCAACTTAACTGTTTATCATGTGATGTGCTTTGCTATTTAATGTTAGCTGAAACTGCTATATTTATGAGAATAAAATGCATTAAAAACTATTACTTTTTGTGTTCTTGTAATGGAAAAAAATCAAACCTATAAATACAAGCTGGCAATCCCGGCATTTAGAGAGCTAAGCCCCCTAAATTGACAGGCGACCCGGCTAAGGCTTTCATTTTGATGTTTTGTCTCCAGAAATGATTTTCACTTTTTTTATGCAAAAATAAAATGCACTAGCCCACTTTTTTCATTACAAGTCTCTGTTGGTTGTGCACCCCCCTGACACCATTCTGTTACCATAGTAACAGAGCCATGGTCCAGGCCCTGTATACTGGAGTAAGTGTCAACAGGGTCATTAAGGGCTGACCACAGGCCTTATCTGATGATCTCTGTGAAGGGCCACCTACCAGAGGGAGGGGAGGAGAGACCACATGGGGCCTCAGAAGGATAATTTCAAACTGTCACTTTTCATTTTTCCAAATAAAGAGTAATAATATATTTATCGCTTATTTCACCAAATAATACTGGCACTACATGTGATGATTAATACACACTAGATGGCCATTTTCTAAAATAAGTAATGTCCATATATAATTTTAATCTTCAGGAGCCTCATTACTGAAAGCATCCAGGCAGTTTAGCCAGGACTCCCTGGTGAAAAAAGTTTCAAAAAGATGACTATATCACATATTAATACTACTGTTTGAGTGTAGGTACGCTAAACTATTACCATTCAGGGGTTTTCACATGTATTTAGGGCCTTTTTAAGGATATAGGGTCTTGGGAACAATACTCAGAATTGCATGAAAAGTGTGCCTTCCCCACAGGTGTTCACTATGGTGTTTAACAGAGAAAACTGGGGAGGCTGACGTCACAGGGTAGGTCTGAAGGGTTTAGCATAGACAGGCTGCCGGCTGGCACGCCTGTCAATATATAGTACATGCTAAACATTCATGAAACCCATGCGACTAAACCCCTTCCAAATCATTACTCTTTTCCCTACTCGGAACGCCGGCATCAATAAAACAGGAACACCAGTTCAAAAATGAAATATTTTAATAATCACAATGGGTTAAATTACGCAGAATACACTGGAACTTGCAATATACAAAATCCGGGCTTCTGTACAAGAACTCATTCTTACTACAGACCTTGGCCAGACTGCTCGGAATGAATACCACTAAAATGTCAAGAATTGAAGCCCCTGCACTTTTTTTCCTATTTTAATTTTTACAACCCCTTTGTTTCTCCCAAGTACAAGCCTGTTGGAATAAGTGGACAGGCCTGAGACGATGACCGTGAGTGTCAAAAATACTAACAGGTGTTAGTCCCTGTGCGTATACCATTCCAGGTTCTTTACAAGCAAGGTGAGTTCATTTACACACAAACATGTACAAGGTGCCTCTCTAGTTTAAAGGACAACGACCAAACCAATCTAAACTCACTGAAAGTTAAAAGAAACGTACCCATTGGGTGAAGCGGTCCCGATTTTTAAATATATCTCAATTGTTTTCGTTCTTGCAAAATACGGATATTATACTCTTTATAATTCTAAATGTGGACCAATGTGAGTGCGTATTTTCTTACATTTATGGACATTGAATGGGTACCCTACTGGAACAGCGTTGGTCATATAAAATTGCAAAGGACACAACTACGGTTTATGTACTGTATGTACACATCACCACGCCATCTATACACAGCTTCCTGGACTAAAACGCCTACCGTGACCATCTCCCACTAGGCGGCAGCACTAAAAGGGCCCCCTAGGGGGCGCCACATGGCCCTAATCACCCCTCAGTGGTCAATTCTAGCGTCCATGGTCGTCCGACTCAGTCTGTTTGCTGTTAATTATTTCTCCTTTATTTTTTAATCATAATGTCTCAGATCAAAATATTAAATGATCACTGGACGAATATCGGCCAATTGCACCACTGGTTCTTGACACCAGGCACCAGAGGGACACGCGAAGCTGAATCTTTTTTCTATTTTTTCTGCCTGAAACACGAGGCACTGTTGTATTTTGAAGCGATTATTTGGTTTAAATATTGCTATACTTTCGGGTATGGCGTATATTTCCAATGCAGTGTTGGGTCCTGTTGTGCGGTTCATCCGGCCTCAACAGTCGAGCAGTTAGCGTTAAGGTTTTCGTATTCAATATGCTTTCATGTCCTGAAAGCGAAGAGTGATTATCTAAAGTGTTACAGTCACACAAGACGGTTGCGCACTCCGGTATACCGAAGGAGTCCGCTTCCGGGTAGAGATCAGGGCACAGTGGGGGTTGGAGCGACTGGTGGGTCCGGGCGGTCAATAAGCACAGAGAGTATTGAATGTTGTCCCGTGGAAGGTGGTGGTGGTGGTTTTGGGGGGGCTGGTCCACTGGTGGTAGTCGGGTGGTGGGCGAGGTCTACTGCCTCGGCTTCTCTTATCGCCCGAGCGAGCTGCTCACTTCTCCTCGCACCACTCATTCTCCTTCCGTACCTGAAACAAAACAATTGTGTTGTTAGAATTCAAAATATAAAGTGCACAAAAGTAGCCTCAGAGCCTGTAAATACACAAAACTCTTCTTCTTTTTTTTTTAACATATATACATAATAAGTCGTTCTGTGTTATCCATGGCTAGTTGTATGTACTAAATAGAGAACTGATTTTTTTTTTGCGGTTTCAAATACACATTTAGTAATTTAATACTATCACATTGTACTTACAATGACAGAGCAAAAAGGAAGATTTTATTACTTATCTGGAACTAAGTCAAAACTTTACTTATGGTCTTTTTCATTTCCCCCCTCCCTTAATCTATTTTCCTTTTTTTTTTTCTTTTTTATTATTATTTTATATAAACAAACCCTAAATGATAATCTACAAAACGATCAATATCAAATCGACATGATGCCGGATAACTAACCTGTTCCTCTTCGGCGGGGGTGAAGTCGTTCTTAATATTAAATGTTTTTCTGATTTCTTCTGGTGTTTTTCCCTTGATCATGTTTGCTACCGTCTTGCATGTGACGTCCAATAATCCTTTGATGTCTAGGTAGTTAGCAGCCTGGGGAGATAAAAGAATAGACACTGATAAAATATCTCCTGATCAAAATTATACAGATGACTGCCTAACCAGAAATGTCAGCTCTCGTATCATGACTTTTTCTGTTATTGACTGATAATATTCAGACGTCTAGGCTAACACATTGAAGTTTTCATTATCGCCTATTACTATCAATCTACAAGGAATCTTGTCAACTAAAAAGCTTACGGAACCACGTTACGAAGGGTGCAGAGAAAAGCACTTCAATCAGTATCTCAGATATACATTACTTTGCAGCTTTAAAAAAAGATCATATATCCCAACATTACTCTACAAATACTTGGCTGAAAAAGCTCAAATACATTCTCTAAGTACATGTATATATCTTAAGGATTTACTCTGAACTCTGATATTTAATCCAGGCTGAAGTTTATGTCTCACCAGAATTAACTCGAACAGTGTCCCTTGGTCGACTTTGAGGAACTCGGCGTCCCAGGAGCTGATGTCGTCTGTGCGCTTCTCCTTGTTCTCGTCGTCCTCGGGCGGTGGGGGGTCGTCCTTGTGGTATGTACACCACTGGATCACCTTTTTCAGGATGGCCGCGTTCACGTTGGGAAGGGGTACCACCTCCTCCTCGTCATCATCCATGCCCAAGTCTACAGGGAACATATTCAATGTTGTAATTATGATTGAAACGTGGCTAACTGTGTTGCTTGATCGTTGCTACCGCTGTTGTAATTATGATTTGGTTAACTTAAGCAATGCCCGTTTTTTTCATATCTTTTTATGTAATCATTCTTATGTTATATTCATCTTAAGTTAAACTGACTGTGAATTAATAGGAAATAATAGGGTGACTATGCGAGACTCCCAACGTCGTGAATTGTTGTTCTATTTAAATTCAACAATATCCTGAAATTAAACGATAGACTTGAATTTTTTTCTAAAGTTGACACCAGCTGATAACTAGCTTCCAGATGACAATATTTGTACCCCAATGTCGCAGATTAGGGTGGACTCTCTTTGAAAATACATTTCAGTGTGGCTTTACAGATGAAGCGATCAGGATTTTTTTTTTTTTCTTTCTCAAACTAACTGTTAGCCACACTGAAATGTATTTTCAAAGAGTAAACGGGTTTTCAAGGCAACTCAAAACAATATCTTACCTTCTAACATAGTTTTTATTGTGACGGACTGCTTGGCGATTTCGGCATCCACCTCGAACACCTCGCCATCTAAACTCTGTAACTTTATGTTCGGCATCTGCAATGAATTAAAGTACATGAGAATACTGCGGTACAGTAAACACAGTGACTATCAGAATTTGAAAGCGGTGGACCATTTTGAGTAAATAACTCAATAATTTTGTTGACATATTCTTGTCCTCCTGTAACCTTTATGATTAGTCTAATTCGAGCTGGCACCATACTCTTTATCGACATAAATCATGAAAATGCCAAGTACCAAAAGGTCCATTCCATCAAATTTCAAGGGGGCCTTTCCGGTGAAGGTTTATGTCCCTTAAAAGGAGAGAACCCTGAAATTTGAGCCAAAAGGCCTTTGAAATAATGATCATTTCTGAAATCTTGGCCGTATAGAGATGGGTCCCTGATATTCCGGTTAGGCCTAAAATTCTTGGTAATTTTCAGCTATTTGGAGAAATTGAGTGTACGAGTAAGCATAGTAAAAAATCATATCAAATCAAAATTCTGCAAAAGGAAAATTGTTTAATAATTAAAGGAAAAGCTTCATAAATCAGAATATATCACTATTTCCAATATAGTTTCATTCACATGCATATGAAGTTCATACGCGGATGTTAGTCGGCTTGTATACCGCCACAAATATATACTATATAGTTCCAAGTTTGTTGAGTCATAACAGATACCTTTTTATAAAGGAATCAGTTAAGAATCACCCTGGAGAATGCATTGGCCTAAACTGATTTGTCCATGCATATATTATGTCCCCTTTGTATTAACTGTTATAGTCAGCAAAAAATCTGCATGGAGAATGTGTTGTCTTTTTAACCTAGGCCCATATCTTCGTAACTAATTTAGCTGATCAGGGAAAATTTGATTGGGGCCTAACGATCAGTGATTTTGCCTTTTACCAATATTTATAGTGTTATTGCAAAAATAGTGCCAAAGAGGAATTATTAGGTGTAAAATTTATTCATGATAGACAGAATTTCTGATCATGATACACTGATCAATATTTCCCTGATTACCCAAATTAGTTAGGCCTACGAAGATATGGGCCCATCAAATCAAAAAAAGGAGGAATCTGTCAATGTGTTGGAGATCATATCATTAACCATTGCACCTCCCTAGCAAAGGATCAAAAGCAGTACACGATGCCCCCCACCAATGCAGCTTGCATCAATATAAGTTATGTTATCTATACACCGTAGGCGGGTTTGGGTCATCTGTCTTCACGATTTTCTGGTTGTCCCAGCTGCTGTTCACCTGATGATCTGTACATCCCTGTCAAAATCAAAGACCTCACCTGATTATGCCTCGACACTGACTGAAACCCCATGTTATAGAAACCTGAAACCTAACCATCTATAATGTTGGCCTAGAAGGTCAGAGTCTAGAGCACATCTTGAGAGCAAAAATGTTACAATAATTTACATGATTTTCAGCTTCAACTTGAAGCTGAAAATCATGTAATCTTGAATCAATTTCAAGATCTTAGTTCAGAAATAGCCTGCCAGTAACGTTAGCCGGTAGGCCTAGTCACTGCCATTACTTACTATTGATGGCAAACAGTAGCTTAATGTGAAAACCTACCTCGTTTACCAAGGAATGCTTAATTCAGCCGTCAATCTAACTACTCAGAGTGTGTCACAATATTCCGTAGAATGTCACAACAGTCTCACTGTCACTGGTTCAGTGACTGCGCTTCAAACTGAAAGTTCTTTGAAAAGTTCTTGAAACTTGAAGAAACACACCTCCGTCTTCTGCAGACACTCGGTCAAAAGTGAGATTCCACTCCCCACGTATAGTCCCTTTATATATTACTCTTGCCACAGAGGCACGAGCCAAGTTACACCGTGTCCTCGTAAAGTTGTAAGTAATCCCAACAAATTCGTCACCTGCCTGAAAAAGAACGAGCCTCATACCATGGCCGCCATATTGGTTTGCGAAAAATCGCGAACAATTCGGCCCTAACGATAACTCCTTTGTTTCACCATCTACCACGCGCTAATGAAACGTGCGATGACAATTTATGGGGAGGAAAACTTACCTTTGCTTTTGGGTAACTAGGTACAAGCTTTAAGTTATTTACGCCAGTATTAATGCTTTTGTTTGGAGACCACACTTGCCCAAACAACTGTCAGACGACGTCACTACGGCCGACCTTCACCTTCTCCTGCCGCCATCTAGCGGAACGCCTCGTCGTCAAGTCGTCTGCTGGCAAACTTTGTCATTTCCCGCTCTGAAACTCACATTTCAGGTATTTTCACTGTATTTCAAGAATGCGGATATTTCATAACCTAGAATGATTTAGCTTGTTTGTATTGATCCTAAAACATATTTTACCTACGGCCTCATCATGGATGATGGTGACCAAACAAGTGGCAAGTCCCTTGATCTTTTCCAGGATCCGCCTGAACGTCAACCAAATTGTTATCCGGTGAGTAATTAAACTAAACTAACGACTCAATCCATTGAAAACTTGCCACACTTCTAACTTATCAATTTCTGGTAAAATGAGACAAGTCGTAAAGTCCGTGTTGTACCGTTGACGACGTTGTTGTTGTCAAGGTGGCATTGGTGACGTACCTGGAGAGGTTTCATGGCGACTCGTCTCCAATTAGGTTTCCTGGCAACTCTCAGTCTCTGTTGACATCAAGTTCAATGCTGAGATAAACAGTGCAGGAAGATTTATATAGAAAATTTTCTTTCAACTATTCTCGTGTCTTGACCACAAATCGTTGACAACAAAGTGATCATAATGGGAAGGAGACAAAAGAGAAACAAAGGTGGGTAACAGTTGTCCATAATCAGACCATTCTTAGTATTTGTCTCATATTGCCATTCCACAACCCTGTACAGCCTGCAGGGAAGGGGCTTACGGCGAAGGTTAACCGTACATTTCCTAACACATTCAGAATCAAAGCCATAATTAAGGAATTCAAGTTGAAGTTACTTAGACAGCAATCTTTCACCTCCTCCACTCCAGCCCAGGAAGTAACGTTAATTTGAGAAGTGATAAAGTAGAGGTGCCAATTTTCGCGCATCACTAGTTTTCGCGCATTTTGCGCATTTTTATGAACGCATTTTTCCTATAGATATTAGATATGTTATTTTTTACTACCTGAGCTATAGGGACGTTATGATGGAATGTATTTGAAAATTTGGCCATGTTTCACGTATACGGAAGATGCGGGTCTAAAAAAAGGACATCGCGCGGCGAAATTTCGCGGAAATCGCGAACGGACATTGGGGGGCCATTTAACATAGGATCCTATGGGAGAAAACAGGTTATTTCGCTCTAACTTTTTAAATATAGCTCCAATCTTCAAACAGTAAATGAGAGAAAGGTTAGAATTAATCCCAGGAATGCGACACAAGCCTTGACATTTTCGCGTTTCATCAATTTTTCGCACAATCGCGAAAATTCGCGTTTTCCCCATAGGCCCTAATGCTAAGTAGCCAACATACAGAGCCCAAAATTTCGCCGCGCGATGTCGGAAATGGCGAGTATACCGCCAACCCGTTTACTCCGTATACGGAAGATGCGGGTCTGAGGTTTGGGGGGAATTCCCAGCAATTCGCGCATCGCGCAGTGAGGAGAGCGACGGGAAATGAGGGGGATAGCTCCAAGCAGATCCTTCCTACGACGCAATGAATTACAGTGGCGAAAGATGGGTCTGGAGAGTGTGTAACGGGGATTCCCCAATGATTGCAAAATAACTAGGCTTTGGCTGATCATTTGGAGGCCTGTTTGGGATTCCTGGGAACAAAACAAAACTTTTTCTCGCTTACAGCATGAAGATTGGACCACAATTTAAAAAGTTAGAGCGAAATAACCTGCTACTCCTCATACATAGCCATAGACCTAGTAAATGACCCCAACGTTTCCGATCGCGATTTCCCCAGAACGTAGCTGCGCGATGCTCGTTTCTCAGACCCTCATAAATAGTATATTTAGGTATTCTGTGAACAAAAATATGTGTGAATGTCCATATTTTGCAGGAACATGGCGGGACCCTTATATAATTAATATTTTCTGAAATAATGAATATAACATCAGTTTTTCAAAGAAAAATAATATTTTTTCAACAAAAATATAATACATACCAGTTTTATATCATATACGAACATTTTGATGTCAGATGCATATAATTTCATCTTCATTTTAGAAATTAGACCCCTGCGTGAAAACTAATGACACAAAAATAGGGTGTTGCCAGTTTTCGCGCATTTTTCCATGTATTTTTCCGAAATTTCCGAATTTTCCAAGATTTTTCTTCCCTAAAATATCCAAATAGGCTCAGGACAAGGTTTAATGTACTGTGAAGATGCTTTCCTGAAATAATGATAACCACCAAGGCGTTCTATGCATTTTTGTTATATTATATTCAGGAGAATAAATATTTTTGCCAGTTATGAAAATGTGCAAAAAAGGGGTGTTTTCTACTTTAACCATATGATTTTATATTTCTGTTTTCTCCAGAAAACATACCAAGTGTGATACACATTTGATCAAACATATAAAAGTCGACATTCATCTTAAATGGCAAATATCAAAAGATAATCCTTTTCTGACGCTAACCTTGATGATTTTTTCTAAATATTGAATATTGTACTTATAATACAGCTAAAATATGATAAAATGCGCGAAAACTGGCTACAAAATGCGCGAAAATAGGCTACAATGCGCGAAAACTGAAGACTTGACATAGGCAAATGATTCACTAGAATATCAACCATAAAATATCATTTTTATCTTCTTTTTTTTTCAAATACGATTTACCAGACCATATCCACCCCAGAAGATCAAAAACCATGAAAATATGAATTATTTTTAGCAATTTAGGGCAGAAAATCCCGTTTTATGGCCCTTAGTGCACGAAAACTGGCTCCTCTACTCTAACCCCCGTGAATCCCCAGCAAAAAATTAAATATAAGTTATAGATTAACATAACGTAAGTAACATTAATTAGTTGTGTCAGTCATAGGTGTAAAGAAAATTAGGGTAAACAGGTCAATTTTGTTTTTAACTTTTTTTTTAACTTGCTCAGATAGATCTAGACTCAGCATGAGACATTCTTGGAAATTTAGAAATCACTTTAGCAACCTCTACATCAATTTCTAGCAGCATATCTAGATCTAGGCCTAAATCAAATAATTGAAATATGTATCTAACTATAGGGTACATCATGTCCAACAAATTTTTTTATTGAATTTTAATATTTTTAAGAAATATTTTTATCAAAGAAAGTTAGAGTAGAACTAATACATTTAGGGTAGGTCTGGCTACCTGAACATCTTTTTTGAGGCCGTGTGGGGAGGGGTTGGACAATTCATCTAAAAATATTCAAAATGCTATCTAACTATAGTCTATACAGGAAAAAAGTTTTAAATGGAATTCAATCATTTTTTCTATGTAAAAACATAAGGCCTTAAAATTGTTGTATTCATGTAGGTAACCCGACCTATTCTAAATGTTTGGCCCTACCCTAATTTTTTGGGGGAATTTTTTTTTTTTTTTCAAAATCCATCAAAATTGACCAGAAATGGAAAAGCAAAAAAAAAAAAATGCTCAGGACATGTATTTTTTACGCTAAAAAATTGTTTCAGAGGATATACACACATTTTATTTTTCAATTTCAACACTGTCCAGGATTAAAAGGGGGGGGGGGGGGGGGAATCGACCTACCTACCCTAATTCTTTGCGACCTATGCTACCTAAAACGTTTTTTTTTTTTTTTTTTTGGGCCTAGCTTACTTTTAAAAAAAATCAAATCTTTTTATCAGTATTCTAGTAAGTTTACACATTGACATAAAATGGCAAAAAATCCATTATAGAAACGTGTAAGATTTGTGTTTTAAATTTTCAGGTTCAAAAGACTCATCGTCTAATATGGTGAAGCACGGTATCATTGGGACACTGCGGAAAGCTGCAAAATCTTTGGGACGCAGGATGAGTTTTAAAAAAGACTTTCAGCAAGGTATGGTTTTAGCCATAGTTCTATTGCAAAATTATTGTAATACATTATCTGGTAAAACCATTTAGTATACTAAATGTCGGTTTCTGGTTTATGACATACTCTAAATTATCTAAATTCTGGGAAACCTTACTGTTACAAACAATTGCTTACTAAGTATTTTTTTTCTCTCTCCCCTTTTCATTCATTTATTTTCTTTCTTTTTTTTGGGCGGGGGGTGGGGGTGGTGTCTCCATATCTTCTTTAGTGATAGTTCATTGATTCTCCATGGAAAACAAGTACTTCTTTTTACCACGCGTGTTTGCGCAATTCTAACTGGCTTTTTATTATCATTTATTTTACAGAACCTGAACCAGCCTGCTCAAATCAGGTGCATGGCCCAGTTTCTCAAAAAATGGCTCCAATCAATAACCAGATGTTTCAAAATCTCATGATAAAAAGCAGTGCCTCAATAGAAAACATGCAGAAGCTGTCAGAGTTCAAGACAGATGAGTTATCTTTGAGGTGTGAGCGCCTAAAGGAGGAGCTTAGGCTCATCACAGAAAGCCTTGACGAGACCAGAGAGCTGTTTGATAATCTACATAGAGATCTTACCAAGGTAAGTTTTAATCTTTTAAATAAAGTACGGACTATAATATAAAGTTATAAAAGAAAAAGAAATACAAAACACATCTTTAAGATATTACACATGTAAAGGTTTTATAGTGTTCTTATGACAAGTCCATTTCTTTGAATAAAAAATTAAGCTCGTTACGCAACTTTTTCTATAATTTATAAATTATTGAGTTAAAACTTCTGTTTTACAGGTTCGAGAAAAGCTGTACTGTATGGATAGCATGCAGGATCCTAGATACGAGTTTCTTCAATCGTACATACCTGAGGCTGAGGAACAACTGAGGTATGACATTTACTAAGTCACAGAGATCAATTTGAAGACAAAGTAGAATTTATCTTTAATAAACTTGAGGCCAAAAATAGATTTTCGTGTTAAGGTTTTATTAGCCCCCCAAAATGGGCAGATAGGTCTCTTAAAAGTGTTATCATTCCTTAGACATCAATTAGAAATAATTACAGACACATGCTTTTATACATTAATTAATTTCTCCATTTGCCTTCTACATAACTTATTATCTAAAAAGAGTTTTTGACATGAAACGTCATTTTCTTATTTAGATTTATTTTCTCTTTTTTTTTTGCCTGAAGAAATGCACCATATTTACCATCAAATGAATAATAATACATCTTGTTGGCCTTACAGAAATGTAGGTTAAAATATCAAAAAATCATAGAATATAATTTTTCTTGATGTTAATTTCTTCCCTTTTTCCATTTATATAGAGTAGAGAAGGAGAAACACGCCCACACCCGGCAGGTGCTGGCTTCACGCCTGGGGTGTGAGCCCGAGGATCTGAGGAGTGTCTTACAGCAGGGCCGTCGGGCCACCACTCAGACTTACATTGTCCCCGACAACATCCTAGAGCAGCTCAGCGTCTATGACCAACAGGCCTGTGAAGATCATGTAAGCAAATCTTAAAGAACGTTTTATGAGCATTCTACCTGTATTACATTGAAGGTGGAATGTTGACTGTTGTTTGCATTTGGATTACTGGAAAACTGGGGGAGGAAGGGGGATTTTTCCCAAGAAACTGGTGACTGTTAGGAGTGCATTGTTGCTATTGTTGAATGACGAAATATGAAATGTCTCCTTTTTTCTCTCCTTTTAGAAGAATTTGGGAGAAAAATAATGGGTAAAGAGTCCGGAACTCTAATTTGTTGTGAATGTTTCAAAACAATAAAAATCTGAAATCAGCTGAACGTATGAAATCATACAAAAGAAGGAAAAATAAAATCCCAGGCAGTGGCCTTCCATCTTTCAAATTTTAGGTAGAAAAGTTGTATTCACTAAACCCCACTTAACCCACTGGATCACCAAGATACAGATTTGAAGCCGAAGCTGCCTATTGACATCATTACATAGTTTTTGGAAACGGCACATTTCATCTGCACTTCCAGATCCCATTCAAGGAAAGATGACGGCAGCAGCAAAAATGGACTCTGATGTGCTATAAACGCCAATCTTCTCACAATTAATTGAGCGTATTTTAAAACAGATTATATTATGTTTTTCTCTTCATATAGGTCACTCTTATGATTGATTGTATCAATGATGAGCAAGAGAAGAAGGTAGCGAGAGGGAAGGAGCTTCAAGACATCAAACAGAAACAGAGTCTGGAGCTCAAAGCCAGGATGTGGAGGCGAGAACAGCTACAGTACCGCCTCAATGCTCTGGAGCGCCAACGGGATGTTGCCAAACGGTAGGCTAACTAATGCATGCACATATACATACAAGCAAACGGAAACGGATTTGGGGAGCAGAGCTCCCTATTGAGGTGGTGTGGTCTAAAGATGCACAGTATATTTGGGGCTTTGAAAATGGGTTTAGTTCTAAGTGAAGTCGCAATTTTTCATATAATTTGCAGACAGCAGTGAATGATGAATACACCCGCATGCACACTAAAATCATATATATATATATATAACCTTTTTTAGAATTGCACGCCCCGCCTATTTTAGGAAATCCTAGACATCACGAAAAATCAGCCAAACCAGTTTATACCAACTGAACTAGTCTATTTTGGGAAAAGCAATTGTTTTGTTTTTTTTGCTTTATTGTCATAGCATCTCAGCACACAGCTCTCAAGCCACATATTTAATATATTTTGAGAAAAGCACTTCAGGACTAACCTACCCAACCAGTCTTTTTTAAGAAATGTTTATTTTGGTAACTAGGTGTGCAATAGTACTATATACAACAAGTGTCGGTAAGACAGTGTCTTACAACATTCCCTCAAACAGAAAACGTAGTCCCTTTTTCAATCCATTAAAAACATGTTCTGGTTATACCAAAAAACTTAAGACATACTAAACATAAGATCATATAACGATCACTGTCAAAGGATTACCTTCTTCTTTCCCCTGGTATGTCTTCGACAGATTTTGTTTTTGGTGTATGTAGAATGGTCGTTCTAAAATTTGTCTCAAAACACACACGGACTCTGATTTGTTAACCGTACGATGTATGAACAATAAATATTGATATTTTTTTTCATTTACAGGGCTTAAAATCGAGGATTAATGTAACTCAACAAAACATGGCGAGAGAATCTATAGGATCAAGGCCACTGGACCCAATAGAGAATTTGCGCCGAAAACTAGATGTATAACAATTGAACTAATGATGTGGTAATTATGACGCTTCTGAAAAGCGCGGGTAAGCCTGCACCTAGCGCACGTCCCTTAAATATCATATTCTCAATAAACCTTTTAAACAGTATTGAGTAATCCTGACTCACTTTTTCATGATCTTCCTGTTGCAGCCAATACGTGTATATATAGGAGTTTTAAAGAATACTCTTTGAGGACTTCTATGCTTAATAGACTATTTTCGTAAAATACGTGAAAACAAATAATAGACATTTGTATTTGGGCTTTATTCTTCGGCTACAAAGTCACATTCCTGTACAAAGCTTTGTACATAATACAGAAGCAGTAGGTCTACTAGTAATAGTTACTAAAATTGAGACAATATAGGCTATACAAGTTGAACACTACATGGTTGACGTTCAGGTCGCCACCAATAAATGAGGAAACATTGAGGAGGGTTGCCGAGTTAGGGACACCAAAAATGCCCGTTATTTTCACTTAAGCAAGAACGTCTGACGAAAATCAAAACAAAGGTGACACTTTTTACAAGAAGGTATTTGGAAAGATTAAGTAAAGTTAACCTAACTCGTACTGATATTACCATCGCATCAGAATATCCTGTTCTGTTTGAAATATATCACTGAAATTAATGACCCTTGTTAACCACAGTTTCAGAGAATAGGGACTATTCACTATTTGCCTATGTCTACCAGTGAGTTGATGTTCTTGTGATGAGGAAAATGTGATGCGGCGAGAAGATTCTGGTTAAATTGATCCAGGAGTGCATCTCTCTTTTATACAGGTCCATAGTATCACATCAACTCAGTCTCATGTAAGATCGCAGAGGATTCAGTCAATCATCTTGGCACTTTCGCCTATGGGGTAGTTTTAATAAACGGAAAATCTTGACTGAGGAATATAGGGGAAACAATATAAAAGTACGCGCCTTTTACATTTAATGTTCACACCAAAGTATCACTCGCGACAATAATCCAATATACACAATTCTCATCTCATCGTTCACATTGTGCTAGGAAGCAATCATTGTTTCCTTACTCAGTTACAGGTCACTGACGGAAAACGTGCAGGAGATCAGATTTGTGTTATTACCATCGCATGTTCGCACCTGATAGTGTATCGCTGCATCAGTATTCACTCTCATACTATAAAATGTATGTCTAATTAAATACAACAACAAACGAATTACAAATGTCTCTGCAGCTCAAATGTTCACATAAATGTTTGTAGCAACCGACTATTTAAATGAATATTTCTTTAGTTTTCACTCGTAGTATCCCCATTCATGCCTTTTAAAATTGTGAGATTATAAATACACTATCACGCTAGAGGTTTTGCCAATCAATTATTAACATGATTCTTTTTTTTTTTGGAGTAGGCTTTGTAACAAAAGTGATGACGCACCAACAACCAGCACGCATTTTGTGTTACCGTAAAACCCCTAATTTAAGCCGCACCCTAATTTAAGCCGCACCCCAACTTTTGAATTTATGTTTGGGTAATATTTTCATAATATTTACCATGAATTCCATTGGATTGAAGGTTGTATAAACCCCTTATTTAAGCCGCACCCTTAATGTGGAGGCTTTACAATCGCTTATTTCAGAAAGTAACCCTTATTTAAGCCGCGGCTTAAATTAGGGGTTTTACGGTACTTCATTTACTACAACCCTTTCAGGGCAAATAAGTTAAATATCTTATAGCTATTAGGGTCTATTTTTCTCGTCAGCACCCCTTGAGTTAATATATCTGAGCCATTTTGTGACAAAGAAATAAAATGCTTTAATAGAGGCTCGATTTGTAAACCAATCAACATCGGTTGGCATGTCCAAATTGTATTGGACAGAGGAAAATGAACTCCGTACGTACATCAACTCTATACCCTGTAGGATGTGGATATAAGATTGGCTGTAACTTAGGCACACTCACTCCACTCCTTACACGGATAACTTCACCACCAATATCCCTTAAACGTCTAATTCTGTACACTTATTACTTCATATACACAACCCTCGAAGACATCGCATTAGGGCTTTTTTTTTTGTAAGGGAGGAAAAACACTGCTTATTTAGTACAACTTGCCCAAGGGTGGCAAAAAGGCCACGGGCCGATACGTCCACGTTTTTATGATGTACATAATTTGGTTGATGCTCAGGGAACAGTCTCAAGTGGTGGTCAAAATCTGGAAGCTGATGAGTTTCATTCACGATGAACCGATTGTTACGCAATGGCCTATAGGAATGGCAGGCCTGCCAAGTCTTGGGAGACGAAGGAAGAGATGACATCCATATCCACTACGTATCCAGCGTCATCGTGAATTAAACTGGGCCCACATTCTGGCTACGACTCCAGCCATTTCCAACCGGCTACCCACTACATTCAATCTTTTATTATTTTTTTCATATGTGCAAGAGAAACCTAAAAAATCGGATACTACAATACACAGTATATCTCCAGTCTTTGATTTGTTTCCTTTAAATAATGATATCACTTTCTCTTTTTCTGCCCATTGGCTTTGGCTGAGGACAAGGAAGACGAGGAAGTGTTGGGCCCCTCGGCTTTCCGAGCCTGGTATTTGCGCATTTTGCGCGCCTTGTCCACGTAAGCGGCTATGAGAGTTCGGATCTTAGCCGAGTTAATGTCTCCACTCTTACTGTGACAGATCTGGAAATAAAATAGAACACACGTAAGTTTTTTTTGTAAAAAATTCAATATTTTTTTTAAAACATAAACAGTAAACTTTTATGCGTTGGTTATGAAACGTCTCCTATTTTGATTGGTGTTTTGGTGATTTAAATACTATAACTGAAAAAGAAATGTGCATCTACGACTTATCAAAACACTGAAGTCCGGACATATTGACTACTCGTACACATGGAAAATTAAATATGGACATTATTGATGTATGAACCTTTCAGATAAAAGCGTATGAGTTTGCACACTAAATCTAGTGAATTTGAAATAATTATTTTAAACTCACCTTGGGGACGGCTTTACGGAGGATTTCCTTGTACTCCTCCTTGTCAATCTTGCCTCGTGAGTAGTGCGGCTTGATGGCCAGCTTAACCTCCTCTACCACCCGCTCCTGGCGGTTCAGCTTCTTCATGTACTGCAACAAGAGACGAGTCAACGTTAGTGGCGATTCGCCGAGCAATCCTCCGCTCACAAAAATTACGTTTTAAAAAATAATTTAATTAATTTTTTTTTCAATATTTCTAATAATTTACAATAAGATAGCTAGGTCATATAATTGATTTTTAACTTATCTAGATATGAACAAAGCATATGTACAAAGTCAGTCAATAATGAACAGACAAACATGAAAATTAAATAAACATTTCAATGAAAAATGAAATTATCTTCAACTTTATCATTTTATCTTTGTCTTAGTGTCTATTTCGATTACTCAAATAATCGAAGTAAGCAATTTATTTGAATTAATGCGTAATTCGCAAATATATAAACCAAAGACGCTTCCAATTATTTGAAACAAATCAACCTCATCTCTCCATTTTCATTAACCTTAATCCAAGCTTTACACAAACATTTCGCAATCAGAGAGACAGGATATCACGATTTGTTACAAATTTGTAAGCATTTTAGAGTTCATGCAACTGAAATCATACCAGACAAGAACTAGAAGGATAAAAACGAAACGAAGAATCTCCTATTTCCTAGATTAACGAACGTTACTTGCTCTCTAGTCTATGACTGATCAGCATGTTAGAAACAATGCAGAACGAACAAGTAATAAAAGTTGAACAGTGAATATCTTAAAGGAATTGAAGCAGCGAAGGCCTTATGAGTTATGAACTACTACCGAGACCAGGTCATGAATATTGGTACTCATACAGCATGCAGTCGTGAGAGCGGGGCTGGGGGGATTCGGGCAAGCATGTGTGGTATGATTTAAGCTTGCATGGACGTCACTTTGGCGTTAAGAATAAAAGCAGGGGAGTGCATACGCTACCTTCCAAGGCAGTTTCTTGGCACCCACCTTCTGGCGTTTGTCAAGTTCGACAGCCGACGTGGGAACGTCATCGTCTTTGCTTAAGTCCATGTGCCCACCTTTATGAGAGTCGTGCTTGTCGCGCCTACCCGATTTACCATGGTCGTCGTCTAGTGGAGGCGGCGAGAAGGAGACGAGGTTCTCGTCGTCCGACAGAGGGGAGGCCACGTCCATGTCGACTACCTCCATGTCCAGGTCCGACCCCCCTTTACCGCCTTCCCTGCCACCAGGCAGAGGGGGCGGGGGCATAGGCACTTTGAAGAGGGTCGAGTCCTTGCGACTGTCCCCTAGGTGGTGCCCTTGCTTGTTCACACGCGCATTGAGCAGTTGAGATAATTGTTCCATCTCCTCGAGGGCCTTGTGGGGCAGTGGGGGCGGCGGGGTGGCCAGGTCCACTACTTTCTCCCCGGAGAGACCCTGAGCGCCCGGAGGGGGCGGGGGAGGCATTCCAGGCCGCATGCCCTGGATGGGTGGCGGTGGTTGGTCGAAGCGCAAGTCATGCGCTGGACCGCCGTTTTGTGTCATGGCTGGGTGTAAGCGGCTCCGGAGGATCACATTGGGTGGCCACATGCGCCCTCCTGGGAACCCGGGCAGACCAAAGGGTGGTGGCGGGGGACCGTTGACCAACATGTGGTTCATGAGCATAGGCCGGCTGGCGCCCGGAGGAGGCGGGAGGCCTGGCTGCATCATCACCTGCTGTAAGACCATGTTTTGTGGTGTCGTGAGCCGCGCGCCCTGTGCTGACAGATCAGGGAGTGGAGTGGCCAGCCGCACGAGAGGAGGTCGTGGGGTGACCTCCGTCTGGGGCAGTGGGGCAGTTGGTAAGGGCGGGGTCTGCGGCGGTTTGGGTTGGTCACGCGTAGACTCCTCTGAGGGTGGGGCAGGGCTGACCGGGCTATGGCTGCCATCACTATCCTTATCATCTCTCTCCACATTATCCTCCTTAGGCTCAGGAGGAGAGCCATCATCCTTTTTCTTCCCAACGTCCTTCTCTCCGCTGTCCTGCGACTTGGGAGATGAGGGCTCCTTTGGTCTTGAAGGGGGACTACTCGATTCGGTTGGGTCAAATGGATCGTAATCCTCCTCGTCGTCTGACTCAAATATGTTGATTTTTTTGGTGACAAGATTGGCAGATTTTTTATTTTTGTCTGGGAGTTTGAATGTGACTTTTGTATCTTGTTTCTGAGGTGTTTTGTTGGTGTGAGGGACTACTGGGGGTGCAGGGGGCCTGACAGTGCTCTCTGAAGTCTTTGTAGTTTGTTTCGATATACCACTATTTACACTGGTGCCGCTGGGCCCACTTGGTGGGGGCAGCGGTGGATTTGTGGGTCGGTCATGCTTTCCAGCACCCCGCTTGAAAGTCTTGTCTTTCTGCACAACCCCTTTAATTTCTACTTTGATAATTTCACAGTCGCCCTCGTCACTACTATCATACAGCTCCTGCACAGCTACTGGCTTCACCACGGCGCTTTTCACCTCAGGCCGCTCTGTCCTCCGGTCATAGGAACTCTCAGGCTCTTCGTAGCGGTACTTCTTACCCGGGTCCTGGTTCTCAGAACCCTGGTAGAAATTCCGCTTTAGTTTGAACCGTCGGCCTGTATTCTCAACATCTGAGGCTTCTTTCAGTGACTGGCTGAACATTTTCACAGAACCCTTGAAGTCGTCACTTATTGAACGGCGATCCCTGCTCCTGTCGCTATCACGGGATTCCTTATCACGGTGGTCACGGTCACGATGATGGGGACTGCGCGATCGCGACCTGCGTGACCGATGCTTACGCTCCGGACTGTCCTTATTGGAGGAGCGCTTTTTGCGCTTTTCTCGGGGCTCTCGGGGCTCTCTTGGTTCTCGCGGTTCTTCGCGGTCCCTAGAATGTGATCGTGATGCCACCCGCTCATGTCTCCGTCGCGGCCTCTCATGTGATCGTGATCTTGATCTCCTTGAGCGACGCCTCTCTTTGGAGCGTGATCTACTACTCCGCTTTTTACGTTTGTGTCTAGAGGAGGAAGAAGGTACAGGGGGAGGGGGCTCCTCAGCACCCGAGTCATATTCAACTGACCTATCAACTGACCTGTCAAACGACCTGTCTACTGACCTATCAGCCTTTTCACTCCTTTCTCGGTCATGATCACGGTGTTTGTGCTTTCGCCGACGTCTGGAAGAGTCACTGTCCTCTTCTTCAAACTCAGCATCCTGCTTGTGCCTCTTTCGGGAGGAGGATACCTTCTCCCCACTGTCTCGGTCCCCTCTGTCCCCTCGGTCCCGCTCGCGGTAAGCCCGCTCGCGTTTCTCCCAGCGAGGAAAGGTTCCCTGCTTCTCTGGATGGCTGGCCCGCTCGAGTACGCTTCTCGTGGGAGGATCCATCTCATTCTCTGTAGACTCTTTCCGCCTGATTTTCGGGATGCGGGGTAGCTCAGATATTGGTACCATTTTCTGATCATCATCATCAGAGTCCCACAAATCACCGCCCTCTCCTTCCTCACCCGCCTCTCCTTCCTGGAATTCTTCTGCTCCTCTATCATCACTGCCAGCTACTGAGCCTTCTGCTTCCACGTCTTCAGCGTTGTCGGACCGAGCCTCATGATCGCTTGCCTCATCAACTTCACGTTCTACATGATCCTCCTCTCGCTCTTCTTCCTCTGGCTCCCCCACGTCGTATTTTTCTTTTACCCGCTCATCTGTTTCGTCTTCCTCATCTTCACCTTTCCCATCTTCCTCAGCGGAGGCATTACTTTCTTTGTCTTCCCCCTTAGTCTCGTCTTCAGCATTCTCAGTTTCCTCAGTTTCCTCAGGATCTGATGTAGGTGCAAAGGGATCATATTCCTCCTCTACCTTTTCACTCTCCTTCTTGGGTGTCTTTTCACAACCGTCTTCTTTGTCTGAGTCGCTTTGGTGATGCTCCTGTTTCGGAGTGGATGGGCCTACCTCCCCATCCTGTGACTCGCTTGGGCTAGCTGGGTCATACTCCTTCGACCCTTTGTTTGTATCACTGTCTGCCCTCGATCTCGAATGTTTACGCTCCGAGGACCCTTCATCGCGTTCTGCGTCCCTTCGGGTCGGCGTGCTCGCTGAGTCATCCTGGCTACCAGTGTCACTATCAGCACCTTTGTCTCCATTATTATTTTCCTCATTGTCACTGTTATCCTCGTCATTTTTGTTCTCCTGAGTTTCTGCTAGTGTGCAGGACCCTGCCCTGCTGTCACCATGAGTGTCTGTACTGCCCTCCCTGCCCCCACTGCCCCCCTGGTGGCTATCCCCTGAACCGCTGGCCTCCCGGTGGCCATCCCCCAAACTGTCTGCTGCGCTGTGGTCTCCGTCGAGTGAGTTGTTTCCTGATGAGTTGTTGGTGTTGTCGCTGCTACCGCCCGAGCGGGGTGAGTCGGCAGGGCTGTTGGAATCATTCTCTCCGCTGGCTGTTCGCCGAACTTTAACGTCTTTACTGCCAAGAAGCCCACCTGGAGTTTTAGGTGTAGTCGTTGTCACCTCAGGTCGCTGGTGATGATGTAGAGAGCCTAAAACAGGGACAATTACATTTGTTTAATACCACAATAAGCAAACTAAACAAATGTTGGTGAATTTTTCTAAAAGAAGGATGTTGATTTCTTTTTTTTTTCAACTAATGAAAGTCGATTTATGAGTGTTCCAAAAACTAGTCAAAACTTTTCCCAATTTCTTAATGATTACTGATGACAAACGAAAAGGCCCATTTACTTATTACATACAAATCGTATTCTGGTATTTGAAAAAGTAACTTGCCATCACGTCGAATTGTGACCTGGTCCCCCTTGAGATGGAGTAGACTCTGCCCCATGAGGATGTTGCCCAGCAAGTCAAAGCCCGAAGAGGACGGGGTCTCCGCCTGTGAACTGGCCTCCCGCCTGAAGCAAACATGGTTTATTCTTCAATGTTCCGATTTGTCGTTTTTGGGTTCATAATACTATAATGTTCATAAGAATTGTCAGCCCTGAATCAAACACTGCATTGTATACAATTCCTTTGTATTTCTTTTTTACAGGATAAAGAGCACAGATAGTATTCATTGCAGCGCAAATTTAGCTGAAGGGTAAGAAACATTCAATAATTATAAATCATTTATCGTTTCTAAACATGTTAATGTTAAGACTAATGTATGAGTAATTTACAGGTTTGGCTGAAATAAAACCAGCAATATAAATTACCCAAATCAACACGTAAAAATTTAAGGCAGAATACGTATTTCTTAACAACCTTTTCCCTAAACATATATATTTTACATCAAAGTACACCCTGCGACATAATTGGTGAACTATTAAATTACTAATATTTGAAAATGTCATAACAGTTTTATGACAGGATAGGAGCTCATCTCAGGCCGACTTAAATGAACGATTTCACAGATTTTCAAATCAAATTCTGACCTGGGTGCTGGTCTAACTCTTTGACTTTTGATGACACTGCGTGACTTAAGTGAAGCCCTTGAGAAGTGAGATACACGCGCTCCACGCTGGGCCACTGCTGTGCCACCCGACCCCACTCCGCTACTGGTCGGCATCTCATCGTCACTTTCGCCCCTGCAATGGAGATGGGATAGTTTAGACAGCGCTTTGGTACATTGTTGACAGACATAAAAATGTGCTTTATTTATCATAATTATGGTTAATTTATTTATATTTGGATTTGTGTAATGTTTGATTTCAAGTGAAGAAGATCTGGCCGTTTTCTTGTGGGTTAAAGTTTTTCATGCCTTAATTTTAGCTATGAAAATATATTTTCTTTTTTCTCTTTATTTTTTTCTCTTTTTTTCTCTTTTTTCTCTTTAAGTTTGTTCTTCGAATGGCATGTGAACTAAAATGGTTTTCTTTTTGAATAGTTTGAAAGTATCATAAACTACGGGCATTTATGAAAAGTAATATGGCTTTTTTTTTAAAGATAGCTAACGTGAGATCAGCAAATAAAAACTAGGTAATTAATCAGGTTTCAGGTACATTGACCAGTGTACATTTTGGGACTGCCATAAACACCCATAGAATTACTTTTACTTACATGAAGGGATCGAGTTGATCCCGGTCACCGAGGATGGTTAGGCTGGCCATGCCATAGTCGCGATCTCGTCCTTTGTCGAAGAAAGCGCAGCTGTTGTTGTTGCGAACTGTCGGAATAGTTCGCCCAGCTGCCGGAGACTTCAAACCAAGGACACCAGCAAGACGTGTCTTAACAGTGGGAGGGTGAGCCCTAAGCGTCCGCGCCTGAAAATCCAACAGAGAACTCAATGATCAGACTTTCACTAAAACACTTGTTGCTAAAATTCCAGGAGGGGCTGTGATTTTTCAAATCATGCATTTCCCAAACTATTACCAAAAATTTCATGAGTTTCCTTTTTGTACACATCTTTGATTTCAATAAAATCAGGTGATACTGTTCAAATCCTATGTTATAAAATTGTTCTCCAAAACTTTAATATTGAATCACCTTGCGCCTAAAAACATATGCAGGTACTGGTTGGCAAAGTTGTTTGGCTCCGTGTTATATAACTACAGAATTAAAGGGGATTAATCTTACCTTTTTCCCCTTCTTTCGACCCCTTTTTCTGCTAGATTTTCTCTTTGTTTTAGACTTGGTCTTCTTTTTGCCCTTAGTGGTTGTCTTTGTTGTTTTCCCTGTAGTCGATTTCGTAGTTGTCGTCTTCCTTTTCTTGGTTGTCTTTTTCCTGGTAGTTTTTCGTTTTCTCCTTTTCCTTCGAACAGTTTTCTTCCTTGTCGTCTTTTTCTTTGTGGTAGAAGTTGCTCTAACTGCCGTTGACGTTGAAGGTCCGTCATGTAATGCTTCAGAATCCTCCTGGCAGAAATTAAATGTTAAAGATTTTACTGACGTTATTCACCCTTCAGCGATTTTCGTACTTCAGAGAACCCCTCGCTCGAAGAACAAAGTGTCACAAGAGGCACACATTATCAGGTATCTTACTCCTTCTTTTTTTTAAATCAGATATTTTTAATAAACTGTTCAGAAAATGTTTCCAATTTATGACTTTCTCTCCTTGGATGGTAGCCGATGGTAGCCAATGGTTGGATGGTTCAATTATTCGCAAAGTTATCCCCGCCCTTTTTAATTTTTGAAACGGTAAACTCTTGTCCAAATACCAAATTGAAGATTTAGATTGCTATTAATTTTTTTCATATTTCATTACTTGACAATTGTTACCTCGATAATGAGACTGTTATCTGACTCCTCGTCAGAGTCGCTAACAATTCTACGCCTGCCTCGCACAGACCGGATTTCCTCAATACGAGTCCTAACTCGTTCGGCCGCAAGAGTGCGTGGGATCTGCCGCCGCCGGAGGCCAGATGATTCCGACCGGGTACGACGTCGGGGTGGTGTGACACTGTGAGTAGGTTCTTGGATTGTTTCAGCAACTGGAAAAACGATAAAAGAAGAGAAATGAAACATGAAAGGATGCGTTTCTAAATTCAATATGTAGAAATGATAATACCTATAAACTATATATGTAGTTATATGCAGATGAGAATTTTCTGTATGGAAAATTTACATTTTCGTTTCATATAGATCGGTGAAAACGCTGGTTACTCACTATGTGCTTCACATTGGGATTTAAAAACTTATCAGCAAATGTGCAAAGAATGTATTAGCTAACTAGCGCCAAAGAAATGTAGGTAGTCACCTCCGAAAGATGAGCAGTCAGGACAGAACCATTCACCGATTGGAACCCTCTGAAGCGGAGGTTCCAGGCACTCACAGTGATAACTGAGAAAAAGCAAAATAAAATACAGATTAGTAATGTAAAATATCAGTTATATTTATTCATAAGACTTATACGCGGTGCTGTTCTACAATAATACTTATAGGGCAAAAATACCTAGTTGCTACTACTCATTGTCTTAACTCTATGTGAATTTATTCGTAACAGCGCTGAATAGTTTTCATAGAAGGTCAGTTGCGAGTGCTATGTGAGATACATTGTTTCTTTGGTCGGGCTATTATCACTCAAGCCGACTTACGCTAAGTCACATCCGTCACAAAGCAGCAGCCTGTCCTCGCGGTCAGACCGGCCGCAGACCTCACAACACGTATGGTCCTCCTCGGCTGGAGCCTCCACTTCCAACTCTTTGTTCTCCACCTTCACCTGGAATATTCAAAGTGTGTTACAACTTATGTACAACTTTTTTATTCTTAGTCTTAGAGTGAAGTTAGATATGATAGTTAAGTGAAATATATGTTATTAAATTATGATTGGCGGTGGTTGTCAATATTTCAGCTTCTGCAAGATTATTATTTCAATGATTAAGGTTCACCATACAATTCATGGATATACGTTATAGGTATTATGGAAGGCAAATGTGATTGCACCATAACCTGTCAATGGATCAAACGGTTGAAACAGTACACTATTACACAAGATAGTCGTTATAAGTGGAAGCTAAAATAGTGGTACTCACCCTTTTAACAACAGGACCTTCGAGGTCGCTCTTCACTAGGATAAGATTATATACTTGTCGATCCTTTGGACAAGTATTCACATTCTGAAAGAAATTCAAAATTATTTTCTTAGATAACAATTAATTGAAAGTTTACAGTTTTAACAAGAAGCACGAGCCCGGCCATCTAATAGCCTAGCTACCCAATCGGCGATCCCTGTATCTAGGGTTTGAACTCAATTTTTTGTCATAATTCTAAATCAATACAAAATTTTGAAAATTTTCCTGGGCAAACAAAAAAGATAGGTGAATATTTTTTTTGGTAGTTCTTACTGACCTCAAGGTCTAACACTGCATATTTACAAGATCACAGATTAATTCTTTTATAGACTAATTCATGTAACTTTAAAATAACTCTATTTAATTTTCCTGGGTCACCAATTAAAGTTAGGGGATTTAAAAAATTGTGATAATTTTCTGGGTGCTTGGGCTTATGAAAAAGTAGAAACAAACCAACAAACTTCACTTGTCAAAACCTACAAAGTAGTTAGATAAGTAAACTGTATTGGTTGATTTGGTTGTCTCAACTAAGTTATTTTCAGTATACATGTTTACCAAAAGACCATTCACTAGGGTCATTGTTTGTATAAGATAAACAGTGTAAGCATCAGTAAAACACCCATGCCAAAAGGGCAACATGTGCTAGATTCACTAGGGTAATTGTTTGTATAAGATAAACAGTGTAAGCATCAGTAAAACACCCATGCCCCAAGGGCAACATGTGCCAGATCAATTGCCCCCAAGGACATCATGTGCTAGATCAATTAACACACATGCCTTCCTAATTGTTGATAAACAGTCTGGGCCTTTGATCTACTGTAACCTGGAAATGCTAACATAAAAGCAGCAAGAACATTTAAATTCACTAACAAAAAAGGCTCATTTATCATGCTTTGAGAAAATAGTTTGTTTCAGTATGCCCAAGTTCAAACGTTGAAGTGTTTTCCAATAGTGCTTTTATGTTTTCAATAAAATTGTACAGTAAACTTTACCTCCGAATTTGGTGACAAAATGACATTACAGACAGCCAATACTATAGGAAAACCACTGTCCAAAAAGGTCTGTGTGACATCACAACTGATGCAAGTGACTTAAGGCCCAGTAAAAGGCTCCCGGAGGATCGCCTTTTAATAAGATATGTATACATAGTTAGACCTATCCATGACTTATTTTTCTTTTAATATTAGTATGACAGACTGACCAATCAGGGAATACCCCCTAGCCCCCCCCCCCCCCCCCCCCCCCCCCCCGCTCACATTGCGGTAGCATCCAGAGAGAACTGGCCATACTTTTCAAATTTTTCTTTTGATATCTATAACCCACTTTGTTATACTCAACGTTGTGGTTTTGCGGAAAATTAAAACTACAGATGTTTGACTGAGACATTGTAATAAATAGTTTAGTCATATCGCGATAGGGTGTATATTCTTACCTTAGACCATTCCATAAGACACTCCAGACAAAAGGCATGATCACAGGTCTCTGGCATGCCTATCTTTTGGCCGTTAAAGCGACTCAGACAGACAGGACAACGTTCGGTTTCTCCATCACTAAGGTCGCTCACATCAGCCAGGTCATCCGTAAAGGGTTGAGATGAACCTGTACTGGTTTGACCTTGGAGTTTAGGGTTTTTTGGACCATTAGCTGTTGGGTTGTCCTCCTCCTCCTCCTCTGATCCGGACCCGGAGGACTCGCTTGAGGTTTCCCAGTCCTCCTCCTCTCCATCTTCTTCCTCTTCATCCTCCTCTCCATCTTCACTTTCTGAAATAGAAATAAGAGCGGTATGAAAACGTTGTATGGATTTGGTTGTCCACTGGTCAACCTGTAATAATTAAGGTTATCCAGCTCTAAAACTCCAAATAGACCGCTTCCACACTAACACTCCAAATATGGTTGGGTTTCCTAATATTTATGTATGAGGATAACAGTCAAAGCATTTAAATAACATGGTTTCCCACTTGGCAACTGAGACTGTTGCTTTGGTTTCCCAGTATCTCTAGGTATAAGCCTCTCCATTTTATCAGTGCTTTATAAATGTACCATGGTAGTTCCAATACAGTAAGACAAATTTTGATGTGTTTCAACAAGAAGTTTTCCTTTCATAAGAAACTTTTACAAAAATTAAAAGGTATTCTCTTTTTTTTGTTTTTTTTAAATAGAGAAATGAAAGTAGAGGAATTGCTAGAATTAGTATATCTACAAGTACATCTAACGATATTTTTACTGGCAAAATTGCAAATGTCTGCTATACATCATACCTTCATCGTCATCCTCTTCGCTTTCCTCTTCTTCTGACCCTTCCTCACTCCCTGTCTCCCCTTCATCCTCCTCTCCTGTGTCTACCTCAGTTTCTTCATCACTTGTCTCGTCCTTTACTCGCTCCATCCCGTCTCCAAGTCCCTCCCCGTTCTCCATGATGGGGCAGGGAAAGGTACACAGTCACACCTCAATACTCCTTATGATGCCTGAAAATATGCAATAAAAAAATACTCTGAATTAGGCATTTTGTAGAGGTAATGTTTTATGTTCCATCATTTCATTTCATTGTGTAATTCCAACATAAGTGAAGTCATTGATCTGATTAGTGTAGGCTGTAGCTGTAAGGTGCAAATGTGAAAGAGGCGTGTACATTTTTACATCCTCTCTTATTCACTGCCTTGTGCACTCCAGCTCCCATCCCTAGGAAATAAGGATGAGTAAAACAGTTAGCTTCTAGACGACATCTAAATGATACACAGCATTTGACCATTGATTTCTCTTGGATATCTTTAATGTGAAAGCCCCACTATGTTACAGATATTTCAATTATTTTGTTATCCAACAACAGACCTGGTCACCTGCATAGCCATAGCCATAGGCATAGGCCTAGTTGACTATCGTTGACAATGAATGACGCCATTATAGAAAATCTACATTATTTCTGGCATTTCGTTTTGTGCAAAACCTCAATTTACACTGCAGTGTAGTCAAAGGAAATGGGGATCAGCTCATGCAGAGAGTAGATCATCGATGGCGTCAGTTTTGAGGGCCTGGCTAGACTCCCCGTCGCAGCAGTCACAAAAAGAAAGCACTGCCGGCGAAGTACACACACACACACACAACCCTGTCAGTGACACTGAAGTGGGCGGTACGCCGCATTAGCGAACAATGAGACTGCGGCGAAGTTCCCGAAAAGATTCGTTTAACAAAGATCAAAGCCTGAACTATAGCTCAGTCGGTTACAAAACCAATCGGCACATTCAGGCAGCTGCACGATCCTCAATCAATCGGCGATGTTCTTCCGACACATGCCCGCTGTGTTGTCTGGACACATGAAGCCACACACTCGGCGAGCGAGGCCACGAACAACTGCCCCTTCATCTCCTATTTCCGAAGTTTTCCAGTCACTTATTCCTCTCCCCGTTGTCAGATTAAATCCATATCGACCCACTCCTGGAGTTGTAATGCTGCAAAGCTGGCTATATGTATGAAAATGCCCATATTTTTGCCTAGTATCCACTCACCTGGGCGAATATGTTCCCTTTCGCATCCGACATATTGATTGGAATGCCCGGATGAAAAGTAGGAAATGACGTCAAACAGCGCGCAATTTGACCCACACCGTTGCAACGGGTGGAAAAACGTAAACATTCCCAAAAGAGGACAAAAGAATCAACCTCTATTACTCAATGTTCACTTCTCAGAATTATTGTATCGATTCAATATCACCAACTAAAGTTATTGTGTATTTAACGAGGTTTTTAGTGCAAGAATGGGTGTAGTTTTACTGATTGCAACTGTTTCACCCTTTTCCCGACCGGCAGGTGCGCGCCGGTCGCCGGGGGAGGGGGACACATGTTGGAGGAGCAGAAGCGCAGAAGCCGGTCAGAGTCCCTTTACCAACTAGTCTCAGTCGAGCTGTGATCACGGGACAACACAGGGCCATCATCAGACTTGTCAGCTGACTTGAGTACTCCTACCACTTGTAGAAACACAGAACGTCGTCATGGAGGGAGTTTTCAAGTAAGTATTTAACAGCGGAGCTAGAAGATTGTGCTCCAAGTTTGGAATCTATTTGAGACTGAGAACTTACAACTGCACAAGTTGAGTCCTCAGGTCCAGGACACAGTGGTATTGGCTCTTGAAGTTGAACTCTAGGAAACCTAAGTACCGCCTCCAAGTAACTAAAGGAGGTTTCCTGAGTGTCTTTACTGACTTACAGGCACAAAGACAGGGGATTCTAGAAACATTGAAGTAGATCTAGATAGATCAAACCAAGTTGAAAAGTCCAGAAAAAGTCATCTGTCATGGAATTGAAAAGTCTATTATTTTTCACTATCTTATTTTTTCGTGAAATATAGAAACATTGTCATTAAAGTAGAACAAGCCTAAGTTGAAAAGTCCAGAAAAGTCATGGAATTTGTACAAAGTCTATAATTTTCACTATCTTATTTTTTCATTCTGACTAAAAATTTAGTAAATTGAAGAAATTTGGGATCACTGATCACTTCAGAAAATATGTTTTTTCAAGCCTCCTCACAATTTCAGCTTAAATCACAAAAACCTTGAATATAAAACCTGACTTAGAGCTGAAAAACATGACACTTAAAATTGTTCCAATTTTCCAATTACCATTGGCCCATCTGGTATAGATCTATATGGTATTTTTGACAGTTGTAGATGATGAAATGCACTAGATCTGTAGACTAGGAGGAAGCGTGCGTGCATGACTGCCATTCTTTGCCGTCCATAAGGTCAAGGAAAAATAACTTTGTATTCCAGTAACATCAGTCCTAGAAAATATGGTAGATCTAGGTAATGTTAGGTCGGGATTTTTTTCCCCTAATAATTTGTTTTATTGTCCTATAGCGAAAAAATATTACCAACTCTGTCATAGTTTAAAATATTCTAATATTTTTTCCATAAAAAGCTCATGAAAACTTAAGGCCGAGGTGACCATTGGCTTTTCCCCGAAATGAAAACTTCAAAAATCTACTATGCTTTAAAAATACCTTTACAGATCAATAGCAACCATACATACTTTCTCGAAAAATTGACACAGTGTTCGAAATGGTAACAAGTTATGAAGTCAGGTATATTAAATATCAAAAGGCGTGTAGATTTGTATTTGTTGTGTTGTAAGTTGTATTCGTATATTCCAATATTTAATTTTTAAAACGCATGCTGTGTAAAATGGAGTCCAGCAATAACACGAATCCAACTTACAACACAACAAATACAATCCCTAATGCGAGAATGGTCCATCACGCAGGTCTAAGAATATCCCATTGAACAGAATATATATAATAACAAGCAACAAAGGGTCAACATATAGATCATTATCTACATGAATAGGAGACATGTGTGCTCGTCCTTTGACAGGAATATATAATTTTTGACACGAATGCTGTGTAAAATGGAGTCCAGCAATAACATGTATTCCTGTCAAAGGACGAGCACGCATTATTTCCCACTTGGTTAATTTTGTAAGGACCATTTCCGCATTGATATTCTTCTAAGAGGTAGGATAATGTTTTAAATGCCCACAGATTTCACCTGATAAAGACTGGCTTCTCATAGGATGCATCAGTCTTTTATATCTATCCAACTGAACCCTCAATACTCCTCTGGTGTGTGACCTGTAGATTAAAAGACATTCTTTCTATAAAATCTAGAAATCTTGGTTATAGTAATTTTATTCATACATATCTTCAAGTTTTCCGGGATTCTTGATTTTACAGTGATCTATTCTATTTGTGATCTGATTCGGAGTGAATATGACTGATATTAGCCGGAGTTTTATGAAGTTTCGAGCGAGTCTTTGGACATACTCTATCATTCAAGTGCAATTAAGAACAGATTATTCTACTTCAAACTGCCTAATCAGATACTTCTATAAGTTATTGATTAATATGAATAAAATCACCCTTGCGCAAAAGTGAAATATTCAGTTAAAGACTTGAGAAATACTGACGTATTTGTGAGTTCATCTATAGACAGATTTGAGAGTAACCGCAAATTTGTATTTGTTATATTTCTATCAAGACAACAATACCAAAAACGTATTGCCCCTTTCCTGAGAATCACACCAGTATTATGTGCGATTCTGTGACGAACAATGGTACTACTATTGCGGTAATATAGTAAATCATTGATTTGGCACATTCGAGTGTCGGCTTATTAGGATGGACTGAAGATAAGATACGTACCATAGATTACTTGGTGATAACACTATCGGCGTTTTCTTCCATTTTATGTATGGTTTGCCCCAGGCCAAAACAAAAATTTGTCCTGTTCAGGTAACATAGGTTGAAAAAATTAGGTAGGCAGGTCGAATTTTTTCCATTTGTTTTTTACTTACCAAATGGACCTGGGTAGTATTGGAAATAAAACAAATATTCCATAAATCTTCTATAACTGTTTGTAGCATCTAAAATACATGCCCTGAGCAACTATGATTATGCTTTCCCATTATGTTCCAAGTTTTTCTGGTCAATTCTTTTGGATTCAGCCGGATTATATATATATATATATATAATATATATATCCCATGGCTTGACAAATGGGTCAAATGTATCTTCGAAAACGAAAAGTGTATAATGCTCACCCGGGAGGATTGTGCGTGTCTGCCTAGTACTTTGGCTCATTCATATCTACTACATATCTACTTTATATCGGACGCATACATTGTTCATGTTTTTCCATAAGACCAACATTCCATATGTTTATCCGGGAGAATTGTGCGTTTCTGCCTAGTACTTCTACTCATTTATATATACCAGCATCATTGTGGAGTTTTATGCGTCCGATATAAAGTAGATGACACCAATTCAGGATATTTAACTGTGTCAAGATGGACTATGAATATGTCTTATGGGAATATAGAAAAAGAGTATTCGTTCAAATTCCGAATTTCGCCCTTACTTGTTGGATTCCACATGCACACCGATCAGGCTCAACCATTAAGAAAGATTTATCAAATTTCAGTTTTTATAGGCAAAAATTAAGAAAAATAAGCCTAATATACCTACTTATAGTTTAACTTTAAGACTTCGGTAAACATTCCTATGTTGATAATACTACAAGTAACCTGTTTGTCACGGGATCTCCTGCACCCAATACCATCACATTCTTGAAAACACGGTAGTTTCTTTTATCAGAAATGACAAGAGGAAGGCATAACTAAAATGTGTTTGGGGTAGCAGATCTCACCCATAGCAACACATTATCAACAAACCAGTAACGGATTCACTTGGTATAGCATGCCAATGCTTCATTGGTGTCATCTATAATGTTATAGTGTATCATGTTTACTTCGATACATGGCTACAAAATCAAAGTGATCATAGATTCTTTACAACATTTATAAATAGAATTAAGATAATGATTCTTTTCTCTCCAGGTACATTGATGACCATGAGGCGGAGTACATTGAGCGGCTGCGGGAGGTTGTGGCCATCGCCAGCGTATCGGCGTGGACCAAGAGCCGGCCCGACGTGATCAGACAAGTCAAACACACGGCCAAGGTAGGCACTGCCGCGCTGATACTGTGATAGCACGAGGGGAACGGCCCAGGACAAATCCTATAATGATAGGGTCAGATTCTATCATATACTTATATAATTTAGATAAATATGAATAGTTGTCATTAGGTGTGGAAAGGAGTGATATGTCTTTTTTTAAAACTGCCAGTTTGGGTTCCCGCAGATAGTGAAAATTCTGAAATATTGTCATCATGTCAAATCATTTGAAAAAAATAAAATACATCTCATACGATTTTCTTTCTGAAAAAACAGTGAATACGTTTTTCATTATTTGACTTGAATCAGATAATTTCTGATCAGAATGTTGATTTCTTACAGGGTTCCCGTTAAGTAGACAAGATATGCTTGGAAGATATGTTTAATTTGAGAAGTACCCGCTAAATAATTGTGTCTATAGATCTGGGGCACAATAAACAACTCAAAAACCTGAACATTTCTGCCACCTCCTGTCAGTGTGTCTTTTCCTATGTTCTCGTAAATTCATCAAAATCCAACTCTAATGGCACATTCAAAGTGTAATGACAATATATGTCCTGTTAATGTTCAACACTGCATTTAAAATAACATTTATAATATCTAGCCAGAACTCTAAACTATTGCTATGTCACAATTAAAAGAACACAAAATGAGCTGTCTCACTCTGACCAGATCTATAGCGTTCGCATAGAATATCAAAGGAGGCGATTACAGTATTTCTGTGCCAAGTAGACTGACACACAAAAGAGGAACCGACGGATTTAGCTATTTTTACTGCACAGTAAAAACCATCCTGTTTTTATCAGTATATCCTCCTTGACCTAACCTACCTACTAACCTAGAGACAAAATTATTTCGATACACACTGGACGGTAACGTTTTTATAGCATCATGTGGGGATAAAACAGCAGCGCTAGGTATCTTGTTATTCCTGATATATATCTGTCAATGTCATTACGAGTTAAAAGCTCCATAACGTATATATACAGTGTTGGCTAGATTTTTCTAGTCGGCCCTGACAGCTTTTTTTATAGCTGCTCTCATAAGAGGTAAGGGGAAACATGTAAAATATGGTCAGAAGAAAGAAAAAAACGCACTGATCACTGTTTGCCATCAGGGCCAATTTGACACTATTTTTGGTGAAAATTGTTGACCCTGCTCTCTAATTGTCAGCCATTGGCCAACGAGGCGGTGTTAATGGCAAACACTGATAAACATTATCCAATAATTACTTTTAAATTGGATGTATTATTTCATATTTTCGCACGGAATATCACGTAGTCCTATAAAACACTCCATATATCTTGGGGGGTGGGGGGGGGGGGGGTATAAAACCGTTTGTATAGAAAGTTCTCCGTATACTCTACCGAAAAAAATCCAAATTCAAGTCGCACCCCAACTACCTAAAGTATGTTTTCCATGGAAATTTAATTTTATAGAAAGTAATTTGCCTTATGAATAACATGATTTTGATATAAGCAATTTATAGTTGTATGAATTTATTATTGGATTTATAATGGAGTCATTCACCTGTATTCCAATACATGTTAATGTATACAATTAGAATGATACATTAATGCTAATTTCATCCGCACTCCTGGTTTTGAGGCCCTGAATGATTTAATTTCTGGGAGAAACTCGATTTAAGCTGCAGCTTAAATTAGAGAGTTTGCGGTAGCCATTTTTATTTTCATGTTGATTTATTTAATTTAATTTTTTGATGACGAGAAAATATGAACTACTTTTCAGATTTTGTAACTGTTTTTGTTACCAATAAACACTCTTGCCCCCTGCCTTTTTTTTTAGGCCCTGGAGGCGATGGGGGCCACCCTGGAGTTGGCTGACGTGGGCACCCAGGTGATGCCGGACGGGGAGACGGTTCCCCTGCCCCCGATCATCCTGGGTCATCTGGGTCAGGACCCCAAGAAGAAGACCGTCCTCGTCTACGGCCACCTCGACGTCCAGCCCGCCCTCAAGGTGAGTGAAGGGGGAAGGTGTAATGGAAACTGTTAAGGAAAGATGTTTTTTTTTCTCAGACCGAGCAGTCATCATTTTTCATGGTATTGTTAACAGCAAATCAGCCAGTTGATTCATTTGAGAAAATTGTTTTCGACCGGGACTACCTGGACTGTTTTTGCTTTTGGGGAAAGTGTATGATATCTCTTAGAAATATTTGAATATAAAATTAATTAGGTTAACATAAAGTTATGTTGTCGAGTTTTATATTATGAATACTTCAATACGTTGAATCGTCTGCGTGCAATTTTTTTTAAAGATAATTTTGATTAGGAATTTAGATTCAAATATAATGACATTTTCCCTTCCCTTTCAGTCTGATGGTTGGGACACTGAGCCCTTTGTACTGACGGAGGTGGACGGCAAACTGTACGGCCGGGGGTCCACTGACGATAAGGTAAACTTATATTTACCTTGTACTGGTTTTGGCTAATCTCTAGCACTGCATTGGTCCTATAGTTAACAATTTGTAATATTTCAATGAATTTGCGAAATTGTCCTATTTTAATTGCAAAGAAGGTAATAGTATAAATATCCGTAACTGCTTTAAATGCACTTAGCCATGTTATTTATACATGCTTTATATACTTTCTCAAGCAATTTAAATGAAGATATGTTAAACATATTTGAAATACATGTAACTCTAAATGATTATTTCCATGTCAATAATATTCACCTATGGAAAGGCCCATTTATACGTTGCAACCCTGTTTTTGCAGCTTACCGCTGATGACCATACTCCCTATTACAAGCCGTGACATATAAACGGTTAGAACGCAACTTTCCTTCATTTTGTTATCCCCTTCACTGAAAGCCCCCAGTATCATCCATAATTCATGTTTCTTACAAACTTAAATAACGTTCCCATACTAGGGTCCCGTCCTCTGTGTGATGCACGCCATCGAGGCCTTCCAGAAGTGTGGCAAGGAGATCCCCATCAACATCAAGGTAAGTCTGGGAAAGAAAATGCATGGCTATGTTTAGTTTACATGCTTATCCTTATTTTCCACCAATCATAGAACTTGAAAAATATTGATGTTGAACTTGAGGTCTAGCAATGATATTCATTGTAGAATTATATTTTTATGGTGCAATCTCACAAATTGGATTGTACTACTTGTGTTACTGTTAGGTGTGCAGCAGGGATAGGATTTTTTTAATGTGAGTTACTAAGTAGTATATGAAAAAGGGTTTTTGGGGATGGCTCAATGTTGTGAAATGAAGCTCCTCCCCTTTTATCGTTCTATGCGATTGATATCTATTGTGCGGGTTAGAATAAGTTTATTCCAATTTACATTGTTTTTCTTTCCAGTTCTGCTTTGAGGGTATGGAGGAGAGCGGTTCAGAAGGACTGGACGACCTACTGACATCGCGCAAGGACACATTCCTGAAGGTACGCTGAAAATTGGAATGATGCCAAAGTAGCTATTTTTCTCTGCACGCACAAATACTCGTGTTAATAGGAGTTTCGTTTAATATCAAACTTCAAACTCGTCAGATACGATTTTCACCAAGAACAAATATTAATATATTAATCCCTGTGTTTCTCTTCTTAGGATGTGGATTACGTGATGATCTCCGACAACTACTGGTTGGGGAAGAAGAAACCTTGCATCACCTACGGCCTAAGGTATGCATAAGTACATAGTATTATGGTTTCCGAATATTTACCACATAAAATGTGAATGTAACAAAAGCCACTAGCTCAACAAAAAACTGTGACATTAGTGCATCCCTCAAATTCGGTTGCAATAGAACCTATCTTGATCTATAGAGTTTTTTTTTCCTTTTGGGGAATACCGTTGATAAAAATGATTATTTCTCTTTTCTCTGCTAAGTTTTGTTCATAGACTTCTATACCTGTACATGTATTTTTCCCCACAGGGGGATCTGCTACTTCTTCTTGGAGGTCGAGTGTTCCAGCAAAGATCTGCACTCGGGAGTCTTCGGTGGATCTGTGTGAGTACAAACTACACCTTACTCTAAACGACTGGTTCTAGAAATGTAAATTGGAAGACGACTTTCATGCTTCCACGGCTATCAACGAACTAAAGCTATCAACATGACTGGAAAAATTAGTATTTCTTCGTCTGGAAAGAACCCTGTTTGGTTGACCGGACGTTAAACTACCCCAACAAACTTCGGCCAATACACAACCAGATATTAATAGGCCTACCAAGGAGTTTGTTCATTCAAATGTAGAGCCCTTTCTTCTTTGTCCGCCTGGTGTTTGATAGGGGGGGAAAACCTTTATTAACTACACAAGAAACATTTCAAAACCAGAGGAATTGGCATTTGTAGATGCCGAGAGCTACATTAATATATATTCTGCCTGAAAGGGCTGCATTTGGGGCAGAGGAGGCACATTGTAGCAATACTTGATATCTTGTCTGTTGGTTGACGTACGCCTATTCGGTTTGTTTGTTAATTCCATAAAAGAAGTGTAACTGTCATGTTCGATTCCAAAATAATGCTAATTAAAGAAATGCCTAAAACATGCGACATGCTCTGAAGCGACTCACTCCTATATACCGTTGAATATAAGAGACTGTCATACATTTAATACTCTGTTAATACAATGACATTTAGCAGCTGTTGCTACTTTGTGTATCAAGTCGAAAAAATAAAGTGCTTAAAAAAACAACCCCTACCTTTCAGTCCACGACAGTTGACGACCAATTTGATTAGCCAAGGGAACAATACAAAATACAGATACTGTTAGGAACCAGATATACTATCTCATCAAGATGATGGTGCTACAACCCTCACTTTTTGGTGCTATAACCCTAAGATGATGGTGCTACAAACCTCATTCTGTGGTGCCATAACCAGAAGCCACAAAAGGACATGTAATCTCAACTCTTATCTAGTCAAACGTCACCACATCCTATAAGCCTGTCACTCAACATATTACATTGTATGTAAAACAGGCAACACTACGCATTATTGCTACAGGACGAACATGAACCTAGATAGGAACTGGTGCCAACTATCAACTATCAAAGCTTTAATCTCATGGCGTTCATCTATCTTAATTTAATGTTCTTATGTCATTAACATCTCTACCTAGCTTCATTATGGTTGTGAAGAGGCTAAACGTGTTGAATTACTAACACAACATATATTGTAAACCTAGTAGGTGTGAACCGGGTGCTAGTCTCACACCTAACTAACCTCGTAATATATAGCATAAAGGACTCCTTAGCAGTCTATTCTAACAAACTTAAAAAGGGTATGTATGTATAACATATGTCATAATATAAGCATTATTCCTGATGGCCTTCAAAAATACAGGCATACTCAAAATTGGGAGCCACAATATACAAGGTGGCATAGAAAGGAAATTAGACACTAGTGATGTTAAATGTTTAGTAGAACAGTTCGACATTTTTTGCTTTCAGGAAACATGGCTGATGGAAAGCAACACTCTGTCACTGAAAGGCTATGAGATTCTGAGAAGCGATAGAGGGAAACATAAAAAAAAGAGCACAGGGTCAGGTGGTGTCTCCACCATTTTTAGATCACATCTCAAAAGTGGTATCCAAAAGCTAAGTAGCGGCGTTAAAGATTTCCTATGGGTTAAACTCGACTCTAAGTTCTTTGGCACCAAAAGGGATACCTACCTGTGTAATTGTTATATACCACCAGAATCCTCTAAAGTACACAAACAACCAGACCAAGACTACTTTGAGAGCCTACAAAATGACATCTCTCAGTATGGCTTGCTTGGTAATGTCATAGTAATAGGGGATATGAATGCAAGAACAGGTGAGCGAAATGAAGTGTATACGGGTCCAACTCATGACTCTGACCTGGATTTCGATACAATGTATATTGACAATGAAACTGATGTTGATTGTTTGAAAACAAATCTACCTGTAAGATCAAATGAAGACAAAACAATTAGCACCTTTGGAAGGAAACTACTTTCACTTCTGGAACAGAATCAGCTCACAATCATAAATGGTAGGAAAATTGGGGATCTCGCTGGTCACAACACATGCATAACTTACAATGGTGCCTCAACTGTGGATTACTGTATTACATCTCTCAACATATTCAATGAGATTCTAAGATTTAATGTAATGAGCCCCCAGTGGTTTTCTGACCACAACCCAATATCTGTAACAATGCGAGCAAACGTTAAACATGAAGCAACCAAACCACAAGATACAGACTTGAAACCAAAAAAGAAATTTGTATGGACTGAGGCCTCCAAACAATGCTATGTGCAGAACATGAATAGCAGCGATGTAAAGGACAAGCTCACTAAATTTACAAACACTAAAGACCTACTAAATGTTAAATGCACAAACACTTCAGACAGAGGACAACTTAACTATGTAGAAAACTGTCTGTCGACTATAGAAACATTTGCAGAAAAGGGAACCCTAGACTACGAAATCAAATTAGCAGAACTAAGCAAATCATTAAAAAAAACGCAAAATGGTAAATCTACAGGACCGGATCTAATCAATAATGAAATGTTGAAATATGGGGGTGAACTACTACACCGGGGCATAGTCCATCTGTTTAATGTGATTCTGAGTTCGGGAGACTATCCAAGGTCATGGAAATCAAGCCTTATAACACCAATACACAAAGGGTTAGACATACATAAACCTGAAAACTACAGGGGCATCGCTGTTGCCGACTGCATCAGCAAACTGTTCTGTAAGATCTTGAATGACCGGCTGAAATGTTACCTAACTGATAATGACTTTTGGAAATGTAATCAAAACGGTTTTATGGAGAAGAGAAGAACAGATGACAATATCATGATCATTAATACCATCTTCCAAAAGTATGTAAAAGATGGAAAAAAGAGACTGTATGTTGCCTTTGTTGACTTTCGTAAGTTTTTTGACTCCATAAACAGACAACTGTTATTGTACAAGCTACTTCAATGTGGTACCACAGGAAAGTTTTACAGCGTACTAAAATCAATGTACACTAACTGCCTCTACAGCGTTAAGACCGATTGTGGGATAACAAAAGAGTTTGAGTCTACAACAGGAGTAAAACAAGGGTGTTCATTAAGTCCAACCCTGTCCAACATCTTTCAAAATGATTTGCACGACATCTTTGATGAAGAATGTGACCCTGTAGAACTTGATCAAACATACTTCAGCTCCCTTTCCTGGGCAGACGACCTAGTACTTGTATCCCAAAGTACTGAGGGTCTACAGGCATGTCTAAACAAACTCGAAAACTACTGTGAGAAGTGGCACCTGAATGTGAATGTTAAAAAAACTAAAGCCATGGTTATGTCACTGGGGAATCCAAAAATGCCATCCCTCAACTTTGGTGGTGAAACACTAGAATGTGTTAAGTCATACAAATACCTTGGGCTTGTACTATCCAGTAATGGGAACACCTCAAAAATGGTTAATGATAGAGTAACAAAGGCAAAAAGAGCAGTGTTTGCAATACGTCAAGCAATTGCCACTACCCAGAATGTATCAACCAAATTAGCACTTTCATTATTTGACAAGCAAATAGAACCTATACTACTCTATGGTAGCCCCATATGGGGCATACCCACAAGCAACTGTTCTCTAAAATTTGTAGGTGACATGTTTGACTCCAGCAACAACAAAAATACTGCATACAAATACCTACAATCAATTGATGTAACTGATGTAGAAATTGTAACATACAGACGCCTAAGGGCTCATCATAATGTAACAGTCACGGTAAAAAACATCTCCGATAAAATCAAGATTGTCAGCAACTATTTGAAATCCCCAGCAACCTTCACCCTTGAAGAATTACATAATGATACACCAAGTACTGTTGACAGGATGCACTCCAACTTCTGCAAGTTCACCTTAGGTGTCTCTAAATATGCAAGTACTAAACTATCTCTAAGCGAACTAGGGAGATACCCTCTCCAAATCAGGTCAACTATATTAGGCATATTATACTGGTTACGATTAGAACAAGGCACCGAGAGCATCCTTTTGAACAAAGCATTTAGCACTATGAAACAAGGAAATCACCCTTGGCTGCAAAACATACAATCTCTTCTGTGGCAAATAGGGCTAGGGAACATCTGGCTTCAGCCAAAAATATGGGACAAAAAATCATTGAAACATCTTCTAGCAGGAAGACTCAAGGATATATTTATCCAGACTTTTGATGCATATTGTCACAACCCTGAAAACAATGACAAATATAGAGTAATTAACAGCTTGTACCAACAGAATCCATACGAAACAAAACAGTACTTGACCAGAATACAATCCGCCAACATCAGAAATGTGTTTACTAGGCTGAGAATTGATACTAACTGTACCTCTGACAGTCTGAACCGGAGTTTCAGAAAGAACAATGTAGAAGACCCTCTATGTAAAGAATGTAACAGCACACAGTCTGTATCACATGTACTATTTCACTGTAAAAACAGAGACCTGATTAGTAATAGAAATCTGTTTGAGAGCAAAATCAGTAAATAAGTACTTTCTTATAATACACTCTCAGAACAGGAAAAAATGATAGTTGTCTTGGACCTCCAACCTGTATGTAAAAAAGAGGAGGAAGACAACGCAATTGAATCCATTTGTACGTTTGTTAAAAATGCATATCGAATTGTACAATGCCTACCTCAGTGACAAGAATGTATTGCTTACATTAGTCAAATAAAATTACTTACTTACTTACTTACTACTTACAGTCACGAGGCAATGAACGACCTGATCGCCCTCATGGGGTCCATGACCGACGTCAAGGGTAACATCCTCATCCCGGGCATCCACGACTCAGTGGCCCCGGTGACTGACGACGAGAAGAAGCTGTACGCCGACATCGACTTCGACCTGGAGGACTACCGCTCCGACATGAAGCACGCGCAGCTGACCAAGGCCACCAAGGAGGAGCTGCTGATGAACAGGTGGAGGTTCCCCTCCCTCTCCCTCCACGGTGGGTCAGCCTTGGTCTTAGCAGTATTAATTTTGTGAGGGATTTATGATTAAGCGAAATACATTTTCATCAGGGTTGGAGAGAAACATGTGATTTCAGGATTCTGTTTTTATATAAATAATATTTGCTTGTATTACATATTTTCCAAACTTTGAATCCATGTAGGGAAAAATTTGAAATAAAATTACGGTTTTCCAATGTATTAGCAAGTCATTTTACGTAGTAAAGTTCCCGGTAAGTGACATATCTCAAGGGGAACTGGAGTATTTAAACCAAATTCAAATTAAAGATCTTTTCTCAACACACGCAAAATTTCCAAATATATCAACTAACATGCTTCAAACCCCGATTGCAGGTGTGGAGGGTGCCTTTGACGGGGCCGGCGCTAAGACGGTGATCCCCCGTAAGGTGATCGGCAAGTTCTCTATCCGTATCGTGCCTGACATGACCCCGGAGGAGGTGGAGCAGAAGGTTAAGGCGCACCTGGAGAAGGCGCACAAGGAGCGCGGCAGCCCCAACCCCATCAAGTAAGGATCTATCTTACTTAATAACTAACGTCATTGTCAGGGTTGGAAGGGTGGGTCCGGGATGCCATTCTCTCTACTTTTTTTTTTTTATTTTATAAGTTTTGGTGATTCTGTATTGCACTGAGAAATTTTCCTACATGCCTCTCATATCCCTATTGAGTATCTTTATTTTAGTTCAAATGTGTTTGAAAGCACATTTGAGGTCAGGACCCTAATCCCACATGTTATCGTCTCAGGAAATAATAGGAGCCTGGAGAGGCGGTTTCCTACTTTTTCAATTCAGAGTGGTGACTGTGGTTCTAGAATGGCTGGTTTTCGGGGAATTGACGTGATTTTCGTACTTGCTTGTTTATGGTCATCAGATATCTTCGAAAAAAAAGTGAGGATCGTATACCATTGTGTCCCAATTCCCTACAATAACTGTCTTGCCACAATTCAGCTTGATAGAAGAAGGATGAGGATAATATCAAACGAGATAGTTAGCTTAGAAAAAACACATCACGTTGCTAGTCGCAAACAATCCTAAGCAAAGCTTAACATTAAAGTTTTGCATTTATCAATAGGGTGCCCACACGTTTTTGTAAATTACTTTAAGAGCTTTTTAAGACGAAGGGTTTGGGAAATTAAGACCTATCGACTATGCTCTAAGAACAAAATTCTAAACATATCATTGGATATAAATTAATGGTAAGAAGCTTGTTGAAAACGATATTTTTGCAATAAATTACATTTAAAACCTTTTTAAGACTTCTAGCTACAAAACTCTCCAATTTAAGACATTTTTGTAGCCCTAACTTTGAGAAAATCTTTATAGAACTCTTTAAGACTTGTGTGAGCACCCTGATAATAGCGAACCAACGTTTTCCCAGTCGCGAACTTTCAGTATGATTTTGAGAAAACAGAAGAGGATTTCATCAGAGGTAATTATATTATATATCCCCTTCCGTCATAATGGGAGGGTTTGTCGTTTGACATCTTGATAAATCGTGTTTGAAGTCTATTTCTTTAGTTCAATGTTACGCCTAGGTCTGTTTTCAAAAAGCAGACAATTTATGATTTACACATTATTTTGGGCTATGCAAAAGGATTTTTAAATCACGAAAAACTGAGGATAATGTATGAGAAAATAATTCAAAAAGATGTATTATCTCATTACTTTCCTCAATAGTATATTCCTCTCATGTGTCCTCTCAAAACAGAATTGTTTAATAGGTTTTTCGAGAAATGAAAATACCAAATCCAAATAGAGCAGATTATACTGAAAAGTAAAATGTAAAAACATTCCTGAAGTGAAAAGTACTCGAGGATTTGAAATATGTAATTAAACACTGACTATCTTGGTTTCAGAGTGTCCATGGGTCACGGTGGCAAGCCTTGGGTGTCTGACTTCACCCACCCACACTTCCAGGCCGGGATCAGGGCTACAAAAACAGGTAAGCAGGAGTTAACAGGGAAAACACAAAAAACAATGTGTTACAATACAGTTATGTACCAAACCTTGAAACTAGTAAGAAAGAAAATGTGAGTGGATTGCTAGTGCTAGTATGTCAATGTGGGAAAGTAAAGAAGTCAGCCTTTGAAAGTGCCATATCACAGAATTCCCTATTTTCCATATTTTTGGAGTAGAATCTCTGCATCCATTAAGCAAATATTAGGCTTTAAGAAGTGCTGTTCTCCTTAGATATCCTCTGACCTTTCATTGTCTATACCTTTCAGTGTATGGTGTCACACCAGACCTGACCCGAGAGGGCGGTAGTATTCCTGTGACCCTGACGTTCCAAGACCTGACGGGAAAGAACGTCATGCTGCTTCCTGTTGGGGCCTGTGACGACGGAGCTCACTCCCAGAATGAGAAAATCAACAAAGTCAACTACCTGAAGGGAGTAAGTTATAAGCTTTTATGGCCCTATTTTGGAGGTGTAAAGAAACTGCATCTACTGCTCTGATTATGTACACACAGAATATACCAAAGTAAATCCTTGCTACAATTTTTGAGGCTCCTATCTGAGATGGTCTGGATAATTGACCCACACAAAAATGCTGTTTGTTCGGAAAATACATTTTTGCTGAGAAATAAAATGAAATTAAGCTCTTATCGCCATCTGATACTCTCTGATTATTTGTCTTTTCTTCTTTTCAGACAAAACTGATCGCTGCTTACATTGATGAAATGGGACGCATTTAAAAAAGAAAACAGAAAATAATTCTTTGCTTTAGGAAAAGGGTGCCGTATTGCCTTAGAATATAAGGAGATTGGATGCTACCGGACCAAAGAAGCTGCTTAAGATTAACAAAGATAAAACAATATCATATATTGTGTGAGAAGTACCCCGAGATGTATTTTCTGCAGAGGCTTACCAAAAATTAAGTTTTCTGTCCATAGGTGCAATTTGTTATGTATATATTGCAATTTCGCAGGACTCTCTAGTCTTTCTAGGTGGATTGAAAAAGATGAATATCAATTCAATGTACTTATGATCGTCAGTGCCATGAGCGATTTATCTTTTCTTGGATATATGAAAATATGACTGAAATAAAGATGCTGAATTTGTATATTGTGTTTTATATTCTTATTTATCAATATTATGAACGTCACCAAAGAGATCAATATTAAACGTACTGAACTATTTAATGGTGATAGCGAAACGAAGACATTTAATCCAAACATGGTTGTCAGCGTAATCTGGCGAGTTAAATGTAAAAAGAGGAGACATGCCCGGGTATGTAGGACTTTGTTAGGAATTGTCTGAATCTTAAATATGGCAGGGAAACGGATATCAAAATTGAGAATTAGAATACCTTTGCCGTGAAGAGTTGATAGAATACAGAATCCACAGGCAGTGTTATCGCGTCCAAGCTGATCTACCTATACTATAGATGTTAAACACAGCGATGCCATTCTTCCTACTTTTGTAGGATTTTCTACTTTTTCAAAAAAAGGAAAAAGTGTTAAAATCCCTACATCTTTCTATTAAACACTCATTGCCCTATTACTTAAGGTCAATTATAAGCTAATTTTTTTATCTAGAATAGATTAGTATTATATGCCTCAATTTCCTACTTTTTGTAGGAACTCTCCTGAACACAGTATATGATCTTCCTACTAGAAAAGTAGGAATTAGTTCAGCCTTTCTGTCACCAAGAACGCTAATTGCTCGTGTTGGGCAGCTGCACCCAGCTCAAACGTACTCCCGATGCATAGTGTAATACGGCCTTTAGTGATACACTGAGTTGAATTATGAAAAAAAAATACATAATTACAATGAATGATATGTCAGAGAGTGGACATATCTAACAACATTTGAAAGTGGCATTTGCTTCTCCTGTGAGTTTTGGTAATAAGTGTATCAGATATAACGCATGTACTCCTTCTCCAGGGTCCTTTACCAGCACGGTGCTAAGGCATGGGTCACCGACTTCAACCACCCCCACTTCATGGCCGGCAGGAGAGCAATCAAAACAGGTAAAGTACGTCATATATTGAGAGAAGAATGATAAGCTTCAGTGTGGCTATCATCCCATTTATGAAAAATGTCTAAATCGTAATATAAAATTATAGCAGTAATTTCGATAGTTAAATTTAATGTGTATACCTTGATATATACATTCAGGGGGATGTAATTCAGGGTCGATAAAAAAAATCGTAAAGAATATAAGTAAGATCTATGTCTATTTCAAAATGCTGTAAAACGTCATCTAAGCATTATTTAACCAGTGGAGGTGTTGAAGCTAACAAAAACTGAAAACCGAAAAAATCTGAAAGCTTACATCCCTGTACATTCATATTTATATACAGTATGAGATGGTTTGGTTTCCCTTTGGCAGTGTTTGGGATTGAGCCAGATCTGACACGTGAAGGATGCAGTATTCCCGTGACCTTAACATTCCAAGACCTGACAGGAAAGAACGTCATGCTACTTCCTATTGGGGCCTGTGACGATGGGGCTCACTCCCAGAATGAGAAAATCAACAAAGTCAACTACCAGAAAGGGGTAAGTTACGAAATGCTATGTGAATAATGGTAACCTTTCATCTAATTCTTATTAACACATCTGTCCAGTAATACATGAACATCTCACATGCTCTAATGATGTGCTATACAGGATTTATAGAATGGTATGTTTACATCTCCGATTTAGGGAGAAGTTGACCACTCAAATTTCCCTGTTCCACAACAGATTTTCAGTCAGGTTTTCCCAGATTTATCTTGATAATAAAAATGTGCAATCCCGACATTATTACTACCGATGCATAAAGATTTAACTGAGAAAACTTAAATCGTTCTATTGAAAGTCTAGCATTTAGTAATCAGGAAAACTAGAATTAGGAAAATAAACTTGTATTTTTCGTTCAGTAAGCGCCCTATCATGATTTGAGACATTTCGAGGGGTTGTTCGTGCAGTCATTGCTAATGAACCCTGAACACAAAGCAATTCACGTTTCTGTTTTTCTGTTATTTTGCAGACGAAAATGATTGCCGCCTACATAGATGAAATGGGCAGAATTTAGGCACAGCAGTTCGTAAAACTCGGTCTTTCATTTTCCACTGAAGCTTAAAAACAACAGTATTGGTACAGTTACAAATCGAATATTGATTACGTTTTATCGTCTGTTATACAAATATTCAAGAATGATATTTGGTTAACAGGGATCAAGCATTTATCAAAACAAATAATAAACAAATGTCATAGTTATATTTGACTTATATTTTATTGGCAACAACATCAATTTGCATAGCCTTATATCAACATCCTTCGTTGGTTTTGGTTTTAGTAGACATCAAGTCAATCCAGCAGCTATACACGTAGATATGTGTCACTGACTATAAATCCCTATTAACATTTATCACAGTTGGAGATCACAAAATATTATACATGACCACGACTGCAATACATTTATACTATAGTTAGACTTCAGTTCAGCTTTCTATAGAACCTTATATATAGCTCGTGAAATATTTAGATTTACACCAACGCTAATCTGGACATCTATGAATCAGATGTCCAAATGTCGTTCCAACAACAGTGGTTTGTGATCAAATAATCGTTCTAATGCCCAAGCGATTCGGGAAATAAATACGTTGAATCAAGGTCAAAAGTGTTTTCACTTAAACAGTGACTTCACCTAAATAAATAATTTAACTTTGATATATGAAAACATAACGTATATATACAAACCTTAAACTCATGCATGTCTTTTATCACAGATCTTTACATAAATCAGCGCAAACATTAAAGTTCTCATTATAGTTTTTGTGTGGTTTTATTAAAATGAAATGAAATATAATGATCAAAATTCATAATCCATATACATATCAAAATTGATCAGACGAAAACTGCCTATAGATAAATTTTGTATCTGTCATAAAATAACTAATTTTCACCTTATCATAAACAATATACTCTATTGATTTCATACTTAGAACTAGAGACAGACTAGTTTGTGCATTTCAGACTGTTGTAGTACACATCGTTCAACTATAACATTAATGATTAAGTCTGTGTTACCCTTGTTACTCAATATTCCTGATAGTCATATATACAATACATATATACAGAAATTAGATTTTCCACTGTGTATACACTCAAAGACCATTGAATATCACTAAAGAGAGGACTCCCGTTGTATCAGCAGTATAACCAAAATCAACAGAAATCATCCCAAGATGTGTGGAAATTATACATTTGCAAACTTTATGTACACCGAAGTATAAAAGACAAAAATGCAATACCGCATTTGTTTCATAATATACATTATTCCCTTCTTGCTTTGCATTTGGATACAGAGTACCAATATACTCTTAGTGCGATACACCAAAATGATTATTGGTGATAGTTTTGACCATTGCTGGTGGAAAACAGTATGAATTATATACAACATCATAGAGTGAAGGTTTGACCAATATCAATGCATGTTCATAATGCATATCACTCGGGTGTGGTTTATAATAATACATTTTAATGATTGGTAATAATGACTCTTTGCTTTGGTAAGGAAGCACTTACTGAAAAGATTGACCATTGATGTAATGACTATCACATCACCGATAATGAGTGAAATAACATGATATATCATGGAACATGACTATTTCGGCTAGGCGGTAGTATACCGTATAATCGTTATCTTTTTACAAACATCAATCAGCTTTTGATATCCCAGCATTTTTACCTCATTCAGCAGCAATGAAACAGTTGGAAATATTTTCTCAGCTCTAACTCCACATTAAAATCATCAAGATCTAACAAATGTTCTGTTAAGGTCTTCATGGAATTCCGTTTAAATGCCAAGATAACAAAGAAAACTAAATATATGCAAGATCATGTGAAGAACAAAGAAACGCCTTCATGCTTTAACTAGATGTACCCATCTTATTATGCAAAATACCATTCACATGAGATTCAAAAGCCAGTTGCCAGTACAGTTTCCCTTGGTATAAAAGCACCTTTTTTAATGTACAAAAGAGTATCTTTACAATCCTGTAAAATTCACAGAATATATCAATCTTCTGTACGCATACCTTTCCTGTACCGTCCATTTGACATACATATAGATTTTTTTTCAAAGTTTCCTGGCACTATCTCCTTGTGTGATAACAGTACTGTTAAAACAGTGCGACCATCACCTTTTCTTCTTTCGTCGCACAAATGGATGTCGAAGGAGGTCGGTTGCTGAAGGTCTCAGGTTCTGGTCTCGGGTCATACACTTGGACACAAAATCGCGCGCTTCCACAGAGAACTTGTCGGGGAGACCTGGGCAGTCGCGCTCGGAGCCGATGGCAAAGATAGCCGCCATAGGGGGGACATCGGCCCTAGAAAGACAAGGGGTAATGTTAGACATATATCTAATATCTAAAACACAGCATCGTAAATAAAATATTTGACACAAAATTTTGATATCTAATATCTACATGGATTATTTATGCACTCCTGTAAGCATTGTTACACGAATATTTGATAATCAGAATCCATATTTTCAAGCACGGGTTGAATAATCTGTTTGTTAATTTAAAGCATTTACAATTGTATCATCTTTTATGAGGTATATATACTCATGCTGTACTTGCATATTGAACATGCATGACAGTGAGACGCTTCTAATTAAATTGACAAGTACTACCAAGGTATATCCGACCAGAGTATACCTGGAGCCCATCCACCTTTCCCACCAACCTGCAGTCCTCTACTCTGGCTACCTTTTGGGACCTTTGGGCCACTTTATCAAACATATTTACTATGGGAAACTCCCAAAGAATTGTTTCAAATTTATGACACCAGGACGGCGCGACTTTATCGAAAAAGATTTATAGACCTTTCTTATTAGCTACTGACACAATTTGCACAAACCAACATACATGGATATATGCATCCCTAGTAACCCTGGCTAAAAAGGCAGTTGGAATCAAGGCATCTATGGAAGCGCTCACTGCGCAGGCTCGTGAAAAAGGTGTATATTTGACCTTATCTTAAATATTTCAGATGACCACCTACACACATCCCCATGTCCCATACCCTGTATTTCTGACTCCACTCACCATGGCGGCTTCCTTGTGGCCATCTCATACACAGTACAGCCGATACTCCAGATGTCCGACTTGGTGCCGTAACCGGTCTCCCGGACCACCTCGGGCGCCATCCAGTACGGCGTTCCCCGCATCGACTTGAGCAGGCGGTTATTGCTGTTGTTGAGCGAGTTAATATTGAGGCATAACCGTTTGGCACACCCAAAGTCAATGAGTTTGATGATTCCGTTATGCATTAGCATGACGTTGCCACCTTTGATATCTCTGTAGAAGGAACACAAAGGCAGAGGTTAGTTTAAATTTCGCTCACTCTTTTCTTCTAAAGGATATTTTGATAACTATGTTTAGAAATATTTGCTCTTCTTTTTATTTCGAGTTCTAACACGTATTATATAAGTGAGCAAATAACAACTTTTTTTCTGGCTGCAGTTTTAGTGAAACGTGTAAGAGCAGATCATACATACTCAGTGTCCTGTTGTTTTTGTTGTTGCTACTGTGAACCCATCAAAGTTAGATACTCGTTATTTTTCAATATTATTTATCTAGAATACCTCAAAGGCCCACCTGTGAATGACGTTATTCTGGTGCAGGTAGACGACCCCCTCCAGTATCTGGCGGGTGTAGTGACAGAACACTTCCTCCTCCAGGGCGCCAAACCGAGCCAGCAGGTTGGCGATCGACCCTCCGGGGATAAACTGCATGAAGATACTCACAATGTTGTCCTCCAGGCTGGTGCCCAGGTACCTGTGAGGGGAAATGAAGGTATTTGTTTCAAATCATCTTAAATTTATAGGATTTACTGACAAAAAATGACTCTTGAATGATTTATTAGCTAATGTTTTTTTCCCCATTTAGCTTAGATTTATTAGCTAATCGTTCTGTAGGCTAAATATTAGATCCTCTTCATGTTGTCATTTGATATTTTCCATTTGTCAATCTGATGTTCACGTTGAATTTCTTGAGTTTTTACAGGATTCGTATGTTCAGAACTAGAAATCACTTATTATGTATTTCGAGAAATCTCTGTTGAAAATGTTAATATTCTTGTAGAAAAGTGAACAACAATGACCTACCCTTCACTGGTTAATTTTTAACAAGAAATCTTTTTGACTAAACTTAGACTTTGAGGAATTTTTAAGGACACTTACCCAACAATATTGGGGTGTTTCAGAGTTTTGAGGAGTTCAACCTCTTCTTGGATCTTCTCGTACTCCACCTCCGCCTGTTCCATGTCGTTGATGTTCAGTTCGATTTGTTTGACCGCGATGAGCTCACCACCGTTAGTCAGCCCACACCACACCTGAAACATCAAACAACAATTAATTTAGTTTTTTTACAACTCACTATCGTAAGAACCAAACATAATGAATAAATTGAACAATTCGACTGAAGTGGCTGAGCCAAAGTAGGGTTCCGAAGTTTGAAAGTAATTTGAAACTGAAGTGAAGTACTCATGAAATTGGGTTAAGTTAAATATGTATTTTCAGCACTATAACTGGAAGACATTTCAACTTTTCATAAAGTATCATCCAATGGTAGGTACTATAAATATTTGTAGAATTGCATCCTTACCTTTCCATAAGCACCTTTGCCCAGCATATTGCCTCTCTTCCACTGTATGGTCTCCACGTCTTCACTAACGAAGGAGTCATTAGCTGACATGGCACTGGAACAACCTCTTGAACTGTGTCTGCCTATACGACTTGTCACAACCTTTAAAGAATGAAAGGACCTCATAAGCTCTATAGGCAAAATAAAACAAATAGTACGCTGTTCTTATTAGAGGTCTGAAAAACACGAATTATTTTCCAATATCAAAAAATAGTTATATGAAATACTAAGCTTGATATGAGATGGGTACTTTTTTTTATATCTTTATCGGAAAAAAGCCATAAAATCTGAAATTCCATGGAAACTGGCAACCATGTTTTAATAAGCCGTCATTGAAGTTGGTGTATCGACGTTCTTCTATATTGTTGAACAATTATTTATCTATTCAAAACATATCTGATATAAGTCTATCTATTCAAAAATAAAACTCAGGAATGCATTATGTGTCTTCATAAATGTTATGTGTTGATACGTGGCTAAATGAGCTGAATGATGCTTCATTAAAAAAAAAATTGTCTTCATAAATATCCAAAAGATAACTGAGGTATTTTATTAATAGAGAATAGAATCTAAGATACTTAGATAAGGCAAATCATATTGCTCTTACCCGTCCGTCCTTTGGAACCAGCCCCTCGTCCTGCTCACTGAAGTTGGACGCTACACTCATGGCGTCCGAGTGGAAATCGGACCCGGCGATGGACAGATCTGGGAGGAGTTCAAGGGGCTGGAATATAAAGGTCATAATGTTAGATGTGGCTGCGTTTTTACCTTATTTGAAGCAGTAGCATCAAATGATCACACAAGCGCATGAAGCGATCACACTAATGGTTCATCTTATATCACGCTCAGATATTGATATATTTCCTTCATCCAACTTCAATCAAGCACACCAGAGAACATTGATCAATGTTTTTTTTTTTTTTTTTTTTTTTTTTTTTTTTGTCTTGCACAATGATTATTGTTTGTGATATAACCATTACCTTTACAATGAAATAAGTTTCAAATTTGAGCGTGCAGTAATGGTGGTAAAATCTGTGCATCTTTGCACAGTGTGAGAAAACCCACGTATAGTCTTTTCTGCTCGAAAATGTCTTATTTGGTTTTGATAAGACCTTGTAACTTTTATTGTTATTAAGATACAAGCCAAAATCGCAGCTTTAAATCATTTTTAGTAACTTGCACGGAAGAAGCAGACAAGATAAAAGTATCGCATTCTATAAGTTGATATAAAAATAAAACGAAAATAGAAAGATAATAATCATCTTTCCCATAATCAAAAAATGTCAAAACAAGGCGAACTTTTGGGGCAGAATGAAACTTTTGAGGTAACTTTTTTCATGTAATGCCCCCCCCCCCCCCCCCCCACTAGAACGAATGATGCAAGTTGTGGACTTATTACCAACAAAATTATGAAAAAATGAGTCTGACATGGACAATGGAAAGTTTTATCTGGAAGATTATTTCTGTTATGAATTCGCGTCATGGCTATATTAAGTGCGTAGCATCATGAATTTTGACATTGTGACGTCTTGTAACGTTTTTCCCCAACAGTTCCAAAGGCTCCTATTCCCTGCCCAACACACTGCAGATGTGTGTTTCATAAGCTGACTCTTCAAACATTCACAAACGTTATTTAGATGAAATACTTTTGGAATGTCTAGGTGATCCATCTCCTTGGAGAATCTGACATGTCCTTCCCTTCTGCCTTGTTTTACAGGCTTTGTATGCCGACCCTAAAGTACAAGATTACCACCTTTTTACTATAACTATAAAAGTGATGATAAGTGACAATTTAAAAAAGTAACTTCTGGCGCATCATACTGTCTTACATTAATTTTTAAAATAACTCATCAATGTTTGGACCATGTGAGAATATTTTACCTGTCTTTACTTCTGAAAATAATTATTTGCATACCTGGTAGAAATTAAATCAAATAGGTACTTAGCCCTTCTGTCGCCTTTTCACTGTACCATATATAACCGTGCTACTCTTTTTACTGTTTACAATACCTTTGAATAACTATCTAGATTAATCTATAATGTTTGTAAAACATCCTTTTTGTTATCAGAAATAAGAGGGATTCATCCTATCGCCAGAAAATTATCATTTCAGTTTAAAACTTCATTTTTTACTCTCTGTATTAGTGTAATCTCTCAAATGCACTTTACTTACCTCTTCGTTCGAATCCTCTACGGGTACGGGAATAACTCGTTTGCCGTCTCCATCTTTCCAGCTGTCCAGTTTCCGTACAAATCGTGGAGACCTCTCTGCGCCCGACGACCTCGACTCTGACGTTTGGGAGGGTTTAGGTGGTAGAGGAGGCTTATTCTTGGTGCTGCTGTTCTTGTTCTCACCTCGACTGTTATGGTTTTCATCATGCCCCAGTGAAATGGACAACTCCATTTTCCTAAGACTGTTCACGAATTTCTCAAACTCTTTCTTTTCCTCCACGGTTAAAGGACCGACTGGAGGGTCTTCGGTGATTTTATTAAGTTCAGAGCCTTCCTCTGGGTGTACATTTTTCTGTACTGGAACTTCGCAAAATAATTTACCATTCTGGCTTTTGCTCAGTCCTGATTGTAATTTATTGCGGGCTTCGATTGACATTTGGCGTAGCTCTTCCTGAGTTCGTTGCGGTTTGTGATCGTTGTCTGATTTCTGAGATTTCAGCGACAAGGAGAGTGACGGATGTGGGGTACTTTTCAGAATCTCGTCGATCATAGCGTCGATCTCCGTGTCTTCATCTTTGCTGACCGTCCTTTTTACCCCGGCTTCCTTTTGGGTTACTTGTGTATCATCGGAGGTACCTTTTTGAGTATCTTCTATGAGTTTTTCAGGGACTTCTGATACGGGTAGAGGGGCTAGCTGTCTCTCAAGCTCATGTTCTGTGGGTTCATCATCAGATGCTTCAACGACTTCATCAGCAGCGTCAGCCTTTAACGATGTCTCTTCATTTTCTTCTTTACCTGACACCACTGTTTTTGCCACCTCTTTGCCGGCCTCCTTCTTATTCGTAACATTTTGTTGGGATTTATTCCTTTTCGGCGGTATTGGCCTAGTCTCAACTTCTTTCACTACTTCATTTTTGTTCATCTTTGATTTCCTCGGCGGTGGCTGAGGGGCTGAAACACCTTGCTGGTTGACGGACTTGACAACTTTCTTAGGTGAGGCAGCGGGGGTGGTTTTTGGGGTCTGTTTGGGGGTGTTCACTGGGGTTTGTTTGGGGGTGCTCCCGGGGGTTTGTTTAGGGGTAGTACCCGGTGTCTGTTTGGGGGTGTTCCCCGGGGAGGTTTTAGGGGTGACCACAGGGGTAGACTTTGGTGTGGCACCAGGAGTCTGTTTTGGTGTTGCACTTGTTGTTGACTTTGGTGGTTGTTTTGGTGTCACAGCTGATTTCTGACCAGGTTTTGTTGGAGCTGCAGATTTCCGAGCCGATCTTGGCGAAACAGCTGTTTTTGTAACAGGTTTCGCAGAATTTGGAAGTGTTACTGAAGATGTTGACTTGGCGCTATGTTTTTGTGATAAAGGTGTCGATTTGGGAGGGTTACCTTTTGGTGACTTTTTAGGATTTTGAGTGGCACTTTTCTCGAGGTTTCTGGATGTTCGTTGCCTATTCCAGTGCATCACCCCCTTTTTGTCAAATGCCGACAACGAGAGTTGATCTTCCTCCCCAGAATCATATCCCAATTCAGCGTTTTCTAATTCTGTTTGGTCCTGATCTCCAGCCAATTCTTTATTTCCATTAGGAAGGTTCCTATCGGATTCTATATCATCTTCCGGTGCTTTACCTTCCAAGTCATCAGCTTCCGTCCCTTCTCCATTCAGGGGAGTTTTCGTCGGTGAAAGAACTTTATTTTTGGGTGCGTCAATCAAAACTCCATCGACAATCCTGGGCGTTAGATCAAATATGACCTCATCCACCGTGTCCTCCGCCTCGGGCAAAAAGTCAAAGATGTCGTCCTCAGTTTCGTCTCCAGTATCAGAATCCATATCCATGAGCTGGCCGGGTAGCTGGAGGTATCTGTTGCTCTCAGTATCCTCCGGCCGGTCAGTTAATTCTGAAAAGGACGTAGGGTCGTCGAGGTAGTTGGGGAGGACTGTGAGCCTTGGGGTTGGCTCGTCCTCGTCAGTATCATAACTCAGGCTGGGTCTGGCGTTGTTGTATGCTGGTTGTATGGTGTCATCTTCATTACAGTCTGTTCGTATCTGCCAGCCAAGCCCTCCAATATAAGCCACGTTATTCAGCTCAGGATGATCCGGCATTAACACCTCCACCTTGTTCTTATCCTTCTTCTTGGTCTTTTTGGTCTTTTTCGAGCTCTGAGCCCGGGGACTTTTTGACCGTGGACTTTTTGGCCGCGCCCCCTTTTTGGTGGCGGTATTCCCCTTGACTTCTTTGCTCTTCCAGACAGAGTTGCGTTGCACGGCCGAGGGCTGGCGCTCTTGGGCCTTTCGTTTGGTGGCTGATTTGCTCATGCGGGGAGCCGGGACCCTTTCTGGTTCTGTCTGTTTTTGCTGAGCGTGTATCGTGGCGAAGGGGTCCCAAATCACCGGGCCGTTATGTTCGTCTTGGATAGGCTTCTCGGCAAGTTTAACTTCAGATATACTAGCCAACGATTTGCTGACTGTATCCGAGCTCTTCCTGAGGTCATCGGGAGAGGGGGCTTCTATAGGGGAAGCCTCTTTCACTTGGATTTGTTTCACTTGTGGTGCAGATATGGCCACGTCTTCCTTGGCCTCTAAGTCTCCAGGTTGAACAGTGTTAATGTCTGGGATAGTGGTCAGATCAAACTGATTCTGACTCTGACTGGTTAAAATAATAGAGGGTCCTGTGGTCACTGGCTGGGCTTGGGGGACTGCGGAAGGTCCATCATTTGTCACCGCACCTGTTGTATTAGTATTACTACTACTCAGTTGGCTCTGGATCTTATCGTTGGCCATATTGTAGCTGCCCATCGCTTCTTTTTGCGCCAGGTATGTGGAAAGTCTAAAACTGGTCGTCTGAGTAACAACCTTTTTAGGTGCGGGTGTTGCGACTGTGGGACTGCTCCCTTTCTTGTTGTTGACCCCTGGTTTGACTGCTGTGGGTTTTATACTTCGTGTTGGGCTTGGTATTGGCCTCCCTGGTGGTGGGGGTCTGGCGGGTGCTTCTTTATTCGACCCCGCTGAACTTGAGCTGGATACGCTGGAGGCCGAAGGGGTCCTGGACCTGGGCGGGGCGACTGGTCGTGGTGGGGCGTGTTTCGGAGTCAGTGAACCCTCCGATGACTTCACGGAAGCACTATTTTTGTTCAATCCCTGAACTTCAGCTCGTTCCTTACCAGCAGACCCCGGGGCTGGCGGGCGTTCTGGTGGAACAGCTCTTTGTCCTTGGCTTGTTTTGGGATCACCAACTGTCTGTTCTTTACTGGTTGAAGGTGCAAGTTTGATTTTGAGGACTGCTTTCTGTGTGTTGTTCCCATGCGGTGAGCTTTGTCCAGTGCGACTAGCTTGTCGTGGTACGTAATAATTCTGGTGCGTTGACGCATCATTACTATTGGTATGCGGAGCAGGCGCAGGAGCATTGGGCTGGTTTGGCGCGCCTTCACATTTTGGCTGCTTTGCTGGTGCACCTGGCACCGAGGTATTACTTCGTGCAGGAGAAACACTACTTTGTGGTTCAACATTCACATTTCCTTGCAGCTGCGAGGAATAGACTGTCACATGATCCTTCGAATCATTCCCACGTTTCTGTTGCCCTTCAATCGAACTCTGAGCATTATACAGTTTCTTAGCCGCATTCTCCTTCGCGGCTACTTTCAATTTTTCTCGCGGATCATCCGTGTTTTTCCACGATTTTGAGGGACTGTTATTCGGGGAAATTTTCCTATTTTTGCCTTGCTGGGATTCAGTATGGGCCTCTGCCTGTGTTGTACCGTCAGATGAAGTAGCACTGCTACGGTTAGACCCAGAGGTGGTGTCCTCCTTGTAGCCACTGTCATCTGAGTGTCCCACACGAGTAGAGGCTATGTTGAACTGGCCCTGGTGCAGCACCGACTTGGGCCGGACCAGGTTGTTTACGTCGTTAACTGCGAGAACCACCTCACTGCGGTAGGCGCGGTTGTCTACGGGCTGCAATAAGTTGGTATCCATTTCCTCGTCCGTCCGCGGCGAATTTTCCTGTTAAAAGTAATATAAGGAAATCATTAGAAAAGTATTTTTTACTAGATAAAAAAAAAGCATTTAGACTTTAGAAAGTTAGATAGATAAAAGCAAGTTATTTAAATTTAATCTAATGAAAGGAACAGTCCATCTGTTCCAATATTAAATTGTCGTTCAAGACGTATTTGATTTAGGTTGATTTAGGATGATCTTACAGCATTAGAAATATTGAAATCTGTTTACGGATTCCTATAGTATATTGTTGGTCGTACTATCTTACGTCGATGGCTTACCAAACTTAATCCCTAACTTTCTGTTACAAAACTTAAAATTGTAAAGATGAGAACCTAAAATATGATCATACCCACATCATAAATTTCTGATGATTCTTGTCAAAACTGAGTAAAAATCTTAAAATTCATAGCAAAACTGCATCCATATTTTGAACTTGCCTTGGAACTGCCCGAGTAGTCATAGTACTCCATGTCCCTGAGTTCGGTGCCGTAGCCCGGGTCTCCGTTCTGCATGTAGACCGGGGTGGGGGGCAGCAGGTGCCGGGAGTAGGGGTGGGTGCCCAGGGCCCCGTCCCCCAGCACCGGCGACAGGCTGCTGTTGAGCAAACGCATCTGGTCTGAAACCATAGAATTATTCAATTTAATTGATTTGCAGATAGGAAATACAGTACATTAGAGTTAAATGGAAGTACAAGGAAAGGAGGTCGCTCATTTATTTATTCAAGGTTCTTTTGTGTTAGGCACCTTTTAAATCCTTCCCAGACTTTCAGTTGTTCATCATGATTATAACATTTATTGTAGAAAAGAATCATAACACATGGAAAGTAACATATAAAACCAAATTGAAGCAATACAATGTATTGTTTAAATATTCTATTTCATATATTTTTGAAACAATAATATTATTAATATTCAAGAAATGCAGTCAAAAGAATCCTCAAGTTGCCATGAATCAACCTCCCGTTTCATCGCTTAAAATAAAGCACTTGGTGACCCAAAGTAAAACCCACCTAAGTCGAGTATGACGTGGGCCGGGCCGGACGCGTTGCTCCTCTCCTCTATAGTGGCCAGTCTCCGCTCAGAGGAGGCCGACAGGGTGCGTACCGACCCGGGCGGTGAGGAGTTGGAGGCCAGGGTGGCGTCGTCCCAGTCGTAGTTAGTCGTAGATAATGAGGTGCGGGAGGAGGAATGGCCTGTGGAAGAAAACGTGCATTTTTTTTTATAAAGAATTTATTTCTATAATTTTTTTTTATATTTTTGATATTTGACATTTATTTCATACTAATCATTTATTTTGCTAATTTTTCCCGTGTGCAATAATAGTGAAATCTATACTTTCATATTTACATAATGTCTAAGATCCAGAAATGTAAAGATATATGAAGTGAGTACATTTCAGAAGAGAATATATACTTGTAAAAAAAAAAAAAAAATACTGCTTCCGAGAAACAACTCGTTCACCTCCACTGCTGTGGCGGTGAGATCTAAAATGTGCAATAATTAGAATTATTAATGTACCTCTGAGGTAGAATTCGTCGCCCGGTTCACCTGCCGACTCACTGGAGAAGCTCCGGTAGAAGTGGTTCTTCTTACCCAACACCTGACCCGTCGGACCCTGAGGGTTTCGCCTCGACCTGAAGAACAGTTAGGGGATATTGTCATTCAGCACTTTAGAATCTACATAAGTGATTCAAGTCAAGATCGATAACAAGAATCTGCAATTTGCGGTTGCTTTATTGTAATTATTTTAGAAAAAGACAAAAGTTTATATCTTAGAAGTATTGTTGATCAAAATTACTACAATCTAATAAAAAAAATGTGACAAAGAAACTAAAATAGTTAAGTTACAAATCTGTCTATATCTAAAGTACTATTTTTGGACCTTTGGACCCTGACAGGTTTAAATTGAAGGTAAAAACAATGTTAATCAATCAATTAAAATACAAATGATGCGAGGAAGTGCGTACTTACCTTGTGTCTTGCACATTATCGTCGAGGTCAAGTCCTAACATGGTGACTGGTATCGAACATTCCCGAGTTATAGTTGGCGTAGATTCTACTGAAACCAATGTTAAAAATTCTTGGAACTTAAGGAACGTTTGAGGTAAATATCCTGTGACTGTCTTGTCTAAATATGATACGAAATATACCCCAACCCGCCTTTGTCTTGCATAGACATTATATGTCTTATATAACTAAAATGATTCAAGCAAGCACCTTAATCCAAAATATCAACCAACTGCTGGAAGATCTTATATTCAAGTTGTGGTTTTCAATGAAAAAAAAACTTTGCAGATCTATCAAATAAAAAAATACGAATACTGTTATCTTAACCCCTTCCACCCCATAAGGCCATATTTGGCCACCACATGGCGGTTACCCATAAATTGGAACCTAATGTTATGGTTATTTTCTAATTGCAAACTGAGTATTTAACCTACAGTCAAAAGGTAAATATCAAAATATTCCTGATGCTCCAAGGAGTCTTTAGCTTTTTATATTATCTTTCATAGATAATTAGTTCTTTTAGAGCACATATTTGAGGACAGGACATCATGCCCAATTTAGAGCAAATATGGCAAAACCTCAAAATTACCCTCTCAATTGCAATAATTAAGTAATTATTTGGAAAAAACATATTTCTTATGTAATTTTATGTGAAAACTTGACTTATGTGAAAATTTACAAAGAATTCAATGGCATTTAAAGAAATAATCAAATTTTCCTGAATGAGGCATTATGGGTAATTTGCAATGGAATGTTTTTTCCGGGAAATTCTACATTAAAGAAAGGTTGTTATGTTACCATGGTTACCGAAAAAAGAATATTAAGGGTCAATGGAACATTTGTCACAGATAATGTAGAAAATATCTTTGTTCACCTAATACTTCAAGCAGGTAGAGAAATAACCTTCTGAATCAAAAGTTATTACATTTCTATCATTTTCTATTATTAGATATGCCTTCTTTTCCTTACTAAATATGGTAAAGCTCAGGTTGCCGTAACATGGACAGTATTATGATAATCAGGACTGGGGTGTTTCTATTATACAAGAGGTAGAGCACTTCATACAACCATATCTTAGCTTCTAAAAGGAATATTTTGAAAAGGTTTGCAGCATTTGAAAGCTTGCTTTCTCTTGTCTACATATATTTTCTACCTTATATTCTCAGGAATAGAGGGTTGAAGGGGTTAAATTTCAGCCATAAGAAAATTGGAAAGTTAAGAATGAAATTATTGAGAAAGTAATACAATTTAAAAAATGAAAGTAAGAGTTTCTCTGTGTACCTACCACTTGACTTTCGCCGCCCAGTCCGCCCCCCGTCATGTCCCTTGGTCTCCGGGCTGAACTTGATCTCCCGCCGACTGCTCTTGTTCGGGGATGCGTTCCGCAGAGGGGACAACCTGTGGCCCGTAATACCACCGGGGGAGGTAGCACTTGGTGTCCTACTCCTCGAGCTTAAAGATAATATAAAATGTAACATTTCTAGATTTTTGTCAGAAGTGACTGGTGAATGGCAACTATTGGGGTACCAGCCCAGTTGTAATGATCTAAAACTTCAGACTTACGCTCAAAATAAAGGAGATTCTATGTCTTTAGCATTGGAACCGGTCTAAGTCAGTACGATGTTCGTCGAAAACAAAGTTAGCGATCAATATGGAGTTGTTTAGATATTAGATTAGATTAATATTGATATACTAACGAATCAGTTAATAAATGTAAAAGGAATGAGACTACGATAAAGGTTTTTTTAATTTTTATTCATTGATTAATTCAGAAATAAATGGAGAAAATGTAGTTTCAATAAGCAAACTCAACAGATAATAATATTATGCAATTACGGTAAATACCCAGGTAGAAAGAGGTACAGAAATAACGTCTCTATTTAGTAGCAACCGACTAGCAAACCCTGATATTTCGCGACGAAATCCATGCCAACAAAACCCTGGACAGGGAGGGAGAACAGAATGTAATATTTTGAAATCTGTCCAGTAAATCTGTCCAGTAAAAACAAAATTAATTTAGAAAAAATATATTACAAAAATTAATTCTTGGGACTCACATCGCGGTGGCGCTGATGACATCCCTCATCTTCAGCTCCTCCGCCTTCCGCATCTGGTCCGCATTACTCAACTGTCGTTGGAGCAGGGTAACGGCAGCCCCTGAAGTAGTAATGTATTGTGCTTTACAATACATGTTGGGAAAACGGAAATTTTATGCAACGTTATTTATGTACAGATTTCTTTTAATATTCAGTACAGAAGTTCCACAGTTGGATCATAGTTCCCAATTTTTTAGGCATTCACATAATTCATATTGATGTAACCTGTACATGTTTAATTCGAGTGACATATTCTGAGTACCTCTTTAATTAGTTTACTTATTAGTAAAATCTTGATAACGGCCAATACACACATACATCAACTGTTTGTGTTAGGTTAGTAAATACGCATTCAAACTGATATTAGAATCTGAATCAACTCAAAAATATGAAAAGAAAATTAAAATAAATTTCTTGTATTATTTTCTTTACTTCGTAATGCAATGAAAGGATTCAAATCAAGAAAAAAACGTGGGCTCAAGAACGTCTGACTTGACGCAAGTTTGTGAATAAAGTTTTCATCAGTCAAAAAAAAATAGAAGAAAATTAGCGTGTGTAGATAACGTTTTGTGCATATTATATGGTTCGAATATACCTTTGTGCATATTATTTTCTCTTAAAACGGGAATTAAAGAACCAAAGCAGGTAAATGTATAATAATGCAACACATCTTTCACAAACTCCAGAGGGAAGATTCTGTTTACTTTTGGCATGAATCTTCCCAACAATCATCAAAGAACCTGAAAGTCATAGATGAAACTTGAGAAAAGTCGAACGAGAAATTTATGAAAAAACAAAACATATTTGAAAGTGAGTAGTACTTCTTTCATGGTCCAGTTATTTGGTTGATATATTTCGTCTCCTTTTGGATAAAAGGAAAGAGAATATCTTATTCAAAATTATCAAATAAATGCCCTTTTTATGATTCATTTGTGCGAGTTTTGTTTTCAATGGAGCCAGAATTCATCAACAGATATCAAAACATGATGTTCTTCTATCTACTCAAGAAGGTGAACGTAGAGCTATTCTTTGTGAATAAATAAATGGTAATAAAATGGATAATTCGTCCATTGATAATGATATTGGTGAACGGCACTGTGATAAAGAATTAAAACATCTTTCCTAAACTGGTGCAAACTGATTCATATCAGAGAGAGTTGCCCTTACTTGAACGTTTGTGTTTCACTGGAAATTCCATTCAAAGAACACAATATGGGATTATCTATCAATATGTTTTTACAACACGAATAGCATCTCTCCTGATAACCACTGAGTAAAATTAGTATGTGCACTACATAGAACGAATACGATTTCAAGGAAACGTTCAATATTGATATCAAATATGTACATGTATTTGTGTGCATGCAAATTTAGGTTGACCCCTAAAAAAATCATAGACTAATAAAGAAACGAAATTCTTTCAAGGCCATATACAACATGAAAATATGAGATTTTGAATTGCAACAAAAAGAGCTATCGCCCCTTAAATTTTCTGACAAACGTTCTTTGCTTGATGCATAGACCAAGATAGAAATGCCACTTTCGAAATGGTTGCGAAGCTAGTAGGTTTAAGGCCTTAATCAAGTTGTTTATTTTTCTCATTATAACTTGCTATGATATAGATTCTAGAATATGAATTTAACATCTCATCTCCTCTATATGTACGAAAGTTTTTAAAGAGCAGAGCTTTATTCACTTAAACTGTTTACAAACAATACTTTTTAACAACCTGCTTCCCATTTTAAGAAATCAATGCAATATTTCAAGGATCTTAAAATAAATCCATATAAATGAGTCCATATAACACTATTAGTGCTTATCGTGATATCTTAAGCTATTTCAGTTCTAAGTATAAGAATAAAAGCAAATAGGGAACTCCATTACAGTATTATTAGATATATCAGTAATCACAAATACACAGATTTTATACAACGGTTTTGTGAAGCATTATCAGCGAACAATACCAGTTAATAGGCATGTGCTTGTTATTTTTACAACTTATACAAACACACCATGTAAAAACGATGATGTTTACTTACGTCTTGGGGTGAGTGCGTCGAGACTACTTGATGTAGATGGAAGAGTCTACAATTGAGAAAATAAATGATGAGTATATTTTACCTCGTTATGTACAGAACTTAAACTACAGATGTCAATAGCTTCATTAACATTACATACAAAATTAATTTCATTCAGAATTAGATTTCATAAACAAAAGTAGCTATTTTCAGTTTTTCAACACGAACTTCCGAAGGAGTTGAAAGTGTACTATAGTTACGCTCACATTTGTTCTGTTCGAAGATCCTGTGACAGATAAGTAGAACTTCATATTGTTAATCTCCTGAGCTCTAGGACACTGTACTGATTCTGCTCTTCTCCAAGAAGCGTTCTGAATCATGTCTCTTCTATTTCCAAACACAACTCCATGTACATCTTGCTTAGCCGAACTCACAACAAACCCTGCATGTCTCTAGTCCTCCAGGAACACGAGTACAATTTCCAGGTTACAGTTGATTGGTGCTGGGACAAGCCTAGACGTAGACACTACTTGTGTAATTGCAAAGCCACTAAGCCACCAGCTACAAGTAATCTGCATGGGGCTCTATTCACTAGAAGCAATCAGTGCAGGCTTAGTTCTATTATCAACGAATTACTCCCCAGGGCTTGTATAAGGATCCAGGCCTGTTACTACTACGACTGCGTCCACCTGCCTAGAATCCTGACCCAATTTGGTGCGATTAACGTCACCTGTGTGAGGTGTGCGAGGTGTTCAGGTGTATTGAATATCCTAAGGTGAGTGGTTGTGTGGGTGGGAGGGTTGTGTAGTATGGGTTTAGTAGTAAGGGTATGGACGTATTTACTGTTGGCAGAAACAGTTTGGGTTTTCTTGTATTACATCTGAGTGTCGCAAACTGTTAAACATAGAGAGGTGTGAGAGCCTGCGCTAGGTGTGACTGATGGTTTTCACACCTGAGTGGTGCTCACACTCGGACTGTGAGGACCGCTCCTTGATACCTTCACAGTCTAACACCTTAATGTTCACCTGTCGCGAGCTGTGGCCGCTTACGCAGGTGAACACTACTCAACTAAGTCAAATACACCCACCCCCCGACTCTCGTAATCCTCAAGCAAACGAAATGAGAGACAGGGCACCGCAATTTCAATTGATACGGTGACGATTTTCCCTGGAAAAATCTATATTTTCTAACCCATTTTTTTTAAATTGTCTGTATGTACATGATTCCTGCATTTTTTCTCTTAAATATGGAAAGACTGACGTGTAAATTATGAGGTACAACAGTAAAAACAATGTTTTGCCTTTGTGGCAAGGTACCACTACCACTAACGTAATCTGTAATCACACCTTTTGTAAATAAATTATTCTCTCATGATTAATTCACGCCATACTTGATAGGTCTAATCGATAAAGCTGTATTGGGAGAGCTAGTCAACGACTAGATTGCATCTCTCAGCTAATTACATGTACATGGAAATGCAATGATTTGTTTTTCTTTAAACTTTGTTCTCTTGTATTTGAGAGGCTGTATGCCTCCTAACATTGAGTGAGTTTTTTTCTTAGTAATACTTAGTAGGCACTTTGTAATCTTTCGTTTTTGAATTACACCAGTCTGTCTTGGGGTATTCGTGGGTTCAATTGTAAAGTATTAGAACTTTTCGAATACAAATAAAAAAAATTGCTCGTTAGGAACGGAGATACAGCGAAAAAAATAGTTATTATGTCTCAGTCTGCCGTAACAAACACACTGGAATTATACGGAAACTGAGCTTTCGACCTCATACCCTTGTTACACGTAATTTATTCGATGGCAGTTTTCCTGTGGCGGTTATGGTGCTTTTACTTGTAGTCAGACATTGATAAGTTTCATATGATTCATAACTCATCTAGGTTTATCTCATAGGTTCATAAATTAAAATTCTTACGTCGTGATTTTTAAAATTATCAAGACGGTTAAGGTGTTAACCACACTCATGTCGGGGAGGATAGTTAAAATTTGCCTGGTTTTCGGAAGTACGATTATCTGGAGACATCCTTTGTTTACTGAAGTAACCGCGTCTTTTACATGAAAGGTTTACAGACTACCAGAATGGATATGTTTCATGTATCTTTATAGGTCTACTTTGATTATTATACAATTAATAACATACTGACGATTACTATCTAATACCTTTTCCTTTTATTTTTTAGCCTGGGCAATCAAAGGACGATCTTATATATATCTATGTAGTTAATTCGTTGCAATTTGAATGTTTTAGTCTGTCGATGGAATGTCTGAGTAAACTCGTCAGATGGTCTGAAAGAGTTCTGAAGGACATGGTGGCGAACTTCAGAAATAAATGGGAGCAAAGGAGGAGGGTATGTTTATGTTTAAATAGAGGAAACACGTTTCTGGGCACTTTGATACAAGCTGGGAACTTTCCTTGCCGCTGATGCCCGGTAAGTGCACTATTATTAATTAACCAGTATCTCGGTTACCAGAAAAGTGTTTTCCCCCACCACTATCATATGGTGCACACCACTAGAAGCAACTATACACTAGCGTTATTTCTAGTGCAAGATGATCAAACTTGTTAAAATTAACTATAGATTTTTTTTTGTAGAAAAGACCAACTAACATAGCAGCCATTATTTCATTAATAAAAAACATTTTCACACATTAATATGATTTGGATTTAATTATGTGCATATCTAATTCTGTTATGTACACGACCCATGAGAGGGGTCCAGTCTTAAAACGGAACTGTACCAGATCTATCTGAGAGGTGGTGAGTGGACTGAATGAGCGGAGTCCGAGCGCACTAAATTCAGTCGGGGAACAGAATGTTCGTGCCCGACTAAGGCTCATCTTAAAGATAAAATAGAAAGAATATTCACTCAGACATAGAAATCTTAATGGCTTTGGAGAATAGATTGACTCAATTTTCCTTGAAGTATTTTAAAGGTTTCCAATTTTAAGGTTTGTAAATGTGTGACTGCTATAGATCTAAAGAAAATCATTTCGTTAAATTGGTTTAGTGCAATTTAAGAATGGTAATATTGGCATTTTAATTTTGATTTATGCTTCGTTAATTCATAGTCCTGGTTTCTAAATCTAAATATACGGTTCATGGACTTTTCTGTTTATCTGTAAGTATACTGCATATTTTGTTATGCATAATAGATACTTTTCAACTAACAAAATATTGGAGGAAGTTATCAAAAAAAACAAAAAAACAAGATATTAGGCAGAACAGAATGCCTCTGTTAACCGGGTAACAAAACATTCCTCAAACATACACATGTTTTTAAGAAAAGTATCTTTTCAGGAACTAAAAGGAAAAAGTGAAAGAAAGTTAGTCTCTACCTACGTCCACAATAAAAAGAAAGCCTTAAATATACATATTTATATATAAAAAAGCAAAAACCTGCTCTATCCCAAACATAGACACATACACCAGCAATATCAATATACTCACGTCAAAGATGACCTGTCCGCCCTTCTTTGGACTCTTGGGTGGGGGCGGCTGGGGTGTGGTTGACCCGTCTACGGAGCGCCGGCTGGTGCTACTTGGAGGGCGCACCGGGCCCAGGTTTTCTTTGACTTTGTCCTGAGTGGCCTCGGCCCAAGCCTGTTTCAGGGTTAATTTGACCTTTTTGGTCTTGGCGACGTCGACGGGGGTGAGGCCACTGTCGTCGACCAGCGTGACGTCGGCACCACGCTGGAGCAGCTTGTGCACCACGTTATCATGGCCGTTGATAGCCTGGGGACGGTTTTAAATATGTAGATATAATTTATTTTAAAGTGGTTTGAACATTGGAGGAAAATATTTCTTAAAACATTGACCAAAATGTTTTTTTAAGGTTACTAAACATTATATTTAGTTCTCTGTACAGAAACAAACTCAATCTTAACTCTGGTTTTCCTTTCTTTTTTTTCTGCGTTTCACTAGTTTCCTGAGTAGGCTTTCATTAAACTATAGAGAGTATATCAGACTAGTTCTGCTCAACTGCTTATTTTCACATACGGAGAATCGGATCACTGGATCAAAGATACCGAAAGATGTGGTGTCATAAGATTGGACCTTTTATCAAACATATCATGAAGAAATCTATGCTCCAGTGCTAGGAGACAATTAGGTACCTTTTCAGATTTAACAAATGTTCAGATTTCAAGTATAAGGCAGTACAGATCAAGGGAAGGTAAAGGGTATGAGTCATCAGAATACTCACCGACACATGTAGTGGGGTACTACCCGCGTAGCCCCTGGCGTTGGCGTCTGACCCGCCGTCCAGAAGGGCCACCACGATGTCCACGTTACCCGCCTGAGACGCGCAGTGGATGGGCGCGAAACTCCGACGGTCACGGGCGTCTAGGGACACAAAGGGGTGGATTGAAAAGTCAACAAACGTTTTAGTAAGATTAATTTTAGCAAATGAAACTAACTTAATTGCAAATATAATCTTTATTTATTTCTTTAATATTTTTTTAATATATCTTTTATATGCAATCATTTTTAAAAACAACTTTAAGTGAAATTCATTTAATTTTTAAGAGCTTTTTTTGTTTGGTCGTCACAATTCAGAACAAAAAAATATGGACAAAATTTGAGAATGGGTAATGCTTTGTGACGGCTATTTCAAAAAAAGGTTTCTATTATTATAGGGCATGTTGAAAAAGTTCTTTGACAAACGATATTGCTAGGGATTCCTCATTGATCTCTTTACATAATGGAACGTCTCCTGGATTTTTCCCTATTAATTTGACAATAACGGAGAGACAGAATGGGTGTACTCACGGACATCTGAGCCGTCCTTCATCAACATTTTGATGATGTCACCGCCCTGGAAGGCCTTGGAGCTGGACACGTAGTGTAGAGGGGTGCGGCCCTCCTCGTCCACCGCGTTTGGGTCTCTGTAATAATAATTATATGATTTTATGAAGAATCATTAATTTTTTTCAACTAAATTTTCGTTCGAACGATTGATAAATATTCCTTGTTTTTCTGTGTATAACATTCCATAACATAAGAAATGGAACTGTTAGAGTAACACATGGAAGGAAAGCCTCTCATTTATATTGAACCCAAAAACAATTTAAATTTCTTTTGTCAATTATTGATTATCAAATAATAAATATCACCTTTTCAGGAGCTTTTTGGTTACTGGCTACACGTCAGCCAGTAACACGTGATGCTCACTCAGGACAAAAAAAACTATTCTTAAATGTAATGTAAGCCTGCATGGCTGTTAAAAAATTGTTTCCCGTATATCTTGTATCTTTCTATCAGACTAAGTTCAATGCTTTATACAAGAAAAAATGTATCTTTATGCTACTAGGAATCCTCTACATGTACATGTAGTTCTGATGCCATTTTGTTTATTGTATATTCATCTTGTTCATTAAGTCTCTATAATTCAAATTTAAACTGATTCAACTGGAAGAACATAAACCTTTGTATGTGAAGTTGATGACAATAAAAAAACAAATGCGACAAATGTGTCTTTGTCCATTAAATGTTAAGCTGGCTAGTCCATAATGTTATTTCCGATCCTAGAGGTGCTCAAAGAGTTACTCACGCTCGTGAGGTGAGCAGCTCGCTCACCACCTGCTGGGGCTCGTAACCCCGGCCCCGGTTACGCAGCTTCTCAAAAAGCTGCACGTCCCTCGTAACGAGCAGTAACGGAGTGAGTCCATCGGCGTTACGACAGTTGATGTCCACACGGGCCTCAGTCTAGAAAACGGTAATTTTGTGAAATAGATTAAATTATTCATTTTTAAGGACAGGTATCGTGGATGGGGACACATTAGATATTAGTTGATATCAGAAGACGATGCAGGTTTCTATCTAAGTAATAATTAAAAGTATTTAATATTCAATCACGCAAAACTTGGTGGTATGAATAAAGATATGTGTCATTGGTGAAATAATTATCAAAAAAAAAAACTAAAGATTGTGAAGACTATTTTGTCTATTGATAAACGATAAACGATGTACAGATTCTTATTTGATGTGTTCTAAAAAGTAAAAACCACAGTTTAATCCTTGTTATTTCACTATTGTGTATCAATGGTAGACAAGTTTGTAAAACTAAAATTTTGCCTGAATAAACAGTTGAAATAAAAATAAAAAATTAATTCCGGATCCAACGGTTCCAAAACCACATCACCAACATTCCTAACGCACATAAAACCTCCCTTACCAGTATTTTCTTGACTAGCTTGGCGCTGCCCTGCCAGGCGGCCTGGAGGAGGGTCCTGTGTGGGCCCCCCTTGTCGGTGGACTCCAGGAGCTGGGACCTGATGGCCGGGGACGCCACCTCCACGGCCGTCTGACCCTCGTAGTTACGTAAGGTGACATCAGCACCATGCTTCAGCAGCAACATCACAATCTGGAAAAATAGGCAAAAGTTAATGAGATTTTATGACACAAAAACTGAAGGCAATTTTTTTTGGCTTTTTTTTTCATTTCGTTTTTATATTGTGATGGAATACAATATTACTGTGAAAACTGGAATCAGTCGAAAACTAATTTAAATATTGTTTTGATGGAGAATTTGTATCTAAATTGGAAAATACTGACTTAAATATTGGCGTATGTGTATTCCAGCCGCTATAGAGGTTTTGGGTATCATGGAATTCCATTGGGGTCACGTATGGCCACGTTATTCCATGGTAAATCCAACAAAATAGGAAAACTGGATTAAGAGGAACATCAGAATAATGCATTTTTGGAACTATTGCCACCATAATACAGGCTTTACATATCTCATAAACTACTTGTTGCCTACCTTTCCGTGGCCCCTCTTGGCGGCCCAGATGAGGGGGGTGTTGCCCGTCACTCGGTCCCGGACATCTATGTTAATGATCGCTTCGTTCCTCCGTCTTAATAATGATATGATTTTTTCGTAATCCCCATCCTGTAAAAACGCAATTGTTAAGATAGATTTCACATTCTGTGTCATGAATACACCTCATGTGGTCCATGAATATGTGACATTTAGATACTTTCGTATGGTTTATTTTTGTATTCATTCCAAGAGAGTTGCCACAATAGCATTTTGTGGTTACACAGTTGTGGTAACATTACGTCAGCTTAGCGGCGACTTCATGGGTTGTGGTTATATTTTTTTGTACTTAACATCTGACAATCATTAACGAATAAGTATTGTGTATACTGCAAGCAACTGACATGGGAAATACACGTCAGCGTTCAATGTTTTTAATTTGTGAGGCTATATATACATTTAATTCAGCGATAATAAAATGGAAAATTAGATATAGAAATCGAGCAACATTATATAAGAACCTAAAGGCCGGTTGGGAATGATAATAATGGTTGCTTCTTATGCAAGCTTATAATGTGATAAAAGACGAACCGGTATTGATAACCTCATTATCAAATTTGTTTTCATTACTTCATTATGTCTTAAACATTATAATTATCATTATATCATGTGTATAACTCGTAATGCAATATTATCGAGATATGTATTTCTTTAAAAAAAACTTCTCTTTTTGTCTAAATTATAAGAACGTCCAAATTGAAACCATGATAGCGATATCAGACAAAAGCTCTGAAAAAATCGCAATACATATAGCAGAGATGCCACTTCCGACTGATGAAAATGTAGGAAAAGTAGGAAGCACTTTTCCTACTTTTTTTCAGAAGCAACTTAGAGATCAAATAATCTTAAAGGGTTCCTTGCACATAAATTTTCAAACGCCAATTTTTCATTTAATTAACTTCTCTTTGGTATTCTTAAGATATTTCAATAGAAAAAATGGGAAAATGTTGAACTAATATTGAACTATAAGGGAAATAAAATAAAATTAGGGAATTCCCTAATTTCTGGGGTTACAGTTCTGTCCTTGCTACGTCATTATAAAGGCGAATCCCATTCAAAATAGCTTGGGAATCTTAGGTTATTGAATGAATATATGTGAGTAAAGGATACAAGTATTTATAGCCTGCATGTGGCCTAATATAAATATTTGATAATACAGCTAAAATTCCTTTCTATACACTATTGAGTGTTGGGGATTCCCTTTTTTGAAAGCTGGGGAATCCCATTTACAGTCCTTGCTACGTCACAAATTAGGGGATTTCCCTTAAAAAACATTATAATAGGCCAAATATCAAAGTCCCAGAACAGTGGCTACATCTGGAATATCCTTAAAATATTTTTAGCAACATTAGTTCTTGATGCATATTTCATGCACACAAAATTTCATTGACAAATATCTATCTCTTGATTGTTTTAGAAAAGCTTCAAACTAATGCCAAAATATTCTAAAACAGATAATGTAAGAAAAATCAGGTGTGTTGGTATGCAATCCAAATTCATCGGAATCCTGCAAAAGTAGGAAAAATGGCATCACTGATATGGTAATATGACAAATATCCTAATATAAAAAAATCAATTGCCCTCACCCTGGAGGCCACCAGGAAGACGTCATCCAGGTCGCCCGCCTTGCCGACGGAGAAGAAGGTGGAGGCGATGTCATGGTAGGGTTCGAGGAGCCCGCCCCCTGCCCGGGCCGACCCGCCCCGCCGGGCCGGGCTGTTCGGGGAGGCGAGCGGCATCTGGGACCGGGCCGGTGATCCGTCCCGCGGCTTGAGGCCCGACTCCGGCATGCCGCCGCTTCAACATGTAGGGTCACGGAGTCTGAAATAAATTGTATTTGATATTTACTACTAAATTGTACAGAAAGTGACTTAGCATTTTCTATTATTATTACCAGCTTAGACTGTTGTTTTGTTGAAATGTATGTATACAGATACTCAAAATTTCTGTTTGCATTGTCCATACCACTGTACATTTCATATATGTAGGAACGTAGAGTGACTTATGAGTCTATCTGATTCTTTATAGTCAATAAAACCTTTATATATATATATATATATATATATATATATATATATATATATATATATATAAACATGTTTTCTTGAGTATTTTGAATCTGGGTATTGGAATATGAAAGTTGGGGGGGATTACTTAACCCGTTGTTCCGATTGGCTTTCTAGAGAATTTCAGATTTTAATGTAGTCATATGTATTTTTGTAGAGGTTTGGGACGTTTATTGCATACCTGAATTTGACAGTAAAACAGTGGGTCATAGAAATCATGGGAGGGATAAATCAGATCCTGGGCACTGGCAGAGTATTTTTACCACTATATGCGCCGTATAAACATCTTTTTATCTTCACTATTATAAAATAGAAATTTCTATCTTATACCAATGATGCATCTATTGTTTAGGAGCGGCCAGCCCCTAAAATTCGATGGGGCTCCGAGCAAGATTGAGAGGTTTTCATGTAATTTAAAGTGGGTTCTTTCATTTTCCTTTTTTTAAATACAAAATGCTATGTACGGTATATTGTTACGTATTCCGTGGGTTCTTGACACCTAAGCCACCACCCCTCACGTTACTGCACATATTCGGCTGTACGCTATGACCTGACAGGTAGGAAATGAATCTGTTTACATGTAGATATAACCTGATTACATTATCGATCGATTGGTGAAGACTTGCTACTGAAGAAGGAAAGTATAACAATCGTGGAATTCTAAATAGAACAGGGGTGTAGTCTATCTATATCCAAGCATAAAATGTGGATACGTTTTCCATGGACCTGTTTAAAAAATCCTTTCAATTAATTAAACTGTAATAGTAATTGAAAGTAACAAGGATTCTGTTATTGAAATGTTTTCATCAGTATTCAAACACTGTATGAAAGATGATTGATTGACTGAACTGAAGTTAGATTAATCGATAGTTTCTGTTTCTTCTGATATCGGAAAAAAAAAAACACGACCAAAACAACGATTTTTATCAAACAGAAACTTCATTAATCCTCATCATATAAAGTCTACATCATTAAAATGCTTTCATAATATAAAGACACATTGTTTTAAAAAAAAGGTCTCAATGTTATACATGTACATGTACGCGTGGAAAATAGCTTCTTGTTTCATTCAAAATTGGTTGGTTTGACTCAATAATTATCTAAGTAAATGCTGGTCCGTACAGCAGGGTTACTCCCTGCTCAATCAGATCACTGACTCCACCCCGGCTGGTGTCTGGATCAAAATAACCGTAAACCCTCAACGACAAAATAAAAATTCTCATATGAAATGAAGAAAAAATACAAGTAAAATTCACGGATTCTTCCCTTTTTCATATTGGGTGATAATGATTCAAAATCTGGTGTGGCTATATTTAGAATTGTATTAGAAATTACAGTACAATATTTGGAAAAGAAAGTGCAGCGAACCTGAGCAATTACAGTACTTATTGATCTGTTATCGACCCAGTTTGCCATTAATCAATAGGGGGCATCAATAATCAATTACTAAGCACCTGCAGATCAGGCCTATCCTTTAGGCTGTAGCACATATGGTACTAACAACTGGGACTATTTACGAATAGTGTCATAAGGGAGTCGCAGCTGTGGTGATTACACTCCCAACCTGCTGATCCTTGTGTCACGGCTGATTAGATGTAATGTTACGGTCCAGGCAAAGAGCATGGAAACAAATGGTGAACTGAATAATCAGAGATCTATGCCTTCATCATGGAACTAAAACAAATCGATTGGCTTATCACAAACGGCAGCGTTTTCAAACATGTCATTTGTGCTCGTAATTGGCTTTCTTCGCATGAAGTATTCCTCAGTTTTTGTTTGTTTTGTTTTTTTCTTCTTCTTAGTATACACCCTTTTCAATTATAGTGTGGCGCCCTTCTAGTGGAATGACCTAAACCAAACGATTGGGATATGGGTTTCTATGGGACCAGGCTTGAATCGTTGGGAACAAGGTCTCTTTGGCAGGATCCACTGCGCACATTCGTGGGAAAGGTGTATTTAACGTTATTTTAGTACGAGGTCCAACATATCTAGAAAACTGAAAGGTTCCCAAATAACTAAATCAATATGGCCAATTAGAAAACTGGTCTATTGTTGACATAGCCATTATATTCCCATACCTTGTAAGTATCGTTAACTCCAAGTAATAACAGTCAAATGTTACGTTCTGTAGTGTATGCAGTATTCCTTCAATGGCAAGGGATAGGCTAGTTTTATGTAGCAAAGTCTGATACGTCATCTTATATTGCAAACTTACGTATATAACTGGTCACAACTTGGAGGCACATGAAGTATTGGCGGTGACCAATACAGACCCAGGGACCTTAATGATTAGTCATCTGATGGGAAAACCCCAAGGTTGGGAACATGTAACAGACCTTTATTCGGCCAGCAGATCAGCAGTCAAACATGCTGACGTGAACCAGACATTATCAAATATTCAAATCACAAAATGAGGGAGGGAATCAGGCAGTGATTGATTTCCAGGATGATGTTACCACAAATAGATCTATAATGCTTTGACACGAATAGAACATTAGAAAAACATGAGTATAACTATCAGAGAAGCAATGGCTGAGGGGGCATGACATTGTGAATCTGCATGACATTGTGAATTCTCCAATGCTTATGGAGAGTGGCTCAATGGTAGAGGACTTGTCCGTTAAATCCAAAGGCACAGGGTTTGATTCCCAGGCTGGTTTTGTATAAGGTTCAAGGTCCGCCCCTGGACTCCATATCAAGGTACAACATAAGTACAAGAGTAATATTGACTCTCCCATCAAACTCTTGAATACCTCTTCTCAGATCAATAGATAATCAACAATGCAATCAAATCAACTTTTCATATGATATCATTAATTTCCTGCCGAATCCCATTTCATCTGTTGGCATATCATTTCTCAAAACTATATAACTAAACATCTGGAACCAAACACTAAAAAGAAATACAAAATGACTGGCAAACATCAGCCTGTCAGTGAATATGTTGACCAGTTTTCATGGGAGAGCCTCACACGTCAGACTTGAGAGAACGGCCAGTCATTATTCAACGACTGCTACCTGTACCCTAAATATACACACAACACACACCTTGTGTTTGCTCACTACCAACCACTCTGCTGTGGTCGTGGTGGTCAACGAACGGACCAAATTGCTCCCCACAAGAGCATAGACTTAGACTGAGCTTATTGCGTACGTTAAGGTGGTGGCACTGCTTAGTGGTACTGTAGGAAGCTTACTGCGACGTACAATTACTATAGGCATCACTGCGCATTGAGAGGACGGTGTTGGCTTTGATGCAGTAATCTTGGGACTTTCCATACAATAGTTCAGGGTCTAAGTTAGACTTAGAAGTCACTTGCATCATGGAATAATTTACAGGGGGGCAGATTGCAAAGTATTGTAATTTAAACACAAATTTCAATCTCTAATGCTTGCAAATGTCATACTATTGATTAGATTCGTACGTTCAAGCAATTGAATTGTTTTGCTTAAAATTCTTATTTCATAATGAAGGTAGCGTATTTGATATATACTAAATGGTCAACCAAGATCTAAAAGATGATTCTTTCAGAATTTCAGCCCAAAAGATCGGAAATGAACATATACAATCACTATTCCAAATAATCCTCTCTCTTTAAAGTATTGACAATTTTAACATGCATTTTAAGGGGATGCTACTTGTTTTAAAGATTCAGCTTTTTAACCAAGAATGTACATATATTTATCGAAAATTGCAATAGTATAAGATATCTAGATAACGGTCTGTATGACAAATATTGTATCATTCTGACAATATTTTGACGATATTGTCCAAATTTTAATCTAAACCAACAACTTGAATCAACCCAGCAGGGGTCCCGTTCTAAGGCCCCCTGCAGAGACGACCCATACTGGGGGTAAGGTCACATTGTACAAGGTTCCTGGTAGGTACAGCCCCCATACCTTTGTCTCCAACCTAGGAATGAGAGCCAACAGATAACTAATCATCTGAAAGTCCGGTTGGATTATGTCCCATACACTGGCCCCAGTAAAAGTTATGAATATTATGATTGTACATGTATGTATACAAAGGAAGTAATGCACATGTGCACAAAGAGATACAGATAAGAATATTTTTTCGCTGTTTATAATTTTAAAGTCATAACACTAACTTATAATTTGTTTTAAAAAAAGAAATTATAATTTGGTTCGTATTTTGACACCCATTATGTGACATACAGTTACCTTAAATTTAATGTATTACAAATGTAGAACTTTGATCCTTTTTCAGTCAAATAGACTTTATTTAAATATGATTGTATCCGCGACAAAATCAGGTAAATCGATAAGTGACGTTGTCAATACCGATTTCACTGGAAGTATGTTTGCAACACAACACTCTTTGTTTATAAGCTGTGAAGTGGACCCTGCATAGAGTATCGGAAAAGTATTCCAATTGTTTAGTGTCCTTTCCACCAATGGAAATATACCCCATTATACATGCAAAAACTATTATCTATCATTAGCAAAGTCGGACTCAAGTGCAGAGGCCTACACTCTCCGAACTTAGCAAAAAAAAAAGCTAATTAAAAAACAGAAGCAAATGACCTGAACGCCATACAAAACGGTACTGAAACTCCCCCCTCCTCCCCCTTATCACACTAACAACTAAAGTTGTATGCAATACAACATTATACAGTTTGTGTATGTAAGTGGGAAAACAAAAACAGAGTTGCGTGAGCGTCCAAGGGTGTGTTGTAGTGCACCCCGTTTACATATAGTCTAGACGCACCTGTTCGTGATCCACTCTACCTGCTGCGCTGAATAACTGATGCTAGGACATGTCAATTCAAAAATACAGCCTCACTAATTAAGGACGATCGTAGAGACTAGTGCATATAATATGGTCTGTTCTGCAAACCTCTTTTATGTGCGGATTTTGGTAGTACATATTTTTAACCACATTTGTTATGGATAAAGATTAAAAATACAACACTCACCGCCTTATATTTGATACATTCCTGTGTTAAAATGGCTATCTAACATTGTGTAGTGATATTGTGAACGTATCAGATGTATTATAAGTTCCACGTCCCTATGCTGTCTTAACATCCAGGTGAGAAAACCTAACCCCTACTACCCTGGAGGAGGTATGATGGCTAGGTGTAATTGGGGCAACACCTTTGTCCATTCCACGTCCACTGACTAACCTAACCCTGACCCCTGGGAGGTGGACAATGTGTGTACCTCTGTGGTCACCCATGTGGCTTTGTTTAGTCCAGCCCGAGCACATGTAGGCTCTTTTGTTTTGGTGGCTGACACTAGACTTGCTACATGGTCTTGCATAAATATTTATCTTCCATCATTTATCTACATTTCATTTTGAAAAATAACCATTATCACTGTAACTATTTATTCAAGCAGCAATTGCAGTGTATGTATGGTGATAATATTGAATAGGTTCAATATCGATGGTTAGTACATTTAATATGATAATGTGCTGATTTTATAACTCATTAAACAAGTCTAGGCAACAGGAAAATTTCCTGATGACAAGTGCAATAAGATTGAGGAATGAGGGTAGGGAAGCTATCACATTGATATTAGCCCCAAGCATGTGTAATTATTTTGAAGTCGCCAAGAATATTTTAGGCTAGATCAAGATGCATGCCTTGTCTTTACTTATTATTGTCCTCAAAGTTCGCAAGTATGTACTAAATTAGGAACGTCAACATTAGATTGCTATGGAAGATGAAAACTGCATTAGGCTGCCAGATGTCTGTCAATAATCCAATATTTCATGAACAAGATCAGTCAATTGTCCCGCCTATAGATCTCTATAGCTGCCTTTTTAATTTTTAATTTTGTGTCGTACTTATGTTTCAGTTCTGTATGGTTAGTTATTTATCATGGTCATGTGGAAAAATCCTAGGAATTACAAACCTATTTCTTTTTATACATTTACCACGGCTGCCAAACAGTTTTGTTCAATACTAAAACGTATGATTTCATAAATATTTGTTATTTACCAATGATAACATTTTCGCTCCATTGGTAAGGAAAATGAGATACATCATTTGGAAAGATATCGTGCTTAGCCATTTACTACCAACGAAACTAATTTAGTAATTTAGTCAAATTTCAAAAAAGATATACATATAGGTGTTTCAGGGTGAAAACTAAATTGACGATTATAATAATCATTATGATTATCAGTTATTACTACGTCTCCTGTATATTTGCATAACAAGTGGCATTTCATTAGACTACCCCCTTATACAAGCCATCTGCCACACTGAATATATACGAGCACACAGCCACAGATGTTTCCAACATAAAATCAATAAACAGTCTTTAGAACTAATGTTAGTGTAGTTTATGATATAATAATACACTTGTTAACGTATTTGGTTTAATATGTCTACCTTGGGTTGCGAATTATGAGGGCATAATAACAATGCGATTTAGGCCACATATAACATGGATGTATAAGCCGCGCATGTCAAGGACTTATTCCATCAAATTTAAATTTCCTCTAGGTTTCCAACTTCAAATTAAGTTTATTGTCATATTTTTGTATCATACATTAGATGTAAAATAACCCCATTTATAAAGAGTATCACCGGGACCCCTGGGAGTGTGTATGTGTTTAGTGTGTTTAACTACCTCGCACCCCCTGCGTGTGTTATGCGGCACTGTTTGCAAACAAGCAAACGGTCGATGTTGATTCCAATTGTCGTCTGCTACATTGACTGACCTTCCTAACTGCGAAAGACTAGCGTTTATATAAACACGGAACACTAGGTGTTGAAAACATATATATACGCGTTTCACGGGGGACCCAAAATCAACTGACGCATCGTGGAATAACTGCAAAATTGCAGAATAATGACGAGCTTTTCCTTGGTACGTAGCATTTCTGTACAGTCAATGTACAATCCTCAGAATATTTTTTATTTTAAATAGACAAAATTTAACGTCTAGAAACACATAGCATGGATGGAGAATGTAGCTAATGCTTAGCTTTGCATGATTATTGGATTTTATAATATATTTTCAGCGTATAAAAATTGCTCAATTTTGAGGGTCAAACAATTCGATCTAGCTAACATCACCCTGACTTGGTCAACATGCAAGGCATACATGCACTAGACAGAAACAATGTCTCAACCACTTGCCCATAGCACCCAACACTATGACAATGACGTCGGGAAATCACCTAAAGGATTTCTTTTATAAAACATATTTTATATCAATTCTAATCGAATATGCAAAGTTCTGTGTAATACCATTTTCAACCCATGTTATCTAAGGTGCTGATCAAATATGGTATGTTACTTTGCTATAATTATTTTGATTTATTGTATGTGTCGCAGAATGCATAAACCGTTACTTAATATGGCTACTGCGATTCTAAGAACTGTTCATGTTTGTCTGCCACTATTTACCTCGATTCGCATGTCGCTGAACCTCATGTAGCCCTGTTGAAACACTCGTTCATCATGTATGTTGCAATTCATTCTCAATTGAATACATTCAAGTCCAAGCATACAATTAAGGATAGGTGGAAAATTCCCGGGAATTTTTTTTACTCCAAATCTCATTGGATCTTTGCCATATACTCAATCAACTCGGAATCAATTGCGTAACTATACCTGAGGACAGACTTAGGTGGTGGTGTAAAATCTGACGAAACAATTTAAACCTTGAACACCTCAAGGGAGAAATACAACGTTTATCTGGGGTGCAAAATCTCTTTTTTTAATTTGCTCAATTATCAGGATTACCAGACTGGTAATCTTCCTAACGACTTCTCTATCACCTTTTTAATTTTCTAGTAAATTGTTCAAAATTGTTAAAATACTTTAAAGCTCAACATAGATTCACAAAAGATGTATTTCCAGAAAACTGTCCGAAAGTGCCCTTTCTGAACTGACCTCACCTTTGTTAAAATTTCATTTAAAGAGAAAGGCCAATCTTGGGAGGACAGTTTGTAGTTTGTAATCTTTTAAATTTCATGACTTGCCCAAAGTTTTTCAGCCCTGCATATAAATTTCAGCAGATTATCACGAAAAGAAAAGAACCAAGAATTTAGAAATTAATTGAACCTGAAATGAATCCAAGCCAAGAAGCTGTGGTAATTAAGCTTACGGCGTAGTTGATAGCCTGCAGTCAAGGGTCTGGTTTTAACAAGTAACTGCCGCACGTCCCACCTCCCGACCACCCCTGGGCCAGCCCCTGTAATCCCAACCTGGGTTCTCTCTCCAGGGCTTTGTTTGATCCTTAAGTCTCGTGACATAAGCCTGCCGCCACCTGACACGGAAAACACGCTTTATGTGTGATCCGTTTTGCTTTGATTAATCAGGATAGCGTTAGGAAAAATCCATAAGATTTCCATGATTTTTACTACTATGTATTATATTTATTTTCAGAAATGATCTAGATTTCAATGTGTATTTGTTATCAGGAATGCAGTCAATACTTTTTCCATATTACTACGACTCAATTGCACAAAAATGGAAGGAAGTATTTATGTATACCATGCCTGTAATGTATTGCTTCCTATTGAGATAAGGCTACATTCAATCTCCCAATCCTACATGTTTATCTATAGAATAATGTAAATCATCGGTTATTATCTGAACGAGTGACTTTTGATGTACCATCACGTATAAATAGTAAATATATTAATAGCCCTTTTTATAGAGGGTATGTGTTATGGAATTTGCTGAATGATAATATAAAGTCCTCTCAAAATCGGATCATTTTTGGTTCGAAAGTGAAGCAATTACATAATGTATATGTAGATCTCATGACTTGAATGCTAAGATATCATCTATTGAGCTAATTATGTGTGACCTCTTTTGATGAAAATATGTAGAATTAATTTCAAGTAATATTATATATATAAGCTACTTTGTAAATTTTTGTCTTATGTTACATCCGAAAACCAGAGGTAACTCTGAAGATGTCTACATGTAATAAAGCCCTTTAAATAAAAAAAAAAAAAAATTATCTACACAAAATAATATATAGTGTCCACTACAACCTCTGAAGTGCCATTTATAGAAATATTATCACTGGTAAACAGAAGGTACAGCTTTAGTGCAGTATCAAATGAGCATCATAAATCAAAACTACATAAATTAACCTTATAGTCTGAAACTAATAGTCATATCTCCTGCAAGGAAGAACTGAAGATATTACACTAGGACCAATACGTTTTAGTACTTTTACACCATTCAACAATCCATTGCCTCCTGGGAAGCCCCTTCACTGATAACTCTTACATGTAGATACTATACTCTGAGTCATGTTCATATCAAACTTTAATCTAGTACAGTGTATTTGTAATGGTTATAATTAGTATTTCAAGCACTAGCTCATCTAAAAGGTTTGGTCAAGCTGACCAATCTTATAGTTTTAGTGTCTTCACTGAATAGTAAAGTAATAGATATATCGAATGGTTAGTATGGCCTTAAAAACTTTAGAAGTGCCTGAACCATAACTTAATGTTATTTCCGAAGTACTGACTTATTTCGATATTGGCATGTCAAGTCGGCAGAAAAATAACAATAGTTAAAATGTAAATCTATTTCCAAAGGTTATTAATTATCTCAGACAGTATGGCAAATGCACCAAGGCCTAACTATAGCACCACAGTATGGACGACAGAAACGGGTTATACTCAAAGTCTATAGTATAATATCACAACTGTTACTACATAAAACGAAACGTTATTTCATTTTGATTTTTAAATGGGAGATAGATTCGTAATTAAACCAGTTGTCAACTTTAACAGAATTGATATAAAGCAAATTGAATTGAGTCACATTTTAACTCGAAACTACCAATTACACAAGTATACAACCATTATGGAACTTGACCACGGTTATTACTGCTATATGACAGTGACTTTAAATGAGCCCTTTTGTTATTTCAGTAGAGATAAGCAAATCTTAACGGGGCAATGTAAACTAAGCCTATCTAACCCATTTGTAATTCTTTTTCTGAGTCCTAATTATAATTAGGACTCAGAAAAAGAATTACAAATGGCATTATAATGCACATGTGTTAACCAGCTGGTTTATGAAAGAGAATTAATCAATGCAAAAAAAAAGTAGTTAGCTTATCAATCTTCGGTATATATATAGCGATAACATTACCTATCAATTGTTGGTATATAAGGTTTCTGAAAACAACTTCAATTGGAAATGATTCATGTGGTCCTACTTAGCTGCCTGTCTGTTGTGTTTAACAACATCAACTTGTACCATAATGACTGAGGCAAATGGCATTAGCAACTACGACCAAAGAAACATTTGGCGTAAGAATATAATTATATATCTATTTTGATTAGTGTCATGCTAAACTATTTGATCCATATAGATGAAAAGACCCAGGAAGCATTCATTTCAAATAAAAGGTTCATATTTAATTACTTTTATCGTTATAGTATCCAAAAAAAATATGTCTACCATATCTGATAATTGAAAACTAATTCTTTTATCTGGGCAGTAACCTTCATCTTTATTTCAAGATTTAACTAAAGATATCAATAAAATGGGCTCATCAGTGGACCACAAAGAGTTGAAATCATCCATTATGTCCATACAGTTAAACAGATCTATACTAACATGGTAACACATGTCTGGTATGTTGCTTCATCTTTTTATACATACAATTTCTAAATATAGATTAAATTATAAGGAATCAAAGACAATACCTTTGTTAAGTGAATTTCCCGTGTATCACGGCAATGCAAGGTAATTCCAGCCGCAGTATTCTATTAAGTCCACAAAATGTTCAGTCAAACAATGTAATATCATAGCCTCAGTAGGCGTATTCTTCAGCCTATGTAGCTCTGCCTATGTAGCTCTAGGTAACATCCACTCAACGCCTAGAACCAACGTCTAGCGAGCCATGATCACTGCATGGTTGCATTAGCCACTGTTGGTTTGTATAACGTCATATTAAAACCTTGGAGCGTTGACTGGACCCCCGCTGACTATAGCTCCTGGTTGAGAGAAGTTGGAGGGGGGAGGGCGGGGGAAGGTAGGGTTGGCCGATGTGTAAAAGCCTTGTGACTGGCCACGAGGGTAGGCACACTCCCAGCTCTCTACACTCAGGATTTGTTGGCGTCTTGGTGTGCACCTTAAACCGAGCGAGAGTGGGGACCCCACCTTGGATCACAGCCAGTGGCTTATATTGTCGATCCAGGCAGTGCAAACTAAACTTTGAACTGGCAAATGTGCCATCAGATACCGTGTTATACATCTTGACCAGGTTTATTTTTTAACTGTATTCATAATCATACATGTTATTGTAAATGCAACCATGAACAAGGATTAAATACATTAACATTTTATACGTATTGAGAATAGCAATTATTCTTCGTTGATAATAAATCATTTCTGTTGTTCATAACGTTCATGAGAAATAAGAGTGAATATTATACCATCATAACAGAATCTTACTTCATGCATTTATATGAACAATATTTTTTGTATTGTACTATAGCAGTTTTTTCCCAATGTATTAGAGGTAATGACTTTTACAAGCAGAAAAGGACATTGAGAGAATTCAGGAAACCTATCTCTCCTACAAGTGGGCTTTCTATGGCTAATTTCAAGAAATATCTCTTCCTTGCGGCGCATACATCATGTCTAACTATAGCAAGAGGATTTATCACATTTGTTATTCGTGTACTTTTGCTATTTTCCCTATCTTTGGACCAAGGCAGTGTTACTCCATATATCTTCTACAGTACTTTCTACCATATAGCAAATACGTTCTGATGAAATACATGCCATTTTTCTGTTGATTAAATAAAAAGGAATCTAATCACAACTTTTTATATCAAGATTGTTAATGGAAAAAGTTAGGGTAGGGGCAAATAGATCTGATCAAGGCAAGTCGGGTTACTGCACACAACAAGTTTTTAGGGCTCATCACAGTGTAGTTCTTCAGGCACTAGGGGGGCCTACGTACACTCAAATAGGCAGGTGTTTCATGTTTCTGATACTCGTCTGAAAATTGACCAGACATCGAACCAGGTACCTCAATAATAGCTAACATACAATATGAAGTAAACAGAAATAGTTGTTCAGGTTGTGTGTGCGTTTGTTTTTTTAAAGAGATCTGACATTGGTTAACAGTGGTCGATCTTAGCACTAGCCCACTAGAATCGTCACTAGTGCAAATCAGGTCGGACTAGTCGTGCGTTTTTGAACAACTAGCCCGATGGGCTAGTGGTATTAGCAATTATTTTTAGGTAAACCTCTGAAAACCTTATTATTAATTATACATTTATGGCAAAATGCCCTTATGATGCATACATATTGGGAATCTTCTATTAAATGAAAGTAAAATACAGTTCTAGAATTGTCATAGAAAACTAGGTACTAGTGCATCACGAACTTGGCTAGTGCAAATTTTCTACCATTAGTCAGTTGGAATAGTGCAGAAAAATGCTAAGATCTATCCCAGGCTAAATTATTGTACACTTCCTACATAATATTTAACACAGTTAACATTACTTACATATGACAGGGGTCAAGATATAATGATCTCTTCTATTAATCTTGACTGAAATTATTCAAATCTAACCTAAAAAAATTAAAGACCTTGATGGTGGGTTCTATATAATAGTATCCTCTCTATTAGATAGTGGCACTCTTAGCCACTAACGCTGGCCAGTCTTCCTATGGCCAACAGTTTGAGAGCAGGGCCGACAATTTTCACCAAAAATGTCAAACTGGCCCTCGTGACCAACAGTCATCAGGGCACCTTTTTCCCAATTATCTTTTAATTTCGGGGCCTTCCATTAAGTATGTACGCACCAAGGGGGGTGGGGGGTCTGAGATTTAAGGAATTTTGCATACGTTCCTATACAAATCCAATGCGTATTCAGCCTAAGGGGGGGGGGGGGGTCTAGAATTTGAAAATTTTTGCGTACGTACTAAATGGAAGGCCCCTTCTCTGACTTTTTCTGACTATATTCTACATGTTTTTCTTTGCCTCTTATGTGAGCAGTTACAAAATAAAAAGGTCAGGACCAACCAAAAGCCGTCAGGGCCAACTGTAACTTGTACTGTCAACTTGTAAGCTATTTTGGAAAAAATCTGCCCCGTAGGCAAACAGCCTAAAAAGTTGTTTCCAACACTGTATTGGTCCCTCTTTCATGTGAAATCTTATATCTGTTATAGAGAATCGCCAGATACCAGCCCTGTTCATATTGAGGCTAAGCACTGATCTTTTTTTTTTTTTCATTGTCATTGACTGCGAGTGGGACAGCAGCTGCCATCCACTGGTCAACCTAACACAACACCCAGGGATAAGGGTAGGGTGGCAGTGTTGGTCCAAGTGTATACACGAATTGAAAAAATACTTTCCAGACAAGAATATTGATTTGATTATTGGACTTTAGTTGAATATTTGTTGTAAATATTGGTTAGAAATTGGGGGCTGTGCCCCCAACCCCCCCCCCCCCCCCCCCCCCTTTTTTTTTTTTTCTTTTCTTTTTCCTATTTTTCAATTTCCTCATATATTGCCCCATAAACAACGACCGACCTAAGACAAACAACAGGGGATTATCTCCTATCAACACGTTGACTACTGAGGTGATCCCGGACGGGCTCTTCACTTCAGTCTCAGACTGGGCCTGCATACCTTACTGAGCCGAAGCAACTGTGCAGTGTGCTCCACGCGGTTAAGTTATGGTTTCTAGTATGCTTACTCAGTCTCACCGCACAATACAATCACATCAATTTGCATATATGCATTAACAAAGTGATCTCAAAATGAGCTGTAAACAGTAAACCTCACTCAAACCGACTGTAGACTGTGTTTCCGAGATACGCTGCTAACGGGTAGACTGCAGCCCGTTGCAGGTGCGCGGAGATAGGTCGATAACACTCGTGTACGGGCACGTCCCTCGGGACTCTTTGAACACCAGATCGGACTGTGACAACTCACTTTATGCATTCTTACAAGTCTTTGAATACTTATGCACTACATATTTTACTTAAAATATGATTTCCTTACCTCATTCTTGCTACTTTCTTGGTTGTTTACACGTTACATAGTTACAACGCTCGCCATCTTGAAACAAAAATTTCCCAGGTCACATGACCAAGGTGACTGGTGTCGGGCGAAATGTATGCCCATCGCTCAATTGACCGGATAACTTCCCGCGCAAAAAGAGCGACCAAAGACAAGCCGAGAATGCTGTGATCAGATAGGCGCCAGTAATACCACCATTCTACTCAATCATCTATGAGAGCGGTTTGAAAATACACGAATGGGGAAACGGAAAACGAAGGTGGTGTAATAATTAAACGATAAAGAATTTGACAGTGAATAAGATGTATTTTCAGGAGAAGAATCCTATTTTTTTAAATAGCGAATGCTTGTCTATTTTTTTTTCTCCAAAAACAACAGGACATTTGATCGAGGCTTCAAACCTGAGGTCTAGAGACAAAATGATTATTCTACGCCCATAAAGAGGACCTATTTTGGTTGTTTATTCCCCCGTCCCCACCAACCTTTTTCCGTCTGCTCATTACCCCATTCCACCCCCCCCCCCCCCTTTTTTTTTTTTTTTTTTTTTTTTTTTTTGAAGGAAAAGGGCTTCCAAGAAAAACAATAAAATTAAATTATCAAGACGTGTATCGTAGACCCTAGTTTAAGATAGTTAATGACCGCATGGTTGAATAGTCATTGAAGCGTCCATAGATTTATATTAATTTGAGTGAGTAGATGATGAGAAATAACAATGTAAACCTCACGTTCATGGGTATGATCATGATTTGCTTTCCGAGTTCAAAATGAGATAAAGAATATAATGAATACGCTTACGTAAAGTTCTGTTTTAATAACAATTTACACATCTGATACTACAAGACAGATAACACGTATAGCTGGTGCAGTTATGCACTTTTAACACCCTCAACTATAAAAGGTATCAAGTTTGTTTATCACACCGTACGCGTGCGCGTGTGTGCGTGTGTGCGTGGAGGGGGGGGGGGGGTTCGCACCTTTTTTTCTTCTCAGAAAATGTAACATTTTCCAGTGTCAAAGTTACTCTTCCTGACACAATTTCTTTCTTTTTACGGCCATCTAGAAAACTTTATCAACTGTTTATCATATGATTTTATAATTGATTTTTCTTCTCTAAAGTTGTTTTTAACACAAAGAAGGGATCATATTGGTTGCATTTGAATTGATAGCAAAAAAGATATTGTATTGAATTAACCTTTTCCGATCTAGCCCCCTTCAATTAATCGTCTTGACCACATACCCGAAGTCCGTCTACTACCAAACTGTTATACATTTCAAAAAAATTATTTCATTCTTTTTCAAATGATTATAAAAAAAAATCCTCACTTAACTTTAGGATGCAGTTGACTATTTTAAGTAATAATGTATAGTCCATAGCCGCGAATGGCAAACATGACATGAACATGTCTATGTTATAGGCTTTTATATCCTAATACAACATATCAGGATATAGAATGTTACTAGAAGGATAAAGAATTCCAAATAGATTAAAATATTGAAGATGGCATCATGAAAATAATATTCTCAATAATGTAATTATTGTTTATAGTTCCAAATCTCATGTCGATTTTACTTCAATATCACTTGATTGGCGTAGGGAGGGGGGATTTCATTATAGCACCAAACAAATCAACAGAGGGCAGCACCTAGGGCACCGCGCTTACTCTCAGGAGTTTTCTCCCCACATCCAGGTTAAATATTAATGGGATATTCTTTAGTAGGGCCTTTGGGTCAACCAGAAGGAATTAAGGAAGTACTAGCTCTGTTATTTTTTTTGTAGACCCCCTTTATCAATGTAAATAAAAATGCGTTTATTATTCTATAGACCCTAAGAAAATGAAAGAAAACGTTGAAAAGTTCAACTAGTTGAGCTTCACCACTCTCCTTTTAAGGTTGAAATTATTAAAATTACGAGCAAATATTCCACAAAAGGAACCTCTCCTACCCCCAACAGCAGAACCTGTGTACAGGCCTGCAGATATACTTGAGTCAGAAGTTACCTGCAAAAGTACAGCATATTGGATCATATTGACTAAAGTCTAAGTTTCAAACATGAAATTATGAAATTAGACTATAATATTATATATGACTGAATTGTAAGTCTATAGCAAGTTAATAACATTGATTCATTCATGTATTTCATATTGCATACTCATTTCATTAGCTCATATTATATCGATGCCTAGGAAGAATTTATGTATTTAAGATTGGTGAAACAATAAAAAAGAAGGAAAAAGAAGTGGTGCAGTTAGTCAAAAAAGCAGTTTAATTAATTACATGCATGTTGTTTATTCACCTAAACGGAAGATCATTATATGTATTGAGTATTAATGAACGAATAAAAAGAAATCGCGTCTGAGGCAATTAACATTAGAGCAAAGTTATAATGCTATAATTGGCCAGGACACAGTTTATGCTTTCTAAATATACACAAATCACTGGCACCTAAGGAGTAATATTTTTGTGCGGACACAAGTATGGTATTATGCATATATGATCACCTAAATAAGCATGAATTATAATTAGTTACTAATGAGAAACATTCTATTATTGACCGTGTAAAATACAATCTGACACCATTAACTTATCACTTATCACTATGTATTCTATCCGTGCATAGCATTTCATACGATTTTACTTAGTTATAGATTTTGTTTGCATACATTCTTTCCGGATATCGCGCATTTTCAGTTAATTACCCTTATAAAATTGCATAAATATATGAAATGAAATGAATTGGTAAAATATATTAGAATTCACCATAATGGTTGAGCTAAACCATTGTATCCCGCTATATCCTCTAATAATATTTAATATAGAAACGAATTATATTTGCTCATATGCAGGGTTGGATACAACCTGTTTTAATATTTCTATAATATTAAAAATTGCTTTTTTTGAATTATATGAGACATCATATCCTATGTATTCGCATTATCTATCATCTTGGGTATGGAGGTTATCAATGAAAAGTATGAAAGCATGTAGACCTATGTCCAACATTTAACTTATTTTTCATTATAAAATCATTATTTTTTATATATTTTCTGACCTCGTTTTATAAAATGCGCAATATAAGTTTGGTATTAGCCTGATATGCATGATATGAATATTAACAATTAGATTATTAAATTTTTACTGACTCCCCGTAGGCCTACAGGGTTAAGAGAAGAAAATGATATATATCTCCAGTAGATAAACCTTATGGTTCTATGCGAAAAAAAAACAAAAAAAAACTGGAGATTTACCCCGAAGAAACAAAAAAATAAAGGCAAAATTTGGACTGAAATATAAATTTATCAATATTACTATGAAATCAAAATTATATTTTGTAGAATTCTCTGAGATGTCATATCATAAATGATTGTCGATACTCTGAAACAAAACGTGAAAGGTTATTATAATACATATGGACCTCATCAGCTCATATGGATCTCGAGTCTACAAATACTTTCTTTTTTTTTAAATTTGGTTTTTAAAGTCACCATTAGGCCTAATAAGTAATTCATTTTTTCCCAAGTATGATGCGCGAATTTAGACATAATTTATTAGGGCCTAGATATATAGGAATGATCAATACGCCTTTTTTTATTTATATCACATCAACACCCAGCAAACATAAACCAGCAGCATGTCAACATGGGACTTATCTATCACTTTGAACTCCATCTTCCCTTCCCTAGCGTAGTTCACACTCTCGTTTCACACCCTCTTTACCTACAGCTATCACACCCCTATCAGTGCCCCTTCCAGAGGCGCGCGCGTTTTCGCCACGCCCCCTTTCGGGGCCTCTCAACTTTCCGGAGATTGCCGAACGTGCCGGAAGTGACGACACTCAATTACGTATGCTAATTATCCAGGTCATGACCTTTGAATAGAGTGGGATGCGAGGAGCAGAAGCGTTGGGTTTGGTGTGCGAGGACGTCTGCATGGCCGTTTGGGCAACGTATTTTACCGGATTTTGAAGTGCTGACTATTTCTGTTCTAAGGACTTCTTTGAGGAGTAAACAGTGACGATGTCGCAGGACGTGTTCAAAGGTAAGTTGGAGGAGTTTGCTTCTTTTTGTTCGAGAAAGCACGACTTCTCTCCGCGGGTGAGTTGTCATCCTGACCAACACAATCATCTGATTCGGCAGGCGATCTAACAGGCACAGACATGGTACTTTTTCCCTGTCGAAAGTGATCATGAAAGTTCACAAAATTGATGTAGTTACTATCGTTAAACTGTTACTTATTGAATATGAGATGTTTTTCGGAGAATTGGTTCGTTTTGCTTTGTGACTTTACCGAAACGTTCGTTTGCAATGACTTACATTTTTGGTGTTTTGTACTTTCAGCTCCAAAGGCCAAAAGGAAACATGGGAATAATCACAAAAAGGATTCAGAGGTAAGATACACTTGTTTACAACTTGGAATACTTTACAGAGCAGAGAAACCTTTTTAGCTAAATATGTGTCGCAATCCATTTAGTTTCCCGGTGGTGTTGTCTTACAAGATGGCGGACCCGGCCACTCGTAAAACAAACAGGTTCAGAAATACCGTGTCAACTGAAAATCCCCTAACATTCTGAAACCAAAAAGAGGGAGGCAAGTGATTGGAGATCGACAGGCATCATTTGGTCGAAATTTTGTTAAGTTTTGGGCAAAATTACTCGACTGGCACAGCGGTAGTTTCGAGTGAACGTGCATAAAATTAGAACAGTGGGCTATCACTTGAATTCACTTAGCAGGCGTAAAAACCCCTTGGTCGAATTAGCTAAAACTGGGTGTTTGGAATCATCAATATCCTGTGAACGTTTCTGCCAAGTTTCAGTTTGAAAGGTTCAGTGGTTTAGGAGAAAACAGTACTTTTCTCCTTGTTATGACAAGGCAACCTCATTTTTCCAAGATGGCGGAGACGCATTGTTCGGTTTGGATCTCACGGGTCGCCGACTGAAATGCGCGGCGACAGCTCATAAAAGTTCACAAAACCAGCAATTCGGGGCATATTTCGCACTATTCCACCATTCTGCCTACATTAGACAGCCAAAATCCAAAATACCAGTCAAACTATTTTCACATGCACGATCACTCTGTGCCTACAGTGGATCCGTTGCCTTCCGAAGCCACTCCACCCCAGCGTTTTCCTTTTCCACGTTATCCAAAGTCGACATCCTTTTAACAAAACCTCCAGGGTGTTTCTAAACTATTTTCGAGGGATCGGTGGAAGAAATGAGGGCGTTTTTGGGTTGGGAAGGTGGCGGAGGCAGCGGGTACCTGACAAAGACAGTGACCTTGCTGAGGCGGTGGAGCGGCGTTGCAGACCTAACTACGACGTAGATCAGGAGGGGCCGGCTTGGGCAGGTGGGGGATGGCCGACGGGGCACTCCATATATCTGTTGATCCTACCCAAAACTACAGAAAATACATCAAAAACACCAAAGATTCCCAACCCAGGACAGTTCCGGGGTTGCCCCAGCCGGAGCCGAACTTTGTGTATCGTGGCCCAAACGTTGGAGGAAAACCAAACAAAAGCAGGGTTGGCAGTTTCTGTTTGAGAAATGGACACTTTGGGAAACTGGCAGTGTTTGGGGAAGCATCCAGGGGAATTGAAGTTATTGGCTTTGTGTGCAATATGACATCGATTTGGGTGCCTCCAAACTGGCATCGTTGATGTCAGTCAGGCACTGGCCCCAGCAGGCGGCCTGTATGTGTATGTGTGTGCTCGAAAATGGCAGCTTGTGTTTATATGAATATTCAATCAGGTGACGTAGGCCTAGGCGTAGCGCTGGGGGCGGGGCCTACCCACCACCATTGGAGTCTGCCATTTTTCTGAGGCCACATCTAAGGCTAGAAAGATTGCAAAATGGGGAGTTTCCTCGCGTTCTATGGGCACTTTTCCGGTGAACACGAACGCAGGACTTACCGGAGACATCGACGGTAGGTTTCCTGGCATTTATTTCCTTGCGATCGCCGAGAAATTAGCACGCAAATTTGGCCCTCCTGGCCCTGTGCTGTTGGCAAGGCAAAATGGCTGACGCTACTATAAATAGCAACGGCTGGAGTGTCAGCCAAACGAGGCTACCCGTTTGACGGACGAGATGTAGGCTGGCCACCTAACCCACCCTCAAGGAGGAGTAAGAACCGGCCTATTGGCTGCCTTTGCCTGCGAGAAATTCTTTTTTATAAAATTAAAGGACCCAGTATCGGTATCTTAGGATCTAGATGCTAGAGTGGCTTCAGTTATCAAAATCCCTCTCTTCCCTGGCCTAGCCCCTTAGGAATGCTCTCATCCTTGTTGGGTTATTGATTTAGGTTGATTCACCGTAAGTTGAAGTCGTGACTCAGTCCCGGAATGGTCCAAATGATTCTGAATACACCATGGCCAAAAAAGCTGAACCGACGACGGTTGTCTAGACCAGGTTTCGTCCCGTCTCTTCTGAAGTGGCTCAGTTGATCTGGTCCCACAACATCCTCGCAACGTTACCACATTAATGTTAAAGTACACAGAGCTTTGAGATGACCCAATTCAGAATCATTAGTCAATATCCTTTGAAGATACTAAGCTCGGTACACTGTCGTAATCCTAGCATCTCTCTCAGGTGAGGGTGTACTACTCTAGACACCTCATTAATTGAATTAAGACAAGAATTAAGTAAAATAAAAAGACTAGTTATGTGACTTCATTGTCATACCTTCCACTTACCACAAAAATGCAGATATAACGGCAGTCGGCAAGGAGGTTGACATGGTAGTTTAGCTCAGGTAAATTAGTGTGAACACTACTCAGTTGATCTTGAAGAAAAGGAGATGAAAGTATATTTTGCATATGAACACATTTTCCTTATGGTCTAGATGATTCTGAAACATTGCTTCTTGTGGAAGTACCTGTTACCATAAACGGAAATTTGTTATTTGTGGAAAAGAGTAGTCAACTCTATATGGTCATTTCTTAAATACCTTCAAAAAGAAAACGTTTGCTTTAGACTACCGTAAAACCCCTAATTTAAGCCGCACCCTAATTTAAGCCGCACCCAAACATTTGGGTTTATGTTTGGGTAACCTTTTCATAATATTTATCATGAATGCCATTAGTTTTAAGGTTATATAAACCCCTAATTTAAGCCGCACCTTTAAAGTGGAGGCCTAGCAGGCTCTTATTTCAGAATGTAACCCTTATTTAAGCCGCGGCTTAAATTAGGGGTTTTACGGTACATTGAGTAAACTGTCCACTGATAAATTAACTTATTCCAAAAGATGTTGGTGGTCCGTTCATTGGTCTGAAATAGATTTCCTTAAAAGGTTGGACATCCTGCATTACCCTTTATGTAATCAAGTTTTAATATTATGATTTCCTCTTGTGTTGTAGCGATGGTCACCGAAAAAGAAACGACGGACGAAAGAAGACTTCTACACTTTTTGTAACATAGTGTTGGAGTACACCCAGTATGAAACACTCAAACAGGAGGTAAGTTTTGAAACAATTTCATACTTCTTATATGCCGTCCCCTAGACAGTTACAGTATTATGAGATATTTAAAAATTGACATTCCATTGAGCCAGTTATTTCCTTGCTGAACATACTGTTACCCAGTTACGCAAACCCAGCAATAGTGACACATGAGTCAACCAAAGTGTGCTGTCGAAACAAAACAAAAAATCCTAGACCCAAGAATCTTGGCAAACACATGGACACATTAGGCGTCTTCATAAGAAAGTCTTTAGCACGTTGGGGCATGTGGGTGTGCGACAGGTTTGGTAAAAGTTTGTTTTCACACCAGCTTAGCAAGGTAAGGGTGCTGTAAACATACTCTATGCGAGCCCATGGCATATGAAAGCCATAGCCCCAACAAGATGTAAACAGAACCACCGATGAAGTATATATATTGCGGTATGTAGTTACCCTCATGTTTTAAAAGTGAACTTTACATTACAAAGTCAAATTACATTTACTCATGAAAGCACATTATAGCACCGGGTATACTATATAGTACATGCCGCACAGTCTGCCTACCTGTCGGATTATATTCTTTTTTAACGGCAATTCAGTTCCCTTTGATGGCAGGATTAGATTATTCTAATGGCTTAATGGGAGGCTTTTACCACAGCTGAATACAAGCTAGGTCAACACAGACATAATCTTCACATTGTTTTAAAGCCTACGTCTGATTAATGCATAGGGGTACCTTGTTCCCCACAGCAGCCTGTATTTCTATTTATAATGCTTTACCAGTGTCCTACGATATTTTCAAAAGTACAAGAATTATTTTAAGTGCAATTCTTGCCTATACCGAAAACATACGAGCAGGTCGGGAACTTTTTAGAAAATAGGTACTTTTCATTTGTCCCTTTGTGTGCAGAACATCAGACATTGTTCAAAAGACGTCACACGAGTCCGCGATAACTTCTTGCATTACTGAAGTGCTGCACATATCTTCAAACACATTAATAGTTTAAAGTCAGACATTGAAAAAAAGCCCACTAAAGAGGAATGCAACAACACTTGTTGATCTGGCATGAAAAATAAATGACACCGCCCAACCAAGTATGGCGCAACATACATCTGGCGTTTTATTTTGGTCTCAGTTACCATACGCCCCTAGAATTTAATTTCCCTTCTTTGTATACGGCTGTCAGGGTGATTGGGAGTTGTTTTGTGGCTGGTCACGCACCACTAGTCGGCCGTGACGGCCCCAGTCGGACGGCCAGGTCCCTCAGGTGGGGCAGGGTTTATTTGGAGGGGCAGCTTTCATGTCGGGCGGTCATACAGAACAACGTTCAGGTAAAGAGGGAGGATCGCAGCTGACTGGTCTCTAATAATGGCACTATGTGTCACTCTTATGTCAAAAGAGTAGGTGAAATGAGAGGTAGGGCTCTGTAGTTTGATACTGTTGTGCTCGTTTCAAAAGGTAGGGTCAGGATCGAAACCCTGGCCTTCTATGGTTTACCGTATCCACTGGTTCGAGTCACATCTTGTGAATATTTCATACATGTGCAACCCGCATGCATTGTCGTGCACGGCCAGCGATAAGTAGCTTCAGATATTCAATTTGACGATTTAACGGTATATTTAAATGTCAGAGTGATAGTGTTTTCATAGTTAATGGAAACATACTAATGTATTTGATAAGAAAAGCAAATGCAATTATCACAGCTAAAAGGATCACTATTTTCCCCTAGAGTAAACAATGAAAAAGGTCTCCAAACGCAGTTGAGCTTGGCCTATCATTGACGCTTCCAATGGCTATCTATTAGCTCCTCCACGTCAATGGAAAAGAAAGGTAAAACTGACATAAACAAACTCATTAAGTTAGGAGAACAAGGAAGAGAAATTCCTCGTGGCAGAGAGAGGTGGGTTGTGCTGTGAGGCCGACCGATCTGGTAGTGGTACCTCGCTCCCTACCTACCCGATGCAGGTCGTGTTATTAGATGAAATATGTATGTGGGGCCGGTACACGTCGGCCCGCCTCCCCTGCCGGCCCGAGGGGAGTGGTTGGCGGCCGGCCAAGGCTGCAAACACACCGACACATTCACTCATACACACACACACCACTAGTACCACGCACATCTCGGGGTAGGGGGCAGGGGACGTACACACGGACCTGTCCGTCACCGCACCACCGGGGGCCGGGGCCGCCGAGGGGAGAAGGGCGGCTCTGTACTAGGATGTTTTTCCACCTTGTAATGGGTTAGACTTGAAAAAAGTTGTCCAGGATAGGTCCCTCTATGGGTGTTTTCTACGTAGACGTTAGAGTCGTGTGTTCTCATTTGAAAGACCTGGAGTGGAGACTTTGGTTTGATTGATATGGTTAGGGCTAGATAAAATCGTTATCGATGTACATCAGTAAGTTCTGACGGGCCGACATGTAAGGTTGTTCTATATTGTATAAGATAAGAGTTTTTATAGCATGAAAGTTTTGACATATGAGAGAAAACATTAATTTATAAAGCAGGATGTAAGAAAAACTATGACTAACCCTTTAACAGTCCAAAATTCTAAACCACGCCCCTACACATTCTCCCCACCCCCGTCATTATTTCCGTCTGAAGGCTCTGTTGCCCGCATCACGGTGACTAATTTTGTTAAGGTTCTAAGGTCGGTACTACTTCCTGGTAGTATTCAACAATTTTCAGCCCGGACAGAAAGGATTTTACTCACGCAATGGGTAGGTGGGGTATACAACTGGGCTCACCTACCCATGAAACATTGACCACCATTTAACAATGAGAGAAGTTAACTGTACGTGAAAAGTGAAAGAAAAACTCACGGGGGCGCAAAAGGAGTGGGTGATTTTAACGTTCCTTAGGTATTTTAGTGTCAGGACTCAAATGCTGTGAAGTTGCATTAAAAACTGTAACATTGTGGTCTGCCTATTTTTTTCTGAAGTAGTATTATTATCCTCAGATACACTTGCAGAACACAACTGCTTCCCCCTTTTCCATAAGAGAACTCAAAGTTGTTGCAAATCATGACATGGGACACCTCATTAAGTTGATTAAGTTTAAATTAGAATTTGCTAGCCAAATAAAATCTCAACGTCTTTTTTTAATGGTCTTTAAATAGAAGAATGCCAGACCGGCGACATGACAATTAGTCTTTTTCCCTTTGTGAAAATCGACCCACTGATTATTATTCCTAATCACTGATCTTTGCCCTTCCCCCTCATCAGGAGCTGAGGCGGTGTAACAACACGAGCCCGCTGGACAGCGCGGGCAGCACGGCCGACAGCTTCACATCTGAGTCGACGAATAGCTCCATCTCGGAGTCTGAACATGACGACAAGCTCATTGAGGGCTCCACACCACAGCTGGTCCACGAGAATGATGAGAACAGCAATAGTAGCTTCGGCAAGGATCTGGATGAGGAGGAAGTGGAGCGAGAGAAGGGCAAGGCGGGGCCCGGTCAGGGACCGACATCCCGGAATCGGAGACATAAAGCAGGCATCGATACAGACAGCTCGAATGATGAGTCGGGAGGTAAGCACCTGAAGTTTTGGCTATTGGTAATGTAGTTCGATTGCATATAGATCTCACTAGATAGAAAGTTTCTAGTTTCTATAAGCATAACCTGTGAAATGCTTACCAGAAACTGCACATTATGAAAATATTGCCTTTTGATACTGATGATTTTAAATTAATCATAGAAGATCAATATTTTATGGAGAAAAACGATTTACGCATGCAGCTTGTACGTATAGATCATAAACTCATATATCTCTCTCTGTTTTCAATTTCCAGATGAGGATTCTTGGGAGTTGGTAACATGCTACTGCATGAAGCCTTTCTCGGGCCGACCGATGATCGAGTGCTCGGAGTGCCTCACGTGGATCCATCTCTCATGCGCCAAGATCCGCAAGTCGAATATCCCCGAGGACTTTGTGTGTCAGAAGTGCCGGGAGTCCAAATTCACAACACGGAAATCCAGTCGGATCCGCAGCGAGAAAAAGATGATCAACGCATAGCGTCTGGCATCCAGAGGCGACTGTGAGACAGACAGAGACTGTTATTGCGTATTATTATTGTTATAAGTACACGGCACCAACTGTGTGTTATTACTACTGCCAAGGGATTCAGTAAGCAAATAATGGATTTGTATATAGGACTGACTGAGCGGAAGAGAAGGAAAACATACAAGGATTTGCAGCGGGATCTTCACAGGGAAGCAACATTACAAGCTGATCATGATTCACACACTGTTTTCATGTCCTTGGAGCATCTAGAAGGTATCACAACTAAGATATTCTACATTTATTTTTGCGTTAGCGAGCCATAGTGGCTCAACACACCAGCAGGGGTAAACATTTCAAGGCAGCTCTACCTGACTTCCCTCTCAGAGCACAGTGGACCTATCCCGACCTATATACTGGACGAGTCCAACCAGGAACAGGAGGGGGGAGGAGCCAGTTACAACGGACACTTAATATTTTTATGAAACCATCTGTACAGTTTTATCGCGTCACGTGGACATATAGAGTGAGTGCATTACATTTAGGTTCTAGGGAGAGACAAATTTGTTTTTTGGGGGGCTAAATCGTATATAAAAAATTGATCGCCAATTGTGCATTTAGGAGTATGGCTGTGGCAGCATACCTTTCGACACGCGTGTTGTTGGGTATATTAGAAAGGCTGCCGACCGTAACGCACAGAGCCGGGTTGTGTAGTGACTGGGGGATCGGAGTGGGTAGGAGAGGGGAAGGTGGCAGGGCGGGACCTGGAGGGATAGGGCGGTCGTTTCAGGCAGTGCTGACGTCACCTTCCCCCCTTCCCCGCGGCTGGCCGTGGTAGAGACCCACCATCCCCGACCTGGTTTTTACTACTAGTTTCCCCACACGTGATGATTTGTGAGGGCCTCTCTCATATCAGACACCTTCTGAAATCATACCTGGTTAGTACTACCTGTAAAAATCGGAAAAAGTCTTTGTCGTTATATTCTCGTAGTGAAATGGGGATAAATTAAGTTTTTTTTCTTTTGAAATATAAAAATGTGGGTTATCAGTTCTAAATGTGATTTAAAAACAATATTGCCCCGCTCTGTGCGTTTGCCATCGGCTTGCCCGTAGCCCACTGCCACAGCCATTGATGTTCGGCCTTCGTCCCTTTGGAAAGCAAACACTCAGGTCTTCAGTATCTCCTCGACAAATATGCAATATTGACTAGATGTGTTTGTTAATTTGTTGTCGTCATGGGAACGGTCACGGGTCAGCAAGCTTGACTGACAGTATTGGGCAGTTCTTGTCTCCCCAAACCCATAAAGCAAATCAAGTAACCTTTCATAGGCTAATCAATATTTTGTGACTGCAGAAATGTCTTAAATTATTCACTAATGCAAGAAATATGATATATTGAGTTCTAATATATTCGCGAGAAAAGAGTTTTAAGAATGACATTCAACTCTTATGTACTCATAAATTGTAAACCATTTTAATGATTTGTTTCTGATTAGATACTTAGAAAATCTTTTGTACAACTAGCGCATATTTCGTTTCCAGTTCAACTTTGATCTAGTCTCTTTGTTTATTTGAAGGCATGAAATTAGTTTGTTTTCTATTGGTCTGTCATGCACAGATGATTCGATACCCTAAATATATTGTAATTTATTTGAAGTTAACACGTTTTCACTGATTTCACGTGCATTTTTCAGTCAGCGCCTTAATAAATAGACCGTTTATAACACTGTGGGAGGGAGGTTTCAATGGTTAAATGGGTTGTAAACAATTCTACCTATGATAAGTACAAATAGTCAGCGTATTAAAACTAACAGTAATGTTGCTTAATAAGAAGATGCATATCCAGACGTGTATTTCGTGTGAAATCCAGCAGGCAGTGCATAGACACGAGTGTTCTTGTCAATGTATTTCAGTTAATTTGATCTCTCGCTAGTAAGAGTAAACATTTGAAGACGATATTTTTATCCAATGCAGCTGTACAGATCTATCATAGTGCACGGCGAAAACGCCTTTATATCTAGATATATATATGATAATCCATTCACAGTTTTTTGCGGACGCATGTACAGGCAGACGGTAGTCTCTGGGTTGCACAAGCTCAAATTGATCTACTATAACCAGTGGGTTGATACCGGTAATGGTTTTATATCAACAGAGAAATAATTGAAATGTGTTGCTCATCCCGAATTTCACCTTGGTCGCTTAATTACAAAAAGGTTTGTATCAGAGTGTAGCAGGGCCAAGTTCGCTTGGTGTATCTTTAGGAAGGAACTCTGTCTTACCTTAGAAGGAACGTGAGCCGTGCAAACCTTCTGTAACATGTTGTACATAAAATAATATTTACGATATAAACGAGGTGGATAGAGGAGAGGCTGACCGAGGAATTGGTCGTGTTAAAAATGAACGCTTGACTTGTCTCTGATGCGGCCAGATGTTGGGAAACTGAAAAGATTGGGTTTGTTGGGATTTTCTTTTTTAAAAGCAGGGATCGGGTGTTTTGTTCAACCTTGGGTGTTCAATCAAGGCCTATTGGGATCACTCTTGAGAAAGAGTTTGGAAAAAAAGTTTGAAAAACGAAAATTTTTGTGGTAAATATTTTTGACCGGTCAAAGAGGTTTTGTTTTGTCCGACTGGCATGTGGATTGTTCCGTGTTTCTCTCCTGTAGGCTGTGTCCTATGTGGTTTTGTTTGTTGATGATGTCTTGTGTATATGTACAGAAAAAAGTCTAGTTTCCTTGTACAAAGTACAATTAATGTTCACCGTGCTACGGCCTTTAGAGCACTTCGTTGTCATGGTTATACCACAAATGCTTACCTGAACGTGATAGGAAAGAGGGAGGAAGGAAAGAGGATTTTATGAAAGTATATCGTGAGCTGGCCAGTATGTAACCACCTTATGAACAAGATTTTCTATTGTTTTTCTTACTGCCCAGTTCTTTTTCTTTTTTTTTTTGTATTTAAGGGGCATTTTAGGAACAGGTGCTACATACCAAGACTTTGTTTATAAATGTGATGTATGTTTATAGGGTCGACCAGTAATGATTTACATGATGGAAAAAAAATCACAAAAAAACGTCAAAAACATTGGTACCTGTTCCTGATAACAGTATGCTGTGGTCACAGGGCGTTTGTGGGGGGAAACTGCAACCATTTTGTGGGAGGTGACTGTATTTTTCTAGATGTAAACAAAAGTCCCAGTGAGAGGAACTCGATACGTCGTGAAGGTGTTAGTGATAGAACTGTGACTGAACAAAGCCTGTGTGATACAATTGATGGTGCCCGGTCTTTCGTTTATACCAGTAATTTCTAACATGCCTTCAAGAATATTCCTCATTATTTCCCCCTATATATTTTAACCCCCAAAAGACTTCATGTCAGTTGCGCCTTATATCCCAGTCAAATAATTCCAGTCAAGTTTATGCGGCGTTCTGTTTGTCTTTACTTCATGCCAATTGTACTACCAAGTCCCCAGTAACAAACATGACAAACCATTTGTTTGTACTGTGTACAAAATGATTTAGGACCAGAGAAAGAAGGCAGCTGGATTTTGAGTACATTTGGGTTTCTCTCGAATTACCTCCTTTTGTCTATTAGATCAATCCAAATCTGATAACCAAGGGCGCGATAGGATACTGAACGAAGTTATGGTAGATGATTAACGGTATTGTAAATGGAGCTAAGAAAGACGGGAGGAAAGTGGAAAATAGCGAACAAACCAGGGCAAAGTGGAAAATTGTTCATTCTTATAATTTATCGTAAATGCTGATTAAATTGGTTAAAGATATAGGGTAAACAAAAAGTCATAAAATCACGGTGTATCAGTGTATTATTAGTGACAATCACTTTTTTTAGGTTCCGTTGGCGAGGCCGTCAGTAATAGTCCTTGTTATTAATGACGTGAAAGTCCTTGTTATAACCGTTATCAATAGTTAGTTTTCCTCGGGCATATACTAAGCGTATGCGAAGATGTATACAATTTGCAAGTAGTCTGACTACAAATGTATGTGACCAAAATGGCATACTTGTTCTTTTGTACTTTTCACCTTTTTGAATTCCAAACCAAAAAGCACGTTCACCGTCAATTCATGTTTGCGTCAGATACCGGGTGTGCTGCTTTTCCCTCGAGTCTTATCCCTTTTTTGGCACTTGTTGTTACCTTGCTGTACGCGGCACCTATATATTTTTCACAAAAAAGTTGAAAGTGTTTGTTCCTGCGTTAGATTCTGTTTCTAAGCAGGAGAGTGGTGTATATAAGTTCGTTCGTGCATGTTGAAACAAAAATTGTATATCAGGTCCATCCAGGCGTTCTGTCGTCCCACTCGTATCTTACGCTCAGCGTATGTGGTGTTGTAAGGCAGATGTCCGTGTATATTGGTCACCTTGGTATTCATTTGTAGTCTTGAAAAACAATCTCACCTGAAGAAAAACCCATCTCATTTGTACATAATCTCATCTCCCTGTGTCCAAAGACACAGGGGTCTATTCACACCTTACAAGTCCACTTAAAAAAGAAGCTTAGAATAAAACATTCACAATGTGACTCTTTTTGACTAAAATATACAACACTAGACATCTAATGGCTTTCATGTGAGAAAGAAAGACGACTGAGTCAGTTTAGCCATAGACTGGGTGCTTTCTTTTCAACAGTTGTAATATGTTGTACACAATTTAACATCTTCAGAGGCTTCTTGGTTAAAGGAGACGAAGGAAAGTGGAAAAACAGGCCGACGCAGGGCAGGTTTCGACTGGTTGCAAATTATGTATTTTTAAGGGCAAATATTTGCCAGATGTTGAAAGATTACGGCTGAAAAGAACTGACGATTTTAGTCCATATAAACTTTGGATCTATCGTGAGTGGTGACCGGTAGGACTTCTGCCCTTGTGCTCGCGCTGCTTTTAGCCCATCACAATGATATGTGAAGGACTCTTATTTGTACAGACAACAGTAGTTTCATATGCAAACATTCAGAATAAAAGGAAACAAAACAAAGAACTGTGTTGTGTTTTATATTACCGAAAGTTAGCAATATGCTATTAACATCTGAATCGGAGATAAACGTCGCTAAGCTACAGAAAATAAGGTTTGTTATATGCCTTCGTAGTCATACTGCATAACTAGATTACAATTAATGGTAGTACAGATAATTATTCTTCACTAAAGAAACGAATGTTTTGATAAAGTGATATATTAACTCGATCGGTACTGAATATTTGGGTTGGCCATGTCAAAGTAAATTATGTTCATGATTATTGGTAGAAAAACGGGAATTTGAAAGCTGCGTTACGTTAAAAAAGAGACGAAGACCCCTCAACAGAAAGGTACAAGCTTTAAACGAAAAAAACCTATTCATAGAAAACACCATGAATGAAATAACGGCCCTTACAAAATACTCGGGTTTTGTGCCAATTTCCAACTTTGAATAGATAAATCATCCATTGATTAAGTTTGCTAAGATGCCATTCCGTCTGATGAAAGGAAGAAACGCTTCCTTTTTTTTATTCGAGAAGAATCTAAGAGGTAATAACCTTTAGGAATAGCGATCTGACATTAAATTTGTTTTTGATCGGCTTGAAACTAACAAAAAAACCCCTCAAAATCAGTTATTAAAGCAATGTTAGGAAAATTGGTTGTGCGATCTAAGATCACCCGAGAAGGAAATCCTTCCAAAGTAGGGAAAGTTGCATCTCATGTTTGAAACCAGTAGATATAAGAATACACACGTTGGTCCAAGTATTTATTTTAAGGGATTTGGACGTAGATATAAACTTTAATAATACTTCTTCGAGTAAATGGTTTAAATTAAAATAACACGAATTCCTCTCCTTAGCGAATAATGTTTTTGCTATTGTTTAACAGGTCCTTTCTTCTCCCGTTTTAAATTATAGGTCTACATGCGACATTATCATCGTTTACTGATTGGGAACTTGTCAAGTCCTCGGTGACGTAGTGATATGATGGCATATTTCTAAGTATTCAAATCAGGCCCGTATCCAGAACTTTTCATGGGGGGGTGACCATTTCCAAAAAGTGGACCTTCTAGAGGTAAAATAGCTTAAAGCCAGGGTATCGTCCATGGGTTGAGAAGGTAAATGCCTCCACCCTTTAGCCTAGTGACGTCATAGCCAGATTTTTTCTGGGATAGCAGAGGGCCAGCAGAGACAAAAAGAGGGATGGTGAACTACATCCATAGAAAAATATAAGGGCAATATTTAAACAAAGAGTTAATGTCTACCAGATACTGCCAGATTTGGCCCAACATATTTTATCAAGAATAAAGTATTGGCCTTCTTCAGATACAACCTTATGTTATTCAGTTAAAAGTGAAATTGGGCAGATACGACCTTTGTTTACTGGTTAATAGCATTCCAAATATTTGAAAAAAAAAAAAAAATTAAAAAATTCCCAGGTACCTTAGGAGTAGAGGGAACATATCAAAAAATAAAATAAAATAGATTTTTTTGAGATACGACCTTATGTTATTCAGCTGACGATATGTCAATAGGTCTTTTCCCAAATATACTCCCATTTAACCCTATTGCTACCAGGGTTGGATCCAGAAATAGTTAAGGGGGGGGGGGGGGGAATTATTTGAAATAAGTGATATTGTTATACGAGTTAAAATTATATGGTAGCATAGCTGCCCATGGAGAGGGTATGGGAGGGGGATTGGGGCCCACCCACAGAAAATGTTTGAAAAGATAACCTCTCATTCATGCTATCTGAGGCATTCTGAGATACCTTAGTGACCATAAAGGAAAACTTTCACATAACTGCCAGATAGTTATTTTCCAATTAATTCAGGATGTTGTTCATAACTAGCAGTATTAATGTATACAAAATCAAACGGAAATTCCTAGTTTCTACATAATTATTGGAGATTTAAAACTTTGCATTTTATTTTTGTTTACTCTACAAAGGGCCAAAACTCTGGAATAGTTTGCCAGTATCTGATCGATCTGAATTGTCCCTTATTTCTTTTAAAAACAAAACAAAAAAGGATATGTTGTTACCTATTACAGCCTGGTAACTGTAATACATCTAATATAATCGGTTATAACTCATTATATAAATTACCTTAAAGGGACATTCTCGTCCGTGACTTCAAAGAGATAAGTCCGCCGACGTTAACCTAACGACGCGACGGCCGGCGACGTGTTTTTCACTTTTGGAACGTAATCCGGAGACCTTATTGGTCACGTCGCGAATTTGGCGCCGCGCTACGGGAGTTACAACGTACCAATTTGTGTCCTTCTCACAGACGAGAACGTCCCTTTAAATCATAAAATTGTAACTATATGTGCTGACGTTATTTAACCCTCAGTGTTGTGATTTATGCCAGTGTTCTCTCCCGAATTATAAGTTTATGCTAACTCAGATGCCTTGTTCCCATTGTATAGATTTGTATTTATCGCATTGTATTGTTATGTTATGTATTGTAACTACGTTATGTTACCTATGTATTAAGCTAAAAAATGTATTATGACCTATCAAATCTCACTGAATGCTGAGATTACAATGAAAACAGGCTATGAGCCTAATAAGCCCATCCCACTTTCAACCAGGTTTACTATGAAATATTTTCAAAATTGCCCCCGCTCTTATTCCATGAAGAGAGTTGTATGATACAAAATTAATCAAAGCAATTTGGTTGATAGATTTCTCCTAAATCTTGTAAAATGCAGCTTTGAGGAAAGCAAGGACCAGGAGGGGAAAGAAAGTGCCGGGAGGGGAAAGAAGGGGAGGGGACCTACAGGGCCAGGAGAGGAAAGCAAGGACCAGGAGGGGAAGGAAAGGGAGGGGAGGGGACCCACAGGGCCAGGAGAGGAAAGCAAGGGCCAGGAGGGGAAGGAAAGGGAGGGGAGGGGACCCACAGGTCAAGAGAGGAAAGCAAGGGTAAGAGAGGGACCCACGGAAGGAGGGGAAAGAAGAGCCAGGAGGAGAAAGAAAGGGAGGGGAGGGGACCCACAGGACGGAGAGGGGGGGGGGGGGAGTAAAACACTTACTTTTTTTGTGGCAAGAGAAAGGGGAGAAAGGACCAGTGTTACCGCCATACAGACACCACATCCAGGAGGGGGAAAAGTGGACCTGGCCCAGCTTGGGGGGGGGTGACGCGTACCCCACGTCACCCCCCCTGGGCCCGACGGCTCGTAGTAGTCTTAATTACGTCGAACGTACTTAATTAAGTTAGGTAATTAGTGCTAATCATAATTATCAGAAACGGCTCGTAACTCCTCCTAGAGCATATGAAACAAGCAATCTGATTGGTGTAACCTTAATCACATCGTCCTTAATCATGATTAAGGGCCAAATATTTAATCTAACTCATGAGGTAAGTTAAGTTGATGATTAGGGATGATAAGATAATCATGACAGAGTATTCTAATCAACCCACGGAGCTACGAGCCGTCGGGCCCTGGATACGGGCTTGCAAATCTGGTAGATCTACATACCAATTTCCCAAGACTAGTAGTTTCTTAAATTAATTTACATCTAAGTTACAAAACACCGCCTTGACTTGAAAGTTTAGAGAAGCAAGCAGATAATGGACCGCCTATACGGCAACATGCGATAAGACGATTTTGCATACATCAAAGCAATAGAGGTAAATACACACTGAACACAAATCTGATGACTATGTTTATTCGAATGTCAGATTGGTGCAAAGTGATAAAGCCCCGAGGACTCAAGTAACGATGATGGCACGACATCATGCTCCTTTCAGCGCAATAATGAAGGTGAAAAATCAACTAATTCAGCATTTCTGCTGGCCTTTGGTAAACAAAGAACGTCAACTCGTGTCTGATTCTGTTTTTGGCCGGTAGGGGTCGGGAATGCGGCGGAAGACGGCAGGCCACTTGTCGCCTTGGTTACGGGTGACCTTTTGACCTTCCTCGGTGCTCTCATAGAGCTTTTTAACCACAGGGTCGGCATCCTAGTTGGAGGAAAAGGAAATCCCTATTATTTATCGCAGTAAATAATTGTTACATAATGAGTTGAATAAAAAGGGGAAAAAACGTGTTATGACATTAAATTACATTTAGCTGTTTTGCCTTGATGTTTTTCTTACTTATGTTATGTTTTTGTTGTCACCCTTAAGGGACGTTTTATGTTATCGATTTCCACTGATGATGAATTTTCTTAATTTGTCAATGACGTAATTAGATTTGCCGTGATACCTAAACAGTTTGTAGTTCTACATATCTAATTCTCAAAATAGCATACATTGAGATTATAATTAAGATAACCAAAGGTAAAATTTAATCAAATAGCATTTGTCTGAGGTATTCTAACAGGAACAGGAGGGGCACATGCAAGTTTTAAACTTACCATTTCTTCTTTAGTTAGTTGTTGAAACAGAGTGTGTGCACTGATGTGTTCTACCATCCAGTCATGGACCTCCCGAACGTCGGTAATGGTATAAATCAGACCCTGGAATACAGAATTTAACATTTAAATGGAGATGAGAACAAAATGCATACAGCCATAACCAGTCTAAACCAAAAACTTTTTCACACGTCGGACATTTGTCCGACATGCAATACTTTAACATATACACTTTTATCAGCTCATGTCGGACATACGTCGGACATGTCCGGATGTCCGGCGCTATTGGCGAACACTGCATAACGTTGGAAGTTTACCGAATTTAAGGTATTTTAAAGGTAAGATCGAAACAGGTAAATTCAGTAATTCAATTCGGACACTCATAATAACGTTCAACCCATTCCAGAATTAACCAAGGGTTAACTTCTCCCGATACCTTTTTACATTGATATTTCATATTTCAGAACCTTTCAATAAGAAATTAACAGTAGATCAATGAGTATGATATTCACTGAAAATAAAGTTAACCAAGCCATGTACATTTATCTGACGACAATAATTATCCAGTAATGTATAAAGGGTAGTTTTAAGCAATCTGGAGTGTAGATAACGAGCTATAAAGACAGCCAACAAAGTTTAGCGAAACCATAATGAAATACAAATCATAGTGACGTATATCAAGTTATTGATTTGAAACTAACCCCTTCTCTGAGCACATACGCATACTCTGCTAGAAGCGTTGAACTAATGATTCTCCATTTATGTTTCGTTTTCTTGAAGTGTGGATCCGGGAATAGGAAGAACATCTTGGACAACTGAAATGATAAATTGGCTATTTTAACCGTGTGGGCAGGACGCTAAAGATATCTGACATGGCCGCTTAATGTTGTACTAATAACATTGAACATCGACGTTGTTTTTTTAGATACCGTGAGCGGTTTTTTCACCTCTGTTAAGGCACTAATGCAACAACATGCTTTGTTTCTTCTAAATTTTGAAATACTATCAAACCAACACGAACAGTTCAGTGAGTGAAAGGTGTTTAAAACTGTTGTTAGTGTTAACCTTTTATTTGCATCTTCTAATAAAATGTTAATATTATATCCAAATATAGTATACTAAAGCTTACATTAAATGTTGTCTGAATGACCATAAACAAGTATAATAAGGGAATAAAAAACAACAAACTAACCTGTCCCTTGTGGAAGAAATTGGGTAGATATTTCATTGCATTGTTTCTTAGGCAGTTGATATTTTGATACTGTCCTGGGTTTTGTTCCCTCAACGCTAACACTCGATCACGGACATAATCGGAGACTTTGAGTCTTATCTCAATTCCAAGCATGAGCTTATCAGGGAACATCCTTGAAAGGGTAACTGGAAAAGAAAAGCAGAGACTGAGAATTTTTTTTAAATTTTTTTTTTTTTATTTGGGGGGGGGGGGGGGGGGGGGGGGGCAAAAGTACTAATATGCTGTTTTGGTTTCAATTAATTACCAAAGTTATTCAGTATACTCACTGTTTAAGACTGAAACACCAAAATCTTAACAAAAGAATGAAGAGCGTCCCAAGAACGTCTTATACATCATGCGATTTAACGATAAAGCAGTAGGATTTTCCTTGATCACTTGACTTCCATATTGTATTAAGTTCCGGAATGAAAAACGATCATGAGGTAAATAGACATTACATTATATTGCATATATATTTACGTTTTCGAATAAACACAAAAGACATAACAATAATGTAGAGAAAAATGAAAACGGGTTCCAAATGTCATTATGTCTCGTCTTTCATTCATTTACAACTATTTTATGATTGTTCCTAAATATTACCAATAAGCTCACCTAGCAATCCCCCATAACCGCATCCAATGTCGGCAAATTCCACTTGATGCTTTTGGTCTTTTGACTCTTTTGGATCATCATGCTTATCGTCTGAGTTTAACGGTTTAAAGTATGATGGATACAAGCTGCTCCAATCCATAAGGTCAGGATGAGCAGGGCTACAACAAAAACAAATCAATATAGTCAATCAGACTCTGGTCTATTAACTAAGATTACTAATTGGTTGTTTTGATATGTCTTTTTTAGCTCCATTTTTTTGCATTAGAAATATCGATTGAATATAATTCTTTGTTCCTTTCTTTGCTTTTTGGGCGGATTTGAAGGTTTTGCCTCTATTTGCTGGTTGAACTGAAATACTATGACGTCGGGTTCACGCCCAATGACCCATCTCCAGAAAGATCTAACATCATGTATTCTGAAGATTACTTAGAAACTCTTTTTCTAAAATTGAATACATCTAGATGTAGAGGAGCCAGTTTTGACGTATCTCTAGTTTTTACGCATTTTACATATTGAAGTGGAAACCTTTTTTCCCAATACATGTCTTACACGTTCAATTGTACTTTTATGTTTTTAGGTGATATTAAGATGAAGTAAATGTGCAATTTTTGTGATGATTTATCGAAAATTGGGCATTTTGGGGGCAAAAATCGGATTTGATATTTTGAAAATTTGTTGGAGGCTTACAAATTGATGGTTTTCTGAATTTAAGAGCATAATATCCATTTTTGAATAAAGGTAAAACCTAAATGTACCAAACTTTCTGCATGTTAGTTTAAACTGATATTACGCATTTACACTTCAGAAACTGGTATGTTGATGTCTATAAAAAAAGAAGGGGAAAAAAGGACCTCTTCATGACATCTAATGACACAAAATGAAACAGCCGATAGCTTTGATGCAGTTTCTGTACATTTTCCATGCACTTTTCTTAAATATCCAATTTTCCAAAATATTTTCTTGCATAAAATCCATATAACGTATTATGATGTTTCAAACTGATATTTAGATCTATCTGAAAAAAAATATTCAAAAATATCTTTTTGTATTTTTCAAAAAGGGAATTAATGATTCTATTACTGAATGAAAATGAATGAAAGGCTTATTTTCTATGTAAATATATTTCCTCTGGTTTGATATTTCCACTCAACATAGCATTCTGTTAATACATATTATCAAACACCCAAAAGGTAAATAATTATTCAACAATACAGATATCAGTAGAAAATGTGCAATTGTGATGTTACACTTCAGGTTTTTTTTTCTAAATTGTCATATTTTTACTATTTCATACATAAAAAATATTAGGGACTAAAATGCGTGAAAATAGAGGACAGGTGTGTCAAAACTGAGGAACAATCAAAGGAAAGTCATTTTAGATCATAGCCTAGGGGAGAGGCGTCAAAAGTCGGACGGTAGTCAAAAGTCGGAGACTTTTAGTATATTTTTCATAAAACATGAAAAAATAATTTCTTTTTTGATTTCACTCTTGGAACTGATTATCAATGCGTTTTGTGATCATGTTATAATCATAAAAGCTTAACATTTTGATTTTAGAAGTATTCATTAGATCTATACTTTGCATATGGTATCCTCTGTTTTGTCATGTAAAATAACCATTTTTTCATTGTTTCACATTTTCATTTTTTTTCATCTTGAAAAAACATTGGTATTCCTTAAACCTTATCTTGAATCTTGAATCTATGTCCGACTTTTGACACAAAAAGCATGTTTTGGAACATTCAAATGGCCCTTGTGTAAAAAAATATCAAGAAAGTTCTTTTTCTGTATTGTACCTGAGAATTTTTCCCAACATCTCAATACAAAAAACTTGACAAATTTTACAAATTTAGACCATTACATTAAGATATACCCACTTCTCCCCTAGGGGGCCGTCCATAAATGACATCATGCTATTTTAGACCATTTTTGACCCCCCCTCCTTGTCATGTTTTGTCGTGCATCCCTTGACCCCCCTCTAAAAATGACATCATACAATGGGGACCCCCCTCCAATCACAGATAAAATATAAGCAGGAATGGACAAAACCAAGGACCCAAAGACTTTAAAGGAAAACTTGCACATAAATTCACAAACTGCTATTTTTTGTGTAATTAACTTGACTTAGGTATCCTAAAAAATATTCAAAAGTAAAAATGTGAAAATGTCAAGGTCCTAAGGAATTATTGAAGAAAGGACTTTTATTTTGGGAATTCCCTGAGTGCTGGGCTGCTCAGTACTCCCTTGACACGTCACAGCTATGGGAATTCCTTCTAAAGTTATTTTGAGATTCCCTGGATAATGAATGGTCATGAATGGATATGTATTTTAACTTATTAAGAGTTGCATTAGGCTAATTGTGTATAATTTGGGTTAGAGAACATAACCCTTACTACAAATTCTACAGGGATGGGGATTCCCTTTTATGGGCAGATGGGATTCCCCAAGAACTCCCCTTGCTACGTCATAGATAAGGGGATTTCCCTTAAAAATGAATTAAAATTCAATTTCTTTAATGTCCCATAATTGTTTATAAACTGGGAATTTTCCTGCAATTCTTCTTACATTTATAGTACAAGTTGTGAATAACATGCTGGATTGAATTCATTGAAAAATAACTATGCTGCAGTTATGTGCAAGCTTTCCTTTAAAAAGCAGATTTTCCTGCCTGGGAGGTAGCCTAGCGCCGCTCGGCCAGGTCAGAGACACAGGCCTAGTATTAGGTGCCAGCCGGAACTACTTGAAAATGTGGTGGTTTGGCTCAATCCTTGGGCCAATATTTTATTTTCACCAAACAGTCTATTGTTTCGATGGATAAATAAGAAATAATGTATTTGAGTAAATAAAGTGTATAATACATGCATAACTTAGTGAATATTAACAATTGCATGACACCTAGATTGGGACTATTTTCAATGGCGTCATGACTCTGGGTTACAGGGCACTACTTTCTCTGGAGATCTGCCTGTGAACTTTGAGGTGTAATTATGAATCATCTAGATGAAATAAAATTCTACTTTTTGGCTTATTTCTTAGTTATATAATATAGTATGACCTCGTAAAAGGAATAAGCTGTAGGATTCTTCTGAAAATGTGATCTCCAAATGTAAACAAACCCTAAAAAGTTACGAAAAAATAATGGCGGACAGGCGTTACGTTGGTTACGATGACCTTGACCCCAGAGCCACTACCGGCCGGTTGTTGTTAAACCCCGGCCGGTCGACCAGCCTACCTAGGAGGCAATTTGACCGAAATGTTGACATTGAAAAACACCGACTTTTATCTACAAATTTCCTCTGAAATTTTTTAAATCAAATTATTTTAAACATGATGTCATGCACCACATGATCCCCCCTCCCCCACTTGTCATGTTTGGTCATGGAAGCATGAACACCCCCCCCACCCCCCCCGCTGCTGCATGGCGTAATTTATGGACGGCCCCTAGGCCTAGACATAAGATCTAGGCTCTAGTCTAGCTAGCCTACTTACAATAGGTATCACAGATGATTTTTTCAAAAAGGATTAAGGCCTTATCTGATAAAAGTTATTGTTAGAATACACCAAGAGAACACGAAATAGCCTATGATTAAAGAAAGATTGATATTCTGAGAATACTTTATCAATTGTTTTAAGTCAAAAAAATTGACAGGGTACAAAAATCATGCTTTCCCCTTGCGCACTTTCCCCATTAGGTTAAGAAACATGGAAAGCATGTAGCAGGGTGGGTCATTGTAAGAGCTTCAATTTGGTACCAAATATGTATGGGTTTATGGCTCATGAATGCCTTTAAAATACAAATAATAGGTAAAAAATAGGACATTTTCAGCAAAATGTAGTATTTTATGCAATTTTTTCCTATTTTACTTCCCTTTGCGCTCTTTCCCCATACAAAATGTATAAATGTCAGTCATATAGCTGGATAGTTCATAATCAGAGCTTCATTTTGATACCAAAAATGTTCATATTTGTATCTTACAAATACCTTAAAATTTAAGGTGAAAAAGGGCAAATTTAGTTTTTTCCTAAACCCTTGTTCTTCGCTGTGCTAACCAGCTATAATTCTGGTCTGCCATAATAAATCTGTCTATTTTGGTCAAAAATATAAAGAAATATGGTTACTGTATCATTATAAACCACCCATTAAAGCCTAGATTTACACAAATTACCAGCATTAACATTTTACTGAGGTGGACCCCCCTCTAGCAGCGTCTGTTGGGATACCTACTTACAATTTCATTTCCAATTTTTTGTTCAAGATATGGCCAGCTAACCCCAACTACAGCAAAAATACTGAAAACCATGAATATACCCAACATAAAAAAACACCACCAACTACCAATCGCGATATTTCCGCGAAATTTCGGTGCGCATACTGCACAATGAGCGTCTAGCAGGCGGGCCGTTGGTCCAATAAGACACTACTTCCAGTAGGGTTTCCAACCCTACTTCAAGTAGGGTCTTGCACTCAGCCAGCAAATGAAAATCTAAACCATTTAGAATATATTTTACTACTTTCTACATAGTATTAGAAGTTGTATATTTGTCTGGAAGGCTACTAGAAGTAATGTGGTGCATTCAGACAGTGCTCTGAAGTAATTTCTGCTTAGAAGTTCATAGTTAGATCTATACATAGGATATCTAATATGGACTTTCAAGTTCCATGACTGTAACTCCAAGTTCTCACCCTACTACAAGTAGTCTTCGGGTACTGAACCCTACTAGAAGTAGGGTTTTTAAACCCTACTACAAGTAGGCTTTGGGTCCTAAAGCCTACTAGAAGTAGGCTTTGAGTCCATAACCCTACTACCAGTAGGCTTGCTTCAAGTCCCTAGGGGTAAGAAGTAGGCTTTGGGTTTCGTACCCTACTACAAGTAGGCTTCAGGTCCCCAACCCTACTAGAAGTAGCCTTTCTCGCACCCTACTTCCAGTAGGCTTCTGGAACCAAAGCCTACTTGAAGTAGGGTTTAGGTCCTAAACCCTACTACAAGTAGGGTTAAGTCCTGGACCCTATTACAAGTAGGGTTTAGGTCCTGAACCCTACTTCCAGTAGGCTTTAGGTCTCAAACCCTACTTCAAGTAGGCTTTCCTTTACCCTACTACCAGTAGGCTTCTGGACCCAAAGCCTACTGGAAGTAGAGTAGAGGAGCCAGTTTCCGTGCATCTCTAGTTTCCGCGCATTTTATGCATTTTATGGACGCATTTTTTCTCTAGGTATTAGATATGCTATTTTTAAAATGCCAGACCCAAAATAATGTTCTTATGCAATTAATTTGTCATTTTTAATGATGTTTCATACATATTTATGTATTCTAAGGCCAAATATATGTTTCAATGTCCTTATTATTAAGGAAAATGACAGGATCCTTAAAAAGTTAATATTTCTGAAATAAGGAGCATAACATAATTTTCTTCAAGAAAAAATATAATTTTCTCTTAAAAAATGTCATAGATATTAGTTTAAAGTGATATACGATCATTTTAATGTCATAAACATAAAATTTCATGGATAATATAGAAAATAGGCCCCTGCGCGGAAACTAAGGACAATAAATTAGACAGTCTCTAGTTTCCGCGCATTTTTCACCTATTTTTCTGAGATTTCCAAATTTTCAAACATTTTTCCAAAGAAAATAAAAAGAAAAATTTTTCAAAGCAAGGTTCTATATAACCTTAAGACACTTTCCTAAAATAATATAAACCAAAGACTCAAAACTGAACTTTTTTTTCTCTTTAACTGAGGCGAATTAATGCTTTTGTCATATAATAAAAATGCATAAATATGCGTATTTCTTCCTTCTTTTCATGAATATATTCTTTAGATTTTCCCTGACAAGGTAGCATTTCTATTTGCATTATTATGAATTATTAAGAACTTAACAATTATTTTGTATAACGGATATCAATAGATAATCTTTTTCTGATGCCCCATGTATCATATTTTCTTTCTATAAGATATTTTACTCATTTAACACCTAAAATATTGGAAATGCGCGGAAACTGACACCAAAATGCGCGGAAATAGGCTCCAGGTGCGCGGAAACTGAAGAATTAACATGTTAAAGTAAAACCTTAAGATATTACAAAAAATATTTTCAAACTTAAATTTTTTTATTATGATTATGTTCATAGACATCATTCCCCTGAATATGGAAGAAAAAATATTAAAAATATAATTTTTTTCTTTAAATATTTTGTTAAAGCTTAACTTCTTGCCCTTAACCCTTTGCCTCTCTCTAATGCAAATTTCGGTCATATGTGACTGAAATTTGAAAATTTGCATAATTTTGGTGATATTTGAAGAATTTGAATAATTTTTTCAGTGGTAATTTAAGTTGAAGTCTTGATGTACACAAACAGGCACTTTTATTAATTATAAAACAACAAAAAATAAAAATTTTATGACTTTGAAGGGACACTTGTAGCCATTTTATTGAAAAGCAGGATAATGTCACAGAATTTCAGCTAATTATTGGGCAAAAAATTGATAAAAATGTCAGTTTATCGAATTTTTAATAATAATTTTTCAGATAGTGGCAACATATTATTACTTTTAAGGGTGCCTGTTATGCCATAAAATAATTTGGTTTTGAAAAATTACAAAATGTAATAATCTAGGGGAAGGTGAAAACTAACATCTATTTTACTGAATTAGGCAAAATAAGAAAAAATTCTTCAGAAGATGTGTTTTTAGTATTTTATTAATAGATTTTCTTTATAAAATGACAACTGCTTTGAAAAAAAAGTAACCCAAACATTTTAGATTGATATATTAACTCATATAGCATAGTTGCAAAAGATTTTATACCATTTAATATATTTGTATGGTTTATTTGTGTAGAATGATGCCCTGAAATGATGTTATATTGTATTTTTTAAGGAAATTAATCTAATTTTGTTAAAATTAGATAAAATTGCCTTAATATCTTCCCATCATGATCAACTGATCTGTTTGACATATATTTTCACAATACATATCATTTGAAACCTACATGGATTGTCTACATTTCGTCAATGATAAGTTTTTCTCTAAAATTAATATTTAACCGTTTTTTTCTTGAATTTCTTGAAAATTGTCAAAAATTTACTGAAAATAACGTAAAAACCTGGGTCATGTGACCTGGGTCATGTGACACATGATTTATGAAATTTGAAATTTACTTTTATAATATAAATCATGAGAAAATGTGCTTTAAAATGATGTATAGTTTGTCAATATTATGAAGAAATTTGTTGCTTAAAAGGTTATTTCAAATAACCCTCATCATGTCTGAGTTCGGAAATTGTCAAAATCGCGGGGAGGCAAAGGGTTAATGCGCGGAAACTGGCTCCTCTACTCTAGGCTTTGAGTCCCATACCCTACTACAAGTAGCCTTCTAATGCCACACCACAGATAGACTTGAGTTGCACACTCTAAGTCTAAGTCCTTCTGCGAGCGGCAACGAGGTTTTAACATTGGATTTACTTCTATTATCGCTCAGACAAGTAAATCGAATAGGAAATACAAATAACAACGTAAATTCTCGTTTTTTGAACATAAATAGATAAAAGATATAAAAGATATACAGTTATTGCCTTACTATTCAAAGCTGTGATCAGCTATAGGATTGCAATGAGCCCTTTGACGATAAAACTTCTTTTGCGGTAGGGAAGCCATGCTGCCCGATATAATAGTCTCGACGCCAAGTCAGCTGTTTTGACGATTTTTATTCTGAGGCTTCATTTGAAAGGTTAAATATCTTCAAAAGTATATTTTGGAATTAAATAACAATTTTATGCTCCCAAAATTGTGTTTTATAATCAAAATACTGATTTTAGATAGAATACAAATGCTAGAACTATAGCGTTTGAGACTATTTGCCAGGTGTACACCAAGCAACTTTAGCAAGCCAGACAAACAAGGATGGTCACGGTAAGTTGGTTGCACTTTCGTTAAATTTTGGTGTTTAATCAATTCATATGCCAGGATCACCGTGTGATGTAACGCGCAAAGAAAAGACTAAACATGACTCTCGAGTTTGGACAACATATTATGCCCAGCTTTCATTAGACAGTTGACAAATTTTGATAGAAATCGACTCACTGGCACTGCCACTGGCACTGCCAACAATGTCAGAGTTCTCTCTAGGACTCTAGCCTACAGCTTTACATGTCAGTGTGTTGGACTGGGACTGGGAAGGCCAATGCACAAACGCAGTGGGCGTGGTACCCACCTTAAGTTATCTGACACCCAAAAATGTGACACCTACTTATAGGGAAACTGAGGTGGGTAGCTAGTTACATTAGGCCTAAAAAAAAAACCAAAAAAAAAAAAAAGTGCTCAGCCTCAGCTAACCCGACCTAGACCCTAAATTAACTTATTTTTAAAGGAAATTCAATAAAACACTGGGTCTGTTTGGAAAGTTGAAGTAATAAGAAAAAATCGAACTTCGTAGACTCTACCCTATTTTTTTCGACCTATAAATATAATACCTTCAGCCAGTTTTATTTTTTGCATTGTTTAGACCCCCTCTCTCTCAAAAAAAAAAAAAAAAAGAAAAAAAAAAAAATTGTGTTCAGATCACCTGACCTACCCTAAATTTTTGGCCCTACCCTAAACTAGACCTTCAAAGGTCCGAATGAAATAATTTGGATTGACAGTTGACGTCCTGCAGACTACTTTTTGGACGTTGTAAAGATATAAGATGTAAAGATGTAAGTTTGGGGAATCACCGTCATTTTTGGCATCGCACAGGGAGAAGCAGGGGCTTATATATGGCCCACTTGAGCCTTGGTTCCCATGGAGGAATTTCCCGAGGATTTAGAAAAACTAGGACATATCAAAATTCGAAGCATACAATGGCATGTATGGCGTCAATTCCAAACTCTTTCTTGTTTACTGTAGTGAGATTGGACAAAATTTATTACCCAAGAAAATATACTAAGGCCACCCTCAAAAAAAAGTTTGTTTCCTGTCCAGCGAGTGGCTAGGAAGAAAACCAATCGGGAGGTCGGGAAATCTTTTCTTTTTTTTTAATTTTTTTTTTTGGTAAGGCATTAACTAAATTTTTTGTTGAAAAAAAAAAAATCCGAAAATCTGGGAAAAAAAGTCTCTAGTCGGCCCTTAAAAAGTCAGTCGGGCGCTGGACAGGAAACAAACTTCTTTTTAAGGGTGGCCTAAAACACATTTTTCCCCCCATAGACACCAGTGACCACCAACTGCCGATTGCGATTTACTTGAAATATCTTGCGCAATGCCAGATTTTGAGACATGCCTACTCACTATTCTAAACTGTTAACAATACAGGGGATAGACTTCACTCAAGAGAATAAGTCTGCTTATCTACTTTAGTAATCTAGCCCTGTCTGTTACTACAACTGACAAAATGTTATTGTAATCCATCCACAAGCATCCTCTTGTACAGGGTGCATTTGCTTCAGATATCTTTGTTATAAAGTCAGGCCAAGGAAAGTTGTAAACCGGTAGACTAACCCGACTTCCCTTCTATCTTTGTCTTCACTCAGTTGTTTAAGGCACTATAACATTAACCTCTGTGGCATTCATATTGATTTGATAAAACTCAGTGTTTATTCATTTCGTTGCAGAATCTAGATGGAAGTTGACGCTCCTCTTTCACCTGAACCGGCCACCGTTAAAGATGATGCTGATCACGTATGCCGCCTTTGTTGTGCTGGGCCTCCTGTGTGTTGCCCTCCAGTACTGGGCCAAACATCTTCGGAACGACCCCTCCGTAGGCAACAACCCCACCTTTCTCCAGTTCCAGAGGGGTTACTTTGGAGCCTACTACTTGGCTCTCTTGGCTGACTGGCTTCAGGTAAGGTTATCTTCCCATATATTGTCCTACAGATGCACAATATTTACAAGTCAGTGAACTCAGAATTATAAGTGTATATCATTGGGGCTTTTCAAAATTGGCTGTTATGGCCAAAAAGAGGATTTCTGACATGTACTCAGAAACTAAACGAATATCAGAAAATCGGGCCTGGATGGGCGGGTCATTTGTTTCGAAAAAATGTACAAAATATTTTCACTTACTCCATATGTAACCATCTGGTTGTGCATGGCTGTTGGACACCTAGAGTGACATATATGATATATATTTCAACCAACCGTGTATCATACTAGACTTAGCTTTAAAATAAAAACACATTATATACCACTAGCCAAGTTTTCCTGGGTATTCCAAGTTTTGCTTGGTAGACAAAACATAACATGTGATTTTTAAGCCTCCCGCTATCCAAATTGTCACCATATGAAGTTCAGAATTAGTAAATTAAGATTGTGATATTATTTCATTACAGGGACCGTACTTGTACAAACTCTACCACCACTATGGCTTTCAAGAGGAGCAAATTGCCGTGCTCTACGTCTTTGGCTTTGCCTCATCTGTAGTCCTAGGCACCTGGGCTCCCATAGCCGCCGACAAATTTGGACGAAAAAAACTGTGCATCTTCTTTACCATCATTTACTCCCTGGCTTGTTTCTTCAAGCTGTCCAGGAGCTATGGGATTCTGCTCATTGGGAGGGTGCTTGGGGGTGTGGCCACCAGCCTACTGTTCTCCGCCTTTGAAGCATGGTATGTACACGAACACATGGAAAATGACTTTCCCAAAGAATGGGTCCCAGTTACGTTCAACAAGGCTACAGTGTGGAATGGCATTCTGGCCGTTGTTGCAGGAGTTGTGGCCAATGTTTTCGCCGAGTGGATGCACTTTGGGCCAGTTTCACCCTTTATGTTGGCCATTCCTTGTTTAATGGCATCTGGGGCTGTGGTCCTCGTGCAGTGGAAAGAAAATTACGCGAAACAGAAGGTGCAGTTCATGAAACCTTGTATGCTCGGTCTTCGCGAGATCGTAACCGAGCCGCAGATCTTTCTCATAGGCACTATCCAATCCCTCTTCGAGAGTGTCATGTACATTTTTGTGTTTCTCTGGACACCCGTGCTGGAGCCAGGCAACCCCTCCTTGGGAATAGTGTTCTCCAGTTTTATGGTTTGCATCATGATCGGCTCTGCTATATTCCAGATTCTCCACGCACGGAAGGTACCCTTACTCCACCTCTTGTGTATTTCAATAATAATTGCCCTGACTGGGAACATTCTCTGCGTCCTGGCTACACACCCTGACAATATGAGTCGTAATCTCGCCTTCGTGGCCTTTTTAATGATAGAGGTAGCAGTGGGCATGTATTTCCAAGCCATGGGGAAAATCAGGACGAAGGTTTTGCCTGAGGCCAATGTGACGAGCATCATGAACTGGTTTAGGGTGCCGCTCAATCTGATCGCTTGCATTGCGTTGATGTCTCTGCATAGTAAAACAATGAAACATGGGAACCGTATGCTGTTTGTTACGTGCGTTGGCCTCCTAGCCGTGGCCGTGTTGAGTGTGTTCAAGTTCATTGGTTTGGTGAAGAATGATGAGGAGTTCAGCACAAACACATCTTCATCGGAGGAAGAATCAGAAACGCAGGTCGAGGCTTGAATTAATCTGATTTATTACTGCTGTTAAAATAACTCTTGTCTAATGCAAGTAATATAAGAAATAAATATCCGCTTGCTTACATAAAAAATATGATTTTAAAATTTAAAAAAAAGACAACTAAATGCATGTAAAAATGATTCTGTAGATAGACTGATTCATACAGTCGACTTATTGTTCACAGTTTGAATTGTCGATGCCCGTCTTCATTATGAATATCTGGTACTGATAAAATTACAATGTTCTCTCCGAAGGTACACCACTTTGTTAATGTTGATCTTTTCCATCCATCGATCTCCATATTTTGATAATAGCAATTTCTCATTTCGATCTACAGCTTTTATAACAAAATAAAATGGATGCCGTGTTAAAGATATTTGTGATAACGTTACTGTAATTTACAATGTACATAGACTTGTTTTACAAACAGAATATTTTTCAAAATAAGTTTCTGTCCCTGTTTTAGGGCACTGGGGTGAAGGGTAGGGTGGATAGAATTTTCTATTGTTGCAATGTGAGAGTGGCTTCGGCCATTATGGAAACAAAAGAGAAAGGAGGACTAACAGGCTGATATGTTTTATTCAATCAACTATAATTCTGTAACTTCAAATGGGGATTTCTTATTGCTACGTTGTAAATAAGAATAATCACAATGTTTTATTAAACCAATAATATAAATATGTTATTCTTATCTTTTGACAATCTGAAGTTGAGGGGTTAGTGTAATGTCAAGTAGATTCTGCATCTATATGGCCCAACAGGAAACCCTAGTAGTCTAATATCTTCTGACTTGTATTTCATTACATGGATAATAAAAACATCTAACATTCCATATTTTGTGTTTGATTTGCCTAAACCATCGGTCTTCTGATATGAAAACCGCAATGCGAAAAATACGTAAAAGAAGTCGTCTATAGGCTAATAGTTATTAGTTTTAGAATCTAAGAAAATAAATGAAAAACTTTATCTAATATTGGTCTCTACCCTAGATCTACTTCTACTGTTAGCACTAACATATTTAGATATTGGAATAAAACACTTATAAATTACTATATTACAAAAACGTTATAAAAACAGTACCGGTAGATCTACCGAATAATTATGGAATAAGTAAATTTCTACTTAAAGAGAAAGTCAAGGGCTGAGAACAAAAGCGCTTTCCCAGCTGTATTTCTGCCATCGTTTTCTCTGCACTGCCACGCCCCCTGGTTATTGACAGTGAACTAACTAGAACTCTTCACACCGTCCGTCAGAGCGGTAGAAAAGCACGCACGTAAAGACCGTCACATGACCTAAACAAGTTTGGGGACATTACCGTCGAAGAAGATTTATGTCACAAAAAACACCCTTATGAGGCAATGTAAGTTCACGAAACCTTTTTCAACAGAAGAACAGGTACAAAGCTGATCAAGGACTTGTTGGGAGAGAAGTGACATTCTTTCTTGGGACCGGGGCCCTAAGCCAAAAGGTATGTGTCCACTTCTCATCCGACCAGTCACTGGCTGGTGGGGCCTGAGTGAGGCCCTCACTCAGGGCAATAGGAGAGGAGTAGAGAAAATATCTCTGGTCCTGGCCTGTTAGTCTGACATGCAGGTCTAAGTTTTAAGCTTGGTAATCAGTGATAGAGTTCTAGAGCTATGGCCTGTGTGAGGGCGAGGGTGAGGATAGGCAACGTCTGATTATCTGCCTGTTATTCCACCCTGACTCCTGAGCCTGAGGCCTGATCCATACAAAAGGGATTGACTTGAGGCAGATCTAAATTCTCTTACTTTAGTCTTACAGGGGTTTTCCTTAAGAATTTTTCCACTAGTCCATTGGGCTAGTGGTCCTGTTTTAACATTAGCCCGGATTGAAGTTAAACTAGTCCATATCAAGTCAAAATTTGCAATTTTAAAGATTTTCATTAGCCCACCGGGCTAGTTGCTGACAAATTGCACTAGCCTGACAGGAGTTTTACTAGTAGACCTACCCTGTACTAGTAGATCTAACTCTTTGTAAAGGAAAATCCCTGTCTTAGGTTTTTTTATCTAATAGTGTCAGATAAGTAGATCCTACATGTGGAATATCCTGGGGTTCGACAAGGGTTGGACAAAATAGATTCTTAGCTCATCCTTGTCTCTTAGAGTTTGGGTTACTCAAGAATTATATTTTTCTGTAGATCTAGATCTATTCTAAAGTAGATCAAGATCTACTGATTCAACATTATCATTTCAGATTTGGAGGTTTGAGAGCCAATATAATTGAGGAATTTCAGAGAAAAATAGGGTTGGACATTATAGATCTAGGTTGGGCTGGCACACTTTAACATTGGTTCCTATGGGAAATAGTCCAATATGTAAGTCTGCATTTGAGACATTTTAGACTAAGGAGCAATCTGTCAACCAAATTGCTTTGGTTTTGTATGATGCAACTGTCTAGAGAGTATAAGAATGAAAGCAATTTTGAAAATATTTCATGGTATACTTAATTGTTGGTGTAAACTGGAATGGGCTTATTATAATTTATTACTGTTGTAATTAGATCTATACACTTGCAAAATAGTAATTTTATCAGTTTGTTCTGTGGTTCGTGGTGTATTTGATGAGGCATTAAATAATTAAACTCTCATTTGATATACGTTGTTATGTTGTCAGTCAGATAGTTAAGGCCAAAAAGAGTAGACTGTAGACTAGTTGTTAGATACGGCGCGATAACCCCCGGCTTATCTCGATATAACTAGGGCGCGAGTGTCGCCAAGCAGGTTGTCAGGGGGGATCCGTGACGTCATGCTGACGTCATCGCATGACCGTTGCGTTCCTCGTCAGTTAACGCACCACCAGCCCCGGTTCGACAGCTAGAATTTAATTGTGTTATGTCATCCAGGAGAGGATGGGACAGTATTAAAGCGTGCGGGAGGTGCGGTATCGTCCACAAACAACCGTGGGGTGACAGTTGTAAGCGCGAGATACTTGACTTCTACGGGGAGAGAGCGAACAAGGCGATGACGGGTGGTGCGACAAAATTTCACGCATCGTTGTCGGGTGAGCCCAAAGAGGAGGGGGCGGTGGGCGGAGTACCGATTGAGGATCTGGAGCCTAAGAACGATTCTTTTGATGTGAGTGCGTTAGCACAACGCCTCAAAAATCTAGAGGAGTCGTACAGAGCCAGCTTAGCCGCAATTTCGATGAAGAAACCCGCCGACCAGAAGCCAAAGAAGATGCCGAAATCGAAACCGGCGAAGGAGGTCATCGACAAGAGAAGTAGGTCGGGGAAGCCCCAGACCGCACAGAAGAAAAGTAAACAAAAGGCGGTGCCAATCAACCACGACGCGAAAAGGAAAGTCATGGTGGTGGAAGACGAGAGTGATTCGGATAGTTACAGCTCAACGTCAAGCAAAGACAGTGGCAAGAAGTTCGGCAGTAGTAGCAGCAGCAGTGCCTCGTCCACAACGTCGTCCTCGTCCTCATCTGATGATTCAACCGACTCGGAGGAGGATCTATCTTCATCGCGGTTTAGGAAAAGCCAACGCGACAGAAAGAAACAGAGGCGCCCAAGACAAGGTAAAGATCAGGTTTCGAAACGCTATTCGCAGAAAAGGTTCGTCAAGGAGAAGGGAGGGAAAATCCAGTCCTTTGAGAGCCTAATGGTAGTCTCAATCGAGACGGCCAAGGAAGCATACCGAAAGGGGAAAGACATTTCTGGGCTCTTGAACCACATTCAGCTGATTGCCGAGAAGGCAGAATCAAAAATCTTCAGGGTTGACACGTTGGTGTCGTACGACGAAACTGTGCGAAAGGAGGCAAATATAGGCGGGATCAAAGAGTTTGGGAAAGTAAACACGTCACACGTACTTAAGTACTTCACGTACGACGGTACTACAAGTTCAAAGAAGGTGGATAAAAGGCAGGCGAAAGTTTGTTATGATTTCAACGGTGCTGACGGTTGCACGAGGCAGTCGTGTAAATATAAGCACATGTGCCGTGCCTGCAACGGCATCACACACGGCGCGTTCACCTGCTTCAAGAACTCAAACAAGAAGTTGCTGCCAAACAACGGCAGTCAAAAATGAGGAGAGCTCATGAATGATTCTTCCTATGATGTTGAGACTATCCCAATGGTGGGAAACGAAACGTTAAATCTGGATGCTGTTATGCCTGTTGGCGAACATAATGTTAGTCTCAATATTTCCAACGTGAAGGGGGGTCTGAATCGGGATGTGCAGGTTGTTACAGAGTGTGTTGAAACTCCGTCTTCGGAGGAAACCAAGTCAATGTTTGTTCAAGTTGAGCCTTTGTCTAATTGTTCTGTTCACCTTAGTAATTCCCATGAGTTAGAGCCAGTCTTTACACCCCCGCCTAGTGAGGAGGGGAGTGTCATTCATGTTTTCAGTGATTGTGTTAGAGGTACTTGCACTTGTGCAAACCTTATAGGAGGTAGTGCAAGCCAGTTAAAGCCGTGTAGGATAGCTGGGCACCTGTGGTCAGAAGAGTGTGTTTTTGACCACGAGACAAAAGGGTTGTTATGGTCCGGTTTATGTGATGGTTTTAAAATCGTTGATGAGAATTGTAGTTCAGTCTATTCTTGCGAAAATTATAACTCAATAACAGAGGGTAAATTCAAGGGAGACATGGACGAACTTCTACGCAAAGAAATTGATGAGGGTAAAGTGAAGTTAGTGTCAGATAAACCGAGATGCGTCCACGCCTTAGGTGCTGTGGAGAAGAGCAATGGGGGCCTACGCCCCATTACAGATTGTAGCCGTCCCGAGGGCGAAAGCATAAACAATTACATGGAGACAACGTGTAAGAAATTTAAGTTTAGCTCCGTTGACACAGTAGCTCAACTATTGGAGGAAGGGGACTACATGGCAGTAATAGACATAGAGTCAGCGTACAGATCTGTTAACATTAACCCAAAGCAAGCATGTTTCCAGGGCCTGAAATGGGATTTCGGGGAGGGAGATATCTACTTAGAGGACACCCGTTTGTGTTTTGGCCTTAAATGTGCACCATTTATATTTGACATGTTGTCCAACTTGGTAGTTAGCATTTGTAAGAGCGAGGGGGTCTGTCGCATAGTTAACTACTTGGACGATTTTATCGTCCTCGCTAGGACAGAGGAAGAGTGCAAATTGGCCATGTCTACGGTCCTCTCAGTGCTAAGGCGTGTGGGTTTTAACATTAGTTGGAAGAAGGTAACACACCCTTCAACCATTTGCACCTTCTTAGGTATTACACTTGATTCAATCAAAATGAATCTGTCTCTCCCAGTCGAAAAGGTCTCTAAACTACTGTGTATGATCAGGGAACTGTCCAAGCGAGGGAAAGCATCAAAGAAGGAACTGGAAAGGCTGGGTGGCTTAGTATCACACTGCTCCTCCGTGGTTAGGGGAGGGAGAACCTTTAGCAGGAGGATTTTCGATCTAGCATCTTCTTGTGGTAGGAATAGAAAGGTTGCTATTTCAGAGGAAATAATGGAGGATCTTGTATGGTGGGAGAAATTCGCCGTGTCTTTCAATGGGAACGCGAACATTATCAAAAAGTCCACCTCAATCGATATAGTGACAGATTCCTCAAGCTCAGGCTTTGGTTTGTGGTCAAATGAAGATTGGGCATGTGGGAGTTGGAGTGGAGAAAGCCAAGGTATTTTTGAGTTGCATAATCACATCCAACAGGCCCCAGAGTATGAACCTTTAACTGGTAACATTAACGTTTACGAGCTGTGGCCTATAGTCATAGGTATCAAACGCTGGGGGGGGAACCACAGGGACACAAGCATTCGTATTGTAACCGACAACACACAGGTTATGCATATGATCAACAGTGGTAGAAGCTCTAACAAGACGTGTATGTCCTGGTTGAGGGAGATTTTTTGGTTGTGTTTCATTTTCAATATTGAAATCTTTGCCGTTTATGTTAGATCTGAAGAAAATGTACTAGCAGATGCCTTGTCCCGTTTAACTGATGGGGGAAAACGCTTATTGGCAGCAGAGTTAATTTCAAATTATAAAATGTGTTGCAGGGAGGTCATTGAAAATGAGTATGGAACGGATTCAGGAAAGAGCAACGGAACTGAATGTCAAAGCAACGACGGAGTCAACCAGGAGGACAAGAGGCTTCCAAGAAAGGTGCTACAAGAATTTCTGTGACGACTATAGACTAAAGAAGATACCTGCAAAGACCAGCACCATAGTCAGCTATATAGCCTTTCTGACCTTTTTCTTATCGTACAGCTCTATAGTCTCTTACCTCTCCGGTTTATCTATCTACTTGAGGAGGCGTGGACACAAAGGAATAGACTATGATAATCTGAACATCAAGGAGGCTCTGAGAGGGGCTAGGAAAATCGCAAAAGCGGGACCGGGTCCTAAGAAGCCTATGACCCTGTCGATACTAAACTGTATTTTTAGGAACATTAATGTATTATTGTATAATGATATTGTATTTTGGGCGGCATCGACACTGGCTTTCAGAACGTTGCTGCGGGTCTCTAATTATTGCAAATCTAAGCATGTACTTAGAGTTAAGGATGTGGTGGTGAAGTCATGGGGTATAGAAATAGTGGTCAAAACGACAAAAACCAGGCAGTCGCCGGTGGATTCTGTGAACATTCCGGTGGTAGCGAATGAAAGTTCAGAACTTTGCCCAGTTTACTGGATTAAAGAAATCTTGAGGTTAACAAGTCCGGATCCAGAGCAACAGCTTTTTAGACTATTAGAAAACGGGTCGTTCTTACCACTCACAGCGGGGGTATTTAACTCTAGGTTGAAGCAAGCCATGGTGGGCGCAGGCTTAGATCCATCAGGGTTTTCTTCTCATAGTTTTAGGAGAGGGGGAGCAAGTCACATGTCCGAGATAGGTTGTTCGGTCCAGGAGGTGAAAGCCAGGGGATTGTGGACCTCTTCTTGCGTCTTTCGCTATATTAGAGAGTCTCATAGATCAAATATTCGCAAGGATTGCAAATTTAGCAATAGCTTAGTTGTTTAGGGTAGTTTGGGCGTCTTTGGGCTGTTTTTGGAATATGATAAACTATTCTCTGCCCAAACTACCCATTGTTGTTGTTGTATTAGTTAAGTAAACGAGCGTCAGTTATGGCGCGATAACCCCCGGCTTATCTCGATATAACTAGGGCGCGAGTGTCGCCAAGCAGGTTGTCAGGGGGGATCCGTGACGTCATGCTGACGTCATCGCATGACCGTTGCGTTCCTCGTCAGTTAACGCACCACCAGCCCCGGTTCGACAGCTAGAATTTAATTTTTACCATTGTTACTGATTTATATGGCTGTTTTTGGAATATGATAAACTATTCTCTGCCCAAACTACCCATTGTTGTTGTTGTATTAGTTAAGTAAACGAGCGTCAGTTATAGGGGGTTTTAGACTTCACTCTACCTAGTCCGACGTTGCCAGCCTCTTGTCTTTTGATGCTGAGAAGTTAGCTTGTTGAAACTGAGAGGCTACAGCGCGGACCATCTTATTTTAGGCCTAATCGGGGGAAATCAATCATACATTTCATCCGGTGTTGTTTCTGTGGAACTGTGGTGACCAGATTTTATAAAATTGTTGGAAATCCACTATTGACTCTAACTGTTAAACATAGTCTACCGGTAATTGGTTACTTTTGTAAACTTTGCTAGAAGGAAGAGCTCAGATGTCAAGAAATCAAGAAGTGACCTAAACATGGAGCGAGATGTCAGTGAGGAGGAGGAGGAATCAAAACTTAGCAGTGAGAATGGTGTTACACCGGCACATAAAGACAGTCAAGAAATTAGAGTTGATGACGAGGAACAAACAAATGTCACTAAAGATGAAGAAATGGAGGACTCTCCGGAACAACCTACACACCTCCTGGTCCACACACAGCCTCTGGACGCCCTCATGCAGCCCGTTCAGTCATCTACACGAGTCAAAGTGAGCAACTTATGAATCTTCAATCAAATGAATATTTTTTGTTTCAAACCTTTAAATACCTTTCAATTTTCATGAACATAGCATACCATTCTTCTCTATAAATTCCAGCATAATCAACCTTGATATATTCTTGGAGGTTACCTATAGGACTAAGGATACCAAAGATTTCAAGGCTCTAACTGCATATTCAGCTGAGATATGGGCCCACAAAGTTGGCTGCAGAATTAAAGGCTCCAATTTTGCTGCAAAATTTGGCCCAACCTTGGTTCACAAAAATTGAAATATCATAACAAGTTTTGAGAATTTGATGTTCAAATTTGAAATATGTTTCCTCAACATGTTTATGGGTTTAACAGGGTTGCCACTGGTCAGGGAAATGTCAGGGAAAAGTGTTTTTTTCAAGGTCAGGGAAAAGTCAGGGAATTTTGGAATTGGTCAGGGAAAAGTGGAATTTTGACAAAGGTCAGGGAAAACTGACCCTGGTCAGGGAAAAATGGAATTTTCAAACATGTCATAGCCCCGAATCTAGATCACAAAGTTAGAATTTGTGCATCAGGTCACAAGAATCTGGTTTGGCAAGCATTATTTTGTAAATCGTAGCCCCTTGAAAGGCATGTTGTGTTTTTAAGGTTCGTTGCTGTGATCCAGCAATATTGCCTTAGCTACAGGAGTTGCCAAGAAAAAATTAATGTACTGTTTCGAAAGTTTGAGCTTAAATGGAAGGACAAGACTGTTCTATGTATTGTTCAAGTTTGTTTTATTGAAAGGATTTTCTTATCTAATTAGTCAGCGAAAAATGGAATTTGGCAGGGAAAAGTCAGGGAATTAGTCAGGGAAAAATGGAATTTGTCAGGGAAAAGTCAGGGAATTTTGACGTCGCTGGTCAGTGGCAACCCTGTAAAATTAAAGAAAATCTGAGAAGTGTATTGGACCCTCCGAAACTTGGTTGAATTGACATGGAATGACCCTATAAGCAGCTGATAAGGCTGTTCCTTGTTCTCATAAAATAAAATCGTTTCTTTTCTTTATCAAAGTACGTTTGCCTGGCCGTGTCCCAGCGCTGCTTCGCCCTGGGGACCAATACAGGAGTGGCCTACGTGTTCAGTAAGACGAGCCTGAGACGGCTTCACGTCATACCAGGGGAAACGGTGAGCATTCAGTAGTCTTACACTAGGATTCAAGGTTTCATTTCAGTGTTGATTCAAAATCCTTTTATTAATAATGAATGATTTAAAATATATATTAAGCTAATAAAAAAGTTGTTTTAGTAGGTCTTTGATATTGGTGTTCCAGTGTACCACTTTCAAGAGCATGGTTTTGCCATGCGTTTTGGCAGCCATACAGCATTAAAACTTAAAAATTGTTTATCTTATAGTCAAAAGTAGGTTATTCAATAACACGATCAAATAATAACTCAGGCGACCCTAAAAGTTTGACTGCATTTTCTTTGTTTGTCATGGAGTTTGTTTTCATTTGCTCTTGTTAATTATCATTCAATGATCCAGCTTTGTCTAGAACATGTACAGCTACAAACTGTTCTTTTACATTCAGGATGGTGCAGTTGTAAAGATCGAGCTAAATGCAGAAGGAAATATGTTAGCATGTGCGACGAGGTATGTTGAACATAGGGGCTCCATGAATAACCAGAAATCTAGACTTAACTTGGAAAAGAAGGGAAATTTGTAATAGTATTTCAGACAGAAATCATTTTAATATTGAATAATATTAAGCAATTAATATATTTTATTGATTGCAACGCCAGGGAGCCAAAAGCAATGTTATATCAAAATATGACAAAATTGTGCAAACTCAAATAACTATGAAAATAGATTCTAAGTCTCTAAACTTAGCCATTGGTAAAGTATGAATCATAATCACTAGCTATAACATCACATGAATTTCACAATACTTATGTCATGTATACCTGTAGACAGCAATGTTTGTAAATAAACCAATTTTAGTGGGTCACCAAAATTGGCCAGGGATGAGTTTTCATGTATTTTAATGTAGTTTAAGTCAGTATGCACAGTCTATATTTTACCATAGGCCTAGGCTATGGCTATAGAATACGTAAGCATTACCTTCATCGTTAAGACGGAAGCATTACATTCATCGTTATTCGTTTTTTCCTAAACTCACGTAAAAAATATTTTGCATTCGATTACCTTAAGTAAAGGGCACGTGCTCGTGTGGAAGCTGTACCCTGAGTCAGGGGGTAAACCCGACCGGCTGAGATGTTCAATGGACCATGTCGGGTCCCTGGTAGTGGCCCTCAGCTGGAACCAGAAAAGTGACTCCCTCTACATCGGTGACGACCAGGGAAGGGTCTCCTCTCTAAACTTCCACTCGCTTTCTCACAAGGTGAATATTTGTCTAGATCATAGAGATACATAAGATTGTTATGTATGTCTATGTGTAGATGCAGTATATATCACGGGGAAGGCAAAATTTAAGTGTCAACTTCAACTTTCTAGTGATATACATTGTATAACATATATAAATCAACCTTAATTCCCACTCCCAATTTTAAAGATTGGTGGCAAAATCAGCATGTGGAATATAGGTGTTAATAATCGTACTGAGATCTACACATATTGTACATTTATATTCTCGATCCACTTTGTCCAACTGTTTTTATGATTATGATTGTAGTCATAAGGTGAAACCAACTGGGCTATTCTGAACTTGAAATTCATAATTGAGCATTGATTTCAGTGTACGCTGTTATGGCTAAAGAACAGATTACTTTACTTACACAAGAAATGTTTCAGTCTATCAAGCCGACCTACCTACCTCAAAGTTGAAGAGAAGCGAGTAGTCAGGCCTACAGACTAAAACTATTTTCGCTGCCATATATACATTTACATCAACCTTTCCCCTTCCTTTCCCCAGCATATCCATTACACTTTTCTCAAAATTTTTCTTCTGTTTTCTGTACACAGAGCATTTATCCCAGCGCCTTACCCCCAATGACGGGGATCATTCTCCGACTCGACTCTCCCGTGGTACAGATAGACACGTGGCATGACAGGGTTCTCGTATCAACTAAAACCAAGACGGTCCTCTGCAACACCATGAGGTAAGAAATGTTTCTCTGTCGCCGAATTCTTTATGGGAAGCTAGAGGTATATGTAAACAATTTCAAGGAGATTTTATTTTAAAAAATGACAAAGGTTAAATTCAAAATGAGAAGCTTTAGTTGTTTTAGTTAGATAAAAAACGAGCGTGAATGTATATAATTAGTTCAAGATGCCGTGTCAAAATGATTATGTTCACAGCAGCCACATGAATATGCCCCCCGTCGCCAATAAAAAGAAAATTGACTTGTCATTCGTTTTATTTCAGGTCTGAGTTTTCACAAATAGGAAAACGAGCACGGTAAATATCCAATTCATCCTCACTGAACCAATGTTTTTAGTACACCAAATCTGGTAATTCAGTTTTTGTAGGATATCGAAGAAAACGTCAATAATGGAGCGTATGTCATGAAAGTAATCACAAAGTAATCTTATTTCATTCTATAGATTTTCCTAACCTAGTGCCACTTGTTTGTGGTATATTGTATTGTAAATGCCAAAACATGCTTTCCAAATCACGCTACTTTTTTTTTTTTTTAAATTGGTTTATTTCAACTGGTAAACATGATTAGCTACTTAAAGCTAGTTTTCATCAGCTACCAGCATGCTGGTTTACAAGTGTAATTATTTGCAATATTCATATTATATAAACAAATAACAAAACATATTTACAGATGTTGCTTTTTTTTTTTTTTTACAATTTTAACACTTCATCTTTTGTTGTTCAGGGATGGTAAGTTCGGGTCGTGTTTCTACCATCGGTCGACCCAGGAGGAGCCGGTGATCTACTGTAGCCGGCCGGGGTCCAGGATGTGGGAGGTGGACCATGACGGCGAGGTGCTCAACACTCACCAGTTTAAACAGCTCCTCGACAAACCACCCACTCCAGTATTTAGACTTAGGTCAGAAACTGCTTGTGACTTCTCCTCTATCACTCCTTTTTGATGTTTCAAGTCAGAAATTGGATTAAAGCCTCATACCCAGTAGCTGATTTCCAACTGATCAGCGTTGTAATTGGCCGATTTCAGATCAATTCATATCAAACATGTACATTTCAATATAGTATACTGACCGTTGATCTCTCAAAAACATAAGCGGTCAGCACATTGCCGTAGTGGGTATGGGGCTTAAAACTGGTGGTAAATGTTTATGCATGCACTTTTATCATTTTCAGATGCATAGAAACTCTATATTGTGGATATTTTATTAAGACATCCTTAGGAATTACATTTCTATAGTATTCTAACTTTGCATTACGTCGTGTTTCCATATATAAATTTCCAAATTATATAACGCACTGGAGGAAAAATAGATTGTTTAGTTATTGATATAATAGCTTTCCTTTGCAAACTTTAGATCATCGCTTTCACAATAAAATTACACCCTTCTAAAAAGAAATGGATGGATTTCTTGTAGTGACTGGAATTCAGATGACTTTCTCCCTCGACCCTCCCCTGGACCGCAGTCAATTGCTTTTCCAAAGTTACTTCGGTGTGGGTACGTTCATTTTCAAGTTATTTCTTTTTACCAAATCCTTTCATGATTGTCTATTTTGATCTCATTTTTCAGAATCATTGTTTAAAAAAGCCAAATAACTGGGAAGAATGTATTATCTATGTTTTGCTTTATTTATGCCACTTTAATTTGTCATTAACATAAAGCCCGCATGTTTCATTGTGACTCACATTTTTACAGGGAGAAGTACCTGTTGACGTGCTCCAACAAAGGCCTGTATATAATGAATCCAACAGAGGTTGATGTAGTTATCTGGAATGATCAAATAACAGGTATGTCTCTGAAGTTTATATAGAAAAACGAAATTTCAGGGGAGGGACACACTTATATTTATCTCAAACTTTAATCGAAGAAACAAATAATGCCACAAGCCCAATTGTCTTATATTGATTGAGTTCCGTTAAACGAATTTCAGGCTTACAATTTAATGCCTTTATATGTCACAAACATATAACAAGTAGCAAATAAAATTGATAATACAGAATTAACATTTTCAAGGGACCTAGCATATTATCCCATCCCGAATTAATTTCCCATCTGATGTTCTCATTATAGAAACTCGGAATAAACAAACATACCTTTTACAATTCCTTTTAGAAAAAGACGTGGAGGACATTTGCTGTCTCAACAATGAAATCTACCTTCTGAAATCCTCTGGAGACGTTGAGAAACTGGACCTTCTGAGTCTGCGCGAGGTCTGGACCTGTCTGTTATCACGTAAGATGTGGGACCGGGCAGCATGGCTAGTGTTAAACTTCACCAACCTCCTCCAGTCAAGAGACGGCCACCCTGGAGTAAGCATTGCCCTACTGGAGGAACTCTTCAACAAGGTCACAAAGTCGGACCTCCGCTCACGTGTCCTGGACCTTTTAGTCAAACTGAAGACGTCAGAAAAAGATGGGGTGGGTTTGGATGAAACCAAAGAGCCGTGCTACCAAAAGTTGGATAGTGGGATTTATAAGATTAGGACTCAGACTATTGAGGAGAAAATACTTAGTGATTCTAAAGCTCAGAGTAGGCTGGAGAGCTCTGGAGAAGGGGACGGGTCTGCCTTGTTAACTTGTGATATGGAGGATGGTTCAGGCGCAGATGGATCAGGTGATATGGTCCAGAATCAAATTGCAAATGATTCTATTTCTAAAGAAGAGAACACGGACAAATCCCACGAGAAATCATCTACGGAGGAGTCCGAAGACGCAGGTACATTGATATCTTCTTTAGGAAATAAGGTGCCTTGAAGATCATTCGATAGAAGTTTGTAATTCATTATTTACCTTAGATGCTTTTGTTGCCAATTATTAACTTTCCTCAATGAGATTAATCTACGTTATTCTCTCGCACCGGTAATTTTATTATCCCCTTACCTAAGTGTATGATGATTGCGTAGGACATAGATCTAGTTGTTTCCTTTACAGTTGTTTCAATTGTATTTTCTATAGAGATATATAATAGACTATAATGTCTCTAAGCTTCAACATAACAACCGAAAATCATTTGACTTTTCCATGCATGTAATGAAATAATTCCATAATTGAAACAGAATTGTCCACTAAACTTAAATTACTTTCTATAACCACCCTCCTCCCGCCTCCCCCCTCAAAAAAGCTATATCTGTTATCAATATATATTCCAATTTTGAAATTTCAACTACTTTTAGAGACCTCCCTTCACGTGGAAGGCTGCGATCCTGATCCCACACTGTGTGAAACAGTGGAAACCCATTCCGTAGCCAGCAGTCCCACCAGTACAGACCTGGCGAGCAGTGACAAGGCAGAGAATAGTTCCTTAGGGGAGTGGTCAGCCCGGGCCGCGTCAGACGACGTCAGCTCTGAGGGGGTGACGTCACCACGACGTGGTTCACTGACGTCAACTACGTCGGCCACGTCGTCTGCGTCTATGGCGTCATCCACGTCGCTGACGTCCTTCGGCGACGCGGCTATATCCGTCAGTACAGATGAACCAATCCCAGGCACGGCAGTGACTGGTATGGATAACTGTTGTATTTAAATACACAGAAAATTGGGGATTTAATTTATATCTTTGTTTCAGATTTCCATTGTTATCAAAATTACATATATTTAAATCTTATAGCTCAAGGCGTCCAAAACTAAAATTTGCTGATAGGATTTTTCCAAGATAATAGCTAAAGAGATTCTTGTAATGGTAGTAAAACTTATTGAACCTTTCATAAGTATACCAGTTTTTGGTCAAATCTTTAGTAACCAAAATATATTATACATGAATTTCTGGTAAATTTATTTTGACATGTCCTTTTGCTATTTCAGGTTAATCTTAATGTATACCATTGAATTTCATTTGACAAAATGATCCTATTGCGTTCATTACATTTATCTTTACATTCACAGAGCCGGTGCCTGTATACCCAACAAGTAGCGACCGTGTGAAGGGAAAAGGTCGGAAAGTCAGGCCGTCAAAGGTGGGCCTGGTTACTAACACCGGCAAACGTACAGGTAAGGGGGAACTAACTTAACGATTTTTCACAGAATCACAGCTTTAATTGATTATGAAAGAAACTTGTTTCTAAATGAGGACCCGCAAAGAAAATTGAAGTATTAGGCCTTATTAACGTAGAAAAACAGACAAGTATGTATGTTTAAGGTGCTTGGTTATGGGTTTAAATTTTTTCCACGCCTTAATGATAGATATGTAAGATTACATTTTTCAGCTTATTGAATTACATTTAGATTTCTTTTTTATTATACGTCCGATATTGTCATTAACTCTGACTACATCTCTCGCTCCATTTGGTCCTATACTTATGCCAGTGCTATAAATATCTAACCGAGGAAAGCCTTTTGATTTCTGTGGCTGTAAAAAAATAAAACAAAGCATTGAATTTCCCAAATTTTATTGCAGAAAAGAAGGGGAAGAAAACGAAACGAGCGACCAACATCAAATCTTCAACCAATGATCCATTACCTGAGGAAATGCCCCCAAACAACACGACCGTGAAGGGTACTTTTCCCTCTGAAGAACAGACTGAAACAGACCTGGCGGAAGGCGGAAAAGCACCTCAAGCTCCGGCTGTTACGTCACGCATTCTGCCAGATGATCCTATGTCCCCAATCTTACCAGATACTCGGACGGAATTAGTTGAGGAGGATAAGTCTCAGCACTCACAGAGAATGAATTTCCTCAATGTTAAAGAAAGGTAATCTTGTATACACACATGTTATTGATTAGAAGTCACCCTTTGCTCTGATGATTCATGTATTGTAGTTTAGATACAGATCTGGAACACAAGAAGGTTCTCAAAACCTTGATAATTTCATGTCAGCTCCTGACAGATCATCTTTTCTTGCACTCTTCTATGTTAAACAAACTGCAAATCAAATATAATAATATCAAGCCTAGATCCTAAATGTGCTCAGGTCAGAAGAAAGAATACCCAAATAAATTGTTTCTCGCTGATCAGTTCTAATATATCTCGTCTGTAGTGTAAATTTAATTTAGATATATTGAAAATATCCACAAGAAAATATATACAATAAATTAATGATTGTTTTTCCAGAATATCTTCCAAAGTGAGAAGCACCACAAAGTCGGTTATCCAAAATATAAAAGATAAAAAGTCGCAACTTACTCGTATCGTCTCCGCACAAGAAGGGAAAGAGGTAGATATTTGAGAATGCATTAGTTTCCGTTTGATGTCTCTTCCTCTATTTTATTTTGTTAGAACTATTATAGCCTGTACTCACAATTTCTACCCGATCCCTTAATTGTCATACCTCGCAAATTTATCTTTCTCACATTTCATTGGCTTTGTCACATTGTGATTTCCGAATTGTACTCCCTGGTGCATGTATCTATCCCTGTTTTTCCGGTCACACCTTTAGGATATCCCCACTGCCTACGATTGTACTCATTTACTGTGTAACATTTTGTAAATCACAGAACTGGCTTTAGAGGACTAACACTTTTATATATCTGTCCTTAACAGGATCCATAGCGTTCAGCCATACTGTGCCAAATCTAAATAATTTGGGCGTTTTTCAGTCTGAGAGCACCTCACAGCTTGAACAGCATAAAAATAACCTGGGCGAACAACTCGTAATGGACAAACACATGGCCATTTCCCAAATGTCGCAGGTACTTAGCATCTTAGGTTAAGGAGATGCATAGATGCGGTGTGACCAGTGGGCGTTGAAATGTTGGTGTCACAAAGTATGTTTGGCATCAGAGCCCTTCTTAATGACAATTTATATAATTTGCTTATTTTCTCGCAGTAGACTAATACCAGTGGTTTGTTACATCATTTTCATCATTTAATAGCTAAAATCGCCCAAGTATTAAATCGTTTTCTCATACATTCCTTTGCGCTTCTAAAATGTACATTACTAGTATTAATTTCTATAGATTTGAAACTGCTTTTAGGAATTACAGATACTATGCTTCATCTTATACGTCACTTATGTTTGGCGCCTGCTTCTTGTAAAAGAAATGTCTCTTTATCTCGCTTGACATAGGCAAATAACTGTAGTTAAAATTACACACCAGCTGTTTCCTCACAAACTAATTTCAAAGTATATACATTTCTTGGACAATCAGGAGACGAAGGAATCTGAAGACTCCTGTGAACCAAGTATAGATATTGAGGAACTTCTAAAGGCCACAGAAATCTGCCGGTAAGACTGAATTAATGCAGAATGTTTTATCAAGAGTCTTTACAGGTGTTGAAGTAAACTTAATAATCCAGATTTTGAGCAAGATTACCTTTAAGGAAATTTGAAATTAGGAAAAAAATAATTTTGAAATTAATATGATATCACGTTAATGTAGAATCTTATTTTGTATTGGTTAATTACCAGTTTTACATTATATCTACATAAAAAAGTAGACATTTATTTATGTAAAAACTAGAAAAGTATTCATATGGACGTGGTTCAATATTTTAAAAAGCTTAAACGAGTTTGTTCTATCCTTCAGGTCACAAATGGACAATCCATACATTCTATATCAGCCGGAGGTGGCCAGGAAAGCCCTCACGACGTGGGCGGTGGTATTGAATCAAACTCTACACACTTTACAAACATGCCTTCTGAGCCACCCGTCTGGGATCTCCGAATCCTGCAACAAGAAACTGTCAGTGGAAGAACAGGCACATACTCTGAATGAAGAGATTGTATTGGATACTACAGACAAAGTTGGGGATTCTGGTAAAACACAAGTTGATTCTTCTGTACCCGCGGAGAATGGTATATCTTCCAATGAAACGGAGGTAGATGTTTGTGAAGTTGATGAAGCCAAAGTTCCAAGCAATTCCACTGACTGTGATACTCCATCTGAAAACAAAACGTTCAAAGAGAATAACAAACCGGACACAGACTTGGAGAATACCTGTTCAGAAAGTTCTTTAGAACAAACATGTACCTCAATACCTAATATTGAAGCATTCCCAACTGCAGAAGTGTCGAAATCTCTCCGAGAGGTCAGGCACGTTAAAGACCCCTTCCCCTTACCCAAAAGCGTTCACAATGATGCTTCTCAGTTGGCCCAGTTGTGCCTTTCTTTTGGTTGCTATGGGAACATTTCGACCATTTTATGCCCATCAAGCGAACAAGACTGTGATAATAGAAATCAAAATAACAATGCCCAAAATGAGACAGAAGGTGCTAATTTAGATAAAAACGTGGACCAGGAGGAAGAATTAAGCATTTTCCTTCGCTGTCACTTTCACTTGTTGTCCAGTCGACTGGAGGACACTCACACGGCTGTCGTTAGAGCGGGGAATGAACGGTTTCAACGATGGAGAACGTTCGTAACTTGTCTTCTGGGTGAGTTTTTACCAAGAGCATTGTTTTTTTTCATTTTGGAGGTTTTTTGTGACTCGAAAAATTGATCCCTTTAGGCCTTAGAGATAGTGTTACCTTTATATTCGTGCTAGCGTATTCATTACAAAATCAAGAAACTTCCTCATTAGAGTTAGCTTAGATACACTATTTTTGGAAACAGTTCCTCTAAACTGACTGTCACTTATTCATGGCATCAACAAACAGGTGACATTTGAAAATATAGATAGTATAAGGATATAATTATAATAATAACAAATGCATCGAACTAAACAGTTGTGTATATTGCTCATTCAACGGTAGTTATCGACTGAGATATCCAAACGGTTACGTCTTGAAGAATATTAGATTAAATGGTGCTTACCTGTAACATTGAAATAGTCTGATGAAAATTGTTAAAGATCGAAACATTTAGATTGCCATCTATCTCTTGAATATCAAATAAGCAGATCCCTAAAAGCTTCTGTTGGGTTTGGTGTGAAAATATCTGCTTTTAATTGAAATTTTTAGTAGATTTGACAAATTATTCCCCTGTGTAAAATTTCGTTAACTTCTTATGTTTGTCCAGACCTGACGGCTGACGACGCGGTGACCCAGCAGATCATGGACCTGGAGGTAGACGCCGCCCTGGACCTGCTCCGGTCCCAGGTCTCCCAGCGGGAGGGGGCCGCCCTCGCCTATGTCGTCAGGTGAGGGGGTTTATAACCTACACTGTAATTGTTAAATGATATAGTTCCCGGTTTCAGTTTATTGTAAACGAATGGATACACCTCATCAGGTACTTGGGTAAGATGAGTATTATCATTGAGTCATTGTGAAATTTTTACTTTAGCGATTTGTATGCCATATTACCACTTTTTAGTCACTGTATATCAAGGCAGATTTCCTGATATAAATAGCCTAGAATTACCTCTAGAAAGACTGGGAAAAGTCCTTCAAAGTTAACTAGCATCTGTTACTTTAGCATAATGCATTCGTAAATTTGGGGATAATTCTAAAAACAGTATTCAAATTATCAAAAGACCACCAAAACGAATTTCTATAGGACATTTCTTACATGTCTATTTAGGCATTTTAAATCAAATCTTATTTTGGGGGAAATTTTAACCCAATGCCAGATTTTCATTTCTGTTGCGGGAATCCTGTATATGCTTGAAATATAAAATCCTTACGTCTTTCAGGCTGTATGGAATGGCACCTTTGAGGACACTCAACTTCTGTGCCGACATCCGCGACCACATTCTACCTCTAGACGTTCTGTACCTCACCAAAATGGGCTCAATGGTGGATAACCATTTCCTGTTCTACGTTAAACGTGTGCTAGACAAAGGAGTCAACCCCGATTGGTAAAGATATTTATATAGGATTTTCTTAGAATAATTTTCTTTTAGATATAATAAAGCAAAAAATTAAGTTCTTTGGATGTTTGTCATATAATTATCAGTTCTTTTCCTTACTCTGACTTCCTAAGATAGGTAATGAAGTATGTGTATCGATATCTAATAATTTTCATGTTCCAGGTTAATTGAAAGTGTATAAAGCACCTCAATATTTTTTCGACTTATTCAAGGCTGCCTCTGGAACAGTTATAAAATGAAAGATAAAAAGGCTTGACTCAGGTTCATCTAAACCGATCTTATTATTGTACAAAAAGTTTGATCAGTATGAAATCGCCATGTTACATACATATGGTTGAGTATCCAGTATTTACATACATCTTAGTTTAAAAAATGTTACATTGCATAGGTCTTCAACGTTGAGTGCTTGCTGCAAAGATGAAGAGTTGAGGACGGTGCTATTAACGTGTCTTCTGCTGGAGAAACCTCAACCCTCTGCTACTCTCAGCTGTCAGTGTGGTCTCCCATGGTCAGTACAGTCTAGCTGAAGCAGCATATGATTTACCCATTTGGATTTAGTTTAGGTACTGCTACGCATATGTAAGCATTGTCTGATGTAAAAGAAATGCATATTCAGACGTACTCGTACATAACGGACATTTTGAGAATTCAGTAGCATAAAAACACATGCAGAAAATACACATTGTAATTAATGTCAAATCTAAATTCGGCAGCTTGACAACCCTATACTTCTTACTGAGATCAAAGAAAAAGTAGAATTGTTTTTCTTGTTTTAGAACACTTATTGAAGAGCACATGTATGTGAAAGTGTTTAATAAATAAATAAATAAAAATGGTAACGAGAAGTTTCATACCCACTCGCCTCAGAGAGATTCCAGAAAAACTAATCTCATACAGGTATTAACATCATCTATGTTGAATATTCTTAATTTCCACACTTTCTGATAGGCCTGGTGCTCACCTCTACCCTTGGCCTAACGAGGATCTCCTTCAGCGTGTCCTGTGTCCGGGGTCGACCCTGGAGGAGGGGGAGGGCCGGGAGGAGGCCCTGGAGGAGGGGGAGGGCCGGGAGGAGGCCCGGGAGCTGTGCCGGCGACACGGCTACTGGCCCGGGGTGCTCAAACTAGGTCAGCAGCCCGGAGACCGACTCGTCTATGTGCTCCAACTGGCCGACTTCAGACTACTCAAGAGAAAAGCGGATCTTGGTGAGAATTTACAAATTAATTTATTTTTTCTGACGGTAGCAAAAAAATCCCAATAAAACAACAAATAAGCAGGGGAAACGCACAAGAATACATTATGTCGTTTCTATATAACTTACTTAGATATCCTGGAACTTCATGATCGTATATTTCAAAAATTAACTTGAAATTGCAGTAAAGTTTTTCTTGGACGTAAATTATGAAATAGTTGAAATTATGAAATATGCACATAATAAGGAACTAATCAACCGTTGGTCTTCATACGCACTTACTGTATTATGGGTACACCCTTGCCTGAATATTTAATCTATAAAGACAACATTTCACTCTAGCACTTGCCTATCATTTTCAGGGTACTTCCCAGAGTCACTTACGGAATGGCACATGTTACTGGACAAAAGGAGCGCCCAAGGATATAACCCTAAATCAGATTCAAACAACCCAGATCCTGTGATATGCCTGGGATGTTGCCAGCCCATAGAAACAACCACCAAAACAAACTCAACATTAACAGATAATGAACATTCCACCATCGCCACTACTCCCTCCAGTACCCCTGCATTAACCTCAGACCCAGGTGGCCGCCCTCCAGGTAAAAATGACCCCCTGGAGGACGCGGCCCACACGCCCTGGAGGCCCGACGTGAGCTGGGAGAGGCTGGCCACCCTTCTGGTGCAGGAGGTGGGGCTGTGTAAGGGTCTGGAGATGTTACAGCAGACCAGGGTACCGACCGGCGCCCTCTCCATGGCCTTCTACAACAGCTGTGCCACCGCCGCCACCCTACAGGCATACCAGAAGTAAGGATTAAGTAGAGCCAAAAATTTAGGGGAAAACGTGTCAGCATGATTATATCGTGACCTAACATCACAATGCTTAGAGTGACGTGTTTCATTAATTGGCAGGGTACAGAGAATAAGCTAAGGAAATTAAAAAGTCCAGTAGAAACGATAGTAGATTTCATGAGGGTGTAAAACAGTAGACTTTTTGTCACTTTTTGGATTTTTTTCTTCTGATTTCAGTTGTTTTTTCCACGTCATCACGGCAAATAAAATTGTCTAAATTGAATTCTTATATCTCGTTCACAACATTTTATGTGGTTCAAAATTTTCTTGTGGAGCTTTAAGATGTCTTTTTTTTAAAAATCTTAACTTACATACCTGAATATAGGATTTAATGACGCATATAATTGGGTTTCAGGCATTTAGCCCACAACATGCTGGAGCGGGTGGACACGTACCTGTGGTCAGTGAGGCCCGTCACCATGGCCCCCGAGCTGGCCTTGGCCGTCCTCCAAGAGAAGAGGGACACTGGTCACTCGTCGTCCACAGACAAAATGGTCAGTGCAGGGCAAGGATATTCTCTTTCAGTTTAAGCACGACCCATTTCAAATCTAATTTCATCAAAATATATTCATAAATGTGTTTACCAGTAGGTCTAAACTAGTAGATCTAAGACTCTCACTCCTGAATCTGTCCTTCTTGGCCCTCTTAGTATTCAATTATAGATAAACGTATATATAAAAGATGTGTATAAGTACAACTCGATGTAAGATGGAGTTAAATTCCACATGTCCTAGGTTTACTAATTTTAAAAATACAGGGTATCCGTCTTTTTAGAGAACAAATTTCCTGTTTTGTTTAAAAAAAAACAACTACATTCATCTATTAAGAAAAGGACACTTTAAGCTTGGGAAAAAATATGTAAAATGGGAAAAACGAAATATCCGGTTGGAGAGGGAATACTAAGTGAATCGGAGAGTTGAATGATCACCGCTTATAATGAATGAAATTACATATACTGCTTTCATTCCTGCCAGTTTGAGCGACTCCGTGGTGAGCACAACCTGCCCGAGACGTTAGAGGACCAGACCACCAAGTGGGGGGTCGGGGTCCACCTCACGGCCACCTGCCGCGCGTGTACCCTGCCCCTCCAGACCGTCGTCTCACCGCTACAGACCGGCGCACACTTCTTCAAATGTGGCAAGTACCATAACAACCTTCATTTAAGCCGTACTTTAACTTTTGAGTTTAGATTTTGCTTTTTTAGAGTTTTTTTTTAAGAAGTACATAGAGTAGAAGGAAAACCTTAAGTTAGGCCGCACTCCCAAGTTGAAACCCAACACTCTCATTTCTGAGATTAACCCTTATTTAAGCCACAGCCTATAATATTAGTGAGTTTACGGCATGTTATTCATTGAGGACAAAGGAAGGGAAGGTCCTCCTACCCACCCTTAAAAACTAGGAAACTGTACCCCTTATTGATATGATACAGAATTATTTGGCTCAACTGCCCTGCCAATTTGCCTAAACCTAGATTTGATTGATTTTGGACCTACTGACCGTGTATTTGTTAATCTGTTTATCTATTTCAATATTCATCATGTTATCTTCAGGTCACGGATACCATCGTGCATGTTCATCGACAACATCATGTCAAGCATGTTGGTCTCACCGCCCAAATCTTCGATAGCATTCCAAAGTGCCTAGAGATCTACCAGCATTTCACGAGTCACAGGGTATTCAAAACGCGGTCTATATTGCCGTGAATAAATGCGCATTTATAACTTTGAAATGATTATGATATAATGTATAGATTATTATATGCACATGTTTATATGTATTCTATCAGCATTAAAGTTCCCAAATTGCTGAAAATAATTAAAATATAAATTATTTAAAGATTTAGGCATTGAAACTAATGGTATACAAGACATGTTTGTTTTATAGCTTAGACTTGATAAGATGGCTACATTATGGTCATATCTATTTGACGAAACTACATCGGAGTAGTTAGTTATGTAAGAAAATGAGTCAGTGTTCCTCAGAATATTAATCTTTTCTCAGATTGTAGAGTCAAATATTCATATACAAATGTAGTTTCATACTCCAGTGAAAGATTATTAGGAAATAAGCAATCAAATAATTTAGTCTTTTATGTGTTTTGATATTAAATTATTACCTGATAAAATACTCTTTGTAAAGGTGAGCAGATCTTGGAAACTTTAAGGATAACATCGATTTCACATTAAAAATCTCGTGTCAATCATAAGATATCACGTGCATTTGTGGTACCAAGTGTTCAATTCCGATAAATTTTTAATAAAAATTGTTGAAACAAGTATGATTTTTAGTGTTATTTTAAATTTTCGAAAATCGGTGTCAAAATGGAATTTGACAAGTAACTGAAATCTTATTCAGAGATCTATTTAACTCCAATGAAGAATAGATAAATCTCAGTGTACATGTACAAGTATATATGTAACTGATTTCATGGTGCATGTGTAAGACAAAAGGTGACACGTTTTCTTTTTTAGATCTTTTATTTTTCACATGGTAAGGTGGACATTTAGTAATGAACCTAGGATTTGTGAGCATTATGTGAAACACCGGAGTGCCAACTCATAATCAAATTGGGACTTAGCAAAAATTATAAAGGTTTCTCGACATGAAAATTTAGATGGGACAACTAGAAACGATCCTATTCCCGCAATATTTATGCTCTCAACAGGTCCCCGAAAAGCTTTCAAGGCACTTTCAAAACACCACTTTTCAGTTCCTGTCTCAATTAGTAATCCTTTCTGACGTGATCCCATAATACTAACACGTAATTTGGGAGTGGGAGGAACAATCGAAAACAGAGTAATTAGGAATAATGGGTTTCACAAAAATTATGGATTTCTGGGTATTTATTGTATCTGACTATATTAAAGCTATGAATACTTCTCTACATACAATTGCAGGTCGGCTAAACACCATAAGTATCACTTTAAAAAGTATTGCATTTAGATCATTCGTCTAGAAAAGCACCGAGTACTTAGAAGTAATTAAAGAAAATCATCGTTTCGCTCCTCAAAAGCGTGAGTGGTCCTTTCTGTTGCGTGATATTGAGTCATGGTTATTTTTCTCACTTTATCCACTTTAAAGTCACCGATAAATGAAAATAATCCTTTCTTTGTTGTAAAAAGTAAAAGCTAATGGAAAAAGAAAATCTTTAAATCATTTGCATCTAAATATGAACTGACATAAGAAAATCTACATCCTCATAACGATAAACATCACAGATCTTTCATCCAATCACTGTTTTAAATGTTTTAGATGCACTTAGCGTGGAAAACGTACAACGCCATATCCCAATGCTGGAACTAATTAGTTCAACATTAATAGCGACAAATTGCAATCTAAGTGCTGAGACATTGACATGCAGTGCAAAGTGTATTACAGATACATGTATAATAATTTCTAGCAAAAATTCTAACTCCTAGGTATTGATTTCGGTATAAAGAATATTTTGGTATCAAAAAAGCAAGGAATTCTTTTCTTTTCAGAGAAAACGAGCTAAGAAATCATTCGGTTTCGGGAAGATGTTTCTACATGACAATGAGACCATTAGAAGTAACTTTAGCAATAGGACCTATTAACATTTTCTTAGATAATTCACACCTATAACACTGCTGATTAAGATGTTTTCATAATTCATTACTGAAACTCCCCACCTAAAGCTCATCATCAAAAGAGGCAGGGTGGTTGGGTTTGATGATGTTGACAAACTCATTCTGGTCCGACTTGGCCATGGCGAAGCCAACACGGTTGTTCCCCAGATCAAACTCGGTGTAGAAGCGCCCGATGAAGACGTCACCGATGATCCACAGTGGGCCGGCCGGAGGGGGGATGTCGAGACCGAGGAAACCGCTGAGACAGATCGTCTGACCCATTTGCTTCACCTAAGAAGATATGAATATAGATATAATCATAAAATACAAATTTTTTCACGTTCTATAATGTTAAAAGCGTAGGTGCTTTTGATGACAGATATTGACCATTGATATTTTGAGGCAGACGTACTTGTTTCTGTAGAAAACATATATTCTTGTTTTCTACTCTTGGTTCTCTACGGGTATTGTTAAAATGGTATTATAGTTGCTGGGTACTTTTATAGTGGCTTAAAAATCGGTTCATCAGACATTCGGCGATTTTATTCTATGTACGGCGTGAAGACATTTGAACATTAGTATTCTTTAATCGAGACTAAATGACATCATTAAAACTAGCGTGTTACAAATATATGCTTGTTAGCCAGCATTTGGCAAGAAATTATAATATTCTGAAGAATTTGGACTACTTACGGCGAGGATGTAGTCCTTGCCCTGCAGGGTGAAGGGCTTTCCTCCGAGGATGAAGGAAATGGTCGGCAGGGTGGGGATTTTGTTGCAGTTGATCTCATACTGCCAAGAAATAAGACGGGTACAGTTAAACTTGTCACTTTTAAAATCTTTTATGGAATTATTTAGAATGTTTGTATTAGCCACTTACTTAATGATTTTCGGCTTAAACCGATAATAATGTTTTTTCATAACATATATGTAAAACAAGCAACTCAAATATATACAGTAATTGGTCACCCTGCACAGAGAATACACTTTAATCACGCCAAGTCAGACTTTTATTTCAATTCAGCGTAATCTGATAATAGTATTCGTATATTGTCTAAAGATAAATTAGCAAACCACGACCTCTACTGAAAGTGTTAACAGTACCTTCAACTGGAAAGGGTTAACCAAGGACAAGGGCATGCCAGTTCACGTACATGTTGCAAAATAATAACTGAAACAGATAACGTTAATCTGGTCAGATTAAATCAAGATTATGGTATCAAAGCCTTTGGCTTACCTCTCCTCCGGGCAGAGCATGTGCGCCAATCATATCGTTGAGCGCCTTGATCTCAGCGGTGGGTCCGGCGATGAGAGAGGTGCCCGTGTCAGCGATACCCTCACAGCCTCCCTTACACACTGAGACTGTCTTACCGCCAACTGCAATGCTGAAACATAGGCGAGATTCATAAATAATTGTTCAAGGATAAATTGGCCCATGGTGTCTAGGCCCACGGTGGGCTAGATTTGATTTGGACCAAAAAAGAAACATATATGTTGAATGTAAACACGATGTTAATGAGTGCTTAAAGTCTTTAGACTGATTAAGAAAAAAGGTTATATTTTGGAACAAATTTACCATGGTTTGAACAGATAATTTGAAAGGATTTGCAATTTGTATTCTTTGGGAACCTACCCGTCAACCTTGAACTGCCAGTAGGCCTGCCTGTCCACACTCATGTAGGTGAAGTCGCCCGTGTAGTAGGCTGGGTCACTGCCGCCAAGGATCATCTCACCACCAACAGACGCTGACGGGTCTCTGAAAAATAAGGATTATATAGAAATATTCAATACTATTGATTTTATGTTTTTTAAACAGTTTTATTTACCCTGGGTCAGGATTGGATTTCTCCAGTATTCCTCCCTAACCAGCCATAACTTAATCTAACACATCAAACTATGGCCTTGTATTCTTGTGGTATACAAATGCTCCTCCAATATATGATGTATGTCTAGCTGTAGTAGTCAATACAATTGATTTACAATATAATTTAAAAAATCATATCAAACTGATTCTCAAAATTATTAGAGATTATTTTTATTTCATATTGAATTTGGAAACTTTGCAAATTGAACTATGAGGAAATGTCAACCGCAACTTTACTGACCTGTTGAGGTAGAAGGAGAAGACTGGGTTAGGTACAAGTTTTTGGGTCACCATGTTGTAGAATACGGGGGTCACACCATCCACGGAGATCTTCTTGTAAGCCATGCCCAAAATACCGTCAAACTTAGCGGCCACAAAGGTAATGCCCGGCTGGGAGGTGGCCTCAGCGAACGTCTGACCCTTCACCGACAGATCGCCAATCTGTGAAAACAAAACACAATAAAGAAATGTTCAGAGCTATAATTCCAACTATTTTTTTAAAATAAGTAAATGTCGATCCCATGATAATGATGGGATTAGATTTGCTTCACATTTGCAATAACCTTGATTGATTTCGATTTTTGAAAACCGGGTTTATCCTGCTTAATGTTGATACACCAATTGCAAAGATATGCTACAACAAAATTATGATTCCCACTTTTGTGGGCATAGCCTCTTAATACTGCTTTGGTACTCTAAAACATATGAAGGTCAAACTTAATAACTAAATCTAACTTGTGCATACTATGATTTTATTCCTCGTATGAAACTGATTTTTCTTTCGGTTGACACTGATAATTGGATGTCATTAGTGTTTTGATGCAAATAAATAGTGTTTTGATTGTGACAAGAGAAGCTGAGACTTACGGCCATAGTGTCCTCACTAAGGAACCCGGTGAGACTTCCTGATCCATACTGGATGCTGAAGGCCGTACCGTTAGCCTTGTAGGTGCTGGACTTGGTGCTGTCATATTTGTTGTGGAGAACTGAAAATGAATTTACATGGCAATGAGCAATGGCGCCAGAAAAGGATATCATTGTAGACTTGGACAGATAATCGGACAATATGCTATTCAATTGATTACACTGTCCATTAAGAATTTAAATAGGTTTTTACCACACAATTACAAGAGTTAACCTGTGGTAACAAAATGAAGCATTCAAAAAACTTTTTCTTATTAGTAATTATCCTAATAATCTGTGTTTTCAAGGGATACATTATACAGAAACTTGTGCATTCTATTTGTTTTGATTGAACAAGGTTTCCTAGGTCACTGTGATTGTTATTTTTTTTAGAATTGAAATGAGTAAATATAAATACTCATTGTATTTCCGACTGTGAAATTCGATGACTAAGAGTAAGAACATTGTGTGAGAGTTACTTACGACAAGCGATGTCTGTCAGATGGCACTTTTTGGAAGGCACCCACAGGTTAGATGAACCAGTGTCGAAAACTACTTTGAACTTCTGTGGCGGCGTTCCGATGCTGATGACACCATAGTACTGAGCCTGTATAGGCAAAAAGTGGTACAATAGTATTGGTATTATAAGAGTTCATGCTTCGTCGGTAGCTTCGGTGTTATTTCTAGCGGAATATTTATGAGAAGGATGAACCCGGAATTATGCCTGCTAACGCTATACTCAATGGATGAACAGTCAAGTTGGTGCAACATGTACAGATGGTGCCAAGCATAAATCGACAAAATATACAATACGAGTAGAAATAATGTTATTTCCGCGTGACAACCTTTTCAAAGCAATAAGGGTCGCATTATTTTGTCAAATGTACCTAATTGAATTGTTTCTAAAACGAGACATTCCTAACCAGCTGTAAACCCGTATTTCACTACAAAATCCCTAATTCGTCAAACATCATAAACAAGGGTGAATATCACAAAGCAAATTAATTAATCTTTTGCGTACCTCCCAATCATCTATTGGCTGATATTATTACATGACATTAACACACAGCACGTAAATGAGTCTGGGACAGACTAAAGGATACGGTCACGTGATGAAAGTTTTAATAGAGCCTAATTCTCTTTTGCTTTGAAGGAATAAGTTCGACTCTCGGATTTAACTGAAGCAATCCAGCAATTGAAAGGGCTCGGGAGATATTATCTGCGCTTTGAACATGAATTAACCATATATTTCCAACCATTTGTGGTGGCCAAAGAAAAATCCGGCTTCACCGATTCACAACAAACAGGAACCACGATCATGACTCATCAAAGAATCCGGCTTTATGAACCAAAAGGACTATGGGGCATAGGTTGAGGATAGAGATGAAAGTCGCAATGTTTAGAAGTTGGGTCTTCGAAACACGTTTAAATATGTACCATAGACCAGTATATCAAATAAAACAAAAATGCATGTCACCGCGCTTATCTTTGAGTAAATGCCTGATGGAGAGGGTGGCCTTAACTGTAGAAGTCTATAGGAAGTACCAAATTTGCCACACTAACATGCCTCTATGAGACTCAGTATCCATTAGAGCCCAAATAAAACTGGTCAGGATGTACCTTGGGACCAGAAAAGGTATAGATTACCAGTGAAATAAAATAACTAAAGCCTCTTGTATCTTTATGACTGGGTAATTGCAGTACATCTGAAGTACTTTAGTTTTGTGGTATAGTGCTTTCTGATTATGGATGTTGTTCTTGGGAGTAATGAAGAGTTGAAGATGATGTTATATTATTTCTTCAGTCACAGATTATTAACCATGGGAAATAGCCCTGGCTCTTACATAAAGAACATGTGTCCTCTTGAGTGTTGAGTCTTGAACCCACTGCCCCCATAGCAGGCGTGCACTTTCCCACCTAACCTTTGGCCTCTGACCTAATTACGTTAATTGGCCAGTTGACCTATGGGGGAAGGGGGAAGGCTAACAAAGGTTCTGTAAACCTGCTTACCATAAACTCCATAATGTGGGAATTATGATATTAATACATTTTATATGATAGATTTGGTAAATGCCTGTAACTGTCAGAGGGAGGATATACCATACCTAAACTTAGGTATGACACATCCAAGTATAAAACAGTTCTTTCTGGCCTTGTTAGTTTTCCATCCAGAAGAGTGATGGTTCATATTTTGGGTTGACTAAGAGTCATTTTTGAATTTTAAGAAATTTGATTTTCCTTACCATGTGGCGCTAGTTAAGTGGGCAAAGAACAATATACCTTGAAATCTATTATCAATTACTATTACTTTATTTGTTTCTTTTAACATTAACATAAGTTATATTTTAACCAATACTCATGCCTAAAGTCATTTTGAAAATTTAAGGAATTCAAATTTTTACATCAGGGGGTGCTTGTGCAGACACCCTTGTGCTAAACATTGTATACTCTTGAAAAAGTTACATTTAAAACTTCTTTTTCTTATTCATTTTCCTAGCAGAAACACACGAGTCCTTTATGTAGACAGAGAGATCAATGCTGGCTAAACGTCATATTTCTTAAATAAAACACACCTTTTTCTCCCAAAGATACCGTTTCCTATTAATATTAAATATTTGATTGTAACGTCTACATCCAGGTAGTTGGAGAGTGGCCCGGGAGTGGGTCCTGTTGGCTAAACGTCATAAATATTATTTCTTTTAATAAAAACACACCTTTTTCTCTCCCAAACATACCCTTTCCCATTTAGATATTTGATTGTAACACCTACATCCAGGTAGTTGGAGAGTGGCTCGGGAGTGGGTCCATTGACTGGGTTAGACTCGAGGTACTTGTAACGGAGTGCCTCGATAGATGTACCCACATCATGGAATGTGCGGCGGGCAGACTTGACGCGGTGCAGGGGTACCCTGAAAAATAATTTTCAAGGACTGATTTACTTTTATCTTTCATCACAAAAAAGAAAAATTCAGGTCTCATGAGGTCATACTCGACAATATTTGAACAACATGAAATACATAGAAATAATTACTTAGACTATAACAAATGGTTTATTTACCATTTTATCTCTTTGTATCAAACATTATATGCCCAGGATTACTGAATGGCACTTTCTCATGTTTGTTTACTTCAGCAAGAAACTTAGACCAGTGGTTACCAGTTATGGTAAAGCAATTCTCTTTTTTTTTTAGTCAAGTAGATCTATCTTACAAGGCAAGTGCTAGTGCACTTTAATCACATTCCCCGATCAAGCCATGCATTTTTATTTTATCAACAATATAGTGCATGATGAAATACATAAAAGGTAAGATTGATATAAGCTTATCTCCAAAAAATAACTTTATCATCATCTATAAATTGAGGAAATAATTCTTTGAATTGGTATTCACAATCAGGATATGTCGCTCTTCCCTTGACATGGCAAAGAATAACAGATGGTCATGTCCAGCCATGTGATTAATGATCACGGGATGTCACATTCTAATTTACCACGTAGATCTAAACATCAATAGGCCATGAGTTATGAAATGCCGTTTGGGGACAACGGTAGTGCCTAGACCTTGCAAAATACTTCTTTTAACAATACCCTAGATCTATATTGCATAAAAATTCAAAAGGGCATAACTCCACAAGACACAAGGAAAATATAAAATAAACGCACCAGTGTTATGTAGTGGCAGTACACGTGTTATGAACTGAATAAGCATTGTCATTGATTATCGGGTTGTAAATAGGCCTATGCTACTAGCCTCAGGTCATGAACCCAGCCACTGGGCCTCAGGCAGTAAGGTTAGTCCAGGTTAGTGAGGTCCTGAGGAGAGTGACATTGCATTCTTTGTTTCAAAATAGTATTGGCGTAGCTCGAGTCAATCTAACCCAACAAGGACAAAAGCGGGGTGACATTGCATATGAGACTTATATTATAATGAACATGTTGGTGATAATGCTATGCACAATCGCAACTAACATTGATTTATATTTATCATTGAAAAGTCTTCCTGGCATTGGCCTTGTTTCTGTACCCTGGCTTCACCACAACAAAAAGGGATGGTACTTGGACGCAGAGAGGACCATCACAAATACCATGTCAGTGCAGAGGAACTACACTTCTAATTAACTGAAATCCTGGCAGCTTATTCTTAACACTCTGATTTATCAGACTTACCTAATAAGAGCACTGCAAACCGCCAAAGTACAGGCGAAAAGGATTAGAGATCTCATTGCGATAACTTCGTTGTTGTTTACCGGCGACTGCTCTGCAGGCGTCTCGTGATCTGCGTATGACCAATGACGCTTCGCTGGTTCCCGAAAACCGTGTAGAAATGAAGTTGTGTACGCCAGGAACCTGCCAAAGTCACATGACTTGTTGTAAATCGCATGTGGCTCCACCTGTCGTAAACTTTAGGACTTCCGGCGGGGTAAGTTTTGATTTGTGTACAATCAAACTTTGTAATTTGTACAAAAAGTGGGCGTTATAACTTCTTTAAAATATGACAGTATGATTGTCAAGTTAGTGAAGTATTGTTTGCTCGTTAAAATTATGGTGGCATGTATAAAAGAAAGGCTGAAATGTTGGAAATGTAATCAAGTGAACGATAATAGAGGATTTTTCATGATTGCCCATGATTGAAGCCACGTTCTTGAGTCTTGTATTGTAGTGGATGCAGGACCACTGGTTAGGGAAATCTCAGGGAAAACATAGGGAATTTGAAAATGAAATTTAAGTGGGGACCCTGTAAATTTGAGGATTAAGCCTTAAGCCATTCTAAAAGTTAAACTACAACTGTTCAGTACTATAAGATTATGCATTTATATGCCTAGAAATATTGACAATACAAATTGATAAGATAGTAAAGTGTATAGATCTACATACTTTAGTCATGAAGGCCTACATGGCCTATGTCTTTCTTTAAGTAAATCAGAGAGAACATATAGCATCACTGCATATATACAAGTGTCCAGAAGATCAACAATTGTCGGACGTCTGTTTCTTCCAGTTAGTTTGGGGTGGTTTTGACAGAAAACTCAGGATACACAGATGGAGTCCAAGGCATCAGCTAAGGCAACCGCCTCCAGGTGAGATTTCAAATAAATTCCTAAAAAACATCTTTATTTTGCCTATCCAGGAGATGGGAATTAATGTAGATCTATAGAGGCAATGCATAGAGACCATAATTGAAATGTTATTATTATTTGTTGATCCCTATTACTAAAAGTTTTAGTTTTTGCTTAAAATATTGACTTTTTGATTTTGGTGTCATCATTAGAATTAAAAAAAAAATGATTTAAACAAAATTGATTTAGAATCTAAAATAACTGTTGGTTCTATTTAATTCAGTGAGGCCGTGGAGATGGAACGCTGGGTGCAAGCTGCTCAGTGTGTGCTGACATCGAGCGGCAAACCTCTTCACTACCTTGACATCAAGAGGGTGATAACTGAAAACAACCTCGTCCCTCCAAGGTAACCCTAAGCTGAAAATTGATGTTCATTGATTATTTGTAACATGTCTTTAATTACAATATTAACTTCCATGTTAATTGTGGAACTGCAGAAATGTCCATTGATGTTTCCTGAATCCGTTAAACTTATGTAGATTTTGTCTCATTTCAGGCTGAAGACCACCCTGGAAGCAGCCCTTTTAAAAGAGGTACGTTGACATACTGTTCAGGTACTCTTATCTAAAGCTAGCATGTAATTACATGTAATTTCAATCACCTTACAAAAGAACAATTTACCTTTAAACAAAAAGAAAACCACATATTTGAAAAAAGATGAAGAAGTGAATTGGACTTCATATTTGATTATACGAATAGAATCAAAGGAATGTCTGTAAAGGTTTCAATTTCTTGTCACTCTAGGTCCAGAGGCCAGGGGCACGTTTGTCAAAAGTGGATGCTCAAAGCGGAGTTTTCAAGTTGGCGGTAAGGTGATTCTGTAATTGTTGCATAAACCCATGTCGACATGCATTATACTAAAGAAAAACATCTATGTTATCATCTAAATAAAGGGAGTTACCATTTCAGATTTCATATAGGGCTTTAGGGATCCGCTAAAGCACTAGGAAATTAACCATTATAGGTATGCTACAGAAAGTGTCCGGATTAACGAAAAATATTTCATGTATATTGTGCTCGTTAAAAACTGTGTTTTTGTCGTATCGGCTTCAGACTGACGCAGAACGCTTGGCCCAACTGGAGGCTCATGCAAAGGCCAGGGCACAGGGAGCCAAAGGTCAACTCCAGGCCAAGGTCAAGGCCAGATCAGCACCTGGAGTAAACGGGTCCGTGGACAAATACCGCAACAAGTACGTGCGGCTCAAGAAGTACATCAAACACATGGTCTTTGTGAGTTCCTCTTGTATGTTTGTTCTAGAATATTAACCAAGAATTGATATACTTTAGCATCATTAATAAAGGATAAAAAATGTTCACTGACAATAAAGCATAGCCTACCTGTGATACTTGCCGTCGTAGATCCAGTATTTCAATAAAAAGTTAGCGGTGCCCTGCTCATGCCATAATGTTTTTTGTTGCCGTTCATTTCTAATTTTAAACTAAGAGATAAATTTATGAATCAAAGATATATCTGTAGCATACTGACTTTATTCCGTTAGATTTCAGTAGAACGTAGATACAAAAGCGCATTGCAATATTGTGAGATGCTTACTATATAAAAGAAACAGATGTCAAGTTAATAACACATCTAAGAAGGGGTGTGTTCCGTTTCAGCTGAATGCCGCGTTGTGTGACGAAGTGTCAAAGGTGGAAGGAGCAGTCGCCCAGGTCCGAGAACAAAGAAGGTAACAACTGAACTCTTTAATTGAATTTTTAATATTCTCCAACTGAGTATTTTAGTGCTCGTGTTAAAGACTAGATAATATGTGCAACATTTCGAAAACTGTTTGTGGAACAGCTTAAGCCCATACACTATGGCCCTTCTTATATATCTCTACAACCTGATTTAACAAGAGCGAATAATGTTATATAATAAAGATAATTGTAAAAATGTGTGATACCTTGAAACACTTTACAGCAATATAATCTACATTAACAGTGATGAAGCCAAAGCGAAATACGGTGAATGTAATGTAGGGGAAAAAGCCACATATTTGTGCTTATTTTGCTACATGCTTTTATAATGGCACTTTCAATCTAAAGCATCGAAATACTTAGCTCTAAAGCCATGTTTATTTCATGTTAAGAAGTACATGACCTAATACAGATGACGTGGACCAGTTTTCCCCCATTGCCAAGGATACACTACAAATAGTTGACACAGCGGTCCCTCCTTTCCCTAGGTACCTGCTTCGCCGTCTCCAGCAGCACCAGGTCCTTCCTGAGGTGATCGTCCCTGTAGCCACCCCTAAACCCACTCCGCCTGTCCCCGCTACTTTGGCCGGGGGACCTGCGCCAAAACCCACTCCTCCGACCCCACCGAGCAGCAGTGTGCCCGCCGGGACCATCGAGATTAAGCCAGAGCCCGATAAGGTTAAAGTTAAGAAGAAGGCCACTCCCAACCCAAAGAAGAAACCACAGAAGGAGTCAGCCACAGGGGCCGCAGCAGCAGCTGTCTCTGGTAAGATACGTTTTTTGATGGGTTATTAATTAAATGCAGAAACCAAGGAAAATGTATTGTCCCGTGCTCTCTGCGTTTGATAACTTGGGTGGGGTATGAGCAAAATACTGGCCCGCCAATCTCACGAAAGAGGTTACATAAGGCAGTATGTTATGAGCTGGCGTTATAGAAACTCAAATTAAAGGTAGATGTATGGATTTATGGTGATTGGTATTATTTGTTTAAAATTATCTTAACAGACCCCACTAGTACGCAAGACAGTGTGTTATGAACTGGTGGTATTCAAATTCAAAGTAAAAGCCGATTTATGTAGACAGTTGGATTTATGGTAAGGGAGGTCAATTTCTAATGTACTTTAATGTACTGACGAGGTTGTGACCAATATGCTGTTTATAGTGGTAATCGAACGTGTGAAATACCCCATATTATCTTTTTTTAAAAGCAGACGTTGATTGTTTTGTGACAGCGGGTATACATCTTTTATTGAATGGAACCAATCGAAAATTAAAAAAAAAACATGCCATTTCCCCCTTTATATGACCTGGTTTGCCTTTAAGGTGAAAACATATATTGTATTTCATTTGACAGGTGAAGTGCCTAAAGCGCGGCCGAAGAAGACCAAGGCGAGCAGTGCCAAACGGCTGGTGGTACCCATACTGCTGGACAACACCGGACGCCCCATCTTCCCCATTGAGCTGGGCCCTCTCACCATACACAGCCTCGGCGAGGTCTGATTTGTTATTTACTGTAAAACTTGTAACTTAAGTCACACCACAACTTTTGCACCACACTTGGTAATTATTACAACCCTACCGGTATATCATTCTGGAAAAATTATGGAAAACCTCTTATTAAAGCCGCACCTTAACACCCTGACTTTTGATAAGTAGTACAAGGTTGTTACCCTGGCTGAATTTCTAACTTAAACTTTACTGCGGCCTTATCGAGAGGTTTTATATTACTTCCAGAATCTACACAGCAAAATCATTATCATTATTGGTTATTTAAATGGGGAATAAGAATATTTCCTCTTCTTTGTGAGCATTTCGATGCCAGTTACAGTTGAGTACTAAACTGCTAAAAGCTATATGTGCCCGTTAAGACAACTGTAGCTATTCATTAAAAATGCAAGGAAACCTATCACGTAATCTTTGTCTGCCTGTATCAGAGACGGATTTAGGGGAGTTGGGTGGGAGGTGGGGGGGGGGGGGGAAAGGGACGCCTGAGCCCCCCCCCCCCAATTTTTGCCAATTTTTTTTTTTTAATGTAAAATTCTAAAACATGGATGGGGCGCCTCAAATTTTACATAAGGGCGCCCCCCTTTTTGAAATCTCTGGATCCGTCCCTGTGTATGCAAAGTACACATGCTTCTCAGGTTCCCATAGACTATCATATGTTCCATGTCTGGCTGATTTTATTACATGACATTAGCACACAGCATGTAAAACACTTGTAACCCGGTTTCAGATCACAAGTGACCGGTCGCGATACCACAGCGCAGAACACATTTACCCGGTGGGTTTCTGCAGCACGCGGCTCTACGCCAGCCTCCGCAACCCCGCCCAGAAGTCTCTGTACACGTGTAAGATCCTCGATGCTGGGCTTGGACCCAAGGTATGATTCTACTTTGTTCTCAATACACACAATGTCATATATTCCGAGTAGTTTAATCTATTTATTTGGTTTAACTAAAAATCAGCCAATTCAGACTCTAATGGATTTAAGCACATTACTTTTGATTCTTCGTTGCTTGATTAATGGCAGTACTGAATTTCTTTTAATATTTGTATAAGATATAACTAACCATCGTGTTTGCTCTGTTTCAGTTTGAGGTTTCACCAGAGGACGCCCCTGACCAAGTCATCTCCTGTGACTCGGCCGATGAGTGCCACACAAGACTCCTAGCTTATATCAATAACGCTAGGTATGCACTCGTAATAAGTAGTGTAGGATACACCGTGAATGTAGACATTTGACATGCATTAATTTGCACGGAATTGTGAATAATAATACATTTGCGTTGAGTTAAGTTGTGTTACAATGTGACAGAAATGTTTTGACCAATTCTTACAAATGTATAGATAAGTTAAGCATAATACTAGCCCGCCAATCGTACACATGTTTCCACAAGATCTTATGAAATATACTTGAACAAAATTTGTAGCATGTAATGATCTCACATTCTATGACGTATCTTCATCTTTATCCACACGTGATTAAGAAGATCATATCAACGAAATTCTCTAATCCACACTAAATTATATACCCTGATTGTATTGTAATACCACAAATCCCATCTACTTCATCGATAAAATATGATTCATTTGAACTTGTTACAGAGGCATAGAGGTGGTGACCCCAGAACCCCGCGGGGCTGAGTTCTTTGGCTTCTCCCACCCAACGGTACAGAACCTCATTCAGTGCTGCCCCGGGGCCAAAAAGTGTTCGGGCTATAAGTGGGTGCGCTTTGAGGTGTGTCGCACCGACCCCACTGAGGCACTCAACTTCTTCAACGAAGACCCAGTCATCAACTTAGACGCCCTGCACCAGTCCCAGAAGTTTCAACAAGGTTAGCAGGCTTGTTTTTATTCCTTCATAGGAAAAAGATCTTGATAAGGCAGAGACCTTTCCAATACTGTCCTTGATCATTAATGGGAGAGCTATAGAGAGAATTTTTTTTGGAATATTTCAGGAATCAATTCTGCTAAACTAAAATGGATTTACCATTATTAGTCTAAAAAAAATTTTTTGTTTTGATTGTGGTCCTGCCCAAGAATTGAACACCACGCCACGTCTCCACCACTGATTTTTTAAATATTTGTTTATATGTATTTCTGAATTGCGGTAACATCAGACAGAGAGAACTAGCCAAATTTTCATTCAATCAGTGGAATTCAACTATAGATACTAAAGTCTGTCTCCACAATGACCTTTTTCTTTCTACTCAAGAAACATCCTACTATTATTATTGTTGAGTTCTGTAAAATGTGTTTGAATATTTTCTTTAAAAGGATCTTTCAAGAACCAAGTATAATGCAAGAAACTAAAGTATTTTTTTGATATATGTTGCAGCAATAGAGCAACACAAGCAACTGCAGCAGACCTCAGTCTTGGAGCCCAGCAGCTCTTTACGATCTCTTCTGACAAGCGGACCACTGATACAGACCACACACACCTAGATGTGACCGGTGGGCCACTATTCCAGACCACAAACATCTAGATGTAAACAGTGGACCACCAATACAGACCACACACACCTAGATGTAATCAGTGGGCCACTGATATAGATCAAACTGAAGGACACAGACAATAAACACCTAGATGTGACCAGTGGGCCCTTGATATGGGCTGCAAACACCTAAATGTGACCAGTGGGCCACTAATACAGACCACAAACACCTAATTGTAAACAGTCGACCACTGATATTGGCCATAAACACCTAGATGTAAACAGTGGGCCACTAATACGGATTATAAACACCTAGATGTAAACAGTGGACCTTTGATATTGGCCACAAACACCTAGGTGTCACCAATGGGCCCTTGATATTGGCCACAAACATCTAGATGTGACCAGTGGGCCACCAACATGGACTGTAAATACCTAGTTGTGACCAGCGGAACTCCAATACAGACCATAAACACCTAGGTGTGACAAGTGGGCCACTGTTACGGACCACAAACACCTAGATGTATCCAGTGGGCCATTGAAATCAGCCACAAACGCCTAGATGTGACAAGCAGGCTGCTGATAGTGATACAGAACACACACACCTATAAAAAAAAATAGACCTATGCACCAAGAAAAGGTGACTTTAAAAGTTATGGAAAAAGGCATTTTTTTCAAACAACCATAACTTTCTAGGTAAATGTGCTACAGTATTACTTCATATACCATAGGATTCAGAATGAATTGGGCAATCCATCCAGACTTGTTTTGCTAAACATATCATAGAATGAAAACATTCTATTTAGAACCAAATTCGGAAAAATGAAAAAAACTTTTGCTAATAACTCATGCAGTCTGATTTCAGGCTCTATAGAAAGAATGCAATGTTTGTGATATGTGAAAATAAATTTATTAGGCATATCTGTCTTTACTTGAAGATTACAATGATGTATAATGTTAGTGGCTGTTATGTATATTCATAATTTTACAGCTAAATCTTTAAAAATTCAAAATGGCCAAAAAGTGCAAAAATTGATGATTTTGGGGATTCTCTATGGGGATTTACTATAGGATTCAGTTGTAAATTTGGACATTTGTGAAATGAAAGGTCTTTTGTGCATCAAATCATTAAAAATTAGACTATACTGTTGTATAACCACTTAAAGGAAAGGCAATAATGTCTTCTACATCCTCACTCATCCAAAAATGAATCTGAATTTCCCATGATTTGATTTACCTGCTTCATAAATGGCTGTAAGAAGAAGAAAAAGTCAACCTTTCTTAGAGCATGGGTCTATAGATGTGAAATGCAGACTGCTGATACAGACCACAAACACCTAGATGTGACAAGCAGGCTGCTGATAATGCCTAAATGTGGCTAGTAGGGAACAAATAATGATCCTGTGATAATGGTTGCATCATCCTTACCTCTTATAAAATTGGGATCCAAAATGTTTCTGACAAACGAAATCGTACATAATATATCATTTTCTATATAGAAAACAGTTCATTAATTAAAGGAAAACTAGCACATAAATTCACGAGCTGCTATTTTTTGTGTAATAATCTTGGCACAAGTATTCTGAAAATATGTCAAAAGTAAAAATTTGAAAATGTTGAGATCTTAGGGAGTTATTTGGGAAAACAATTTATCTATGGGAATTCCCTGAATATTGAGCTACTCAGTACTCCCCTTGCTACGTCACAGCTAAGGGAATTCCCTCTGAAGTAACTCTGGGATTCCCTGAATAATAAATGGTTGTAGATGAATATATATATCAATTTATTATGAGTTGCATTGGGCCAAATGTATATAATTTGGGTTAGAGAGCATTTAACCCTTATTAGAATTTCTTCAGGGATTGGGATTCCCTGCTTAGGACAGATGGGTTTTCCCTGCAACTCCCCTTGCTACGTCATTAATTAGGGATTTCCCTTAAAAATGAAATAAAATACAAGTTTTTTAATGTCCCATACTTGTGTGTAAACTAGGAATTTTCCTTCCATTTTGCATATATTGATAGGGCAAGTGGTGAATAACCAGCTCGATTGAATTCATTAAAAAATGACTATCCTGCAGGTATGTGCAAGGTTTCCTTTAATGAAAAAATACAGTAATTGGTATAACACAGAAGATGAACACATGTATTCTAAAGGAGCTGATCATTGTCTTGTGCTATACCTGTCAATGATGGTAACAGAATAACTGCAGTGAAGCAATTTTACAGTTATGTTACATGTGTGGCGTTATTAATCATTGTGATGGAATAAGGATATATGCTTAGAGTGTGGGAAGAGGCATTCTGGCTGTTGGTCAATTTAAATACATGTGCGCGTATGACAATTGGACAATACTTGCCTATTGAGTAGGCTTGGCCAGTGGCCATTCACAGTGTGAGGGCTCCACAGTCCGAGGTATCACAGAATTCTGGAAAAACATCATGAGAAATAAATAAAAGTATTGTTTTAATGTAACAACTATTTGCATAATACAACTGCACATAGTCGTTTTTTCATCCATGCCAGTTGCATGACAACATTTTACAACTCTTAATATTATCGCGTCTGCTGTTGATATAAAGTATGAATGTGACAATAATGATACCTGAAAATATAATGCATTTGAGGTGAAGCTAGATCTTGTGTACACTGTTTTTGAAAATCGACCCTCTCTGGATATTGAGAACAGTGGTCACCTATGACATAATCTTTTGACAGTTTTAATTCCGCGTATTTTAACAAAAGGCCGAACATTCCCCGTTAAGCATATTGCGATGATTGATGTGTAATAAGTATGACATAAATGTCACTTTGTGGAACACTTTATCACTAAACGCACGTCCAAGTGTGCAACCTTACCTCCTGACCCTCCTCGTTCCCCCACCCCCAAGTATTATTAAACATTAAACGTGCACACGGGAAGGTACACTGGTACCCCGTGGTAATTCCGCTACTCTACATATACCACTGGTCTTGAGAGATGTAGGACCTTCACCTTTCTAGAAACCACTCTATGTAAACAAATAAAAATAATCATGGTGTCTAGATATTTCAATGCATTAAGATAGGAAGATACTTCACAAGATAGGGGTGAGAGGCTATGTGTCTTTGAAGGGGATTTCTGAAGTTATTTCACAGTTCACAGTGAGAGGCTTTGAGGGTGGTTTCCCTAAGTCAGCTGTCAGGTGGCTCCTGCCCAACCTGCGCGACACCTTATGTAACACCTGACACCGCTCACTGAGACCGCTCAGGTGACCTACATCGCCTCACGAGACCGGCCCCTTGTGTAGTAAGCGGAACAGGGGCGGGGACCAGCCTAACGGGAAGGTGCTAGAGTGTAGTTCATAATTTTGCCACCAGGTGGCAACACTGCTGGATGGGGCTCCAATAGGGTATTTTCCACACCATCACTCCCATCAGTAGTTATGTAATGCTGATTAGACCTTCAGGGCTGACTGATGACCAAAGACATTGAAATATCTATTTCGATAATTCAGAAATCCTAATAAAATGCTCACCCGTCTACACTGTTTTCAGAAGACATGAGCAGAAATGGACTTGATGGAGATTCCCAATGTCGCATGTCAAATTTTAAAAGAAAGTAACGTCATTGAAAGATAAGGATTTTGACATGGCTCTCCATCTTCCATGTCTAATTTAAGAAAAGTGGCTAGACCTCTATATCGTCTGATGGGCCTATGATAATATAATTGTGATAGAGTACCATAATATTAAAACATTTCATGGTGGGTGCCAATTTCCAGAAATTGCCCGTAGTCGCTGTGTCTATGTTCATGATTTATATCAATATAAGATCGGAATAAGTACGTAAAACTAAAATGTCAAAGACAACAGCAATAACAAAACTATACGTCAGAAACACATTGAAGAAGATGTCATATGATGAATATCTTCTTCCACTGCAACTCAACTAAAGAAATAATTATGGACTGGCCCTTAAAAGATATATATTCCCCCCTTTGAGTTTTATTGATACCTAAATCGCGCCGTATAATTAGTATAACTGTGTGTATAATCAGGGACGAATTTAGCGAGGGGGGATCCATTCCTGATAATAGAGGAAAATTAATGATTATCGTGCCGCATAACTATAACAGAGGAAATAATGATGGGCCTATTGACGTGCTATATAAAATCATTCGCATGTATACGAATGTTAATTAGGTGTGCCACTGGTCAGAAGCGAGACTGGGAGCCTTTAATGTGTTTATCAAAGTTTACACATTTGGCTTTCCATAGTAAAAGCGCCACCTATTGAATAGGCCGATCATTTCTATGACTAACATAACGTTGGCTGAGTAACCAAAGGTCGTATATGAAAATTGGGGATTTTGAGAAATAGGAAAAATAGACATTTGTATTACTTTAACTCTCAATAAAAGTTAAGATATTTTATCAAAGCTTTATAAATTTACGTTGATTGAATGGGCATTACATTATGAACATAATAATGAGTTTGGAGACATAAAATGTTTAATATTAAAGTAACCATGGTAATATCAAAGGGAATTAATGCATATACGACCTTTGGTTACTCAATCTTTCAGAGAAAATGTGAAATAAAGTTGATAACCAAAGGTCGTATCTAGTAAGCATTACAATAGATTAGATGCATATTAATGAAACCCCTTGACCTTAAAATTATGAAATAATGAATTACAGTTAAAGACAATACAGTCTTATCCATTTCATGATTTCAAATCAAAATTAAATCATTTGAATGAGGTCTACGGTGGCAAAACTGAAAGTAACTGTCATATACGACCTTTGGTTACTCAACCTACAAATCATCAGTTCAGTAACCAAAGGTCGTATATGGCATTTTTCCTATTGTATTGATAGATTTCATATAATTGATCAAAGTTGTACTTTTATTTTTTGTCATATTACCATTTGAATATTATGTAAAAGATACATTGATTGAAATTATGATATTTTTTCAAAAAAAACTATATTTTGGTACTTTTTCTAATCAGATACGACCTTTGGTTACTCACTGAAAAAGGAACAAGGCCAGATACGACCTTTGTTTACTGACCCATAACATTCCAAAGAATAGTCAGATTGAAAAAATTACAAATTTTCTAAATGTCTCAAGGGGTCGGGAAAAACTTTCAATAATAAAATAAAATTGATTTTTTTGAGATACGACCTTTGGTTACTCAGCCAACGATAAGTGTTATCATAGAGGTACATAACTTTACGGAAAGAGAGTTAGCTGTCGGTACTCACGCCAGAACGGACCAAAACGGATTACCAGATTAGGGCTACAGACTGAAAACCTTGAGTGACCACTAGTCTTGACCACTGATTAGAGATGGTATGTAAGAGCCTCGATTACTTTAGGATCAGTATATTTCGGACCAATTAGTTCGGGGTCAACTTATCCAAACAACTTATCGGTCGCACCAACAGTTAAGAGAAAGCGGCAATGGTCCCATTTCCTGATTGAAAACAATACATGATATAGCTGCAGTCACTTGGACGTTTAACCAAAGTTAACACTTTAATGGGTTTAACTTTAAGTGCCATTCGCCGTGGAATATAGGCCTAATGGCTATGCTCAATTTAAGGCCAAATAAGCTAGTACTTACTGCGTATTTAAAAAAACAACTTGGCAGATGGACCATTGCCCAATTTCGGCTGAGGCACCTGAGGGGCCTGGGAGGAGCATGCGGCTAGATTGACTAGACGGGGATGGGGCGGGGGGATCCTCAGTACACATGGTTTAAAAATGAGAAAATGGTGGGGGTGGGCTCGCTTTTGTAAGGAAAATAGATTCCTTCATGGAATTTGGCCGAATTTTAGATTTAAAAAAAACAACGGAAATGCTCCGAGAAATTTTATGGAAAGGACGCCCCTATTGATCAGTCCCTGGGAGATATTAACAAACATTCATGAACCCGAAGAATGTAGTTCGAGAACGGCTCTGACTTCATTTCGCCATGCTACATAACGTTAGTATAGCGGAGGGAAGGGCATCTCGGACTAGAAGAATGCGGACCGAATTTGGGATCCTTTTTCTTTTTATTCCATATTTCTTTTCTTCCACTAGAAATATCCAACCTCACTGTGACACAGTTGTACTGCTTACCATTATTGAATAGAAATATTGGTGTTCGTATTTGTAATGAGCTGCGAATTTAGAGGGCTATGGTATGCCCCCTCTCTCTTTCTAGAAAACCAGATTTCACTTAAACTAAAATACCAATTAGGGAACTGCTTGCATTTATGTAGGTATACACACATCTACTAAGGCGAGTGAGATCTCGTCGTTATTATAAGGCTGAAGAAAGACGGTACCTTGTTATTTTCAATTAGATCTCTGTTACAGATTGAAAATGTGCCGTGTTTAATTGGCCACGGTGCCAAATGGGAATGTGTAGGCCAATTACACATTGGCAATTTTGAAAAAAAGAAACGCACCACACACGAAGGGTGCATGGAGAATCCGATGATGTCTTGAAATTGCGGTGCAATCTAATACATGTACGAGTATTAAGACTTTGCACAAGGACTAAATGAAGGAGCCATCTTTTCCATTTCCTTGCAATAAATGTACCATTTCTACCTGGGTGGGGGGGGGGGGGGGGGGGACGAACCGTTCGCATACATACTTTACGGACAAGCTGATACATAAATTATATATAATACATATATTTCCAACTCCTTCATCCACCCCCTACCCATTTTCGTAATATTTACTTTCAAACCCCTGGTAATCTTAAATGGATCAATTGAAATAAAATTGAAGTATTGTTTTGCGTATCCCCGTCGACCAGTATACATTAGTATAAAGCATGTAATCAGGGATATTTGAAAGGGGTTCGATGGCCATTGTTAATGGATGAAAAAAGGTGTACGTGCGTATGTGCGTATGTGTGTATGGGGGGGGGGGGGGGGGGCACAAAACCCCTAATTTTGCAGATGTACAACTCTATTTGTTGAAATATACAGAATAAGCATAGCACTTAAAATTATGGTGATCATTTCTCGTATGGTATATATAAGGTGTCAAATTCTTGTTCAGACGAAATCTCTTACCATAGCCCCCTCTTATGCTAGGTTGAGCAGCATATATATAGGCCCTATAGTCAGTTTTTCATAATGAGAGTCAAAAATAGAGTGCATATGATGGCGACTAATTCAATTTCCTTGACATCGGCGGGAAGATAAAAGGAACTTTCAATATTGAAAATGTGCCTGCGCAGCTACAAACATGTACATAATCATATAGGCCTACTTGTTTATGTGTCTACACACAGACACATTGATTAATTACTTTTTAAGCCTATAGCCTCCAATCTGGCCTAGGGTCCACTCCCCAATCCGACCGTGGCCGCCCGGGAAAACGCCGTTTTTCCATAAGTTTTCCATATTTTCAAGGGAGAACACCTTGAAAAGCATACAACATACAAAAGTGACCAATATATCGTTTTAAAGCTGATTAAATACCTTATTCTTAAACCGAATTTCTTTAGTCTGAATAGTTGACTATTAGTTAACCTTTGAACATCTCCAATCAATGGGAAACTGAGGAATTCTGGAGGGAAACCCAGGGAAATCCCAGGGAAATCACGCTATTCATGAATGCAATACGTAGGGTCTAAAGGATTAAGACCGTCCTATTCTACGTAAGTGACTGGGATCATTCTTCGTGAATGGTGGATCTTTATTCTTCAAATTTCGCTTAAGCAGTTCGTAACTCCACCCCCTTTTCCATTCTCAATCATTAAATTGTACTAGGCGGCGGAGGGGGGGGGGGGGGGGCACCTGGATCCCTACCTGGGTGGTGTACTTCTTAGAGTACAGGTACTCTAGTAAAAGTAAAGCTTTACAGAAGGATGGGATCCTTTAAGGCAAAACGGGAGGAACAGCTTGGCTGTAAAGAACGCCCATGACTTCCAGATGGGGATGAATGGAATGTTTGTGCAGATGACGTCACAACGTCCAGAAAGGGGCTGGGCGCCATGTTGGTGATCGTTTACAAAATTCCATTATTAACACTTCAAAAATATCTAGAATGTATATTTTTTGGGGGTTTATTTCTAATACTAGTAATAGTCACATGAAGTGATAATTAGCCATTTTCACTCTTTAGGATTATTTATCATAGATTAATGTCTGAAGCACATGGTTATGATAAGCACGTCGTGATCACCATAAGGTGGTTACATGACCATGGGGGCGTTTCACACTCTAAAATTCATTATCGTAATTTGAAATATTATCTTAACTCAGCAATTATGAACTTTGCATTTCTCACCAAGTATTTTTTAAGACTTATGACATTTGCCTCCTCTTTGGGCTGTTTAAAACCGTTTCACACCATTGTTTTTTGGGTGTAAATTTAAGATAATTTATCTATTTAAGATCTTAAGTGTAATGCTGCTCACGAGCTATCATAACTTTTAAGATGATCAAAAGATGTCCTGTATTATCTATGAATACAATAATAAATAAAATATCTTTCAATTCTGAATTAAACTTTAAATAATGTGGAACAATTATGAATAATTATTATTAATCAGTAACATATATGTAACTATGATAAAATTGAAGATCAAAAAGTGTCATCAATTCTTTGTTTTCTGTAGTAAGTAGCTAAGATATTGCCATTTCACATAAGAATTTAGAAGTTGTAGTATCTTAAACCCAATCTGGATTGCCAGGTTATTTTGGTTCATACATTAAACACCAGATGGGGCAATGATCCCACATTGGTGGGAAATACAAAATCCATAATAAATATGCATGTCTTACTGAAAACAGAATAAATTTATTATAGAAAATATTTTTATTATAAAATGGAAAAATAGCATCAAAATAGATGACCATTTTCAACATGGTTTGCAATCTTTGATGCATTTTCTTTATTGATATAGTCATTCAAAAGATACATAGACCAATGGTGCCACCTACCTTTACTTGAACAAAGAATGCCAAATTTATTTTCTTTGATATAAGTGTTAGCATGTCCCACAGGTAAATTTCAATCCCCATTAGATTGTTCTGTCATAAGTGCTAAGATAAGAAGTTTCAGATATGACCCTATGTGTAGAACAGATGGTCGTAAATGAAACATCTTATCTTAACACTTAAGATCTTAAATATGGCTTGGTGTGAAACGCCCCCTCTGTTATTAGACTTTAAAATTTGTTTCATTTTAATTCTTAAAGGGAAATCCTCAAATTTGTGACGTCATAAGGAGTTTAATTGGGAATCCCCATGTTTCAATTAAAGGGAATCCCCCACTATCAAAATTATATAGAGAGGAAATAAGCTCTAGCATAAAATATTTATATCAGATCCCATACAAGCTCTTATTAATTAAATTTTTTACTTACGTAAATTCATTCAATAACCAGGGATTCCCAAATTATTCTGGGAGTACTGCTAAGCCCAGTATTCAGGGAATTCCCATAGTTAATTTTCCTTCATGCATAATTGTTTGATGCCTTGACATTTTGCGTTTTATTCATTTGAAATATTTTTAGAATACATTAGTGAAGTGAAATCAACAAAATTTGGCAGTTTGTTAATTTATGTGCAAGTTTTCCTTTAATGAACGAACACGTGTGAAGACACATAACAAAATCTCATGCAAAAGTAATTATAAAACACTGAACGTCATTCCCTCTATCCCCAAACCCTTCAATTGCTCAGTTGGGTGTTACCTGGGATGGAATTGGGCCATATCGATTTATCAGTCTAACATGACAAAAATGATGTTGATTTTTGCAACAAGTCTGAACTCCCTTTCTATAAAAATGCAAAATGACTATGTTTTCGCGTTGATGTATACCCTGTTGCATGGTTATTAGAATATTGCAAACATATAATTATGTGCACAATACCTAAATAGACGTCTAAGTCTATTCTCTTTAATATATTGATATAAACTAAATATCCCTTAATTTGTTTCAGCCGAAGTTCAAGTGCGGATCTAGTACTGGCACTAGGGCCAACTACGGACCGAGCCCTCGGTCCGAAAAAGACCATAGCCTTATCCGCAAGTGCCTTACAGGGGAGCTCCGTTCTCAAGATATACCACCAGCATTGCTGAGAATTGTTAAAAATCACCAGTTAAGACTTGAGGGGCAGAACAAGACGATCATGTACGGCGACAAACTGTATTTTTCAGAGCCAAAAGCAAGTAGATCGGTTGAGCTTTACATGGAGGAGTTTTCTACCAAGGGAAAAAAAGAATTGTTCGAGATGGTGCGCCAGCAATGCTGCATCACTCGCGATATGTTTTATGCCGTGTTTGATGTAAGTTGCAACCAGGCAGAAACTATGATGAAGTTATTTTTTCTTTAAACGAAACGTTAATTGATAAAGGTATTGGTCAAAGCATGACAGATGAAGAGAATATAAATCAGTAAAATTGTATACATGTATACCTGTTTATATTTAACATATTATTCTAAGTATCATGTGAAGGCTATCAACCTAGGAGAAACTGTAGAATTTGGACATATTAAAACAAGATGATGATTGTACTCTGAGTAACACCTTTTGACACAGATTTATTTGTACACGTATGTATACTTTATATTTCAGAAATATAAATCTACAAACAGGCCTAGTCCTACCAATATCAGTAACACCACAAACATTGGCATTGAAACTAGCGAATTGCACCCGTCCTACCGGCTGTCTACAGAACCTAATGAAGAGAGCAGTGTTATTCAGGTAAGAAGAAAATTATTTGTAATATTTATTATGTGCTTTTCTAATTAAATTAACGAGAAGACTGAAAACTGTCAAATAGTAGAAGGCATATATTGGGCAGACTGAAAGGACTATAGGTTAGGGGGGCGTTTCACACTCTGCCATGTTTACGATCTTAAGTCCTAAGATAAGATGCTCCATTTACGACCATCTGTTCTACACATAGGGTCGTATCTGAAACTTCTTATTTTAGCACTTATGACAGAACAATGTAATGGGGATTAAAATTTACCTGTGGGACATGCTAACCCTTATATCAAACAAAATAAATTTGGCATTCTTTGTTCAAGTAAAGGTAGGTGGCACCATTGGTCTATGCATCTTTGGTATGACTATATCAATAAAGAAAATGCATCAAAGATTGAATCCATCTTGAAAATAGTCATCTATTTTGATGCTATTTTTCCATTTGATAATAAAAATATTTTCTATAATAAATTTATTCTGTTTTCAGTAAGATATGCATATTCATTATGGGTTTTGTATTTCCCACCAATGTGGGAGCATTGCCCCATCTGGTGTTTAATGTATGAACCAAAATAACTTGGCAATCCAGATTGGATATAAGATACTACAACTTCTAAATTATGATGTGAAATGGCAATGTCTCAGCTACTTACTACAGAAAACAAAGAATTGATGACACTTTTTTATCTTCAATTTTATCATAGTTACATATGTCATTGATAAACAATAATTTTACATAATTGTTCTACATTTTTTAAAGTTTAATTCAGAATTGAACAATATTTTATTTATTGTTGTATTCATAGATAATACAGGATATATTTTGATCATCTTAAAAGTTATGATAGCTCATGAGCAGCATTACACTTAAGATCTTAAATGGATATATTATCTTAAATTTACACCCAAAAAACAATGATGTGAAACGGTTTTAAACAGCCCAAAGAGGAGGCACATGTCATAAGTCTTAAAACATACTTGGTGAGAAATGCAAAGGTCGTATTTGCTAATTTAAGATCGTATTTCAAATTACGATCATGAATTTTAGAGTGTGAAACGCCCCCTAGGTTTTGACCTGTATGGTATTTAAAATGTATCATTTTGTTTATAATGACATTTTTAGACGAAGCGAGATATCCAAGCTGGATCTTACAAAATAAGCTACATTCAAGAACAATGATTATAACATTTATTTAGAAATTATTCCATTTAAAATTAGATCATTAGATTGCTCGTATTTCCTTCTTATTATACAGAAGACAAGCCAACCCGTGACCATGAAGACAACACAACAAGTGGCCGTGCCTACATTTTTAGACGATGCTTATAACCAACCCCCATCGACACTTGATTGTACTCACCTTCTCCCTGAGTCAGACATTGAGAGCCATCAAGGTTCTGAGGAAGGTCAACATGTCTCCCAAAACCCTGTCACCGAGGAAGGACAAATCATCTCCAGTGGGCCCTTGGCTTCTGAGAAAGATGAAAGAGCGGAAAGAGCAGCGAGAGCAATCCCAGATGATGCGATCCCCTCGACGATTATGGTAGGTGAATGGGACCAATGTCGATTTTTTTTTGAAATTCTTATTCGTAATTTTAATGAACATTATGGAATCTGTCAAATAGTAGGACATGTATTGGGTAAACTTTGAGCTTTGTGGTAAATGTTAATGACTTGTATAGTTTTGCTTATAATGACATTTTTAGACGAAGCGAGGTATCTTGGATGGATTCTGCAGGTAGTGTTTAAGCAAGATTGCTGGATAAGTATCTACATTTAGACATAGCAATTGGAATATCAATGAAGTAGTCCATGTATAAGCAAATCATTCGATCTTTTTTATTTTTTTTGCTTATTATTCAGGGCAAAGGCCTATCCATGAAGACATCACTACAAGAGGCCGTGGGCACATGTTTCCCGCCTACTGATAACCTAGATCCATTGTTGTGTGGTTACATTGACGCTCTCTCTGAGGAAGAAGCCAGCAAGAGTGACCAGGTTGGCGAGGACGGTCAAACGCTCATCAGCTGGTTAGTTTCTGAGGAACACAGTCCCAGTGGCAACCCATTATGGTGGCGAATTTTGGTAGGTGAATGTGACTGATGTCAATTTTCATTTTGTTGAAATTAATCAGCGTAATAGTTATTTTGTTATGTTATGATTGTAATAATATTGTGTGCAATTTATGCTTTGTTGTGATAATTATCATTTAAAAGAAGATAATGTCGTTTTTAAAAATAAATGTTTTGGGAGTATAAGACTGGTAATATCAAGTTTAAGAAGGAGTGCACTGACTTAACTAAAGTTTTGAGAAGCCCTTTCTATATGGGGGGGGGGGGGGGGTTAATTGTGGAATCAACTGTCCGAATCAGTGCAGAAATCGACCACAAAAATAAAATTCAAGCAAGGTGTTAAGTAAACCAGGCTGGATTTGTAGTGTATAGAAACCGGATTGGTCCGTCCTAATCATCTCATCTCATTATCATCTCATCAAATTGTTTATTAATTCTTATTAAGACTTTGTCATTCAGTATTTGTTATTTGTATTAACCAAAGGATACAACTGGAAGAACATGTATAACTATGTGAAGTTGTTGAAAAAAGAAAAGAAAAGAAAAAAAGCATATTTTGATGCGGGGAAAATTGCACAATGGTCTTATGTTAAAAAAAAGATAATTATAGATGCCTGCACTTAAGCCTACTTTATATATTTCTTTTAGAACCAGAATGACGATTCTCTCCACGATGGCGGTGCTCTCAAGTCATCACCAAAGTAAGCAAATATAAAATTCATCAAGGACTTTCAGCAATGCATTTTATCAAAAAAGGAAACAGTTTAGGTGTGTGTGTACTTCATGTATAAGCCTAGTATGCATAAATATCAAAGTGCCACCAGAACAAAGGACATGTAAAATATGTAAGTTTCAACCTGAAACAAAGCAACATTTATACTCTTTTCCCCATTGTATACTGAACTACACAGAGAAATGTATAAAATCATAAGTACTGAGGAACTAGATGCATTGTCAATAGGAACTGAAAAATTGTTCGTGTATTTACTGAGTATAACTATTCCTATCATAGCAGCAGTGATGAACTTCCTATACAAATCAAATTCCTTATGCAAACTTAAAATTAGCCAATTACGGCCAATCTCTGTGCTCAACTTTATACTTAGGAACATTACCTATTGTATTACTACCTATACGGTAGTGCACTGTATGCTGGCATCAACACATTTCTGTTTGGCCAAGTTGTAGTATGTAGGAGCCAATGCTCATGTAGTTCTTTCTCCATGTTCTTGTCCATGCCATGTATTGTCTCAGCAATATTGTGCAATGAAAAAATAATGAAACGTTTAATAGCAATGACTCAATGATGGTCATCAAAAACAAAAACATAATTGCCCACTTTTATCTTTAGGCCCTGGCAGATACCTGATGAAGAGAAATCACAGCACAATGGTCATCAGCCGATGGATTGGGTAAGAGTGAATCCTTTTGAGTAGTATGATGGAGTCGCTGGCGCGCATAGTCAATGCTACTAAGTAGGTCAGTAGGTCACTACGACCAAGTTTAGGTCTAAAATAGGTTCATAGCTTAATAGAGACTTTGAATAATTAGGTCATTATGACCTACTTATAAAAGCTATTTTTGTAATTAGGTCAGAGGTCAGAGGTTAGAAATATTAGAAAACAGGGTCACTGAGAAAACATGTCAGGGGAAGAGCGTGTGGAACGACGTGGAGACCGGAGGCCGTAAGGCCGGAGTTCTGCACGTCGTTCCTCAACGCGCTCTTCCCCTGGCATGCTTTCTCAGGGACCCTATATTCTGGTTACGGATAAAATATTACATATGTTCTGATATTTTAATTGCAAAGGGGGCGGTGCGGGCATTCCATGGGAGGGCTGTTTTAGGAATGAGGTGGAGACCGGAGGCACGGCCGGAGGTCTCCACCTCATTCCTAAAACAAACCCTCCCGTGGGCTGCGCGCACCGCCCCCTTTGCAATTTTATCACTTATACTATTACTATTCGATTCGATTATATCTACTTTATGTGTATGTATTCGTTTAATATGATTTTGATAAAGTTTCGTCTTCATATTCATTAAATAATATTCGTATAGAAACTGAATATAGAGTTTTCGTGTTTATATTCATTAAATAATATGCGTATAGAAAACACAACATATAAAATTCGTTTATAAGTTTTATTCATTAGAAACATATATAGAAACATATTTACAGTGTCACAGATACATGGTGTAATCTTTTATTTACATTGAAACTGTTCACAAAGTGAAAAATATATAATACAAAATCATTTACACTGTTGGCATAAGAAAACATTGTTTCCATTGCCTGGTAATAAACAAATTAAACAATGAGAACAATTTCGGGCAAGTGTCCTTATCTTCGGCTGTTTCAGTTCTCTTTGTTCCATGTGTGAGTGTATACAAAAGTGACATCGGAATCACGGATTCGACATTTACAAAAGGCCTGTGAAACGGCTGTCACTTTATGTTGCTCAATGAAAACCATAAGTGACTTTACACTGTTGATGGTGTATCTGGTAGTAACTCTGAAACATGAGTCTTGATGATGTTGATACACCGCCAAACAGTAGTCCTTGTGGTTATCGCTATTGATAAGCTGGCTCGTTGCGAAACTATACCCGTCCCACATAGCTTCTGTAAAAGTGGAACAGGATCGCGTCGTACCAGTGGTGTGGTCTACAGTACTAACATGGTGTGGTTTCAGATAAAAGTCGCTGTACTGTGCGGGGATAATCTCCCAAAAGAAATATCCACTACATCCGCAAAGTACAGCGACTTTATCATTTTTGGGTATAAGTTGAAAATTAATGTCTGCTGATGGATAGTTAGAGTCGAGAGTACTATCCGGAGATTCAGGTCGTGACTCAGCAATATTGAGGAATGATAAATCGAGACCCCAACTAAGTGTGGTCTCGTTATCATTTGTTGATGAATCATTGCTTGTCAAATCGATTAGAAAATCCGAATAGCTGCTGTCACTCATATTGAAGCTGTAATATAATACTTGAAACTATGGCTACACTAAGCAACTAGATGAATAAAATATGGGTATCCAGTTATTTTTGTAGTATTTACTATTTAGTATGTACTAAGAAAATAACTGGTAGTGGGTAGACACCTGAAATTTCTCTGTGATTCGCTGAGATTTTTCGCTGCCGGGAGTTCTACCCTAGATAAAGCCATGCATAAAGCCATGCATTTTTTTGGTTTCTGTGAGACATTGTATAATTTTTTAATTTTTTTTAAAATTTTTAAAATTTTTTAAAGTTTTTTTCATTTTCTTAGACAAATATTTATATTTCAAGCGTTTTTTTCTATCTCTATGTGAGATTTTGTATAATTTTATTTTTATTTTTATTATAATTTTAAAGTTTTTTTCTTTTTTCTTAAACAATTATTTCTTTTTTTAAATTTCAACTTTTGAATATTTTTTTTTTAAAACAGCGGTTAGATAAATGATATGTACAGGTTTAATTTTCTTTTTCTTTTATATTTTTTTATATTTTATATTTTTGTTGTTGAAGTATTTCCTTCATAAATGATATATTTCGTAGTTATAAGTCTGTTATTTTTCAGAATTAAAGAATATTTACAACATGATTGCCGAATTCCTAGATATCTAAGGGTATCGTGCTCACACCGTCTTCACAAGTTTTTCTTTTTATATATTGATAACTTAATCCTCTCTTTTTCTGTTTGTATGTTATTATATGATGATCTACAACTTTGAAACCAGTGTTAACGGCGTCCATCGTGATTTGTGATTCGAGAACGGTGTTAAAAGATTCCATGTCAAGTATGTTTTGTTTCTGTATCACACCTTTACAGCTAGTTTTCTTTTCCTTTCCATGACCGATATAACATTTTGAATTTAGTGAAGTCATTTCATCTCCTTCCCATTCAATTTTGAATAGTCCTGGGGTCCGTTTGTCATATTTTTCTCTTTCTTTACAACATGGTTGTGGAAACCATGGTAAATTATTTGTTTTCGCTATTATATATTGTTCTCTGTGATGTTCATTATCACAAGATTCTGATGGTAACCATAAGTGTCGTTCTTTATAATAGGCTTCTCTTTTTTCTGGAATTATTAATTCATCTAAAGTCTGTGCGCTGAGTGCAAAATACAGACTATCTGTATCCATTTCACAGAGTTCAAAGTCAGATTCTTCAATGTACTTTGATAAGAAGTCGTAGTAAAATTGTAACATTTTCAGTTTTGCGTATTGATATACCATGAAACCTATTTGAACTGGAAGGTCGTATGTTATTGACGTAGGGAGTGATGAGACTTCACATGTATCTTCACACAAGTCTTGGACATCTTGTACTGTCCAGTGAAGAGCTATTCTAGCGGCTTTTTCTGGTGTCATATATCGAGTGTTTGTGAAGTTTTGTTTGTTACAAATCGTTTTTCCATATGAACTGTTTCCTAGGAGTTTGTAGAGGTCAGAGAGAATTTTACAGTCAGGGTTTTTGTCCCCTTTTCTTTGTGCCTCTGTTACTTGATCAACAAATGAGAGAAACAATTTCTGTGGTATGTATTCAACTAGTAAGTGAACTTTTGTTACGATTAAGCCTTTTTCTAAATACCATTTAAGTAGTGGTGAACCTAATAAAATATTTTTTGCAAAATAACTTCCGATTAATTGACGTTGTGGTCTTTTCACTCTATCGTTCTTTAATAGATGTTGTTTCATGTGTTCTCCTACATCATCTCTTGACACCATTGTATTTTTGAAAATGGGCGTCATTTCTTCAAATTTAAATTTCAGGTGATCAGGTGTGTGTATGTCCACCGATACTAGTCCAAAAATAGTCCCATTTTTTACGCCGTTTATTATATCTATTTCAGAAAGGGTATTGTGTGTGTTTGGAATCGGTATGCTCCACAGTGATTTACATGCTATAACACTGTTGTTGTTATTCTTGTCTTTGTTCCAGTCACATTCGTATTTCTCAATGACAGTATAACCTATTAGTTCTAGATACAGTGTTGTTTTAAAAGTTTGTCGACATCTTTCTAACATTAGTTTACGGCCTTTATCAGTAGAGAGAGTGTTTTTATTCATGTGACACGCGTGCCCATGCCAGTAGCAACCATGAAATTGATACACGGTTTTTGTATCTGGAACCAGTCCGTCCACTCGAACTCTTTTTGTACCCACACTAACTTCCCCATGGTTATAAGCATGTAGTATTTTAACTTTGTCTGTAATCTCTCGAAACCGCAACCATTCTGTTGCAGCGCGACTGACTTTTTGAGATTGTTCAGGTTTGTAATTGTTACTACTTCTGCGGACTACAAAGTACCCCGTACAGTGTTCTTCACCCATACATTTAAGGTAAAGACTGTTTGCATCTACTCCTATGATATGACGGCACACTTTACTTAATGGTCCGAATGATCTTCCCCGTATTCGTGTCACGCCTGCTTTTTGATGTCTATGAAATATAATCGATGGACCACCTACCAAATTGCTTCTAATTAATTTGTGCACATCTTTGTCTGCCTCTGAGAATATAATGTAAGGAAGGGTGTTTGATGATGTGTTATCAAATAGAAATTTTAGTGTAAGCCCTGGAAGAGTCAGACCATCTTTGAACATATCTATTCCTCTTTCACTGAAAAATTTCATGTGTTGGTTTATAGCTTTGACAAAAGGTTCTACATCTTTGTTATTGTAATATATTAGATAATCTCTGAAAGTTGTCATTCCATTATCTTTCCACACTTTCTTACACTTGGCATAGTCTTCCTCTGATATAGAAGTACCCGTAAGTGAACTATAGAAAGCTGAGCGAGGTGGAAGTTTTAAGTTCCCTAGTTTTCTAGTTGATGTCATCCACTCATATGGAAAGAACCCTTTACTTTCATCTTGTAGGAAAGCTTTTAAATAGCTAGCATAGGAGTATCCGGGAGCTAGATAATTTAACATGTCTAAATAAACACAGTTCTCTGTGTAGACAGCTATGTATTGATTACTCCTTTTTATGGTTTTCATCTCAGCTGTTTGCTTCTTTGCATAAAAGGAATGGAAATCTCGCTTTTTTAGATTTAAGTCGTAGCGACCAGAATTGAAACCTATGACAGGTACTCTGTAAATATAGTTCATAAGATGAATTTTGATTTTATCTATTCTGTGCGAGGTTTTATTACTACCCTTTTTTCCTATGCTCTTCATTAGTGATTTAGGCACTTTTTTTCCTTCAGCAATCTCGTTTTTCTTATACTTTTCAAGCTTTTTTATTATGTGAGAGAAACGTGTTTCTACAACAGTTCCTATTTTTTCAGCTAACTTTTGTATGTAATCCAGTGTGTCGTGAACTATTTCATCATTTTCTCCATCACTTTTTCTTATGAAACAAACTGGTTTTTCCCATTCTGGAAAGTCACTTGCTACACTAGATGAAAGCGGTACATGATGTGATTCGACTACTGTGTTAGTTGTCTGAACATCACCTTTTGTTTTGTGAGAAAAATAACTTTCGAAATCATACACAATTTTGTATGGATATATTCGAAGTTCAGCTGGTACTTTTATACCTAGCTCCTCCAGTCTATCAAATACAGATGGTTTGTTTCTGTAAATACCACCTTTGTAGATGAATTTAACTTGCGTACAGTCACTTTTTATGTTAGTGTGTCGCTTAAGATTATACTCTGTTTCAAAGAGTCTTCTACACTTACGACACATGTGGAACTGTGAATATTTATTTAGATCGTTTACTAGACTGAAGTGATGGTCGTATAGATTTAGTGTCATAACTTTAGACTCATCCTCAACACTCATTAAATTTCCCTTTATACATTTTAATGTACAAGGTGTTCCCCTTTTAACTTTCTTTTTCTTGGAAGTGCTACTCTTCTTAGGAATGAGTGAAAACACTCTTATCATAATGTTGTATTTGGCTTCTATCTGGGTCAAGGCCTTGATTGAAATGCCTCTGAATGATACTTTAGTTTCATCAGGAAAACATTCTTGAAGTAGTCTTTCACAGTGGGATGTGTTTTTGAAAAGAAAATACGACAGACATCTAAAAAAACACAGGTAGTCTTTGTACACCCGTTTGCTCTTTGGATTACGATGGAAATGTTGTAACCCCCGTCTACGTAGGAAATTCGGAATTGTATCCAATCTTCCTATTAGACCATCCTCTCTACCTTGAACCCTTACTATGTAGATGTTTGCGTTTACATTACCCACTAGTCTCCAACTTGTGTCAGCTCTATTGACACTCCATTCTTTATCGTGTAAAAAACTTATTACATCTTGCAAGTCAGAATCATTTTTAATATGTCTGTAATTGCTTTGCTGTTCGTGCTCTAACCATTTAAAGAGGAGTTATTCACTGAAGGATGATAATACATAACTTCTCTATCTTCTGTATAAATCTTTTCTTCGGCAGTTTCTGTTGTTCCTCCATTAAGTCTTTCAAGTAATGCACCTAAAGATATAGCTAGTCTATATTCGAAAACTTGGTTCTGATGTATTTTGTTAATAGCCTCTATTATCTCTTCAACTGCTTCTTTCATGTTCAGAGTTGAGAGTCTGACATTGAAAATTGATTGAACGCTTCCTAGGAGAACTAAACCGTTTGCGATTGACTTAAAGTTTTTAACATAAGTGTCGTGATACCACCAATAACTACCTATAGTTGATGGCATTACTGTTGTTTCTATATCATACTGTTCTCTGACGCATGTAGGTGAAGAACAGATAACCTTTCCAGAATGTAAAGAAAAATTGCGAGGACGACGTGGCACGTTACACATCGGACAATTTATATTCTGATTCATTTTCTTATTTTCGACTTAATAACTATATAAAATATTCACTTATGTTCTAGCTAGTTATATAAAAGCTGACTAAATATTTTTTGTTTGAAGCTAACTATGTGTTACACTAACTATGCGCTAGGTGAATATATAAAAAGCTGACTAAATATTTTCTTTGAAGCTAGCTAATATAATATCTACAGCATGATTAAATGTTTTCTGTGTATATATGTATATAGGCAACCACACCACACCATGTATAGTTACTGATATGTTGTAAGACCACACCTACCTGCCCTTGGTGATTACGGCATGTTCTGTGATCTATTCGGACTGCTTTAAGTCATTCAGGATCTTTGGTCCGAGCGTGCTAACCAAGTCGAAGAAGAGTGCCTTCGCCTTCTTTCGGTGGTGGCACGTTTTCTTTGTTGGAGTCGTCTTGGAGGGTAGTGGCGGCGGCGGCGGCGGCGGCGGCGGCGGTGGCGATTGTGGCGGTGACAGCGTCAGTCAAAGGTGCAGGTGGCTCGGGATTCCACAGATCAGAAATATCGTTGTATAGACTGGCATCAACAGCGTTGATGGGGATGGACGTGTCTTCGCCTACATCTGTCATATAGCCAGATTGAGTGTCCATGGACGAATCTGTCGCATACCCCCCAACTGCAACAGGAACGTAACCGGCGTCTTCTCTCGATGGAAACACTCGGTATTGATCAAAGTATTCATCAATGACCGAATTTCCAGGAGGCGCCTGCTTCGGAAGGCCCTCCTGAGCGGAGGAAGCTGAGGTCTTTCCACGAGTAGTCAAACTTCTACGTCCCATCATGAGAGTGTTGAGAAGACTCCAGCCCATGAGTCTTTTATACAAAAGTTTACTATCAACGTCAATTAAACGTAGGACGGTTTTTCCAATTTCACAAAGTTTTTCATCAGCGTCGTCCGTTATTTTATTCGTATTTTGTTTTGTTACCGATAAGTAGATATCACTGAGTACATGGTTCCATTAGTGACGCGATGCGAGAGTCTGACACGTGCACTTCATAACAAATATTCAAAAATTTACATGTATCGGTTTCATTGGAGATACGTATTGTGGTCGGTAACAAAAATGATAATATACGCTCTCAGAGACCCTCTGAGATTCATTTCTAGACTTGTCATCAATCGCACCAGTCTCACCATGTACATGAACGCACAACCCTCGGTTCAGCACCGTGTACCGCTGGCACCGCTCATTGGAAGACCATCTCATTTTCGAAATGAGGTGGTCAACGTGCCTTTTGCGCGAGCATCAGGTATCTATGGAGAGGAGCATTGGGTGAAATACATCTGTCCGAGAGACGGCATGTATCAAATTGAGGGAGAAATTCATCCAAACATTTTATTTCAAAATTGCAAACTTCTGAAAAACATTCGGCTAACCCAACAACCAAATCTAACGCTCAAAGATATGATAACCAAGAAACCTTGTGTTGTAGGTTTACCGACAACACAATGTATCTTGAGTCACATTTTTGCGCGACACTCTGTCAAGGAAACAGTACAGAGACGTTTTTGGCGTAAATCAGAAGCAGATCCTGATGGGAAACTCTCTATATTTCTGCACGCTGACATTGTTATTCCCCTTATCAACGCAACCATCCGATATCCTGACAAAGTAGTCAACACCCTTGACAACAACAAATTCTTCTATGAAAAAGAGTTCGATACAGAAATCGGACATGGTCAGGAGGGTTGTGACCATATTGTCAGGGTTGTCGGAAGGAACGGTAAAGAATCAAGTCTCGTGACGGCTTATTCTATTCCTAGATTTACTCCTACTCATACTCTCCAATATCAAAAAGAAAATAAACATCCTTTTATGCTCCTCCAGACTATTCGGTTTTCTACCAAAAGGTAGAAAACCACCCTTCAACCAATCTCTTTTATTCTCACACTTATAACGTAAAGATGACCATTTATTTACTATACAGCTCTATAAATCATGGCATTTTTTATGTTGCCATTGAAACAAAACGTTTATGTAGTTGTAAATTAGACGCTGGTTAGGCTTATCTCCTGTGACATACGAGCTGATAATCGAGTTGATACTATCAAGCTTGTAACTCTAACCATACGTTAACGGTTATAACCACTTAATCAAAATAAAAACACAAACGCCTCAAACGGCGTTCAACGCTTTTCTTGAAAAGAGAAAAGGGGGGTGCATAAAGTGCACCCCTTTTCTCTTTCAAGAAAACAAAATGCGCGCCGCTCCGCTCGCGGGTGATCTGCGTGGCGGGCGCGGTCGGCGGTCGGTGCCTTTTGGGTGGGAGGGTGTGTTTTGCACCCGACATCCAGGGGCTGTCCCATAACAAAGACCGATCAATTAAAAAACAAAAACGTATGGAGAGCGTTTATGGTTCGGTTTCATTAATTTGTTATTCTTTTGTTTTGTGAAAGAGAAAAACCCATGTAATCACAGTTTACACTTTTAATTTGGTATTCTTTTGTTTCGTTCCACATAAAATATTGTTATGATGCCATCTCTTTTCATTTGTCGTTATTTTATTTTCGGTCCTCATAAAATGATGTTATGACCATATCTCTTTTCATTTGTCGTTATTTTATTTCGTTACAGGAAAAACACTCTTATGTTATAGAAACCAAACAAAAAGGATTGTTTTTTCATTAAAGTGTCATTCAGTACATTAACCTTCGACCGGGTAAGACATGTTATAATTTCGTTAAATAGAAAAAAATGGAAAGTGTAAAGGAAATCGCATTTGACCCAAGACTACAAGGACCTTTCACATGTCTTATTGCTGGACCTTCAGGATGTGGTAAAACGCAATTAGTGTTTGAAATTATAGAAAAGGCGAAAACTGTAATAAACCCCCCAGTCGATGAGATTATATATTGCTATGGACAATGGCAAGACGTTTTCAAGAAGTATCAGGGAAAAGTGAAATTCAACGAAGGTCTTCTTTCAAGAGAAGAACTTTTACATAAAAAAAAGGATTTATCTAAACATTCTCTACTTATAATAGATGATCTGTTAGATAAAGAAGATGCACCTCTTATAAGAGATCTATTCATAAAAGGTTCTCACCATAGAAATATGAGTGTTATATTCATAACTCAAAATTTATTTCTCCCTAATAAGGATTTCAGAACACTTAGTCTGAACTCTCATTACATGATAATTTTCAAAAATCCAAGAGATATGAGTCAAATTCACGCTTTATCACGTCAAGTGTTTCCAACTCATCCGCGTTTTCTTACTAACGTATATAACGAAGAAACATCGGCGAGACACTCATATCTAGTGTTGGACTTCAAGCAGACTACACCCAACACACTAAGGGTGCGTGACAGCGTGACTACACCTCTCAAGACAACTGTATTCATTCCTACTACACGGAAACAATGAAGGCTAAACAACTCGCTCTCATAAAGAAGCACCTTCCTCTATTGAGACACCTGTCTAAATGCACTGGTAAGGAGTGTAAACATATAATGATGGGTATGTCTAATGAGGTGATAAGGTTGATAGCGCAAATAGGTGTGAATATTATGAATAAAAACTTGCACATCTCCAATAAACAAGCAGTCGGTCGTCTATCGAGGTACAAGAAACAACTCAAGGGTCTTACCAAGCCTTCAACTACAGTAGGTCACAAACGTAAGATTCTTGAACAAGAAGGTGGCTTTATTGGTACTCTACTGGGATTAGCTGTTCCACTCATATCCAGTATTATCGGAGGCCTTACAAGACACCATTAGGAGAAAATGACAAGCTATAAACGAATGCTGCTCGTTCATCCAGATGTGTTGCAAAGTTCTAACAAAGTGGAAATGGAGAGTTCAACTGTTTCTGGCAAAGTTGATTCTCCACCTCCTGCCAAAGAAAGTGACAGGGATTCCTTTTTCGAAAGGTCAATGGTAAAAGAAAAACTTGAACCTACAGCGTCTACCGTTGAGGTGTTAGCTCGTTTACAAAAAGTAATGAGTCGTGTATTGAACGATCCAACGATGAGCAGAGAAGAGAAACTAGCCACCTACAATGATCTCATGACCAGGTCCTCCATCCTTTCCTCTAAAGCTAAAAGTATGTTGTTTTCAACATCGCACCTTTCACATTCTCCTTCACCATCTCCGCCACCTTCTCCGACTATCATGAAACCTAAAAGAGTTTCTACAAAACCGAGAGGACTACTTATGCCGAAGGTACTACCACATAAGATGGAAAAAGCACTAGAAAAAGTTCCGGGTTCTTACCATAACTCTGTGCGTAATCTCTACAAGACCTTGGCCAAATCACGAAAACAGTTTACAAAGGACGGTCGTCTCATTCTAGGAGACACACCTATAGATGAAACACATTTGATGAATCTTCTTTCGAGTACAGTGCGACCGACTACTAAGAAGCGAGCCAGCTTACCGGGGCAGAAACAATTCGTCCAGATTGTTAAGAAGTTAAATCCGAAAATGAAATATATAAGGAACTACAACATGAAGGGTTCCGACAGTGAAGAGGAACATGAAGAGGTGGAAACACCTAGGCGGAAAGAGAAACCTCCTCAACAAGAAGGTCATGGCAGAAGTAAGAGACATCGACACTTTACAGTAACACTGTTTGTAAAATGGTCTACAAGGCTCTGAAGAAAGAAGTGGTTAAGCACTTCACTGATCCTAAACAACCAGCAAGCTTCACAAGCGCATCCAAAATAAAGAAACACTATTTCAAAAACACTGACATCAAGCATATTGAAGATGCACTTGAATCTGTGGATGCTTATACTAAACATAAACCATTCAAGAGACGGTTTCCTAGGCGTAAAACACAGACTTTTGGAATAGATAAACAATGGCAAATGGACTTGATAGATATGCAACAGTTCAAAAAGTATAACAAAGGCTATTCGTATATAATGGTTGCCATAGATGTCTTCTCCAGATTTGGATTTGCACAAGCTATAAAAAGTAAAAAAGCCACAGATGTTACGGAAGCTTTCAAAGTTATGACAGTTAAAAGATGTCCTAAATATCTTCAAACAGATAAAGGTAAAGAGTTCCTGAACAAAACTTTTCAGGATTACTTGAAAGAGACAGGTGTATCTTTTTTCACTGGAGAAAATGATGACATAAAATGTTCTATAGCAGAAAGGTTCAACGGCACCTTACAACAGAAAATGTGGCGATACTTCACTCACATGGAAACATACACATACATAGATGTACTTCAAGATCTAGTGCATTCTTACAACCACACCTTTCATTCTACCATAGGAGGTCGACCGGTAGACGTTAATAAAGATAACGCCGATTGATTGTTCTATCATTTGTATGAAAGAGTGAGAGCTAAAGATTTAAAGAAGAAAAGGAAACCTTTAATGAAAAGTGATGATAGAGCACGAATTCTAAGAAAAAAGAAAACCTTTAATCGTGGATATGAACCAAATTGGAGTGAAGAAATATTCACTGTAAAGAACCCAAACTATATTAAAGGGTATGAAATCGAAGATATCAATGTGGAGACGGGGCGTTTGTTCTCTCCCAGCTGGGTGAAACCATGTTAAGTGTGGACTTTGATGTCTTCAGGATATAAAGTGCTGTAACATTTTCTATTATCATAATTGAATACCATTGTTTGTTTTGCTAAATAATTCATATAAAAATCAATCTTTGCATATAAAATTTATTTTTGTGGGAAATAATTAATTATTAGATATTTAGAGATAAAACAGGCCTATACCCAATAAATACTATGTCCACAGGGAGAGTTAAAATTTCATTTTGATCAAAATATTGATTAAAATACCATATGAACAAAGGAAATGACTTTTATTACAATCTATGCATTATTTTTTATCAGATGATCATTTCTGAAAATTTATATCTATAATTCTTCATTTTGATTTAAATCACTGAAAAGTGTCCACAGAAAAAGGTATCTACAAGACTTTTTCATTCAATAGGGCATTTTTATTGAAAAACAAATAAACTATAGGATTTTTTTACTGTCAATAATTAGAATTAACCAGGACCTTCCAACTAAAAACCTGAAAATATCCAAAATGCTATATCATAATGGAAATCCAGGGGTGCAAAATGCATTTTTTTGAGAGATTATTTAAGAGGGTATCTACAAGACCATGCATATATCCCAAAATAAAAATAAATTTTCACATTTTTTACTAATAAAGGCTTGACCTCCAGCAGAGTAGACAGTATACCAATTTTCAAGCCAATGGATATATTATTAAGGGTCCTAGACGCAAATATGTAGTAAAAAGTATCTACAAGATGGTATCTACAAGACTTTTATGGTATCTACAAGACTTTCATTTTAACCCTTTTTATCCTAGATTTGATAACAAAAATTACCATAATGCTACATTATATCAAATAAAAGGACCTAGAACCGTTGTGCAGTTGCCAAGGGAAGCTTTTATCATAAATATTGCAAAATTGACTTTATTCTAAGATAATTATTAAAATATTAACAACTTATGTTGGAAACAGTCCCAAATTTGTCAATATTCACCATAAGCAAAGGTTTGATATTTACAGTATAAGTTCAAAATTGATAACATTTGTGCCCTTGAAGTTTATGACCAGTGTAGTATAATTTCAGTATCTCTGTAACTTAATATCCTATTTCAACGTTCTAGATATCATCTGAAAGATAATTTCGTATTCTATAAGGTGCAATACACATCCTTACATTTGCTTAGAAAGCTTATTATTTGTATGCAATTGAATATTATTGATTCACTTTATTTTTATTAGAAAAAAATAAGAGAAAATGAGTGAAAATGTTGAAGAAAAGGACCTGATTTTAAATCATTCTAACTTTTTAACAAAAAAACTTAACGTTCTAATTTTTTAGAATAAGTTTGGTCCTTACATGTATATTTGGGAAATACAACCATTGGTTCAATAACTTAAATTCTTTTTTTTGACTTACTTTTTTAACACTCAAAATCCACACTTAACGTGGTTTCACCCTTCTGCAAAAAAAATTTTTTTTCATTAATGTTGAAGTCCATATAAATACCAGTTGGACAAATAGAAACATTATGAATAAATAGTTCATATGAAATCGAAGATACCCTTCAAGAAAGAATAAAGGGGTGGTTTTATCCTCAAGAGGTTCAGAAGGTGAAAGTTACTCCGAGGAAGCAGTACACTGTCGAGAGCATCCTTAAATATAGAGGAAAAGGTGCTAAAAGACAAGCACTCATTAAGTGGAAAGGATACGGAGACAAATTCAACAGTTGGGAACCAGTCAAGAACATACAAAAATGGATGTAACCTGCACCCTACCCAGTAACTCATCTACTAAGACCTTTCCAGACAACACTCTGAGCACTTACAGAGTTCTTTTACAAAAGTATATGGTACTACCAGCTGACACAGACTGTGCGTTATCTGAAATAACGCTTCCAGTAAAATGGTACAATGTGCGAAAATCAACTTTCTACCTTCTCAGCGCAGAAGCACCGGCAGAAAAGAAGAAACATAACACCTCACCAACTAGGGCCAGAACTTCCCGCGGTTCTGATGAAGAGGCTTCTTCTCCTGCTACTTCCACAACTACACCTGGAACTGCAGCTGATTCAATTGAAACACCGACAGGACCAGACCCTGATCATGAAGAGTCTTCTGGAGCGTTTATTTCAGATGCAGTGTCAGCTGTAAGAACAGTTAGTGAGAGTATATCTCCTCCGACATCAAGTTCTCACACTTCAGACGGACCTACACCTCCTAAGAAACCTAGAGAAGGAATTACTCCATTACAAACACCTCCGACAAGGCGCGTTGAAGCTATCACTCGACTAAAGCGTGAAATAGAGAGCAGTAGGAAAAAACGTGACAGAGAACCGTTCCTAACAGACATGTTTAATACTGATTTGGTAACCCACATGCATGAAACACCCCCGAAAAGAAAACTAGAAGTTGAAATGGAAGGAATTGAAAAAGAAGAAAACGATGACGATGATGACCAACCAGAGCCCACAGAAGTATTCGAAGAAGCTGATGCTGATGAACCAAAAAAGCTTCCTCCCACATTGAGTTACATCGATTCATTAGCAAGGAAGCACTTTCCAGGAAAACGGTCTTACGCTCGTTTCTCAATGGAAAGCGGGCGAGTGGAAGCCAACAAAGATCTGATCAAACTCCTGAATAAAATAATGAAGAAAAATATACCAAAAGTCATCAAGAAAATGAAAGAAGAAAAGCGAAAAAATAAAGGAAATGGTCCAGATGAAATTTTCTCTTATAACGAATTCACAATGAAAACGCTTATTGCACTGCCTTCCAACACAATGCTCATCATACCAGAAAACCTTTCTTATCAACTTGGTTTCGAAGGAAAAATATACATGGGTAGGCGCACACGAGCAAAACAAATAACAGATGTCAACTTTAGAAACCATACAGTCTATGTCTACTCTGACATTATTCACAACGGGGTAGTAGGAGATACTGAAGCACCACTTCTTCGATGTATGGCCGTAAACAACTACTCTCAAAAAACAATGGACACAATAAACTTTCCCAATTTGATTTTCCATCCTCTGCGAATAACACATTTCAAAGAGATCGGAGTGTACTTAAGAGACAGTGTAGGCGAACCTATACCATTTGAGCACGGGGAAGTGTCGGTAGTACTGACCTTTAGAGCTCTCTCTCATCCCTATAGTACATTAGTGTAAGAAGGAAGACATTGGAAAAATGGTGAGTTACTATATGAACGTGCCACCCTTGTATTCAGCACCAAGAGGTGAATATGGCCAATATTATAAGCGCTCACAATTTGGAAGTGGCCAATTACCTGCTTTCGGTGGAGCTAAAAGACAACGTGGCCACGGAATATTCGGAAGTATAATGAGATCGGCTCTTCCGATGATAAAGAAGCTCGGTGTGTCAGCATTTAAAGCAGCAGTCCCCACCATTGTGAAAACAGGAAAAGGTGTTTTTGACGATGTCGTGGCTGGAAAAAACTTTAAGAAGAGCCTCGTAAAAAGGTCAAAGAGTGCAGGAAGTTCCTTAATGGACACAGCCTTCAGTGCAGCCAGAAGGTACTTAAACACTGACGACGATGGCCCTCCAGCCAAACGACGCCGAGCAACGCAAGGTGCAAGACGTGGTAACGGGAAGAAGAAGAGTGTAGGTAGACGTAAGTCTACCCTTTTCTAAAGGACTCATCATGAGTCTCATTCACCCCTGTGCGGCAACTTGTGCCGTAGGTGAATTGGATTTACACACACTACCTATATCACAGAAAGATATTCTCCGAAGTCAATTCGTCAAGAAAACAACAAACAACGCTCTCACTGTCACCACAACTTGTTTTGACTTCACCTTTGAACCGAGCAATCTTTACACAGACCTCAGCGAAGCTGAAATCTACATAGAGTATGTGGTTCAAGGAAACGACGAAGTTGCCTTAACTGTGGCACACGATGCAGCTCCAGTCAACAACTTAATTCATTCACTTTTCAGCAGCGTGCAGCTTCTCATCAACGGTGAGAAGGTAACTTCGAACAATGAAGAGTACTCCTACAAGTCCTATCTCATCGACCTCTTGACGACGGAGGAGGGCGCCAGAAAGTGTCGCCTCCAAGGTTGCCAGAACTGGTTCATGGACACCCCGGAAAAAATGGACACCAGAGGTGCAGCCAACGCAGGTTGGAACTCACGACGAACAGTCCATGTCGGAGGCGTTAAGTCTATGGTGGCAAGACCGCACCTCGATTTGTTTACTCAGTGTAAACTCCTACCCTCTCACTGCGAGATCAAACTCGTCTTCGAACGTCAGCCCGCCAGCTTCTACATGCAGATGGCCGCTAACGAGAGTTACAAAGTCATCATCAAGAAGGCCGAAATGACCATGCGCCAAGTTCACGTCAGGGACGAGGTGGTGGAGGTACACAATAAAAGTGTACGCGACCCCAAGATGGGACCATTCAACTACCCGATCACCAGGAGCAAGGTCACAAAGCACACCCTAACGCAAGGTTCATCAGAGTACACGTGGACCGTACCCGACACAACGCAGATCCCCACGGGGGTGATTATTGGCTTAGTCAAAGAGTCGGCCAGCTCAGGGAGCAAGACGGAGAATCCGTTCAACTTCAAGCACTACGACGTAACAGAAGTAGCCTTGCAGTTCGACGATCAGAAGTTCCACGTGAAGACAGACTTTGTCAACGGAAACGTTAGCAGAGCCTTCAGTCAACTCTTCAAGGAGACTGGCCTATTAGCTTCGGGTCACGACTGCGGTATTCAGTTACATCATTTTAAGAACGGTTACACGTTGTTTGCTTTCGACCTGACTCCCGACCGAACCCCGGAGGACAGCCGCATCAACCTGCTGCGACAGGGAAAGCTGTCGGTGTCCCTGAAGTTTGCTGAAGCGCTGGGCCACGCGGTTTCAGTAATTATGCTGAGCACTTACGACAGCTTGATCCAGCTAACAGCCGACCGATTGCCGGTCACTGACTACGCCATGGTGTAGAACTGAAGATGGTTCTCAAAACCTCAGAATTGAACAAAATTCTACATAACCATCCCCACACAAATAGATATTTCCTTGGAACTTTTCCCTCTGATAGAATACCAAAAAAACCACGACCCTTCACTTGTTTCATTAGCAACACAGATCCTCACAATAAACCAGGGGAACATTGGGTAGCATTTTGGGTATCACCACAAGGGAAAACTTTCTATTTTGACTCATTCGGATTACCACCAATAGCTATAAAGCACATCTCGTTCTGCCAACGTTCGTCATACGGTATCTGGGAGTATAACCGACAACAACTACAAGCACTCACAAGCACCACCTGCGGAGCGCACTGTGTTCGATTTCTCATAGAAACATGTCGTACTCTCAACCCCTACGTCACACTGTCAGTGCTAGGTACCCCAGCCATGACAAACCTAACGGACAAGACAGTTCTTACTTACATGAACTTAAACCGGTGGAAATGGAGAAGACGGAAACACCAGATGTTGAAACGCTAGAAATGTGGTTATCTACAGATACAGAGGAAAAAGGAGAGTCATCAGAAGAAGAAGATGTAATACTGGACATGCCTAAGAGACGTCCCATATCACTAGGACGCATGCAACGTGATCTGGAGAACACCATTGACTGTGTGGAGGCCCTGGCGGCTAATGTTGACTGACTCCTCTTCGCCGTTACCAACTTGCAAAGTAAGCTGGAAGAACTCACAGAACGTTCAGCGCAATCTAGAGGCTGTGGTTTCTCATGCTCCAACAATTCCTTCGCCCTTTAAGAAAATAACTGACCAAGGACAATGAAGTATAGGTAAAAAGCTGAAAAATGACTGCCCAAGGACAATGAACTATAGCTAAAAAAACTGAAACATTTTCACTATATAGGAAATGTATGAAAAAAACAAAAAAAAGTATAAAATATATGAAAAACATAAAATATTTTAAATTTTTTTAAAAATCTAAAAGAAACGCCTTGTATATATGAATTATAATCTGCTTTTTACGATTTTTAATAAAAAATAACTAAAAAAAATGTTGTTTTGTTTTATTTATTATATGTAATGAATAATAAATACGTAGAAAGTATATATAAAAAAAATGAAAAAATAACGAAATAATACATACGTTCCTTAAACATATTTTTAAAAGTAGGTCACGAAAGTAGGTCGTAATGACCTAATTATTCAAAGTCTCTATTAGTCTATGAACCTATTTATGCCCGATGCTCACTCGTACTGACCTAGTGACCTAATTAGTAGCATTGACTATGCGCGCCAGCGACTCCATTATACTACTCTTTTGCCTTACTACAAATATTCAGATAAAATATCTTAGCTACCAACATGATACTCGACACAACGATATACCAACTCAATCGTCAGACCTGATTTTCATGAGACCGATCACTCATGGGGATATTCCTGGGGGCGGCACATAATTGTAACGACCAATTGATCGCGGCAAATGGCTAGATTACTATTTTCGTTGTAACATGTGTATAGTTGCCATTTAACACAAAGCGAAACACGTGTTGGGTGTGATTTGGGGGTTTGTGATATCAAAGAGCCCTTTCTTATCATGCTTAGTTGACGGTGACTTCTCAGGTAATGGCATTTGCTGAACTGCACAATAACGTAAATTTTCTAGCCTCCCTTAGTACTTATGCATGTTTGGTGCACTATACACATAGCAGGTTTTCACAATCTTGTATACCGCGGTCGGGAGTTGTTGTAGGCGCACTGATAAAAGGTGTGATGAGGCCCGCCACCTTTCCAGCCACTGGCTGTCGGGGGACGTGGGGTGTGCTGTCACCTGTTTGTGAAGGTGGTGAGCTTTTTCAAAGGTGGTGAGCTTTTTCAAAGGTGGTGAGCGTTTTCAAAGGTGGTGAGCCTAAAAGTTATTAGAATGTATGTGTCTTATGAAGGGAGATTAATTTAGCAGTCTGTTGAATTACATAGGAAAGAGGAAACATAAGGAACCCTAAAGCATTTTTTCACAACATAATCAATAAATCATAACAAAAAAGTGAAACCTTTTACTCCATCCTAATACCCTCTCGCACAGAATTTTTTTTTGATATATATGACATGTACTGAAGAAATGCATCGGCAAATATGTGTAAATATATAACAGGTTGGGGCAATATAATGAGAAAATTGATACGTTACGATATTTCAGGACGTCCTTGTTTAAATCATATTTAGATGCAGTTCAGTATATTTGAATCTAAAAACGCAATAGGGCCTAGCTGATGAAAAATAAATCATTGCTAATGTTAAGGTAAATTCCATATGCAAAACAATTGGATTAATGGTTTTGAAAAGCCTAAGTATGCCTGTAAAACTAGGACATAATGGTTAATAAATCATCACAAAAAAGTGAAACCTTTTACTCCATCCTAATTCCCTCTCGCACATAAAAAAAATCATTGAGTTTACACTTAATCACACTGAGTATAATATATTTGCATTTAGCAATATCATAGTTATAGTAAATAGGTATAAAAATGAAAAAATCGGAAAAACAAAGAAATATAGTAGTACATCATTTCTGATAATTGAAGATAAATTCAATAACACATATATGATAAAGAAAATGAGATATTTAAAGGATTTTTAATATTTTACTGCAAATTCTTGACGTCCTGTTATTCTGGAACACTTTGTAGGACAATTCATCAGTCTGTACTGTTATACCAGGACGGGCCATTTTCCCATGTTAGCACGATGCATTAATGCATTATATCCATACTTACTGCTATAAAACAATAGTTATTAGTATTTATTTTACTACAATCCTACAAGCTAATGTTTTGTAGCTATAGCAATGAGTGTTTGCAATACCTTTAATGGTTCCACTTCCATCTGTTTTAAGGAAATTTCAAGTACCTATAGAAATATGCTTAATTTGATTGTATACGATTATACAGTCAGGGAAGTCTGGCCTTAGCCAAGAAATTCAACCTACATACCTTGTGCAGACATGGTCACTTGACCACATTCTGGTGATCACAATGTGCTTATCACAACCACGTCGCAATTAAAGTTTATAGAATCTATAAAGTCTGGTTAATGAAAATGGGTAATTATAACTTGGTGAAAACATTTACAATAAATTTGACATAAATTCTATTCTAGATGCTTTTAATATTGTACATTGATCATTTTAAATCCGTGGATCACTAATATGGCATCGTCCAGTCCCTTTTTCAGTTCTGTGACGTAACCTGCACAATATCTATAGGCTAAGGCTTGACTGTCGTAGTTATAGTATATGGTAAGATATAGACCCCCCCCCCACCCGATGACCTGACAATCGAGTCTTGCATCTTCATCTTCTCAAGATGTAAGACCCTCGGGTACGACCCAACTCAACTGTCGTGTAATAAGCTGTGATTCCGCGAGCCATACCCTATTATATGACTAGGAGTAAGTCAGCTCAACTCAACTGTCAGGTTGAGATCAGTTGGTTATTGTGGCCAGGGCTTATAAATATGATGCTTATAAATGTTTACCCATACTTATGATTACTGGAAATAACACAAAAAGAGGCAGCTAGCTGCTTACAAATGACACAATTACTCTTTTATTACTTAGTATATTTCAGAAATTCAATTTACTATATATATTTCAACATTTGCCTGTTGTAAACAATGATAAAAATGTAACAAAAAACAGTAGTTAGCTGGGGTATATTACATTGAAATCACACCGTTTATCAATACCAATGAGTGGCCAGGCCCACTACCTTGTCCCCCGTGAGTGTTATCAGAGCATTGGCGCGTAGGGATACCACAACATAGTCTGGTACCACGTGACTCAACCACAAGGGATTGAGTCTGGAATGGTACTCCCGTTCTAGGGGGTCCGCGCGGCCGCGCCTAGTTCACTAGAAATCCACTAGCTGCCAGGACAAGCGGCCATGCACCCTCTAGTGGTAGATTTTTTGCAATAAACTTGCAATTTAATCCTAAATCTAAAAAACGGGCTAATGATGTGAAAACATTGACCAGAAGCCTAAACTGAATTATAATATTATTAGGTTACATCATCCATAAATATGTATTAACAACAAATATTGTATTTCCACTTATGGTAGGTGTGACGTGATACAACCACGTTTTCATATACTTAATGTTTAATCATTATTTAGGAGAATTTTATCATATGCCATAATGGATATCTCATGTTCCCCATGCTTGCATACCATATTAGCCTGAGCTTGGAGGATCCCCATGAAATGTATAATTTACGTATGGTATATCGTCTATTCAGTATTTAACTCATTTCTCATAAAACAAATCTATATACTTTATGACATTGATTTTAAGGATGCGTGATATAAATACGTTATCCATGAGTTGACATGAGCTTGATGTACACATTATAAACCTCAATGTTTTTTTTACATTTTGACTCCTTACTCATTAAGGGTTAAATTATTTGAAAATCATAACGTCTATGGATCTTAGGCCTACAAAGACTTTTTTTTTGTGAGACTTTACTTTCTTTATTTAGTATTTCATGTATAATGTGCAGTATTAGGCATGATATATGCGTAATATTAGCCTGATATCCATTTAATTCTGATTAACTATGATTATCCTACCTAATTTAATTACGGACGTTCAACGTGATTAACGACGCTACGAGCTGGCGGGCCCTCATGTGTAAGAGACAATGTTCTTTGGTTAACAAATTAACTGTGCAAGAGCTCATTAGTTCAAGCCGTAATATATTGTATTCAATAATCAACATACAAAATCAATGGAAACAATTATTTGATCTTTATTATCATACACATGCAAACGTTTTACAAAAGGACTTTCGTGGAACAAATGTTTTCGTTCTAAACAGGCTTTTTGACATCATTTATTAAATACTATACATGTAGTCATGAGGAAATATGAAACTTGTACAGTTAAACTCATCAAATTTTCATACACTTCTCCTTTGTCAAAAAATAAAAAATTATTTATATGCAGGTATGTAGATAGATCTATAGTGGCCCCGATTTACAAGTCCTATGGATGAATATATATACTTAATCAGTTAATAAGAGGCCCTCACTTAATAAAATCGTAGTGAGTTGTGATTTCCAGGGATTAACCAAAAACAATATGTTCGTCAATAAAGTGATGTGAATAGGTTTTTAAATAGAGCAATTTTAATAAATCATAACTAATTACATTACTATAGAAACACTGAATTTAGAAATAGAAAATCACACTGTTCTAATTGACTAGACGAAAACTAAATTCCCTTAAGGACCATAATTATTCACTTAGGCGATTATCCCTGTGTCGGCCGAGAGATTGCCGTTAAAATCACCAGATTCTACACTAAGAACCGGCAAAGTTTAGGGCCGATTCAGAACAAACATACACATTTCTATATACATTACTAACTGGCAATACTAAGAATTGGCCCATTCAAGTCAGTCACAAGTTGCCGGTGGCCAGTAAAATCGCCTAGTGGGTATGGAGCTTTATTGTATATATGCCATGCTAACATGTTTTGATGATTAATTCTCCTGGCTCTTGATTCAATGTTAGTGAATCTTTTTGGTCAGCACCCCTTCCTTATGCAGAAATTGATTTTAAATTGGCTTTATCTCACAAAAGTAACACAAAGAAGTAATATTTTATTGTTTTCTTTTTGTCTTATGACGTTGAAACATGAACTGTTTCCTTTTCTCCTCAGCATGCTCCATCCACCGTCTAGGAAATTGATACTGAAACAAATTATAATATTTAAATGACATGTAGTATGTAATTATTTTCTTGTACAAATATAATCCGACAGGTAAGAGAATATAACTCAAAAACTTGTCTGATGAAGAATTAAAGTTAATTCCCATTAGATATAATGGTATATATACTTTTTCACTATAATAATATATATATAAAAGGATAATGGGCTCCAAATCGTGGACAATGCTACACAGGTACAGGCAATTTCTGTTTTAGGAAAAATTGATAACACAAAACATTTAGAAAAACATGAAAAAAAAAACCCTAAAATTTCTTATCAAAATGGTTATAATTATGTACCACGTTTTCTGAAATATGTGACAATATAAGAGTAAGCATATATTGATATAAATTCAAGACAGTACACTGGACTCAACACCAGAGGTCCCCCCTGCAGGGTGGATACCACCACTAGGGGTGACCTTCTCAGGATCACTTCTCAGCTGACATTGGAAGTGTACAGTCACACTTGTCCTGTTTTCCTACTGCAATAAAGTTGTTTTTTTTTTTTTTAATATTGGGCGGTTCGACTGCCGCCGGCTCATGCAGCCCAAAACCTGCCTTATAGTTTTTTGTTTGTAGCAGTAAGGACTAAGTGTGTTTATAAATAACTACATACTGTCTAGTCTGTGCTATGTGCTATGTGCTATGATTATACTATTTGATAAATAACCATGTAATACTATATATTTGCCGTAAGGATGCTGTAAATGGATGTTACCACTCGACTTTGGTTTAGTGCCTCCCCTGATGTCACGTAACCACCTGAAGCTGCAACCAGAATGATACCCTGTTATTAGACATAAACAAGTAAATAAAATACATGTCCCCTCATATTATGGTCCACTTGAGGAGCCTATTTTGGCATGTCCATGCGCATATCTTTATTATTTCAGAAAATAACATTGACTTTAAAACACATTTCTACCCATAGAATACATAAATATCAACAAATCATGATGCCAATTGTACACTTATTCAGTAACAGGGGTGTGCAAATTCTCACAAATGTCCGAATTTTCCTATTACTTAAGAAGCCCACAATTTTGGGTAATGCTCCCCTACTAATAAACCAAATTGGGCCTTTGATACTCACAATTTCTTTCTAGCCTAGGAAGATCCCTGAATTTCCATAATTAGTCTTGACAAAGAAATGGGCTACTTTCATTTATGAGATTATTGTCATATGTTGGTTACATCCAAGTTGTGTTTACATCACGGGTGGACTGCCACCTTAATTCCCACCTTGAGTAGATCTACAATCACGGTACACAAAGCAGCGGTCTGACTAGCAGCTCTATGGTGCCTTCCCTGTGTACTCCGAAAATAATATAATAACAGTGACGTCGCAGGTTCAGCTACGGTCTGCAGCTGACTCGACAGCGGTGCTACCACTCCACGGTGACTGTACCAGTGCCAACAGGCTGTGGGCAACACAAGCGTTTATGATACATAAAGTAATATGCCAATTCACCATTTGTAATATATTTCATGCACATATATTCCATCTATATGTTTTGACAATTTGGATGACTTACCTTTCTTATGTTATCGTTATTTCAACGAAAACAGTGTAGATCTGTTGAGTTCTTTTTGCCTACAGACATGTGCACACGAGTGCAAAACAACTTCCTATCATTGTTTGGTTACTTCCCTTAGATGGCGCTGTGTACATCCGTCTGTGAAAGTGGCCAAACATGCAGCTGCACAGCCGTTGTAACCACCCAGGGTGGTGGCCTTGAGCCTAGCATTCCAGACCTATCTTTCAGTAGGTCGGGGTACGAGACTAACCACAACATGGCCGCGCCTAGGGCCGAACTCCGGACAGCGGTATATTGTGCACGTTGTTGACTTCGTTTACATAATGCGTTTTCTTCAAAATCCATTTCTTCAATTGATTTTGGTATTCCCTTCGAGACGAAGACTATCATGCAGGGGGGGGGGATCCAGCAATTTTATAGAATTTAATGAATCCCGACGGCTCCTCCGGTGTCGTCAGTTTTACATTTTAAAAGAGTTAATCTTTGGTCAAAAATCCGTCTCGGATAAATTCACTTGAACTGCTCTCATTATCTACCTGCATATAGCAGTATAGTGGAAGCTGCGACCAATCAATTTCCCTATACTCTTAAACATGCTCTCGTTTCTAGGAAAGCGGCCCTTCAAGTCGGAACGATCCTCCGGTTTACTGTTATAGTTGCGGGTCAAGCAAATGCGACAGTAACAACAAGTGTGACTTCCTCAATCACGAAGTCACTCGTGAGTGGATAAAGGATGACCGGGTTTTCCAGCCCGAACACCACTAAAAAAATCCTTTTTTTCACATTTTATCCATACACTGTTTGAACGTGGCTTCTTAATTAATATCATATAAAACTAATGTTTCAGTAAATCCATGGTGTTGTAGCTCAATGTAATACGTCACACTACGGTCCATCCTAATGAACATACATGTAGGTAGGGAGTTTAGGTGATTTTTAAAACTTTACCAATGAGAATCCTCTGTGATATTTTATGAAAGCCCTATTACTTAGAATGATTTTGCAGTTTGAATTTCCTTTCTACTCCTTTTCTTTCTAAAGTTATGGCGCATTGAAGTTTGGTAAACCAGGCCCTTTGAGGGACGAAGGCCCCTATACTTAAGCATTTAGCCAATGGCGCAGAAAACAAACCTTTTTTGCTGCTGATTTTATTAGAATTGTTGATAACTTTGGTATGAATACTCCGATTCCTACACGGTTTTCGCCTATGACAGTGGCAGATGGTAGAGAATTATTATTTTACAAGTTTTCATTTTTTCAGTTGCCATGGTAACCAAGATGGCTGCCATTAAATACGCTAAATTGCTAAATACAGAGGAAACATTCCATTAATCTTCAATAATTTGAGAAGAAATGGGTCATTCTTGCCACATTTTTCCCCAATTTACTCATTTATCAGTAGGAATTGCATGAAAACACTGATTCCATCACCAGTTGCCATGGTAACCAAGATGGCTGCCATGAACAATGCTTAAATCACCGATTTCAGAGGAAATATCCAATTATTCTTCATTAATTCTAGATTTAATGGCTTATTCTTGCCAGATGTTTTTCCTCTGTACATATTTTGGGTAGGAACTGTATGGAAACACTATTCTAAACAATAGTTGCCATGGTAACCAAGATGGCTACCTCAGGTGGTGCCAAAATCTGGCATTTCATGGGCCAACATTTCATAATTTATTGATAACTTTGGATAGAAACCATAAGCTCTTGAACAGTTAAGTGTCAATATGGGGCTGTGAACTATATCTGAAGCTTGTATCAACCTATTCAGTTGCCATGGTAACCAAGATAGCTGCCTACAAAAGTGTATATTTCAAGGATCTTGTAGGCCAATACCAGATTCCCCAGCTCATAGTTTTTGAGAAACATGGTGGCAGAGCACTGGATTGTATCAAGTACAAGAGGACAGCTCTCACTGCTAAAAAAAAAAATTAAAGAAGAGTTATTGAGGACTTACAACATACTTTATTGTTTATAGTAAATCACAGATAATAAAGCTAATTCCTTCCCAGTCTGTAAGATTGGCCTGCGAAAAAATTGGGGGAAAAAAAGCATATAGCTGATGCCGCAGACAATCAACCTTTTCTGCTGCTGATTTTGATAGAATTGTTGATAGTGTATATTTCAAGGATCTTGTAGGCCAATACCAGATTCCCCAGCTCATAGTTTTTGAGAAACATGGTGGCAGAGCACTGGATTGTATCAAGTACAAGAGGACAGCTCTCACTGCTAAAAAAAAAATTAAAGAAGAGTTATTGAGGACTTACAACATACTTTATTGTTTATAGTAAATCACAGATAATAAAGCTAATTCCTTCCCAGTCTGTAAGATTGGCCTGCGAAAAAATTGGGGGAAAAAAAGCATATAGCTGATGCCGCAGACAATCAACCTTTTCTGCTGCTGATTTTGATAGAATTGTTGATACCTTTGGAATGAATACTCCGATTCTTACAAGGTTCTCACCTATGACAGCGACAGATGGTAGAGAATTATAATCTTATAAGTTTTTTTTTGGTTGCCATGGTAACCAAGATGGCCACTATTAAATAAGCTAAAATCGCTAAATGCAGAAGAAACATTTCATTAAACTTCAATAATTTCAGAAGAAATGGTTTATTGTTGCCACATTTTACCTTATTTATACATTTATGCGTAGGAATTGCTTAAAAACATTAATTCCATCACCAGTTGCCATGGTAACCAAGATGGCCACCATTAACAAGATGGTCGTCCCCAGTTATAACAAAATTGACCATTTTTGAGGTATATTTTTGCCACCTCTCCCAGCTCTATGCCCTCTCCCCTCCTCCCCTTGCAAAAAAGAAAATAAAGATTGGAAGAACATGGTTAAAGGGAAAACAGGGGAGGGAAGTAGGTTTTGAACTCAGGAGGCACAGGGAATCCTAGGGGCATTGGGGGGGGGGGGGTAAGGCCCACTTTGTGGAAATTCTGCTGATATTTGGCAAAAATGTTTGGCAGTCAGTAACAATGTTTGGCACATGTAAAAATGAAATTGACTTACCGTAAAACCCCTAATTTAAGCCGCGGCATAAATAAGGGTTAGTTTAAAAAATTAGAGTCAGTTAGGCCCCCACTTTAGGGGTGCGGCTTAAATTAGGGGTTTACACAAGCTTGAACCCAATAGAATTCCTAAAACAAAATTATGAAAAAATACCCATAGACAAACCCAAAAGTAAGGGTGCGGCTTAAATTAGGGTGCGGCTTAAATTAGGGGTTTTACGGTACTCATAATGTTTGGCCCTAACCCTTCCTGATCTTTGGTATTTTTTTTATTTTTTTTCCTAGTGGAATACAGGCATAAGGGCCCCAGGGTCAGGGGATCCTCAAGGCATGAGGGGAAAGTAAGGGCCATCAGGTCAGGGTCAGGGGATCCTCAGGGCATGAGGGGAGAGTAATGGCCGTCAGGTTAGATTCAGGGGATCCTCAGGGCATGAGCTTGAGGGGATGATAAGGGTCGCCAGGTCAGGGTCAGAGAACCCTCAGGGCAGGAAGGGAGGGTAAGGGCTGTCCCAGATTTCATATTTGAGGAGTCAATTTTCCAAAATATTCCTGGGGGTGAACCCTCATACCCCCCCGTGAATAGATATTCTCAAAGGGTAGAAATAAAATACTTGTATTAGAGTTGAGTTCACCATAATGCAATGGGAGCCTAAAAATATGAGGTATAGCAACAGGTGACATAGCAGGGTTTTTTTAAAAATTTACATGCAACATGGAACCCCCACAGAAATTCGGGTCCCGTTCATGAAATGATGGCTTCTCCTGCATAACTTAGTGCTGCACTACACTCCCTAAATTAGCCTGCATTTTATGAATCTCGATCCCAGGATCACGACAAAGTCAGTGTTGTTTTTAAATGAACGCTTTTCAATTGATACTCATTTTCTGATGCTCCATTATTGATATTTTCTATTTCTTGGATATTTGACCTGATATACGCTTGCAAAAACTGAAAAATTAATATTTTAAGACAGCACACAAATATTTTCAAAATTAATTATTGTTTTCTATTGATTATACTCATGCTGGACGTTATTTAACTTTGAAGGTAAAACCCAACAAGCCCCAATCGGCAATGGCATTATTCTTACAGATGGATTATTTATATTTCAATGACGTCTCATATTTTCTTTGTATCAGCTAAAATGGATCCAATGTTTCACCAATTGTTAGGGCCAAACAATATTGCAATGTTTACTTGTAATAAACATGGCAATGGCAGGGGCGGATCCAGGAATTTGAGAAAGGGGGAGGGGGGGCGCTCATATTAAAAAGTGATCCTGCGGGGTGCCAGTTTTACATTTAAAAAATCTATTTTGGTCCCAAAATAGGCCCCCCCCCCCCTAAATCCGCTACTGAATGGGTACACTTTTTCAGAAAAAATATTCAACTCGAGTTGAATACCTCACAAAATATTCCACTCGGATGAAATTTTAATATTGATGACTAGTGTTCAGGGATGTAAGTCAGGGTTAATGAAACAATCTAAAACCCCAGAGAAAATTTAGAATAAACTTTAGAATGCCATAAAACGTCATGTAATGAATTCAGTTTGAAAATCATTATTTGAGTGAGGATGTGAAAAAATCTGAAATCAGATTAAAATCTGAAAACTTACATCCCTGAGTGTTAACCCTCTGGGCACTACGTGTTCTGATATGAAATTACTACTAAACATTCATATCATTAATGCACAAAAATCGCTTGTAAGTTAGGTAATCTAGAAAATTCTTGAAGATTCGATCAGAATGAATTAGAGAGGATTGGTAAAAAATAAACAGGATAAAGGTACACGGCTAATTGTGACGGTCCTGACCTGAGTGAATTTTGTTATACTATAGCACGCCCCCCTCTTTTTCAAATTCCTGTATCCACATCTTAATAGGCTGGATAAGACATCAGAGCCGTTCAACTTATCAGTTTTAATCTAGATTAGATTGCTGCAATGGCAAAGAAAGCCTAACGTTAATCTCAATAAAGATGTTATGGGCCAACGGGGCCTGCACCTCTACTACTAGGCTCTACTCGACCTCCCTCCCGTGGGGGCCGTGACGTCAGGTACTGGCCGTTGCGTGAAGGGGGTTCCTTATTTCTAACTATTTTCCAACCTCATCATCTTAAGCGTTTTGTGTCATGTTGTATATCACTGTAATCGCCATGACAAGCACTTACTATATCTACTTGATACTTCTGTAAATTTTGAAAAGGAACAGTGATTCCGAACGGAAATTGACAAGAAATTCCGTCATTTCTGTTGTTATTTACCGATCTGAAAGTCTCAAACTGATCAACGAAGGGCAGGTTCTGCTCGATTAAATGAAAGGGCTATCCCGACCTAGATTCTTGCCTCTACTGGTGAAAATAGCAGCAGAAAAAGTGTCCTCCCGGAAGTGACGTCAAAATAGTTCGGGCACCTGCCACTCGCGTCTCCAGTCCGAAATTTCGGAAACGCGTCGCGAACTTTTGCAAATATCTCTGGTTATACTGATCAGATTTTCATAAAACTTACTTTTTTGGAATCCCCAGGGTCTGATTGTATTGTGCGGGAAGTTTGAGCATTCAGTTCGCATAATTCATAGAGCTAGAGGTAAAGGAAGTACAGTTAACGTCACGCGACGGAAAAAACACGTTTTGTCCCGCGAGGATCTTGCCTTGCGTAAACTCCCTAATGTAGGCCTACCAAGTAGTAGAAACAACACAGAAGTAAATGACCATTGGAAAGTTAGTCAAAAGTCTGAACTTTTTGCCAACATGTTAGGACACTTTAATGTGTATTTTTGTCCGAAATTTTAACATTTTTGACTAACCTAAAGTTAAAATTAAAGTATAATTATCATATGCAAATTGTGACTTACCAAAAACGGTAAGATGTACGAGGATTCGAAACCAGGTTTTACATCAGAGTCTGCTGCACAATCCATTGCCCCTGCGCTACTGTTGTTGTGCGCGAAGTTAAAGAGTATTATCATTATATACCAAGAATGCGTATACCAATCGTTTTCTTTTTCTAATAAATGTATCATCTGCGGCATACATGTCGTAGGCCTATGTTTCAGAATTATTTTTCAATAATAAAAGTTCTGATTTATATTGAAAATAAAGTGTAAGACAGTTATACAATATAAGTCGAAATTTAGCCCTTTGTACAAAGTAAAGCCTATATGTATTATATATATACACATAAACATGGTAACATGAGCAATTAACTTACAAAAAACCGCCACTGTATAAATTGAAAGCTGGTTATCATAATTAAATTTTGTGGATATTGTCATAATCTTACACATTTTATGGATATTTGTCCCATAGTATTCTAGTTTTTCGCTGGTATTATTCTAATGCATACGGTCACAGCGATAATTTGTCACAACCCAAACAATTATTGCAAAAAATATTTCCATGTCAAATTGATCCGAATGAAATCATAGCTAACTCTCATCAATATTTAGAATTTCATAGCTACGTGATGCTGATTATTTGTATCTCGGGACTACATCTCCATAAGGTCTATTGCTTATACACATCGGTCCCTATCGTAAAACTGGTGCTTGTTCACTCTCGAATTGTTTAAAGTGCATGTATTTATACAGAGAAAGCGCAATTAGAAAACAATGGTAAATTGTGTAACCGGAAATCATCATGACCATGCAAACACTTTTAATAATTTATTGAACATCCCAAGAGAATCGAAATTATTCGCAACAGATATAAGTCGGCATAAGTTACTATCAGATATCTCACAATATGTTCCTATTAAACATTATAGGCCTAGTTTTACGCTGAAGATGCCAGTTTACTCTTTTTGTTGCGATATGCCGGTAAAAGAGCAAAAGCATAGTAAGTATATATGATGCATCAGTGATAATTTTAATGATAGGAGATTAGTTTTGCCTTACATTTAAGCCAATGCTCCGTGTACCCTATGAAATATTGATATAGTGTTTGATAAAAGATCCTGTTAAAAATATGATTATAGACTTACTGTTATTTTTATGTTTCATTTTGTTGTTATCCATGTTGAATGGGCCGTGTTCATACACATATTATTTCTGTTACCAGCATATCATAATTGGTTATTTTGATTCAGTGAACAAAGGTCCGCATTGCTCAATTAATGTCACGATGTCTGCTTATGCTAACGGCGATAGCTTATCTTTTATGTATACCGACTTCTGCTTAATAAAAAACTGCTTTCTTTGAAATTTTCTTATGAATTCTCATTTGATATGAATGATTCAATAATTATGGTTTTCAAATCGCTAACCAATTCAGTTACCCACTGGCGGGGGTGAGGTCCAGAATTTGTAGAGGCTATTCCGTCTGACCAGCGAAATGGCATCGATATCTATACTGGCTATGAGGGTTTCAATTCGGCCAATCAGAAACATCGGAACTATATTAATTACAGTCGTAACCAGTTTTTGAAGTAATTATCAGGAAAGTAATATCAATCAATATTCAAATCAAATTGAACCTCAAGTAATTAGATATATGCTTGTACGCCGAAGTAACATGGTAGGAGTAAAAACTATTACATATTACTTAGAAATTAATAGATTAAAAGCTATACACATACAAAATGACGGAATCCACTTAGCCAATATGACACAATATGTGGTACGCGGCAATGGTCATCAACGGGCATCGGTCTTGAATTTCTAAAATAAAAATGGTTCTTACACATACTATTGTAGATGTAGCTGCTGAGGCATGATAAACAAACTGAGAGAGAAGCAGGCCATGCCACTCCAGGGATCCTCTCCTAACCCGTCAATGCTATCCTATAAGAATATCATAGCCATAGATGCATCTGTGAAGTTTGCAGAGTTGCAATTTGTGTTTCCTCTTAGGAATTTTATCGAAGCAATAATCAACAAGGATATCCTTGATTTTTAAATGTTTCACATCAGAAGTGTTGTTATAAACAATTATACATAGATTACTGATAAGACAATATAATAATTATACTAGGCCTATATACATCATTGATACCTACATGCATGTATTCACACAAGTCATGCACACACACATACATGCACACAAACACACTCACACGCAACACACAAAAGTGTTGCCTATTAGGTTACTTTGGACGCTTCAATTGGTAAATGTATTGTCAATAGTAGCAGAGACCTTGTATGTATATATATAGGATATATCGAGACTGGAAAGCTTCTCTTTGGGCCTATGTGCTCATTCCCCTAGTGGTTGGTTGGATCAACTATGACCAGGGTCTGGTCATTACCAATGTAATGGTGGAATAGCCAGTGGCACCACACTGGCTATTTTTTATCATGGACATAATGGTCATTCCAAATCTAGTCCTACCAAGGGCCAGGTGGCAGGTCTGTAGTGCATAACAGGTTTACACCTGGCTTTCCAGTCTCGATATATCCTATATATACATACAAGGTCTCTGATAGTAGTGATAGGAATCTGAACTTGCCTTGATTTTCAAAAACAAGACATACGTTCTGGCTATTGTAGGCACAGCGACGTGAGTTGACACTCGACTCGAGACCCACAACTTTTGAAACCAGAGCCTTTTGTGTGAGATGTAACTTTCTATTGTCTACTAGCTCTGCACAAAAGACGTAACCACGGAAAAACCATAATCCCACATCTTGCCAGTAGACTGGTTTGGCATAAAATAATTGCAACAGTTTATTTTTGATAATATTTTATTTGTTGTCTTCAGATGAATCTGTTCTTCTTGACATTCCAATAATACAGTACATGGAAATAAATACAGTAGCCCATATTATCAGTCAGTACAGATTGTATTTACAGTATTTACAGTATCAACAGTAATGCGGTAGTAGATTATAAGTCTAGACATTATGGGTGTGCACTGGGCCCGGCCCATATCTTCGTAACTAATTTGGCTGATCAGGGAAATTTTGATTAGGGCCTCAAGATCAGCAATTTTGTCTTTTACCAAAATTGATGGTATTATTGCAAAATAGTATCAAAGAGGGATACTCAGATGTAAAATTTATTCATGATAGACAGAATCTCTAATTATGAGACACTGTATGCGTATACCCTATGATAAGGTGTTAATGATCATTGACTTGTAATTGATTTACCATCTTTGTCTGACTAAAAGAAAAACTATTATTTTAACCTCTCTAATGTAACCATTAGTGACTGAGCACATTGTGACCAGAATATTGACACAATTTTCATGGTAGTCTATTTCAGATTTTCAGTCCAATAAAACTTCTCATAGGCCTACTTGTTTTTGGGGATGGTTCCAGTTAATATCAAAATCCAGATTCCATGGCAAGGATTTTGAAAAGGAGCGGGGGGCGGGGGGCGGTATTGCAAAATACTTTATGGTTGAATTTTACGTAAAAAAAAAACTCAAAATTTTATGAAAGAAGGAGGCGCGTGTGTTCTCGCGCCTCCACTAGATCCATCCATAAAAAACATAGCGATCTTATTTTTGTTTTTCAGGAATTCTTGTACATAACTTTTAAGAAGTTTAAAGCGTTAAAGAAAAAACAGAGCAATATCTAAAAAAGGAAACTTTTTGAAAATATTACACGAAGATTATCTGAAAAACATTGGGCCATCAGAATGTCTATGGGTGTATAGGCTAACTGGATTGAAGAAAATCTACCAATAGGCTCTGCAAATCATCCCTGGCTGGGGCTTTCTCAATGTGTTACTAACTCTAAAAGGGTATTAAAACATAATACCATCATCGAGGATCCTGACACTTCCATACTTCACCAGGCGGAGCTCCAGCCAGTGATAGTCCCATACTCCCACTCGCCTCCCACTCCCTATGACTCCTCCAACCAGGAGGATTGGACATTGGCTGCCGCCACCTCAGTCGGGTCAACGGGCCGGTTTGTAGAGGGTTTAGGAGCACACTTTAATAATGGTAAGCAGAATACCCTTTATGTACTCTTGCTGTTTTTCGACATAGCTCTGAGCGCCAAATATCAAACCTAGGTATTTGAAATTGAAGTCGAATAAGGAAGAGGAAGTTGAAAACACAATACCATTGACAGATCTACATACCTTTCGGTCCATCTTCTAGTCAATCTTCAGACTCAAGTATCTCATCGAGGTCGGTCAGATTTTTACCAAATTGAATTTCGCACAATGTGACATGTATATTCAATATTCCCAATATCGTGTTAGCATTATGGCAGAGTTTGGCATACCTTGTTTGGGACACTTTGGTATACTTCCTTATCTAGACCTTATCTCTGACTGAGGTAAAGGGCGCGAATGGCCTGCGGCGGGAATGTATTTTTTACTTTTCCCTTCAGGGCCTCTGCCCTCTACATACATCTACGTCACCAGTCAGGTGACCCTCTACCCGTCTCACTCTTCTCCTGACAGCCACCCAGCTCACACGTTTCTGGCCACCTCCCACCCATCAACTTATTTCAACACTCTCATTTCATTAATTCATTACAATTCTAATTATCATTATCATCAATCTTATCAATTTTATTATTCCATCTCACTCTTTTATCTCAATCATCAAACATATATATATATATATATATATATATATATATATATATATATATATATATATATAGCCAGAGGGTAGCCAGAAAATAATGTATAGAAATACCCGTTAATTGGTTATTTATACCATTATATATAAAATGATAATACTATAAAGTAGTGTGTACCAAGAGACATAATTGTAACATCTGGAAGAACAGTTGTATGTACTGAAGATGACAAATAAAATATTATCAAAAAAAAAAAGAAAAAAGAGGGGGTTCGGGGGGGTTCGTACGAAACCCCCTTTGGACGAATCCTCCTCTAAAATATGACTACAAATCCCCCCAAAATATGTAGTTTAGCCCCCTTAGTAAAAATAAAACGAACCCCCTCCCTCCTGAAAAAAAAGCTATTCGTCAAAAAACGAACCTCCCTCTGAAAAAGCTGGCTACGGGCCTGGTTTAAATCTATCGTGCGTGTGTGTGGGTTGGGGGGAGGAGAGGAGAGGGGCTGCAAACACACAGGCCTACATATATGTAAAAAGGAACACACTTACTCACACACACACACACATCTGGTTATTCGTTACATCCTACACATTGACACACATCGAACTGATCAGGCTAGTGAGTTGTAGCATGATCGATGGTTAGCTAATGATAAGTATAAGCTGACCCAAAACCAATATATAGTTGACACAATTTTGAAAAGTAAGATAAGTGTAGAAATATGTTAGATGAGTATAGTTAATGTCAGTGGGAAAGTAATAATTTTGAAAACTAGCTCAAACCAAAGTAGAATTCCATGAGAGATGGTAATATTTCCATTTGTTTGTAAACAAACCCCATTTTTATATTAATTGAGTTGAGCAAGGAAAAGGTGTTTTAAATTATTTTCTACCATTTTCTTGGTTTAGATTAAACATGGGCCAGAAATAAGCTCAACGAGTGGATTTCCATGATTATTTGAGTTTGGAAAATCTCATTGAATTTACTGGTTTTGGCTCCCTTTAACCTGTTACAACACTTCTGATATTGCCCAACATCAAATGTCTGAGGTGGCGTCACTAATCATGAGGTCTTAATCATACAACTCTGTAGAATAGTCAAGATTCAGGCCAAAACTTACAATATAACCAATATAAGATGCAATGACATGCGACCCACCATGAGGAATGGATGCTCCGTGCAGGAATTTAACATCTGAGAGGATGTTTTAAGATTTTAAATGATACCAAATATGTAAAAATTGTAACAATGGTGGTACAGGTTTCGGAACTAAGGACTGTCATTGAAAATAGCAATAGGCCTAAATAGAATTATTCAGGTTTTATTGAGATATACGATGATAGAATCTTATTATCCCAATAAGCACATTGATTGTTCTGAAAGAACTAACATGACCACACCTTTTGATTTTGAAATGATACTCTGAATCTGGTTGAGATTTGACATTAAAACCATTAAAACATTCCATTAGCATGAATTCCAAATAATATTATTTTGGAAAGAAATGTTTTGAGTGTGTGAGTAGAAATATACTCAAAAAGTTGATGTGAGGCAGCTTAATCACTATTTATCATAAATCTACTCATATATCTCTTAATCATACCCCTAGGCCATAGTATACAACCCCTCGGAGCATCCTTTCCCTTCGTTGAGGCTCGTTAAAATATTGATATGTACTTCTACACTGTATTACAAAATGATTTGAAACTATATTATTGCTATTACTCTCCCGCAGCCTCGACCGTGTACCGGCCCCAGGCTTCGGTGTGATGGAGATTATGAAGTCCTTCTAGCGTATCTGCGCAGAGAGATCCCGAAAAAGGACTTAACGAAAGAGCTCCAGAAGGTGATCGAACGATACCCTTTAACGTTGAGGCCCGAAGGAATTATATTGTACAAAAACAAAATATGGCCACGCCTTTCGGAAGCAGAGGAAATTGTGAAGAGATGTGCAAACCAAGGGGTTAACAGAGGACAACAAGACTTTTACGAATACGTCAATGAGGAATATTGTATACCCCGTGACATCTGCACAAAGGTTTGGAAGGTAGGGCTAACAATTACAAAGCACGAGTGACTTGAAAGAACATGTGCAGGATATATGTCTTTGTTTTACATAAAACTTAATACGATTTCGAATGTTAGCGCAAGTGTATTTAATCTTAATCAGCAATAATTGGAGATAACTACTACAAAATTGCGATATAATCCTAAAAATATTATTAGCAATTCAAGACTTTTGTTTCAGCACGTCATTACTGAATGTCATGTAACTGGAAGAAATGTTGTATATTTTTAGGAAATGAAGGAAAGAAATAGAAACTGTCACACTACAATGCCCGGGGAAGAGATTGTGACTAGACCGACACAGCCCTCTTCTCTTATCCTTCAGCCAGTGGCAATAAATGAAGATTCTGCTGTGATTAAGGTATTCATAATTATCTTCTGGGTCAATAATACTTTTTCTTAAGGATTGATACCGGTGGTTCAGTCATGTTTTGCGGGATTTCCACTAGTGCCGTCAATAATAGCCTTAAAAACACATATGATACCTTAAAAAATCGGCAATTGAATTCCCTATCGAATGGTATATGTTATGGGCGATTTGGGTAAAAACTGATGATTTAATGATTTTAAAATAGGTTTTTATACTTTTATTTTTTGAACATCGATTCTACAATTATGAATCAGTCCTCAAACACAAGAAACGAGACACATGTAGCAAACTTAATTTAGGAGGGAAGCGTGTCTCAGATTTTTGAATTTTTTCTTAGTTTTGGTTTTATAGACATTTCTGTAAATCATTTTGTATTTTTCTGAAATTTCAATGATTTCCATTTTCTAGATTTAATAGCTCCAGATCCAGAGCCTATCTAAAAAAAATAAGACACGCTTCCCTAGAAAAGACCCTTCTTAACAATCGGTACTAGTTTTTATTAGAATTTGATAAGTTTAAAACAGCAAAATCCATGTTTGAAAATTACGCATGTGTAGAAAAATGGAAGCTGTGAAAATTGCAAAATGAATGTTAGGCATCTTCACGGCTACTTTGCAATAACAAATAAAGTAATTAATGTTAGTTTATTGAACTCCAAGGTGCTAGATAACTTTCCTTAAAAAATGCACATCAAAAAATTAATTCTAAGGTGTTTATTTGAGAGTTTCGCTCTTTGTTGGGCAAAGGGGTTTCTTCCACTCAGGCTGACCTCAGGTCAGTGGGCGGAGCTACAGTCAGCTGCCCATGAACCGTGACGATTGACCTAGGTCGCGCCACCTGTACTAGTTAGGTAGCCCAGGTGCGTACTGCAACCAGACCAACTCATATAGAGTGGCTCGTTCAAGCAGTTCATGGGTAACAGCAGAGGAGAGTGGAAGGCTTAGTGAAGGATATGGGGAATGACAGAAACAAACGCAAACCTGGGTTTCTTCACAGGTCACTGCCAACAAACGTGAAGAAAAAGCTTAAATTAAGTGACCAAGGCTCGTTCTATGACACAGTCTCTTCCATAGACATTCCACTAGTTCAAGAAGACTGTAATACCGAAACTCAGGATTTGTTAGCAGAGGAGGTTGAACGAGTTGTTAGTGCATCAGAAAAGAAAGTGTTAATTTTTCCTCAAGTTGACTTTGAAGAAGAAATCGACAACAATGCAGGCGTACTGGATGTCAAGGGAGAGGGCAACAGAATATTGGATATTTCTTTACTTTCTGCCGCCATTGAGACAGCAGCAAAGTGTATGTCCTGTAATTCGAGTGGTCTCACTCTCAAGGAAAAATCGAACTCTCACAAAGGTTGGGCATCCACAATGTATCTATTCTGTGCTAACTGTGAGAAGAAAACCAGTTTCTCAACTTCAAAACACGTCACGGAAAATAAAAGCAAGTCAACGGCAATAAATAGGTATGTATTGAATCCATTTTATCTATAACGTTCTGAGTAGCCATATCCTATTTATGGGAGTTTCTGTTTGATTCCTGTACTTTATCATAAACGGTTGGACAGTATTATGGGTGTAGACCCTTAAAATTGACAAAGTGACATGGCCATTTCATAAATTTAACATGTGACATGGAGCTTAGTGAAATGAAGGGAAAAAAACATGAAATAACATAGGGTATTCCTTAAATTTGACATGAAAGGTTTTTGAATTTGACAGTGACTTTTAGGAATTAGGGACATGTGACATAGCCTTTTCTTAAATTTGACATGCAACATACGGACACCCCCCCCCCCCCTCTAGTATTGTCATTGATAATAACAAAACGTACATTAGCAAATAATCTTGTTCACTAAATTGAAATTTTGCAGTTCAATAGATATACTGTCGACAGGACATAAATATCTATGACATCAAATTTGCCACCTGTGTTCCCCTCAGCTGTGCCGGCCCCTCATCAAAGAGGGAATTCGCGCTAGTTGCCCTATGTTTTCTTAACACCTTCACCTGCCTCCCATCAAAGAGGGAAGTCATATTAGTCGCACCCCATACGCTCCACACCCCTGTCGGCCTTTTCTCAAAGAAAGAAGTCCTGATAGTCACCCCATGTCCCCTCCACATGCCTGCCGGCCTCTCATCAAAGAGAGAAGTCCTGTTAGTCATTCCCTGTCCCCTCCCCATGCCTGACGGCCTCTCATCAAAGAAAGAAGTCCTGTTAGTCCTCTATCCGCCCCCTATGCTCCCCCACACCCCCCTGCTTGTGCTAGAGGAAACTAATGTTAGTCACCCTGTGAATTGTTTGTTACCCCTTATGCTCTCCATAATGTTTGGGATATTTTCCCAAGTCACCTCGTTCATATCATTATCCATAAGGTAAAACAGGGTTGTATCGTGCATAGTGGTTTATCACACATTTTTTGTTAATGACCCCATGAGTAAAAAATCAAAAATCAAAATCTATATGAACAAAATAAAATTGGAGGTTGTCCGTCATCCCTAAAGAAATTGATAAATAAAAGACAAAATTTGGACTGTATAAGATAACAAATTATCAATTTTGCTACGAAATTAAAACGACAGTTTGAAGATTTTTTATGTGATATCATATAATTACTTGTCTAGACTATATCAAACAAAGCTTGAAATGTTTGAATTTAATATTACAACGTATATGGACTTTGAGTCTAGATAAAACAATATTGTTATGAGATTTTCAATTTGACTTTTATTTTCATTTAAAGTATGATGTACGATATAAGACATGCTAAATGCCGATATTAGGCTGATGTGCACGATTTAAGGCCTGAAATTGATATACCAGACTACCTGTCCCTTATCAATAAGGGTTAAAGATAAAGACAAAATAAGGATATCAGATACGCCTCATATGTCACTAAAGCATAAAATAAAACCAGGTCTTCTTAGTTGAAAAAGTAGTACATGCGAGAGGAAAGTCCAGCTGTATTGAATAAGATGGGTGATATACCCCCATTTTACCCTATATGTTTACCTCAATTCAGTTAGTTTTAAAAAGCATGATGTGGAAAATGTTTTGTAATAACCTGGGCTGAACTTTATATTACAATATCATCAAAACACGGGAGGGCATCCCCCCCCCCCCCCCCCCCCCCCCGACTCTTAGAAATGTTGGTTCAAATATGGCCCTCAATGGGTGATCCCGATGTCCTATGTAGTATTTAAGTAATGCTCATATCTCATGGCCTTATCACTTAATATTTTCTATGTTACATGTCAAATAATTATAAGAAATGCTCCCATGTCACCATATTTTTAAGTCCATATCGTTGTCATTAGGATCATGTTCCATTCTGTGACATTACCCTTTAACAGACAAACTCCTATGTCCATTGAACAAAAAAGTGTCTGTTTTCGATTTTCAAAGAAACCATTCTTAAATATTGATTGATGCATTATGTTTCTGATTTATGTCACCAGATAGAGAAAGCCTGGCAACTGTCCTTAATTCAGTAGACATTATAGTTATCTATACTAAATTAATTGTATTGTTTTTTCTAGAGCTCTTGTTCTTGGCATGAGGTCTATTGGACGGGGTCGGAAGGCAGCTGATATCCTAAGTGCCCATTTAGGACTACCGTCACCACTATGGGCAAGTGCATGGGCAGAACAAACACGCATACTGGATGAAGTATCTGGCGAGACTCTTGAGACCCAGCTTCAGGAATCTATAAGAAGGCTAAAGAAAGCGAAGGTTTGAAAATTTGTTTCATTATAAAATATGTTTTAAAAGACAGGACCATCACGCAAATTATTACCCATATACAATGAGGAGCATAGAAACTTGTATGTGCCTTTTTGCTCCCTAGCTAAGGCTAGGTCCCGAATATCATTTTGTTTTATACCAATAACATACATTTTGAAATATTTACCATAGGGAACAACGGCTGGTTATATGAAATAAGACTTGAAAAAGTCTGTTTTGAGTTAGCCAATCAACAAAAATATTTACAATACTGAGAACATGATTGTGTTAAAAGTATATCAAACAGTAGCTTTGTTTTAATGAACCTATTTTTGCTTCATTTTCAGGTCAAACTTGGAGATATACCAGAGGTAGATATTTCAGATGACATAACAGATGAGCGGCTAGACGACCTGACGATTGACTGTGCAGCAAGCTTTGATGGCTCATGGAAGTCAAGGGGTTTTCATTCCCGTCATGGGTTTGTATCTGCAGTATCAGCTGACACTGGTGAAGTGCTTGACTGCATCTATCTTAGCAGTCTGTGCAGAGAATGCAGCAGATGGTCTGAGAAAAAGGATACCCCAGAATACCTCGATTTCATGACAAATCATCTCCCCAGGTATGTATTTTTTCAACATTTTCTGTTTGCAGAACAGCAACTTTAATATAATTTCAATAAGTTGCCTACAATAAGATTGTCTTAGATTCATAAACTATCTGCATTAAGTCCCGGTTTTATTTTTAGATAAGCTATTATTTGCATATATTGTGGAAATGGACGAGGATATATTTTAGAATTATCACAGAGTAGTATCCTTCTGTAACTTCTGAAATTTTTTACCAATGTTATTGTAACGTTTTGCAAGTAGCTTTTGATGTGATATATAGATATATATATATATATGATTTCATTTCAGCTGCCATCTGAACCACCATGGAAGTGCACAGTCGATGGAAGTCGAAGGTGTAAAGAGACTGTTTGAAAGATCAGAAGATCGTGGTCTCCGTTACACAACATATGTGGGAGATGGAGACTCACGATCATTCACAGTCATCAACCGCCTACAGCCATATGGACCTGATGTCGAGATCACAAAAGAAGAGTGCATTGGCCACATTCAGAAGCGAATGGGATCCAGACTAAGGTCTCTGATCAGCAAGTCGAAAGGTGATACGTTTTTCCTAACGGACTGTCACGTTTTAATAACAATTCCCATACTATGTAATATTTCATAAAGACAATTAACATTTTTCACACTGAATGATTTGAGGGAAATTAATTATCTCTCTTAAGTCTATAAGAGTATGCCTGCTTATTCAACGTAACCATATAAGTGTTAGAGCTTTTTATGTACAACCATAAATATAAGTTATCTATTATATGACTTATTCTATATTGCCTTATAGGGATACGCCTCATCCTTTTGATAAAAAGAGAAATAATCATTATCCTAAATAATTATCAGGATTATTGCACTATATGATGTCTTTCTAATTATATCAATGTTACTTTACTTAAGATGTATGCCAATACTTATTGTTGATCCTTATAGTTCAGAATAATGCGCTTGAGAATAATATATTTCTCTATTCAAAAGTTCTGAAAAATTATCATTATTCCACTAGATTAAAGAAGGTGGCCGTTATATACAAGACTCATTTATGTCAAATCTTTTCCAATGGCGATAAATAACTTCCAACCTGACACTAAGACTTTTTCCTAAATGATTGTAGGTCAAAAGTTGGCAGATGGCAAGGGACTGCAAGGAGCAGGACGTCTAACTATGGCACGGGTAAATGCCTTTCAGCGGTTCTACGGGCACACTCTTCGCACCTGTCCAGGCAATCCTGAGTTGGCAAGTAGAACCACACAGGCCATGCTCAGTCACTACAGCAACCCTCCCGATCATAGTCTGTGTCCAGAGGGTGCATCTAGCTGGTGCAAGTTTAAGCAAGATCTATTGCTAGGTAACGATCTTTTGTTTAAAAAGAAACAAGTGTATTTACTGAATAGTCATATTTGTTTTCCCTTGTCCCTAAATATAGAACAACATTACCTTTCTGAGTTAAATTTGTGTTAGGTAGTAATAAGCTCTTTATGCTATGTCAAATAATGATGTTTTATCCTATGATAAAGGTGTACCTTATACATTGATGAATGAAATACTGATCAAAACAATCAATTTTCAATTAAAGGGACAGAGACGTACATCCCCCCAAAACAGCCTCTACCTGCAGCAGTGGTAGACTACATCAAACCGGTGTTTGATAGCCTCTCCTCAGTCAGCCTTCTACAGCTAACCCAACGAGCCCTTACACAGAATGCCAATGAAAGTCTACACCACCTCATTTGGAATCTCGCTCCAAAGGAACAATTTAACTCCAATGCAGAGGTATCACTGGCAATTAATCTTGCTGTGATGCGGTTCAACTGTGGACTGTCTATGACATACCAGCTCATGTTTGACAGGCTTTCCTTGCAACTGACCAAAACTGCAAAGAAAATCCTGTTCTCTCAAGACAGGAATCGTCTACGGTCTGCAGCGTATGCCATGTCTGAGCATTACAAGGAGAAACGGGCCCAGAAGAACCAAGCCAAGTTCCAGGATCGTGGCTTTGTGCCAGTGGACTACTGTAGTGGTGCTTACCATGGGGGACTCACGAGGGAGTCTCCAAAGTGCACCACCTGCAAGAAACCTCGAAAAGGGCATCCAAGAGGACGATGCAGTGTGGCATCTCCCACAAGCCCTTAAGCAAATACCTCTTGTTAGGCTGCACCCTCTTACACTATAGTGTTTTAGCTGAGACTTAACCTGTTACCCTTTTTGGGGTAGTTTCTTTTAGAAAATGTTATTTGTTATTTTGTGATAGTAGTGTGACCATGAATGAAATCGTAATTAGCAAAAGAATTCTGTTAGTTTAATTTAAGAAAAAATTTTATTTCCCTGATAATTAATCTTATATTGGTTACAATCCAGAGGAACACATGACAACTTGTGATATTCTCTGATGGGGAACACTTCACTTTACCATACAAAAGTGTATGACGTAATACTTTCATGTTATATTGTATCATTTGTGCAATATTGTGTCGTAGATTAATTCTAAACTAGGTTACTTTAAAATTCAAATGTAAAAAAATGAAGATCAGATTTAACAGACGCATGTTAAAAGATATAATTTATTGTTGTCATAAAATGGATAGAAAATAAAGCTCTTTGTGCAGATACATATATAATAAGAAAACATATGTATGCATGATCAGGCCATGAGATTATGAAGTAGTATATCTCATTTCATGCAATGAAATCTTAAATACACCGCATTCTGTTCTAAAGTACACTATCACAAAATTCGACCATTGTAACCTGGTATGCATCCGGACGAAATTCTCCTTTTATTTGATTTGGAAGATGGGTCCTGAGCAGTTGTAATACCAGTGGAGGGTATGTATATGTACACATACCAGGGCCGACACCAGCTTTCTGCAAAAAAGTAGAAATTTAGAAAATATCAACGTGGTTATTACTTGAGCTGTTAACTTGTATGCCGTATTAATGATAATATTTTGATCATTACAGATAGAGAGTGTATTGTGAATGAATATGTATTTATAACATAATTGATTAATGTTTTTCTTATGGGATAAAATATACAGATATATGCTTTTAGATGCCATCCTCTGTTAAATCAATTTAAAGGCGTTTACATGGTGTTGCTTTTATCCACTTGTAATGTAAAGAATGGTGACACGTTGAGAAGACTGTATATTACACAATTAGCCACGAAAAGGTGTTGTTAAGAAGTGAGTGTGTTGCTTAATTGTTTCATTTATTTTAGGTACGTACCTTGAGTTGTCTAGCCCAACGGCAGTAGTGATAAAAACGCGTTTGCTTTTGACTTTTCCCTTTTCTTTTGAATGTGGTTATTGCTGTTAAAAGTTCACTACAGAATCCTGAGCCGTCATACCTAAAAGAAATAAACAATCATTACTTTACTCATCGTATTCAGTAGTTCCTTCATGTCGTGATTTACTGCACAAAAGCGACAGGTGAAGCTATGGCTCAAACATAATGATATATTATAACTACAAAACATACCCTTCTGCAGCCATGTGAGTGAGTAATAGTTCACGTACTCTTCTTAGATCCTCTGCCTTATTTGCTCTTTGTCGTGCCATTATTTAAAGAATGGCACAATATCCTGCAATGTACGTTTCAAAATGTACGACAGGTCCAGTGTTTACAGCCAATACACACCTGTGCACTGGAGCGTAACGACAGTGACGCAGGGGTCGAGGTCACGTGACCATTTGATTGACAGGTGTCACAAGCAAGCACCACGTGCTTCTGTTTACTTTTCTGTCTGCGCGAACGTTTTAGTCTCTAATTGAAAAACTACAAATCATATTGATATGCAGTTTTCACTAATATATAGTATGTTATTCTGCCTTTCATGACGCCAAAATTTGAAAAAAATACAAATTTCATCTAAAACCACCGGTATCAATCCTTAACTGATTATGCAAATACATAAGCAATTAGCATCTTATTACTTTCATATTATTGATTCTGTGTGTCACATAAAGTATTCATACCATATGTAGATCATTATCTCAAACAGGAATCATCTGGGGTTAATGAGTACTCTTCTAACATAATTTTAACGTATCGTAAATATGAGCATTGTCTTAGCGGCACTTTAGCATTATGTTTTGTAACTGATTAGGCGATCATGTACTGTTTAATCATTTCTATACTACCCGCACAGAATCGCTAATCATAATGAACACCGACAAAATAACAGAACTGCGTGCTTTTACTAAAGTACTTTTTGATTAATAGTACACCTTGGCCAACACATGTTTCCATCATTAAAATTGTAGAATGTGAGGGATATAATAGTATGTGACCAATCATGGGAAGTGGTGTCACAGAGGGGGAAAGTATGAATTTGAATTTGCAATCCTACCTTGCAGACAATGCAAACCATTTTTAAATATTCCCACCATATGTGAGTTTGAAATCCCCTATGTGGTACACACTTGCACACCCCTGTTTTACCATTTTTGCTCCATTGCTGTATTGTAACTCCTTCAACCGAATGATATTTAGCTAAGAATCAAATTTTTAGTGCCAGAAAGTGAAAAGATTTTGAATTCAAAATTGATAAAAATATTCTATGCAATCTTAACATTCTCTTTTCTGCTGCCATGACAACATTCCTTATTCTAACACCCTTTATAATCCTTTAGACCCCACATCTTGCATACATGCTTGAGTTCCCCAGAATTTTTCCCATTTTTCCAACATATTTCCTAAAAAAACCCGACATAGATAGATATTTCAGAAGGCTATGATATTTCAGAAAGAAATCATTCAGAGGTTTACTGTGTTATGTAGGCTTTTTGATCAGCCTTTTATTTGATGTATGGTGTGTAATTTTGGGATCATTACTCTTTTGTGGGTTGTCATTGGAAAAATATTGAAAAACTACCCATGGGCGTCTACGGCCGGATAGGGGTCTAAAGGGCGTTCCTTCCAAAGTTACCCCCCCATGCAACTACCATGAATAAATAGCATGTTTTTTTGCTCATAATGTTAACCTCTGGAAGATTCTGCTTGAGCCATATTGTTTAGGAAAATATGCATTAGCCTTTATTTTAATCAATAACTCACTTAATAATGGACGTAGAGCAAAACGGCTTATATCCCACTATGTTACCATATCCCATGACTGTTCACACACAATATCATTCAATAACATGATTCCAGACCCTATACCTTCATCGTTGTCCTGCCCTCTCAGAAACCAGAGAATAAAAGAAGTGAATATTGTAATTGCCCTGGGGGTCAATAATGCCTATCTCTAAATACTAATGTTAATTGTTGTGTTGCCAGCAAAAGTTATCCATAATTTCTGTGTAAATGATATAGAATAAAATTAATCAAATGTGGACTGCTGGGACACTCAACAATCATTACAATCCCAGTTTGCAGGTAGTTGGTTTGTGCCTCCTCGATCTGCACAAGGCCTGTGTATTCTATGGGTTAGATAATCTGAAGGATTTGTGTTTTCTCTTAACAGAGTGATCATCAACATGGAGAAACCATCACAGCAATGCAGGCATCGGTCCCAACCCGTCTGGACACCGAAAGATCAAGGTCACCACTCGTCCACGAAGCAGTCTGTTTAGAAGAGCCCCCGCGAGAGGGATTCTACTCAGGAGAATCACTGGAAAAAGTTACAGACCTAGACATCGCAGCATCAAAGTAAGTAATAGTCTAAATGTCCAAACAAAAAGTGATAAAAGCTTAGACAGTATATATATATGATTCAAGCTTGACGCCTTTACCCTTCTAAAGTGTAAATGATTTGTGACCAGACAACCAGGATTTCTTTAATTTTAACTATAACCATATTTTAGCTGTCAAATGAAGCATACCCGAATAGAACATGGTCAGCCACTAGGTAGAAAATGAACAAGCTAAGCAGTTAGGGCAATTTTAAGACATATTTGTCTATTACAAATAATATCCCTAATTAAGGATAGACTCCAGAGATCGGAGTGTGAATGGCGTATCTACCTTTGATTATTATCATTTTTATCTGTTTCTTATAGTATTATTAAATAGAAAATATCATTAGGTAGCCAATAAATAACATTATCTATTGACATAAGTTTTATAAAAATACATACAACAATAGCTCTGTAGGTGGGTTGAAAACCTGAAAATCATCATATTCAAATTTATTTTTTGAACATGAATATCTCATTCAATTTTCAATTCAAAACTTTGAAATTTTTGGTACATCTTTAATTTATAGATATATACAGAGGGAACAGTGTCTCAGAATTTTGATATAAGCCTTAGTTCTATTTTTATGAAATGTAGAAAAATAGTTTTACAAAAAAAACCTCAAAAAGTTGCCCTTTTTTGCCGTTTTTGGTCATAAAATAAAATCTAAAGCCTTTATCAAAAATCTGAGACGCAGTTCCCTTTATATGAATGTTACAAAGATATGTATAAAATCTTATAGATGCCAACCTAATATTAAGCAAGATATCAGTGTTCAAAAAATATAAGTAAAAAAATCAGTTTTATTTGATGAAATCTAGAATTCCAAATACATCATAACTTTATAATTATATCAATAGATAGAGAAAAATCTGAGCTTTCACATGATGTATAACAATTAATGATCAGACCATTAACGCTTTTCTGAATTGGCCGTCCATCTCTGGGGTCTATCCTTAACATAATTAATTACCATAAAGAGAGAAAGGTTTATTGAGACTAATTAAATTGTTTATCCAGGGCGTTTGAGGAAATCAGGCAACTGGACTGTGATGTAGAATTGGCAGGCAACCTGTCACATTCACCAGATGCGGCTGCAGTAAAAAGCAGTCAACCCACAGGGTTCCCTGAAACACCTCTTCAAGATGTGGCACGAAGCCTACAACCGCTACACAATCTGTCACAGTCACCAGCTGTAGCAAAAGTAAGAAGCAGTCAACCTGCAGGGTCGCCTGAAACATCTCATCAAGATGTGGCACGAAGCCTACAACTGCCACACAATCTGCCACAGTCACCTGCTGCAGTAAGATGCAGTGAACCGGTTGGGCTGAACGAAAGAACACATCAAGATGCGGCGAAGGAGCTCCTCTTCCAACCCAACGCCTTCACAGCTGAAGGTTACGATATATGGGAGAAACATGCATGTCCGGTAAACATTAGGGCAAATGGTGATGCAATAATAATTCGTCAAATGATTGACGATGGGTCTGCCATACTATCAGATATAAGGAGTAAGGAGGTAGTTACTGGGGCAGTCGGAATGGGGACCCTAGTGAATGATATGAGCATAGGCGAAAAGTCCATCCCCGACCAGCCCACCATATTTCAAACTGAGAAGGGGTCAATAGTAGCTCCTCCAACTGGCGAGTGAGAAGGCCCCCGCGCCTCAGATCATTGAAGGGGGTATTCCACAACACGATACCAACTACCTAAGATATGAGGACCGTATCGCATGATGACATTACTTGGTATCGCAGGAGGAGGCACCAGCCTGTCTAACCTTGGATATGTATATCACAACAATATTATAGCATAATCGCACCATTTAGGGTATTACACCTAGTGTGACATTTCCAGGGTTTTATCAATCTAAAGTACTATTCCCTACGACATGCCCTATGACATTCCCTACGACATACCCTGCATTTCTAGATATTTCTATGGTACCCCTACAACATTGTTAAACAGGTTGAATAAAAGTCGTGGCCCAAGTTATTGCCTACGACATCTATTCCATGACTTTCTCTGCGATAAAAAACATATCACACGACTTTAATATTGTAGCCCCTGCGACATACCCTATAACACTAATACAACATCAATTAAATCATAGGGGCCCACGACTTGGCCATGATATTATCATATCGCAGCCATATCGCAGCCTCATCGCAGCTGATGTTGTATCGTGGAATACCCCCGTTTAGGGGATATTCCACCACAAGACATCATCTGCGATATGACTGCGACACGGCATATGAGCATTATCGCAGAGAAAGTTGTGGAGATCAATATCGTAGGCTATAACTCACGCCACGACATTTGTTCATCATGTTTATTAATGTCGTAGGGGTGAAATGGAAATCACATGAATTGCAGGCCATGTCATAGTGAATGTCATAGGGAATGCTGGAAGGAATGTTGTAGAGAACAGTATTTTACATCGGCAAAAGCCTGGGAATGTCATACTGAGTGTAATACCCTAAAAGGTGTGATAATGCTACAATATTGCTGCAATATACACACCTGAGGTTAGACAGGCTGGCGCCTCCTACTGCAATACCTCATAATGATATTGTGCGATATGGTCCCCATGTCGTAGGCAGTTCTTATCGTGTAGCGGAATATTGAGTGGAACGTGGCTTGAGAGCTAAGTGTTAGATGCTACTGCGAAAAAGGGCCGGTGCCTTTGGGGGACCGGGTATTTATAGTGACCTGTCAACATCTCCATGGAAACCAGAGGGGGAACCCAAAAGGGGCTCTCTGTCTCCAATTTACATTCCAAAGGAATGGGATCAAAGAGGGTTTAGGAAGGGAATAAGAAAAACATTTTTTAGGAAAAATTATTTAGGTCTCAGGATCCAAAGATTTTCACCCAAGGTGTGAGTTTGAGAAACCCCCAAATCAGTGGAGATTTTGGGGAGAATGGGTGAGGCTTGGTGCCTCACTAAAAATAGAAAGGTGATCAAATAGCTATAGTGTCAAATCTGCCCCTAGTAGGGAGGGGCTGAAAGGAGAAAAAGATGGTGAAACTGGCTTTTGTCCTCCAGTCTCTCAGCAGTTTCGAATTGTATCTCTTCAGGCATCATGAACACGGTACCTAACTGGTGTTAGGAGGGGTCTTAGAGATTTCTTGGTTGAAAGATTCAAGTCCTGTGGGAGAAAAACTCCATAGTGAGAGACCAAGTGTGACAAATCAGAAGGGTAAAGATCTAGTGGATCAATTCCCTATTGGAGAAACTTCCAAAAGGAAGTGAAGGTTTTAAGGGCGGGTCTGGGATCTGGAAGTAAAAAAAAAGTGTAGTGGAATATTGGGAGAGCATGGCAGTCGTTGACGCAACACTCTGATTTCCCAGTCTGACAGGAGAATAAGCCCATCCCACATTAGGTATATCACAGGGTTGGACAAAGATTGGGAAAAATTACCATAAAAGCCTACCCTAACTCCTAGGGTTGGGGTTACTAAAATAAGCAAAAATTAAGTTTTAATGAATGATAAAACATTATGATTTCCCCAATTTTACAAATTGACAGATTTGCAGGATTGCCAGCCAATCAAAATGCAGTATTTCAGGGCAAAATAGGGTTGGACATAATAGGTTGGGTTGTCTGGCTTCAACATTGATTCCTATGGGGTAAAGGCTAATATATATAGGCCTATAAAGCTATGACTTACAAAATTAGGGGGAATTTGTCAACCAAATTGCTTTGGTTAATCTTGTATCATGCAACTGTTTTTATAGAATAAGCACAGATGAAATTTAGAAAATATTTCATGGTAAACTTTAAGGTTTGTGTAAACTGGGATGGACTTATTGGTCATCTGTGCCGCGTCACATAACGGGTCTCGCTGTTGCGAGGATTGGTACATTTCAAAAGACCTCTCCCTGTTCAAAATAGAGTGATTTGATGTACTGGGGGACATTTTCGGGTATGAATTTTAATATTATTTTTTCAGAAAATGATAGCTGTGTCCTTCAGCTTATGAAATATATAGGAGGTGAATGGCGGAAATGTGTTTATATGTCAATTAAATGTGTTCAAAATGAGTGCACAACAGCGAGAGAAAAACTAAATCATCCTTAATCCCTCGCTGTTGTGAGTGTTTGGTTATGTGACGCGGCACTGTAGACTATCGCATAATCAGCAGAAAGAATTGCAAGCACTTGCAACAGCAACCAACACCTATCTACGATATGAACTTAAAAACGCTGCTGTTGCATTAGAATTAAATACTTATTGCTAGCTGAAATCTGCAATGCTTTTAGTTATAAAACCATAGCCAGAAATGAAATATCGGCTCAGCAGAACAGCTACAATTCAACAGCGAGAGCCATCGTCACAGCAATGTCGTTGTTGCAAGACATGATAGTTATCAATAGTTATAAGTGATTTTATCTGATATGAAATAAGTGTAAATGATATACGACAGATTAACATCACCGCTTTTTCTGTTAGATGAATGTAATATCCATCGATCAGGCGACACTGATCATGGCACATGTGGGCCCATACTGGTTAATGACTTATTAGTATTATTGAAAATAGAGGCCACATTCTTGATTAAAGATTACATTTAGCATGCACCATATATATACAGACCACTTGATTTTACAAGGGTTGAGCTTTAATTGGGAAAATGAGGTTCTATGCAGATCACTTGAAAGATTGAAATGATATATATGACGATTTCAACATAGGTGTTCCGAATTCGACTTTGAGTTTATATCACATGCTAACTCCGGTTATGCGATGTACCTCTTCCAATTGCATTGTTTACACCATGATTGTACAGGGACAGATTCAGACTCATCTGTTGATAAAGGGATCTACACTTCAATTCTTCGTGCTTCGATATGCTTTACATTACAAGCTGCCTTTTCATTGCGAGTCTGAGAAATGAACTGTATCTTTGAAACTAAATTAATGTATTAAATTTGCTCTGTACACATTTTACGCACTCCGCGAGCTGTTGCTTATACACACACATTAATTATCATGAATGGAATGAAAACATAAAGAGCATAATTATAGAAATTTATGACAATCCGTGCAAAATTTAGATTGCTCGAAAAATGCCTTGTACCAATAGATTATGTTTGTTCTATGTCCTGGCTTTTGCCTTTAACAAAAACTGAAGCTATTTGTGAATATTTGCAACATTTATATGATTTGTGAGATAATCAAATGTTGTTTGCTTTCATATTTTGACCAGTGCTTCTCACTTATTATTCAATGCTTACATTTCAACCGTAACAGATGTGTTCAGAGTGTAGCTGGGCTATGTGTGATTCCCGCAATTATATTAAGTAGTTATATAAAATTAGAAAATAAACAACTTACCGCCATAAAAAATTGTCTACTTACGTTTATAGGTTGTATCATAATGCGAGATATTCGTCTTTTAAGAAAATGATATTACTGCGTATACCAATATTAATTTCTCAATAAGACAATGTTCAGTAATATGAGTATTGTAAAACGACACCTTATCACGGTAGTCTATCCAAAATAATTATTATTCATATTGGTTGCATTTTGAACGATATTTCCAAGCGGTTTCGTGATAAAATGTAACATCATGATCTGGGAAAGAGGAGTTCTGTCTATCGTTAATATCATTTGGTTTTGAACATAATATGTATTATATGCCTCAGGTCGCGAGCATTCATTCTTAAAACTATAGGCCTACATGTGTTTTCAATTTTGGCCTATGTAAAAATACGTGAAACCTGGTGAAAGTTTGGTAATTTACAGTAACTAAGATACCTCAGTAGGACGTATGTCCTATAACAAAAGAAAAATAATCGAATTGAACGTTATCTCTTATAATGCCTGTTGGTGATTTTGCGTTATATTGGCTCATTGCGTTCCAAAAGGCTTGTTCTTATTGCTACATACATACACACGGAGTAATCACTCCACATAAGGTTGCAACCACAGCGCTTGCGTGTGTCGACCCATTCTATTATGAACATACGGCTTAACTCATTTACAAAAGCGAATATGAGGTTATGATCATTCAATAAAGCTTGACTTTTTATAATATATCAATATTTGTATCCAATCCACTTGAACTTGCTCGCTCTAGTATACTACTAGTCCACGCTCTTCCAAGTGCATTACAACTATCTCTATTTACAAATGCATTCTTGGCTACCACCACAGGATAACATCTCATCCCGACATGCGTTTCTAGTAGCACACAGTCAGAGAGTAGAACCGTCTTACATCATCCATTAGGCCTACTATTCAGTGAGCCAGAGTTAACAGCAGTTTCATTAAGAACCAGAGTAAAGAGCTGAGAGTGCGCCATAACGGGGGTTTGTTTACGCGGCAACCAGCAGCTTTCACGGCAGCCAATTGTCGTCTGCTACTCTGGGCAGCTGCCAGAACTCCAGGCTTCCACGGCTTGACCCACTGTGCTTACTCCTGACGTCGGAACAGTGGTTTTTACCTATAATCTGGGGATCTTTGCATTGGAAACAAATCATTGAGGGTGGACTCCGACGTCGATCCAGGTAAGTTGGTCGCAGTCTTTTAAAATTGAGCGTTGTCGGAGCTAGAACTGTCTGAAGTTGAAGCTTTGGATACGGTTGAAGGGGAGGGGAGCATTCGGTATCTCATGCTGCAGTGTTACATTATTTACTGAATCGATCTGTAGGGTAATAATGGAGTTACACATGACCATACATGCATGCAGTGTAGCTGGTTAGAGGAGGTATAGACAGACTTAACTTGACTATGAAAAGGTGGGTTCTCATACGCACGCATGTTGCAAATGTTTATGTATGTATACATGCGTTCCAACAGCTGTTGGTTTGTGTTGAATAGAATATTTGATAATTTGCATATTATAATGCTTTTAAAACCTGGTAAATGTGATGAACACGTAACCGCTGATGACGGAGTTAATAACTATAGTGAGCGGTAACATCAGCACAGATAGTGTTGCAATGCAATTTTAGGGGCTTCTTGAATAAGGTAGTTCAGTGTTATATAATTATATATTCTTATAGAAAGCACAATTACTCCACCTCATATTTGACAGTTGCCAAAAACTTTAACTTTGTAAAAAGATGTACATATTGCATTGTTAATTCATCCCTACACTTTATGATAGGGCTATAATATTGTGTATGTGCAATTAAACAGATATAATGGGATCTGGTTCATCCAAACCAAAACCGGTCAAGGCAACAAACAACCCACAACCTAAGAAGAATACGATGGATCCGAAACCTTCCAAACCTGTGGAGAAACCACCAGCTGCCCGCGCGCCTGTGACTGCTGCCCCTGGACCTGTGGCTGCTGCCCCCGCGCCTGTGGCTGCTGCCCCTGGACCTGTGACTGCTGCCCCTGGACCTGTGGCTGTGACTTCAGGCCAAGGGATGGCCTTGGCCGAAGATTCAGCCGACCCTCACCTGGCATGGAGAGACGTGAATGTTGCCTCTCTCATCCACGACCATCCTGACCAGCCCTGGTGGGACATTGCTGACATGATGGTTCCACAAAGGCCAACCGTCGTGAAACCCGACCTCCTTGTAAGTGGGATTTTTCCTACAAGGGTTTACATGATACAAATACTACCCCCCCCCCCCCAAAAAAAAAAAAAAAAAGAAAAAAAAAAAGAAGAAGAAAATAAAAAAAATTAAAAAAATGGATTTAAAAGAAAAAAGAAGAATATAGAATAGAAAGCAATGTTTACCACAGTTCCAATTGAAAATAACCAGAATTTAGTTGAGAGGTATTATCAGTATTATGCAGTTATGGAACAGGTTTTAGACCAGAAAACCAATACATCAGGTTCTTTCTTCATTTATAAATTGCAGAGAAGAGGCTGGAAGACTGTTCGCCTGTTTGTCAGCAGTACGTTTAAAGATATGCACTCAGAAAGAGAGTACCTTGTGAAAAGGATCTTTCCTCAACTTCGCCAGTGGTAAGAGGTTAATTCTAATAGTCACTCTAAGAGATTAATAAATTTACTTAACCAAATGTAAATATCTGACTTACGTGGACCTACAATGAAGATATGGATACTTATAGTAGGTGAGATGTAATGAAAAATAGTAATGTAAACTACTCATGATCAGTTTATTCTGTTGATTAGCGGTAATACCTTTATACTCCGGCACCCATGCATGTGAATATGTGTAACTTTCAACTATTACATAACACGTTTTGCTATAACCTGCACTGAAAACACAGAGTTGTCAAAAGTGGTGCCAAAAACGACAACCTAATGTTGTCTGTGTCATTTATACAAAAAATCTTATTTATGAATAGTTTCATGTTGTAGATATCGTAGTCCATAAAAATGGCTTCCTATTATCTTATTACTAATAATTAGGTATGGCCATTACACATAGGAGGCCTATGAGTTGTATGTTTTTTGACTCCATTCACTAATGCCCTGTTTCCACCAAAAAGACTAGATCAAAATTGAACGATTTCTTCATCAGACAAATACAGACGATTTTATTGTTAGAAAAAATCGTTCGTCAGCCACAATATTTTGGACGATTTTCTGTTTCCACCAAAAGACCATAAAATGATTTTACAGACGATTTTACAGACGATTTTACAGACGATTTACAGATGATTTTAAAGACGATTTTATTAAACTAGATTTTTATTCAAAAATTATGGTTTAATTTATCCTGATAGCATATACGATTATTATTTTTCACCTTATGTTTATTATATTTTATCATATATTTGATATTAACTGAATCGTCCTAATATTTCCTGTTTCCACCAAAAGATGAATGAAAGATTTGTGTAGAAAAATCGTCCAACAAGCCAAAATCGTCTGAAATTATTTAACATGTCAAATAATTTGTCTGGCGTCTGTCTGGCAATATCATCAGTCAGTGAGGCAAGAAATCGTCTGTTAAATCTGTCATTTGGAATGATTTGTTTGTTTCCACCAACAGATTTGTTGAAATATTTGTCAGAATTAAAAAATCTGGACGATTCTCATGTTTTTTTTTAAATCGTTTGAAGAAAAATCTTTTGGTGGAAACAGGGCATTACAATACTTTATCATAGACAGAGGCCATGACAACCTTGGGCTGTCGTTTTAGGCACCATTCACTCACAACCCTAGGGTTGTCAGGCAGCACTTTTGACTCTCATTTTGTTCTGTAACAACCCTATGACAACCCGATTCTCAGTTTTTGCTTCTCTGACAACCTTTTTGGCCCAAAGTAGTTGGGAGAGAATGACAACCTTTGGGTTGTCATCCAGCCTCAAAATTCACAATGACAACTCTCTGACCACCCCAAATTTGTCAAAGGATAGTCACAAGGTTGTCACACAGCATCAATGGCCTGAAATGAGCCCTGCTCTGCCCCCACAAGTCACCTATGACAACCCAAAAGTCACCTATGACAACCCAAAAGTCACCTATGACAACCCTCTGACAACTTTAAAGTGGCTCTCTGACAACTTTGTGTTTTCAGTGTGTGATCCTACATCCTGAATTAATGCAAACAATTTCAATAGCTAGCCACAGTGGAAACACACACACATGGTATACATTAAGGAAATAAACTTGGGGAAAATTCGTCTGCGGTATTACTAACATCGCTTCCTTGTCAATAGTTATACTATTTCATTCTCACACATCCACTTTCGACACAAGTTCTATAAGAAAGTGACGCATGATTGGGACACTTCATTCAAACTACAGTCAGAAGTTTAGAACATTCACTTGAGTGTTTGACAGGACCAATATAATGAAAGTAGATCACATCATTTGGTCAAAGAGTTCACTGGTGACACAGTGGTAGGGTGTTTTTATCATCTGAAGGTTGGCTGTTCAAGTCTCCCTCCTGCTGCTGTAGTATTAGAAGTTTTTGCTGTGGTCAATGACAGCTCGAAGGTCCCTGGAGGCCCACCGGCTGTTATGTGTATGGTCCTGCCGATGGGACCCTTCACATTAAAGAGCACCTGCTTTGCTAAAAGTGTAAGGGTATGGTCTCTACCTTTTCATTATTAGATTCGATCATACAGGAGCAAGGTGAAACATTCAGTGCTCCAGAACCACTGAGTCTGGTGGCTCAAACCTACAAACAAACAATTCATTTAGTTCTTACCTTAAAGGTGCGAAGAGCGGCGGCTGAGACTGGTGGAGTGTGACTTGAGGTGGGGGGTACCTAAAGACGCCAGTACCCGGCAGACCCTTCTGGCCTGCCTCTCAGAGATAGACAGGTAAGTCTTAGGTGTATCAAATCCACTATGTAACTACGAAGACTGACGTTCCTCTATCCATTTATACTTAAGTTCATCACGTAAAGACCTTCATTAAATCGGCTGAATTAAAACATTTGATGGAATAATTATATTGTGAAAAGACTTCTTGTCACATACCATGCGCCGTCCTTCCCCGTTCAAAATGACTTGCTGTATATCTGACACAACATCCTGTATTCATTTATATGTGTATTCTGTCAGCAAAAGAGTGTACCTACGTGGTTTCATATCACTATATATTATCTGTTTTTTATATGTCATACCAGTATTGCTTGTTTCTATGTTGGTTATACGCGGTATTCACCTTGTCTTTTTATAGTAACTTCCTATCAGAATGTAGGGTAGATCCAGGAATTTTAGAAAAGAGCAGGGGTGGGGGGCTCATATAATTATTAAAAAAAGTTCCAGTGCCAATTCCAAGGACGCCAGTTTCACATTTAAAAATAATAGTTGACCCCCAAAAACGCATGTGCCCCCTCTAGATCCATCCGTGAGAGTGTATTGCAATTTGCCCGCGATTTATCATCCATCGATAAATACTCTTTAAGGTGACTTTGTATTTATAAACAGACAATTTTGCGGTGTTAGCTTTCGGAAACTAGCGTCAACATACAAGCAGTTTGCCTCTGTAGTTCTTTGGGTATTTGATCCTTTTGATATCCTCTCTATTACCTTAGGTGTTACGAGGAGAATGAATATCCCTACATACTCGCCCTGTTGTCTGATCGGTATGGGTGGGTACCCACTGAGAATGAGGTGCCCCCAGACATCAAACATAGGTAGGTTACATAGCTGACATTTCATATATATACTTCACAGCGGTTATCTGGGGAAAATTCATTGGTTATCCATTTTAGACCTATTTTCATATTAATTGTGAAATTGCATATAACCATAATTGCGGTATTTGATGGGTATCCAGATGAATTCGCCGTCAAAGAAGATTTCTTCACAATTAGAGCAGGAATATCTGAGCGTTTGTCACATACCTTTGTCAAGTTACGATTAGAGGATTGACAAGAAATTCAAGCAAATACATTCATAACTGAGCAGAGAAAACACTTATCCATTTCCATCACTTTTAGGTACAAGTGGATACCTGGTATGTCAGTTACAACACTGGAGGTAATGACTGGTGGTCTATGGGCAAACAACCCTAACGTGAGTACACTTAACTTAATAAGACGGACGTCTCATTATTTCATATACTTCTCTGGATTGATTTGACTTTCATAAATCCACCTCTCTTGTAGGCAAAAACCAAACTCAAGTGTCTACGATGAGGGTAAGGGGTGGTCATAAGTTATGAAACGCACACTCACATAGCCTTCATGGAGATTTATTATGCAACAAGCGATTGAACCATGTTGTAAATGATATAACAATATGAAGATATTTAATCAAGCGATTTCAAGCCAAAGGTGTCTAAGACATTGCCAAATGATACATTCATTCAGTTTGTAAATTTCTTTTTCTTCCATAGGCATTGTACATGTTAAGAGATCCAGAGTATCTAAAGGCATTGGAAAACGATCCGATACTTAATGCTTACCAGGAGAGAGAAGAGGAATACAAGAAATCTCTTGATGTTCTTAAACGTGAGATAGCTATTCAAACTATATACCCATTTTGTTCAAATTTAAAATAGTATAAGTAACGCGGGTTCATTTTAAAACGTAAAATTTTATAAAAATATGAAACTAAAGGTGAGGTAGATGCCTAGGACGTTTGAAATGAGTTATCATTCAATTGATTGTCTTGGCTGTTCAATGTTCGTTCATTCTTAAATGCATATATATGTGAATTTTATACGTTAATTGCTACTAATAAGATACTTACTGCTCATTATTTCACTAAAATGAAATTATTGATATGGACTTTAAATTAAACGTCAATGAATTCCACCAGCCCTGATACCTGCTCAATAATATTTATCATAAATATCTTTCATGCAGGTAAACTACAAAGCGTAAAGTCAAGTGGAGGCAAGGTGTCAACATACAATTGCAAAGTGGCAAGTAAAACAGACAAAAGGGCCGAACTTATAGGTAAATATCAGCATTCAAAAACAATAAATGAATCACTGAGCATTTGACCCTATCAACATCTGTTACAGACGTTTAAGAAAACAATGTAACCACCATGCAAATAAGCTACTAAAATTGAGTACAATCTATTTGCAAGATTCATCAATATTATTTAATTATCTAAATTTTATATTTAAATCTTGCAAATTATACAAATAATGTTATGCTAAATATGATTGATTTTTTTTTACCTGGCTGTAGTGCCATATTAAATTTGCAATGAATAATACGTGTGTATGGTTTCCTTTATAGCTTGTCTAAGATATAATTATAGGAATACGTGTGTATGATTTCCTTGATAACTTCTCTAGGGTATGTTAATCACCTATTACTGACTATGTCCTCCAGGGTTAGAACAGTTTGGGGAGGAGGTGATGGCCCACTTCCAGCAGACCCTGGAGAGGCAGTACCCGGCCACCTCCCTGGGTAAGGAGCTGACGGAGGAGGAGATCCAGGGTCTCCAGCATGAGGTCTTCATGGTCCAGCGGTCAGCGGTAGGTTTAAGTTTTTCACTTAGCTTAGAGTACATGAAAATAGTTAGTCCCAGCATATGTAAAGAACAAGTACTAGACTGTTTCAGAATAACTTCGTAATGAAAAACTCATTATGATATTCAAAAGAAAAAGTGATCTTGAAATTTTGTGCATGAGATTTAATGTACCCGGATCCAATCCTTTGTATAAGAGAGGGATTTATTAAGTTCTACTTGGCGATGAACCAACGGCACTATAAAGACTTGTTTATAGTAACTTCTGTTGATTAATGTGATTTCCTAACAGTCTAACATAAGTTTGATTAGATCGACCAAATTACAATGGACTAAATAGAATATACATAGATCTCTCTATATATCTACTTTATTTTCATATTTAATACTTTTTTATATAACTGATCTATAGTTTATAATTGTTTGATAAACAGAATTCGTATAAAATTCAAATCATTTCAGCTTTTACTTGGACGGGACGATATTCTGGCCGAAGTGGAAGGATACATCAATGAAGAAAAGAGTGAACCGGTCCCCTTGGTGTTGATTGGTTATCCTGGCTCTGGGAAGAGTGCTGTCATGGCAACAGTGTCGAAGAGAACAGTCAACAGGCCAGAATGCAAGGTATGTGCTAAAGATTGATGGATTGGTGAAAATAACATCCAAAAATGTTATTCATAATTTCTTTTTTTTCTTTTGGAAAGAGGCAAGTATGCTTTTCAAAATGATACCACTGTTATAAATAAGATATGGTGATCTTCATACGATTAATCATATAATCATTCTTATATGTTTCGCAGGTATTTTACCATTTTGTTGGGGCAACACCTGGGTCAACTGACCTGATAGCATTGCTGTCACGTATCTGGAGAGAGCTGATGCCCGAAGAGGACAAGGTAAGTCAAAATAATTATAATTTCTAAACGCATACATAATTCGTGAATGGAAGTAAAAACTAATCTTATGTTCTCTACTTTTTAAAAATTAATTTTGTTTTTATCTACAGTAATTAAACTAATATTTTCAACAGTCATGGAAAAACACGCATTTAGGGCATTCATAAAAAAGGTTAGTCCTTCACAAACCATTAAAAATAGACCTCTAGAGCTAATGAGAAGGTCATTCGAACTCCCCTGTCCCTTCCTACACTTGTATGTCTTGAAAAAGTACATGCAAGACTCTCTATTTGGCGATAACTGTCAGTACAATGATATCAAGTGGTCTGTTTTCTGAAACCCACACACGTCTTTCAACCGCTCAATATACCTTTATCTTCATTGATAATGTCTAGCCTCCAGTAGACCCGAACGAGTTGAGGCGGTCGTTAGGGGTGGTGCTGGAGAATACGTCTAAAACTATGCATGCAGACAAGAAGACCCGTATTGTCCTCTTTATTGATGCCCTGAACCAGCTGGACGAAGACGGTAAGTGAAAGATTATAGTATAGAAACAGCATTCCCTGCCGACACAATCATATTAAAGTTGTACTGGTATTTCCAATGTTAAAAACAAGATTTACTAGCAACATCACCAGAACCATTGTTATGCTTGATGTGGTGGATGCAATGTCTTATTCAAATAATTGTAAATCGCTAGAACATTTCTGGCGTGTTGTTCTAATGGTAAATAGATAACTCAAATGATGTCATGCTAGAGAACAAATAAGACTAGCTAAATGTCAAGCTGTAAATTACGCCCAAATAATTTTATGTAACCAACCACACTTGCAAGCATTCCCATCTCACCAATCTTATTTCTGATAGCATATTGCATGCTTTTATAGCAATAGGGAGTGTTCGCCAATAGCGGCTGGAAGTGGCCCCAGCTGACCACCAGACTGCCCAATATGTTGATTACAGGTACAAGTGGGGTTCACTGGTGACACCTGAGTACACAGATCACAGGTAGCAGTGGACGCTGGTCAAGGTGTGTTACCTGTATACACCTGGGCTGCATTCCCAACTTTGTGGAAAACTGTTCCACATCTCCTACGGCACTCTCAGTCCATATTCTAGCCACAATTAAACCTGTTTCCAACTTACCTCCCCTACATGTGGGACTTGCTGGAATATTCTGTAAGTATCCCATATGGTACATGTGCAGTCTATAGGTCTTGAGTATGTTCTTACAAGCATATAACATTGAAAATTAGATGTATATCCTATATTGCTGTAAGTTGAATAAATTTTGATGAAGTATCATTGTTAAGTAGTGCAATAAGTGAATTTTAGTTTTGTGAGAATGGTACAGGCTTTTTATGGTGTCCATGTGGGATACTTATGGGCCACATGTTAGTATGCAGACAGGGGTGGGGTAGTCCCCACTTGGGATGTTATCTTTAAGAAAAAGCTGTGTCACATGCCATATATATTTGAGACTGTTTTGTTTATATTCATGTTGGTACCTCCATGTAAAGACCCTGTTTTTGTTTAATTTTGTTGACTTGTGTAACACTTACAGATGCTCTGAGCACCTATAACCTTTCCACAAAAATTGGGTATTTGTGGGCCCACAAGTCCTTTTTTCCACAGGCTGGAAAAGCTATTTCCATAAATGTCCCATATTTGTTCCACAAGTGACTGATAAATTGGAAAATTCCACATTTGGCACACAAATGTCATGTGCCTATCTGGAATACCACATTTGTCCCACAATTGTAGCTCACACCATAAGTTAGAAAGGGTAACCTCACAAAGTCACAGTTCTACCACATCTTCATGATAACTAACCCACAAAACCATTTATGGAATACTTATGAGTCCACAAATCTGAGTTGGGAATGCAGCCCTGGCTGGTACCAGTCAAGCCCTTTTGCACCACTATTTGGCTGGACATGCCCTATTGCTTCATCAATTTGTTTTTGTAACCGTCTTACAATTTCCATTAACAGCGGATGAAAAGGTAATGGACTGGTTGCCAAGAAAACTACCCCAGAATATCCGTATCATCGTGAGTACCCTGGAGGGCCCTAGTCTGGATGCGCTGCGCATGTCTAAGCTACCGGAAGTATTGGTGGCGCCACTGAGCGAGGACACGCGGCGAAGTATCGTCACTCAGGTGTTGTCTGAGTACAACAAATCCTTGGATGAAGAGCAGGTGATTTCCTTTCCTCGTACTTCTAAATTTTGTTAGGGTGTTATTAAGCAATTTGTTTTAGCATAGTAAGCACCAGCATATTATTATTTCGGTATCCTTGTGCCTTATTGTCTCATATACTGAAGTGTTGTGTATGCTAGAATGAGTAACTTTTTAAGGCCTAATTAGATTAATCTCTATTGAACCTTATTCAGGAAAGATATCATATACCAGTATATGTACATACAGAAAATATATAATGCTGATCTTACAGGGCCAATGATTTGGGAATTCCCATTCAAATTTTTATGATGGCTTAACAATTTGTATCAGATGTGAGGGAGAAACTAATGAGTTCAGATTTAACTTTCATTTTCTTTTATCGGATGCAGCTTTCACTCCTGGTGTCCAAAGAAGATGCTGGGCGGCCACTCTACCTTACCATAGCATGTGAGGAGCTCAGGGTGTTTGGGGAATTCAGGAAACTAACCCAGAAAGTGAAGGACCTGTCCCAGGACCTTACAAACCTACTCATCCAGGTAAACATATATAAATAATTATAATAACTAACTCCTCATGGTAAAAGGTTATGACCTTCATATGATATTATGCTCACTATTGGTACTATACATCTGCCCTAGTGACAATAGGAATGCTAGATACAGGCCTAGTCCCCCCCCCCCTCCCCAAATACTGCAAGTTTAAATTTCACACAGGGTAGATCCTTTCCTACGGTGTGACAAAAGTTAACTTTTCTCAATTGTCCAAAAATAATAGAACATAGAAACTAGTATAAGACATTATAATTATTATGGATGTTGACACAAAAAAATGGCTACAGACTACTAATGCATAATTTTGTATTGTTTACCTCAGGTGTTGGACAGGATTATAGCTGAGAATGGCGGTGACCTGGTTGTGGCTACCCTCTGCTTCATTGAGTGTTCACGGTTTGGACTACTTGAGAACGAGCTACTGCAGCTCCTGGCTCCCTACTCTAATATGGACTCAGAGTCAGAAATTGACAGATTACCTATGGCAGAGGTAACCTTTTTCACCTATATATATATCACCTGTATATTCATTATTGGCTTCAAGCTCGATTATATCATATTGAAATCAAAATAATACTCTTTGACACTAAATTCCTTCTTGAGAAGATTCGTTGTGTCATCGAGAGCAATAAAATGAACATTTCCACTGTCCTATTTGACAAGATATTATTTTTTCATTGATGTTCAGGAATGAATCTGAAATATTTCCAAAAGATATATACTTACACAGATAGATGTAGAAGGACATTTCTATCAATTTTAACAGCAATGTGTCATGGCATTTTCACATGTAAGCCTATCTAACCTATTGGCAGAGTTATATTTTCCTCAGGTATTTGGGATAAGGTTTCCAGCTAGCAGACCTTTAAAGTTTATGTATGATAGCCTCCCACTGAGCGTATGGCTGCTTCTTCATTTATATACAGTATAATACACCCCTATTCCTTTAACTTAAACCACTGAGTGTTTCTCTTCCAGTGGGCTGTGGTGTACCTTGGTCTTCGTCAGTTCCTCAGGCCCGCAGGAGGGTCTGGGGAGGGCCGTCTGGACTTCTACCACAGGACCATTAGCAAGTGTGTCAGGACCAAGTACCTCAATGAGGCTCAGAAAATTACATGGCATAAGAAGTTGACAGAGAACTTCCAGAATAGGTGAGCTTTGCGACTTTATATTAGGCTTTAATTTGTATAATTGTACATGCTATATCAAGCACTATGGAACCGAACCTACTGAACCTTATTGCTTCTTATTTTTCTGATTCAAGATAAGAGTGATAACTCCATTAAACATGCATACGATATGAAAAATAAAACTTTTATGAATATTGGTAAGTTGTCGCCGTTGTTGCCATGGTTACCGGAATATTGATCACATCTTAAAATGTAAAAGTACCGCCAAAATGAAAGGATCATAATCTATATTCAATTCTTTGTTACTTTGTGGTGCTGTGCATAATATGTTTTTGATGGATATATAAGGTGTTTAACACTATCGTATTCAGAAATAGGCCTACATATCTCAGCTTCTATTTGGAATATTCAAAAGATTCTTTCATTGTCTGAAAGCTTAAGTCTTCTTCTTCATTCATCATATTCATCATCTAATACTTTGCCCATTATGCTGACCCCCCACCCTTTTTATTCTTTTGGACATCTTGGATCTGCCAAGGCTTAACAATACCAACCAGACTTTAATTTGCTGTATCATTTTAACCCTCAGCACTGATCTTGACCGGCGAGCAGAGGAGTTGCCCTATCAGCTGATGCAGGTGGGTGATGTTGAGGGATTGAAGAAGGCTTTGGTCGAGAACTCCATGTTTGAACGTCTCTACACCCCGACATCCAAACAGAACCTGATGACCTACTGGACCTACGCTGGGGGTTACAAAATAGCCGCCGAAATGCACCTACAGGCCCTAAACTCCTACCTTCAGGTAAGACTTATTTTATAACTCGGACTGCTCAGGCAATGATTAATGTTTTTATTAATTCTGATGCTGGGAACAATTCATTTCATAGGTCATTTACTGGCATGAAAAGCAGTCATGTCATTGTAGATAACTTGAAGTAAGCCTTGTTAGGCTTGTTAGGTATAAATACCTCTTATGATTGCACGAGTCACAAAGAACAAGGCACTAACCATAATGCACTGATTAGTGACTGATAAGCCCGATCATGGTCAGATACATTTTAATGTGTGTCAAGCCTACTAGTAAATGTAACAAAACCTCAGTTACAAAGAAGTGAATATGAGCCCTAGCTAACCATCTATATTGTTCTTATTATCCAATGTTTGTGTGAACGTTAACGTATAGAAAAATAGCATAAACAAGGAACTATATAACTCTAAATTTCATCTATACTTTTTTGTGTCAGATATCCTTAGCAAAGAAAAAACACCTATGAGCCTCATCCATTACACAAATAATAGGATAATCTAACTTTAACTCTTTGACTTACAAACCTAGCGACATCCACGTCCAAATGATAGTCATTACTAATGCTAATTATTCTAAAATTTTGGTTTAATTTTCAGGAGAACAAAAGCACCTTGTCTGCAGAGGCGGCACTGGCAGCTCAGACCAAGATGGTGAACTTCTTCACAGATATTGGGGAATACGAGAAGGCGGAGAAGCTCCTGGAAAAGGTCATCACGAGCACCTCTGAGCAGTTTGGAGCAGAGTCCAAGGAGCTCTGTGGGCCCCTGTTTGCCGCAGTGATTCTCTTTTATCTCCAAGGTATCTAATGTCAAAAAAGAAGATTAGATCATTAAAATTATATCAATAGTGGCGTCCTACATTATGGAATATTTCCTGAATTAAGAGTTAAGAAAAGAGGGTTAGATTTTGACTTAGCTTTCATTCAATGGAGGGAATCCTATATCAAGGATATTGGATGATATTGTGTTACATGCATGTGATGGAATATAATACATCATACACATTTGACAACAATTATGATCGTAATGGAATACATTCATTTTCTCAAGCTGCGAGTTTATGTTTACCTTCGTAAATCAATTTGCATTTCGACAACAACAATGAAACATGCTTTCATAATAGAAAATATAATAATTCAACATACCACAATTATAACTGATAAAATATGCTTTTACTATTTCACGTTCATTACAATTAACCACAATTACAAAACCCCAAATTCACTGTTGAACACAGTAGCCTTATCTGGTCTAAATACCTTTCTTCTTTGCAGGGATTAAGGTTGTGTACTCAAATGACCCTGTATATAGGCGATGCTCTCAGCTGGGAGGGCAATATGCAAAACAATGTTACTCGGTATGTATCATGATCCAGATTCCAACACTTAGAAAATGGTTTTATCTCAGGTTATATGATGATTCCTGAGAGGAGGTACTTCTATGAACTCTCATGATATTAATTTGCTACCTTCAAATGATACGGAGCTCACTTTACATGCCTAGGATCTATATAAATTGGACTCAGAAATCTTTAAAAAGAACTCTGAAAAAAAGAAGAATTAGTTGCCAAGGTATATCATATGATTCTACATTATTTTGATAGACGTGTGTGATAATTGTAATGTCTTGAGCATGTTTTTGATGGTTTTGATTGTTGGCCTAAACAACTAACTTATGATTCTCAGGTACACAAGAAACATTTCAAAAAAGATGATATTCAACTTGGCCGAGTGCTGACAAAATGTGGATACTTTGTTGGGAGTTACCTGACTGAGGCAAAGGAAATCTGCATGTCCCGAAGTCAACAGGATTATGCTGAAATCCTCTATATGCTGGGTGAGAAAAACCAGTACCAGACTATCAGTAAGTTTCACCCATTTGAATAGATCGACTATATCTAGCCCATTCTTGTGGATTTGAAGTACATAAATGAATAAGAATATTATTGCGATAAACACCCAATCTTTTGTGGGTTTTGCATAACAAACTGAGACTGTTTTTCCTGGTAGCTTATGAACTTCTACTTTTTCTACCTTCGAATTACTTTGAACAATTGTTGACTTCATAACAGGCATAACATTAGAAAAAGAAAAATAAGTTGTATTCACAGGGGAACTTTGTTGTAGAGTAAGTACATTTATAAATGGCACATAAAGTACTAGAATCATAATTCCTAAAATGTAAGCAGCATTACCTGAATTGTTCAGTGCAATCTATGGACTTAAGATAATGTTCTTTTCCCATTAATCAGCCATTTCTGAGGGTCTTTTCGAGGAGTCCCTGAAGCTGTGCCTGAACCACTTCGGCTTTTACCACTTGAACACAGCCCGTTGTTACCAGCTGTACGGACAGCTCTACTGGAACCAGCACACCAGCATATCGAGAACTCCAAGCTACATGGTCAAGTGTTTGAGCTACTATGAAAAGGTACTGGTCACTCTTCTAATTTGCTGATTACAAGATTCATTACCAGTATAATGCACCATCAGCAGCCTCCATAAATACCCTCAAACCTTCGTAACTTGATTGACCCAAAACATCTGTAACTTGACCCAAAACATCTGTAACTTGACCCAAAACCTTTACAACTTGACCCAAATCATCATGATGATTTGGGTCAAGTTGTAAAGGCTTTGGGCAGTAGCTTGACCCCAAACCTCTATAACTTGACCCAAAACCTGCAGTAGCTTGACCCCGAACCTCTATAACTTGACCCAAAACATCTGTAACTTGAACCAAAACTGCCATAGCTATGAAGATGCTGTTGATGTTTTCAAAACCGGCTGCTGATGTTTTCAATACCTAAGTTGTAGTAAATAACTTTTTCCCTCCTCTAATAATCAAAGTGAAATACTGACCAAGGTTGAACATGCTCTTGTTGCTTACCTATATCCAATTTCACTAGTTCTTCTTGGGTCGAACGTACTTGATTAATGTGAATAATCTCAGCATTTCCCCACGGGTACTAATATACCTTTTTTAAATCAAATTCAGCATTGTATAGCCATATAATCAGAGGAGATCAAAATTAAGTCATTTTGGACACATTTTTCTATAATTCCAGGAACTGGACATATTGGAGACTTTGCTTGGGGCAGTTCATCCCATCACGGTCAGGTCAAGAGAAGATGTAATTATCATCCTCCAAACCCTTGACAGACACCAAGAGGCAGCCGTCCTACAGGAGAAACAACCTGAATAACTGAGTACAGGCGGAACGAAACACTCAAATTGGATAGTGAATTTAACATTCCCAATGCAACCAACTGAGATCTGTGATAAAGAAGCAACAACCTGAATAACTGAGTATATATGAGGAATTCATGATAAACGTACATTGGATAACGAATTGGGATCTGTGATAAAGAAGCACCAAGCTGAATAATTGGGTGTTCGAAGAACAATAACGCAAATTGGATAACCAATTCGGGTATGTTATAAAGAAGCAACAAACTGAATAATTGAGTGCAGGCAGAACGCTAAACTCACATTGAATAGAGAATTTATCATTACCAGTGTAACTAATTGACATCTGTGATAAAGAAGCAACAACCTGAATAATCGAGTGTATGACGAACAATAATCTCAAGCTGGATATAGCAGATTTATCATTTCCAGTGTAACCAATTGAGATCTGTGATAAGGAAATGCCCATTTGGTTCCGGTCATTTCTACGTGAATAACAGCATCAGGGAATGGCTGCAACTGTTATTGATAGTTTTGCCATTTTTATGGCAATACTGAACATGTAACACACTAATACCCTAGGGATATAAGTGTAGTCTGTGATTTGCATGTTTCATATCTAGTGTAAATAGGGGCTGATTAAGAATAACTTTGTGACCAATTGATGTTTTTGTCAATGTCGTTGATTCTATTGCCAAGTATTGTCAAAATTGTATTAGATTTTGAAAGCTGCTCCTTTGACCAGCTGCTACGTAAACAACATGTATGTATACTCACTGTGCTAAGCGACTGCTTCAAAAACGATATTATATATTCCATTAAGTTAAAACCTTGGGTGGTCGCCGTGGTTGTTTGTCATACATAAACATTGTGTCGGTAGCATCATTGGTGTGCTTAATACAAATCTCTATCTATGTTCTAACCATAATCAAATATGGGTGCCCATAAGGAGTATAGACCGTGTGCAGATGTGGTCACATGATGACATTTTGGTGATCACCATGTGCTGAATAAGACTACGTGGCCATACAATAAATTCTGAATTTATAAATTCTAATTGAAATAGTTGTTTGTTATGAGTTAGGGAGTTTGTTCATGGAAAATGTTGTATAAATATTTATCTTAAATGGCTTGGGAATAATAAATATTATAAGAGGATCACCATGCAATATGGCGGCCAGCCCATTTTAAGGCATATGACGTCATCTGCACAACGTCCATACCAATATTATTGTTAAAGTTAATTATTAGCTGTGAATAAGTAGAGGGCCGTTGTCTTTGAACAAACAGATCGACAGTTTCAGATGATACTGGTTTATTGCAGCTGGGAACATCTATACGAATGATAATATCGCTGTATAATGGCACATGCATATATACACTTCTACAGTAATAAACTGTTGTATTTTGTTGGAAACTGGGTGTTCGTGCGTCTTTGCGTCATGTTACAGCCTTGCCAAAACCAAACATGTAAAGTGGAAGGACTTATATCAGGTTGATGAGACATTGGAAAACCATTACGATTTTTCTCTATTCTATTCCTGTTTAGTTTGCAGGATTGATAAGGTAATGATAAGGTAAAAGAATAATTAAAAGAATAATCACATAATCCGAAATGTCATTCATTCCGTTGGTCTACCACTTCAGACATTTCAAATAGATGTCCTTAAGTTAATGTGCAACTTTCAAACGAGTATCATCCAGGAAAGATTATACCTCTTATACAATACATTCCTTTTCACTTGTAATGGAGAGGAGACGAACTTTTCACATAATGAACGCTTAACCTGAAACAATGTAGCCATGGTATAGTTAGAATATGTTTCATTAATATTAAAATACAGAAAAAATCAGAAAAATACAAAATTACAAAAGATAATTATGTAATCCATTGTTAGCATGTTACTGGCACGCGGGCAGGGGTTTGTTACAAGGCAATTTTGATTATTTCAAAATTTATTCATCTTGTCATGCCTATACTAATCTCTTATGACAATACGCCTACACATTGTTATTGTTTTTTGAAGTGACGTATTGATCCATATCCACGGTGTATAATTATAACTGATATAATCAATATCATACAGTCCTACGTAACTTGTCCAAAGTGCTGCTCAAGTCTTTGGAGTACACCCCCGAGGGAGCAGTCCTCGATGGCGGTCACCAACTCGGAGTAGGTCGCCCCCCGCCCACGTTTACACCTCCAATGGAGAAGCCCCTGGTACGCCTGCTCCCTTAACTGTCCATGGTACTTGCTCTCCAATTCCTTGATGATCACCTCCGTTTCTATCAAATCATCTGACTGCAGTTCCCTCAACAGGGTCTTCCAGTCATGTCCTAGCAGATTAGAAGTCACATGGCAAGCTTTGGCAATGATTCTTTCCTCTTCGGTGGGTTTGATGGAGCTTGCATCGACCTCATCCAGTTGTTCCGGGGGCTCGGGAGGGACTTCAAAGGTTGCAATGCAATTGCGATGCATTTTCAGGTCTTTTACTATATCTATGTAGTCGTTTTGGAATCCATAGGCGCAGGATTTGAGCTTGAAGAATTCCTGCTTGACTAGATCAATGGCTTCTTTTGAGGGTTGGATAATCTTGCTGTCTGGATTATCAAAGCCACTCCCATCCACTTCATCATAGCTTTCTTCAATAGCTTCCAGGTGACATGTAGATTGTTGATCTTCTTCAAGTTGTGCAATTGCGTCGTCTAAACGATTAATTGTGGTTCGTAAACGACTTGATGCTGCTTGGAGATATACAGAAACTTGATCGAAGGTGGTCCCCTTCCCACAAGCGTTCGTTTCGGAAGGGTCATCCTTCGTCTTTTTATCTTCCGACTCAACATCCTTCCATTTGTCCATGGCTTCAGAAAGTACCATCTCTACGCCACCTCCGCTTTTTGCCAGGTCAATTGGTCTTAAGCCATCGATGTTTCTGAGTTTGGGGTTGGCGCCTTTTTCTGTTAACATTTCCACGACTTTAGCCAAGTCGGCTTGCACAGCCAAGTGAAGAGGGCTGTTATAACATTCATCCTGAAGATTCGGGTTGGCCCCATATTTCAACAGTAAAGATATAATGTCACAGCGACTCTTTTGAACAATGTCGCAAATCGTTGAACAAATGTAGTGCAGCGGGACCTTTTTCTCCGAGTCCGCTAAATCGGGATCTGCGCGTCTCTCCAGCAACATTTCTACAGCCATCACCTTGACGTTTGCTGGAGCAAATTTATTTGCCAATATGATATGAAGAGAGGTTGTCTCAGCTCGTGTGTCTCTCTTATTACAGTCGGCTCCATGTTGTAATAACATATCGAGCAATTCTTTATCCATGGCTCTCAATTGCTTGTCTTCCAAAAAGAACGCCAGGGGGGTCTTCCCAAAGCTGTCAATATTATTGGCGTTTGCCCCTTTCTCCAGTAGGTACCCGAGGGCGTCGGCATTCCGCACCTCCAGGGCAGTGTAAACTGGCGTCCTCCAGAGCAGATCCTTGATGTTAGGATCTGCATCGAACTTCTCCACGAGCATGCTCAGAAGCTCGGGTCTCACTGCTCGAGCGCAGGTCCCCAGCGGAGTTTTCTGCGAGCCATGCAGTCTAACATTAACATCCACTCCGTGATCCAGCATGATCTGAAGGTGCTCTGTCCTTGCCAGTTTAATCGCTTCAATGATAGGGACCGTTTTCTCCCGGCCAAGTTTCAGGTAGAGTTGGTAGTCTGGCTCGTTCTTCACGGCGTCCAGCAACACTCCTCGGTCCTGTAAAGTGCCCATACAGATGTCCTGGACGAAGCCGCCCTCCTGGGCCTTCTTCAGGACGAAGCCCACCGTTTTCGTCTTGTTGATACGGATGGCAACGAGCAGCTCTTCTGAGCGACTCAGCAGGACCCGGGCCCGCTCAGGGGTCAACGGGTACGACATAGTCGGTCCACTAAAAGATAAAACAAAATTGTTGTTAAACAAAATGGAAAACTTTAGTTGACCATGCAACACCCTGTCATACCCCGGTGATATGTATACAGATGCGTCTGCTACTCTCCCGTATATTCACCTCTGTGGCCTGGGTATAGCCTTTTTTCAGGAACATATTGGCTTATAAAACTACATTGTGGCGATAAAGTAGGTCAGCCAATGGATATTAGCGTAAAACCAGAATGCTATTGTGGCAGTGATGGTTATGGAGGAATACGATTCTGCCCCAGATTGCTTCAAACTACATTCTGAGCTAGATCATAGAAATTTGTAATTCTGTATATTGATGTAGCCTATACCCACTTAACACCTTGTGTCCTTACTTAGCTCATTGAAGTGATAAATCCATATTTTGATTATGTTCTCCCTTTAGATTGAGAAACGGCAGTTACAATTCTTTCATAGCATACTCCAGTCTGTAGGGGGTTTCCCAGTTTCACTTTCAGGGGTCATGGCAACTAGGCAAAACAGTGGGCCCAGTCAGTCTCATACAGAGAGATTTAAAATAGGCCTATAGTAAATTCGCCTCCCCAATGGCCAACACAGGGTTTAGTTGGCGGGCTACTATAGTCTTCCATTCATGTCAATTAGTGCTAATCATCGTGTTTGGAAAGGGTTATCACTATAATCGAACAGCGACTAAACTATTTGTCAGCTTTAGCATGGAGATCCATGATGTGATCAAAACTTGATCTCTGAAATCTGCTATCGGTTTGGGGAAAAATTGTTATCATAAGAACACATTCAGACTTTTAATAATCTATTACACTTTTAGAAGTTGTAATATAATGCATGTATATATACATGTATGTGTGTCGTTATACAAAGAATCACTGAATGACTTGAAGCGGAAATAGCCATGTGATGAACATTTCATGCGTGTGGTACCACTTTTATAATGCAGTCAGTGTACCATGGTTTCCTGGCTATATTCCATACCAAGTAGACACTTTTGCTATTTCAGTTAAACTTGTTACTTCCGTTTAATATGGTTTGAGCATTGGTGATTCGGGTATCCTAATTCGACAAAAAACACGGCATACTCAGTCATACTGGCATGTGGATATCTTCTAGCAATTGTATTCGAGTTTTCATGTAGGTCTATAGTTATCTTTTACAATCCTTTATACCATTGTTGATTGTCAGTTGACGTTTCCCATTGACCACTACATATGATAAGAGTTAGGATGAAATGTTTGATTTAAGACCAACTGTCCAGGACGCTTTGAACTTCATAACGTGGCTGTAAATCCACCTTGTCGTTTAAGAATAGCCTTAACCTTTTAGATGTTATATGTTCGTTTATGTCTAACTTATAGTAAACTAGTTGTCTCAGTCTAGAGTCGTGACCTAAATTATATAGGAACTGCCTAAATAGACGGATGTAACATGACTCTATTATGAGATCTATTCTTGCCCACGCAAGTAAACCTTTTTGGGCTATTCATGGCTATATTGTCATCTTACCTTATTGATTCAGCTGCTGATCAAGGATTATTTAAATTCGCGGAGATGACAACCATCCATTTCTGATGAGGTCCAGAGGGATGTGATGCGTTCTAGAATCCTGGTTCAACTGACGTGGGTATAAGGAGTGGACCTAGATATTTAAGGCCTATATGATGTCCCTGTGTATACGTGAATGGGACCACGTGAGGTCATGTGTGAAGAGTACGACCTCGTTCCCTGTTGTCTTGGCCTAAATGCCCATATATGGGGAAAATCATTTAAACAAGGGGCGCGCCCCCACGCCCCCCTCTAACTCCGCCACTGATTGATCGAACGATATAATAACATCATTTCTGTTTACATTGGTTCATTATCTCTTTGACGTTTTTGTATTCAGAATTGAAACTGAGCCTGTAACTTAGATATACATGTTTTATCGATAGATAAGATTATACATTAGTATAATCTTAATTTCAACAATGTTGATCAATTCCGAATCTGATACTATTCTAATCCTAGTTAAATCTATCCACAATACGACTATACTTATAGGCCTATAGCATGCAGCAATTTCAGATGGAAACAAAATGCAAATTTGAATATCATATACAATTTTGGGAGATAAACAGCCAATTCTCTCTTTAGCCCTTACAAAAGTGGATTTTTGCAATTTTATTTTGAGTGATTAGGAGAGACTACCATGCCTTGCTTGACCAACTCAACAGTTTCCCTTTCCTGCAGACCTACAGCATACCTTCCTTGACCTCCCCCCTCCTTGAGAGGTAATTATTCAAGAGCAAGGCCTATTCGTCTTGAGAGGTAATTGCATGAGAGATTTTTTTTCTGTAAGGAAAGTAAAGTTTTAGAAACATTTTGCACACAAGTGTAAAATTTGCTTGAGAGTTTCTTGTTAGATACCGTTACTTCAGATCTCTAATCTCCTGAGATGTAATTGCTCAATTACCTAACTGTTTGACTTCATAGGCAGAGGAGGCAATTGTTGGATCCCCCCATTCCTATAATTCTAAAGGTACTTGCTTAACCTCCAATTCTTCATTTTGCAATATTACAGTTTCAAAGTTTATTGATCTTGTAAATCGACGTAAAGTGAGCTATGTTCACCCTATGATATAGGCCTGGCACATTTGCAGCAGAGTCCCTGTACACATTAACTTTGATAAAAACATACCAAAGTTATCACAAGCAAATTAGCCTATATGGCAATGGAAAGAGCTTGATCTTCTGCAAAAAAAGATAATAATGGTGACGATTACTAAATAACATGGAATAACCTCGTGGCACAATTTCATACGTAGATTTACAGGTTACTGAGGTATGGAACTGAAAATCTGGTTAAGTACTAATTACTGATAGGTGCAAGCCATTGAATTAAACAAGGAAACCGGGAAATAACTTTTTGTCTTTATCAAATACTCATAGTAAGTTTAACTCTACTCACCTGGATCCAGGCTAGGCCCAGGTGAAAGCATACAGGTGTTGTGGATTTAGTGCTGCCATCTCCTGTGAAATAGGAGAACTGAAACGTTGTAACGGATTGGATAACTCAGACAATATATGTAACATCCGCTGTAAACAAACCTGACTTTGTTTGTAAGGGAGTGGTTTTACTTTTCATTAGGTCAGATTTCATATTGAGTGTCAGGTCATGCGTCCGTACATCATGGGAGATTATCACTAGATGTAGAAGAGGTATTCAACACTCACCTTAGTTCCAGAACACAACGCTTGTTGGCCTTTAAGGCCTAACTTCACTACCTGTCCAAGGTTTGTAGTACAGATTGAGGTTCAAGATTTTGAAAGTCAGGTAGATCTAAAATTCAAATATTCAAATTCCAGGTCATATTGATCATTGTTTGGAGTGAACATGCTTACCTAATGAGACATCAAAACATAGGCTTAGCTTTGTTATTTTGCTAATCTGAACAATCATTATGTAATTAATAGATTTACATCCTATACACAATAGGCCTGCCAATAGAGAGATGATCTATGTAGATCTAGTCATAAACCGAAGTTTAGATAACTTTGACCTAGAGGATTATGTCCCTCAGGCTCTATGTAACTTCTATCTATAGTCCAACGCCACTGACAAACCTCAACTTTATACTATATACATACCTAACCTACATATCTCTATGGTATTACTATACAATGATTTAGAACTATTATCTGATTAGGCTAATTTACCAGTGTATCACCCTATGTTATTGTATATTCGTTCCCATTATCAAAATTGAAAAGATAGATGGTACTGTCTTTGACTAAAAGTAGAGGATGTACGTTCAGATTGACATTGTTTATAAGAACTATCAGGTATGATTAAAACATAAGCAAACCTAATAGGCCTACAACTTTTCCTAATTCATTTTTTTAATGAGCAGAGCTTTATTTTCTGATAAACGTTACATAGAATACCTTATGCTTCTCTTTTCATTTCCTAATTTTGATCTATTTGGTGACCAATAGGATCCGTACAAGTGATCACCATGGTGAATACCCCTATACCGGCCAGTCTCAAGTCAGAGGCAAAAAAGGCTGCCAAGATCCTCCATGAATTCACCATACCCAATGCCAAGGTCGGGCCCGACAAGATCATTCCAGGTATATCGACGAGATGGTTTTTATTCGGTTTGCATAGCTTTCTAAGCTGTAGATTGAAAGGTTCTTATAGTTGCGCACAAGCAAAATCATAATATTATTAGGATGAATATACTATGACTTTTCTTGTCCTCACTCGTAAAAATGCATATATATATGCTATAGCTAAGAATCGAAACGTTTAATTGCTAATCTGAAACTATCTCGGAATATCCTATTTATCAAATGTCTAATTACTGAGGAAGGACAATTGTCAACTGCCGTTTTTTAATCCGAAATTGATAATGTAAACCTAATGATTTCTTGATTTCCTAACTTCTAGGCAGACATCACCGAATGTAAGGATCAATCTCATGTATGAGACACAAGATAATTGCTCTTTTCTAATAAAATACCTTTGCATTAGACAAAATTGATTATAACAAGATAACTTCTTTTTCCATTTCAGCGGGCTTGGTGTCCAACGCCCAGGGGTTAGCCATTTTGACTGTGGCCAAACTGGGTTTCCTGGTGACGGCTCGGGGAGGAAGTGGCATCGTCATCGCCAAGCTAGACGATGGAAGTAAGGCCGATTTGTTTCAAGTTATTGTTACTTCACATGTCTTTTTGCATACACGTTGTTTGTGTCATAAAACCATGCCGAAACCATAATCCATCTATATCTCATGCAATATTGTATAAGAACAATAATTGAGATTTTCAAAATGCTCTGAATAAAAAATATTCATTGTTTTACTGTCAAAATTACGCCATTCGCTTCTTTTTGATGTCCTGGTAGATGTAGCGATTGTGCAGGCAATAGCGACCTACAATGGATAATAAATTGAAAACCGAAATCACATTCTATGTTTCTTCTCGTGAACGCATGAAGACTCCTTTATGAGTAATTTACGTATACAGTCATAGCCCATACGGTTAGCTATCTCACCGCTTTAAGGTTATATCCATTAAAAGGTTATTTTCATTAAAGGTTGGTCGGCTCCATCTGCAATAGGCATCGCTGGACTTGGTGGCGGATTGGAAATCGGGGCTGAGGTTAGTACATTTACTATTTTTCCTTTTCAAATGTCACTTAATTATGAGTCGTACCTTCTCTCAAATTAGGACCACCACTCTCACCTGCAAGTGGGCAGTCCCAGGTGGGTGAGTGATAGGTCACTCAGCACTAGGTGCATGGCAATGTATGCATTGTCCTAGTAGTAGCCCTTTCTTAAACCCCTCCTGAGCTGTGTGTGACAGCAGTCCTGAGTGGTGGTGGTGGTGATGGTCAGTACCTATGGCCCATATTACACATAGCCCTCTGGTATAAGGAAGGCCGTCAGTTTACTGAGGGATGACCATCGCTCATGCATGAGCAGAACTTTGTAGCTATTTAGCTTCTTGTTGTTAGAAAAAATATTTCATCAGCGTCAGTTTAACTGGACGATTTTTTTCCACAGTACGAGTTCTTGGCCAATGTTTAAGGATTTACAAATCTGGACGATTTTTAGTGGGTTATGTTGTAATCATTCGAAAAGAAATCTTTTGGTGGAAACATGGCATAACCTTTATTTAAGCCAAACATACCCTGCAATGCTTATACGTGTACGTCCTCCACACTGAAACACAACCCTAAAACTGGCACATTACTAACAATGACCAAAAATTTACAATTCCCTCCATCAGGTAACGGACTTCATCATCATCCTGAACAAGCGGGCGGCGGTGCAGGCCTTCTCCAAGGGCGGTAACCTGACGTTGGGGGGTAACTTTACCATTGCGGCCGGCCCCCTCGGCCGTAACGTGGAGGGGGACGTATCGTTAAGGAGTACGGCCGCCATCTACACCTACAGCCGTACCAAGGGACTCTTCGCCGGCATATCTATAGAGGGCAGCGGGCTGATCGAGAGGAAGGACGCCAATAAGAAGTAAGCAGGAAAATATTCAGTATTGTAAGATAATTGGATTCGTAATAAAGATTATTGTTTATTGTCCTTCATAGTTTCTGTTAGGTAGAGTTCTCAGGAGTTGACTGTGTACTGGGATGACTGTATAGGGTAGGCTCACGGAGAGGCAAGATACCAAGTTATAGATAGAAAGAATAGACTCAAATTTTAACTTTATGGAGGTTTTGCGCCTGTATCCGAACCTGAATCCTTATACTACTTATGAAGTTCCCCTACTTTGCACGTTCATTCCATATACTACTACTACCGGGGTTTTAAAAATGTTGTTATCAGTGCCTCAATGTGAGCTTAATCTGATACTCTATGGATGATTGCCACAGATAAATGATTGATGATGGAGTTAACATACTTTATGGAATCACTTAAGTTTATGTGCAAGACACCCGCAAGTTACAGTCTTGTGTTTTGCAATTCCTGGAGCTCAGGATTTTGTATAAATCTTACATCAATTAACCTTCATAAAAGAAGTAATAATTATTGTTTTGATGATGTTCTTGCAGGTTCTATGGCCGTTCCATCCGGGCTTATGAGATCCTGAATGGGGATGAGGAGCGCCCCCCGGAGTGTGCGGAGCTCTACGACGTGTTGGACCGCCATGACAGCATGTTCAGGAAGGCGGCCATGGCCTACGCCAAGCGGAGGGCCGTCAGTGAGGCCCGCAAAACCGCCGCTGGGGGCACAGCCGGCATTATGGCAAGGGTCAGGGTAAGCAGTGTGAAATAGGTATTAACCTTAGAACTATATGTGTGGCGTATAACACAAGGGACCATCCATGTTCAGGAAGGTGGCCATGGTATACGCCAAGCAGAGGGCCATCAGTGAGTCCAAAAAAATGGTCACCAGGGGCACAGCCGGCATGATGCCCCAGAGTCAGGGTAAGCAATGGGAAATAGGTATTAATCTTAGAACTATATATGTGTGGCATATAATTCTATGGTATCAACACAACGGGCCATGCATGTTCAGGAAGGCGGCCATGGCATCGCCAAGCAGAGGGCTGTCATGCAGTGAGGCCTGCAAAACAGCCGCCGGGGGCACAACCGGCATTAATCGGAAATATTCGTGAAAATGGGTAAGAGAAAAGGATGTAAATGTTCTCAATATATATTTTGGTTTCCTCTTTCTAGTGCACACCATCGGTGAGATCAGACATGGAAGAACCTTCATAAACTAAAATTACAGAAACCTGCATGGTGCCCCTACAAACAAGCAAAAGTGATATCTTGCTACAGCAAAGTACATAGCACAGAGCATAATATAAATTTAATCATTAACAAACCCTTAGGGTGGTATATACATCATCATTACATGTGGGTAGTTTTATTTCTGCATCCGATCTAACAAGCCTGGCTGATCAGCCAATCGAGTTAAGGTCTATTACTCAACTCTCGATGTCATACCTAAACAATTGACACTTCATTTCATATTCAGAGTATCCGAAGCGGCTCCTCCTCGCGTTCCCCGGAGAAGGAGAAGAGGAAGACCAGCCAGGACTCGGGCCACGGGTCAGGGGGAAGCACCTGGTACGACAGTGGGCGGCAGGGGGCAGCAGCAGGTGAATATACCGCCCATGAGGGTCCCACTCAGAGATACCGGAACTGCATGGTGTAGGACCGGAAATAGATTTCAAATCCACACAAAACATTCTGACATCAGTAATGTATGGTTGCCCTCAGTGATGCTAGGATAGGAATGTCAAGGTACTGACATAAGTTTTGAGAAATCTAATTATAGGCCTATTACATTAATTTTTTCATCACCCGAGCAAAGCGGTTGTTCTTGAACGAGTGAGATTACTGTATCATTCTAATGCCATCCTATGGAATGTTGTAATAATGCATTACTCTTGCTTTATAAGTAATGAGGAGCGTTAGGCAACCTTCATACATTATGTCATATCGACGTTGGATATTAACAAAAATGCATAAAATTTAATGATCATGAATTTGCATATGATGGTATCGGACAGGGTTTGAACTACAAACATTAGCTTAAGGTCTGTTTTTGGAAAGCAATTCTATGAATACAGTAAAAACACGTCCAATATGAAACCAATTTTTCCCTACATCTCCTTCATTAATCAACACCCTTTTCAACGCTAATACCCTACTCCACCACATTTTCCATAGATTCGGATTCAGATGACGACAGGTACGTCATGTCCCGGAGTCAGTCGACCTACAGTGCCGGTCGGAGCTCCGGGTATGACTCGGGGAAGGTGTCTCCGGCCAGTGGTGGAGGAGGGGGCCGACCACCGCCCAAGTCACGGACCTACTCAGGGTCGGACAGCCACAGCCTAGCAGCAGGTAGGGATGGATAAAGTAATGGAAATAGTATTAACTAAAATAGTTTGCAGTTGGTAAAAATTATTAGTGATGAACTGTCTTCTCTATATTAAATTGAGTCTCTACAGTCTCTATAATATAAGACCTACAATGCATTTGAAGAGTAAAAACAACGTAATTTGTAAATAAGAGTAAAAATATATGAGAAGTTCCTTAAAAATCCTAGCTTTTTCAAGGGGAGTAAACATGTGGGATACCTTGTCTGAACAGCTGCAAAGGTCAACCACCAAGGTGAAATTCAAAATGGGTGTATTACTGTAAAATCATTTGCAAGTTGACCTGATGTCAGTTTGTACTGTAGACAGAGTGAGTATTGTCACTAGGGCTGTACAAGTGAATGTTAGTAGATTTCAATGAAGTTGATATCTATTGACTTTTCCATACTTGACCGTTTATTAAAAGACTAACTTAAAATAGAAATCAGACAGTAGAGTTGGAATAATGGTATGCCTATTTTGTATGTCACTTACCATGTAAACTAATTCGAATAAGTTTCCTAATTACTGAATATATAAATCAAAGTCAATTGGACCAGTGGTTTTACTACATGAGGGAGTAATAGAACTACTTTTATTGTCATATATAAGAATTTTGACAAGGGGATACACATTTTTATCAATGATACACTATGATTTCTATTAGTGTGTAAAAGGCCTTCCCGACCAATGAGACCTCCTCTTCCAAAAGTTCTGAAGAGGAACTTTGGTATGTTATTTACTAAATAAGCACCGAGACTTCAAAATGTTAGAGGTCGTTATTCGATTATTTCAATCTCTTTGCATCTGTGTTTCCTTTTGACATGACTCACGAATGATTTTTTCCCTAGAGATCAGTCAAACACATTTCAATTTCTTTTAAAGTTAAGCACATAGCCTATTTCATTCGATAAAGCCCGTTCGTTTCTTTCTTCTATGAGATGGAGAGAAATATTTTGCCTTTTGCCATAAGAAAAAGTCTCATTGTCGCTATTATTTTTGATGATCTTCAAAATGAATTGCGCATTTTAGATTATCATTATAGTTATATCTTTGCTCCTTTTGCCCCCTCAGCCATTGGATGATATTTTGATACACCTATCCACGGCTATTGCATGCTATGATTATGTATTTCATCATCTTTGAAAGCCTCCGTAAAATAGCAATGGTTCAGACCATACTGTTGCAAACATTGGATGATATAATTCCATGAATTATACAGTTTAATAAATGCAAAATTATATTACAAACAACATTAGAATCGATCAAATTAATTCCTATGAATAATGTCCCTGCATAATACATCTATTCTAATCATCGTCATGTTTTTATAGTGAGTCCAAATACACCTCTTAATATGTACACTTCAATTACATACCTTCTGCAATCAACAGCAATGTTGATGCACATTATTCTAATATTCATCAAAACTAGCACTGCTGTCATATTTCAGTATATTACTCACATTTTGATATACAATATAATTACATTACTTACATTTTGATTCTCAGAGTCGGCCTGGGATCGTCCCCCTATGGCCCGGGCATTGTGGGCCTTTGATGGTCAAATGCCGTGTGACCTCACATTTAAGGAAGGTAAGTTGTTTGGTGTTTCCTTATAGAGATTTTACCAATGAAACTGTAGTACATGAAGAGAATTGTTTTCATTGTTTGGAAAAAAAATCACTAAATTCTGTGTTGGATAGGGGATCAAGAATGTATGGCTTGCCCTACATACTCTTTGTATACGGGACCAAGAAATTGCACATCATGAATAGTAGTAAAGACCTAAAGAGAACTTATTTAACAATTGATGTAGAACGGAGAAAAAAAACGAAAGATGTTTGTCCATGTCTTCTGAAGATTTGGAAAACTAACTGTGGCTCAAATACCCGACCATAATTTATGCACATTGACACCTAGATATGATATCATATTGAATTAAATGGTTCATGCTGAAATAACATGTGTGTACGTGAAGTTTACTGTGATAAAGAAAACACGATATTTCGTGATAATGTAATTGTTGCTACTGTGCCATTGACGCGTTTTCACAACTACCTAATGCGCCATTTTACATTTCAATACATCCAGTGGTCTGTCGCATAATCTCCATCCTGTTGCGAGGGTTGTCCACCACAGTGAGACCCATCCTTGTTGAACAGCAAGGGAATCCAACTTTCCTCACTGTTGCAAGGGTTGGCACACCCGAATATTCAATGCATCATGGGGGGGGGGGGGCATTTAAGGGTTGTTATTTTTACATTCTGCTTTCACCATTTGTTAGATCTGTTCATTGGCTTATATAAATAAGGCAAGTGGCGGTAATGTATTTATCAGTCAATTAAATGTGTCCAAAAAGTGTGCAAAACCATGAGGATTGTAGTGCAAACCTTAAGGATATCACTGTTGCGAGACCCATATTTAAACCCTCGCTGTGGTCTCGCTGTTGCAAGGGTTGGCTTATGCAATGGAGCACAGGGCACATACAATATTGAATCTCCCTTGGGGTCGTAGATTTATAACGCCATTTTCCTTCTTTTTCTCCCAGGCGATGAGATTGAGATCCTGACTAGGACGGGGCACCAGAACGACTGGTGGGAGGGAAAGCTCAACGGGCGGCTCGGCATCTTCCCCGCCAACTACGTCGAAGTGGTCTCACTCTGCTAAGCTTATTAAGCCCATCCCACAATGTGCATGTCCAGTGGTCCGTCGCATAACGGGTCTCGCTGTTGCGAGGGTTGTCCACCACAGCGAGACCCGTCCCTGTTCAACAGCGAGTGGATCCAACTTTGGCGATAACAGCGATGTTTGTCCACCTGATTTTTTCAATGTAATGGGGGGGCATTTTGGGGTTAGAGTTTTTACATTCTGCCTTCACTGTATGTTAGATGTGTCCATTGGCTTATGAAATATATAGGAGGCAAGTGGCGGTAATGTATTTATCAGTCAAATAAATGAATCCAAAAAATGTACAAAACCATCGCTGTTGCGAGGGTTGGCACATTGAAAACCTTAAGGATATCCCTGTTGCGAGACTTAAATCTAAACCCTCGCTGTGCTCTCGCTGTTGCGAGGGTTTGGTTATGCGACGGACCACGGGGGTTGAAAAAAGTTGGACGAAATACATCATTATCAGGGGCGGATACAGAATCTTTAAAGGGGGGTAGGTGTGGATGGGGGGTCAGCATAAAGGCTAAGTACTACAACGGTGTGCATTCGTATGTATGCGTGTGGTATTTTCCCCTCTTTAAGAAATTTGGGGATCCACAAAATAAATAAGACCCCCAGGACCCCATCCCCCTGGATCCGCCCCTGATTATAAGCCTGCCCAGTCTCAACAAGGTCACTGGAAATAAAATTAATACCTCCTGGGAATAATGTTTTTCTATGTCACCAGGTACTGGTATTCATTGATAGGTTTATAGGTTTGCCAGCCAATCAAAATCCTGTATTTCACCACAAAATAGGGTAGAATATTACAGGTTGGACTGACAGGCTTTAGCATTGGTCCCTATGGAGAAAAGGCTATTTTATTAGTCAGATTTTTATAAACATTATAGGAGGAACATGTCAATCAAATTGTTAAGGTTAACTGTTTCATCCTGTATTTTGAATTATGTCTTTGGGGAATGAGCCAGTAGGCAATATTAGTAATATTTCATGGAAATTTTAATGTTGATGTAAACTGGCCATGGAATGGGCCTATTGGATCCTTTGCTTGTATTTTTATAACCTTGAAGGTTTGACAGCTGAAATCATATTTTCTATGAAACATAAGGAGAACGAACATTGGTCCAAAAGATGATTTTATAATCTTTATTCGGTCCCATGTGATTAATTATCCTGTACAGACACTTAAAAAATGTACTTGAATAGGCATAATAATGTTATTATAGTTTCACCACGAAAGGCACTGACAGTGTTATTATTTCCAGATGATACTAACTGCGTTCCATTTTGTATTTGCATTTATACATTATTGTATTTTGCAAGAGACGTTTGTTTCCATGACACAAGTTATGCTGATTTACAGTTGATACATGCATTTTGATGTATACATAACCTTGCTGAAAAAGTTTTTGATCTTTTGTACGTTTAACGAGCAACCCATTCCACATTTGCCCTTAAATGAAAAAAGCATTTTAGAAAGGGGACCAATTAGAAAACGAAGAGTTCATATAAATAAAACTTTACAAATAACTTCCAGACCTTAATATTACGTAAAGGTAATGGACATATGTTTGAAAGGTGCTTCATCCTTATCTTTAATTATCTTTATTGGTCCACTTTCGAGAACGAGTTTAGTTTAGAGTGTTATTTACATGTATGATTACAAATGTATATAATCAGGAAATGCCCTTTAGAAATCTCACAAATTTTGTGAAATGCACATTTGACTTAAATCCCCCCCCCCTTTTGTATAAGCCATTCTTATGTACTATTTTGTGAAACTGTCCAGTCCCATTTAACGATATCAATTCTGAACGCATTTTGGATAACAGCTGAGACCTTATGAATGATCCATATTTAATATACATTGTAATACATTAAATACAAAATCCGAGAGCGTGTGTCGTATATCCGCGCGGCATTTTGAACTACTTAGGGAACCGCAACTTAGGAAACGCAATCTCAAGTTTCACATTCCAGACAGCCTATCATGTTTGAGTTGCAAGTTTTAGTTTTTACATTTTTTGAATTTTTTAAAAATTATCTAATGTTTATACACCAATTATAGGAGGAAGAACCTCTATATGTCATTCGTTTGGAAAATGTTTATGAATTTATCAATATTCTATGAAAATTCACAATTCAAATGTGCGGATACAGTGAACTGCTTGTTATGTATAACAGACAGCATATACAATAACTAATTGTATGAATTTCTCATAGTTAAGCGGCTTGAGAAGTTTAGACTACTTACAAACATAAGTCCCATCGGTATACTTTAAAGCCCCATACCCACTAGGTGATTTTACTGGCGACTGGCGACTGGGAGAATCGTCCGATTCTTTTGATCACCTGTAGGTATACCATAGTTAAATGTTTGTGTTTGATCTGAATCGGCAATAAAATCGGCTGACTCTAGACTTAAAATCGGCTGATTTTAGTGCCGACCAGTTGGCCGATTGTGTAAAAGTGTCCTAGTGGGTATGGGGCTTAATGAAGAGGAAACGTTAAGTTATGCCCACCCCCGGGGCCCACCCCTCCCGTGTTGACATTTTTGTCCCAATTTTGGTAGATAGCCTCTGTTGCTTCGCTTTTTTGATCATATATTAACTGCTGAAATAATTATGCAACCGCTTCCCCTAAATACCTCTACGCCGTTTTGGGGTCTTAACACATTTTTATATGTATACTATATTGCTATGGTGCTCATACTGATACTGTACTACCATCTTTTGATGTAAAATGAAATAAAGTTAAAATAAAATAAATTCCTTTTGTAATCGTCATCTGTTAATGGCTTTCAGTCTCTAGGGACTTTTACTCTTTTAGACTGGCCTAAGTGCGAACAATGATAACAAGGTTATCCTATATTAAGTTCAATATTAAGGTTGACGTCTCTACACATTGAAATGATTGGAATAGGCCAGACGTGTTGTTTACTTTTAAACAATTGCCATTCAAACATTCTGACCTCATTGATTTGATCAACCAAATTATTTTACAGCTTTTCTAGACGCCGAAAATGAAGATTTTGATATTACGAGTCAAGCTTACAAGTTTAAGCATTGCTTCCTGTGGGTGATAGGCCAAAGTCTGGGGTTTGCAAGCTTTAGATTTAAAATTCCTAAACCAAAGGCTTAACCTGATACTGACTGTAGTGTCATAATTGGGTTTCTTTTTTAATACATATGGCTTATCCGCTTATTGGATAAGTTACTTTTTGACAAGGCATTAAGCTTCAATATTATTGGCTGCTTCAACTTTTTGATAAATAGATTGTATATTGCATTTTAATGGTACAAAAAGCACTGGCAAATGGAACAAAATACACATAATATTATATTATCATATGAAGTGATCAGAAATGTGGTGATCCTGACTGGATGATATTGGCCTCATCAGTGCTTTTCCCGCATAACATTTTTGTGAGCCCTTAATTATAGTTTTTAGTATTGTAGCTTATGGGAAGGGCTCACTCAATCAGTCATGTCTTTTGTAGGTATTTGGGCTTTGATCTGATTGCCCGGTTACACAATCTTACATACAAGTAGCTACAGGCCTTTGTCCACTGGCATGCATTTGTAAGCAGGACAATTAGTGTGCATCAAGTGTAATTTAGTGGGCAGGCCTCTCCCTTGCACCCTCCCCCACCTGCATGTGGGTGGGTGCAGGGGACCGGGGCATTGACAGTCCACTCAACATAGTGGGGGGGGGGGGGGGGGGGGGTGAGGCAGTCAGGGTCTAGGCAGTCAGTGTATGCAAGGCCTGGTAGGGGGAGGAGGAGAGGGGGGGGGGGGTCATGGTTGCTTGGGCGCATGGACAGTGATATAGGAGGGAGTCCTATTGGTCAATCAGGTTGACCAATGAGTGTACAGCTGCCCGGGACAGCTGCACTGCCCAATGGACACTACTGGGACCCCCACCTCTATGATGAGATTTCTGATTTCTAGTTAAGGGCAAACATCGATCGTTCCAATGATCGGAACTTTGATAGTCATTTGCTTCTTGTTAACAAATTAAAAGTGGTTTAAGTGATTAAGAGTGATTTATGAATTATTCCAATCATAATGTCAGTTGGTTGATGATATCTCGGACAATGACATAACTTGCGGGTCATATCTTTTTCCAGTTGTATGTCCTCATAAGTAAAGTTCTTCCAATATCATAGCAATAATGGAATGGACACATTTAAGCGAGGAAAAGACAACAGATATTTCTTGATCCATAAAAGAAATATTGATCTATTTTGGATTTGGAGTAGCTGTTTGCAATTTTATTGTATCATTTGAATCGGATTTCTTGCTGGTCATTTTATGCACATACTTGAAACCTTACATACCTCCATTTCAGGCTGAAATTCATTCTCAGGTCTTGTTCATCTAGTTTAAGGTCTAAGTTCTAATTCCATATCAATTTCTTTGGAGCATCTTATTTTATTTGTATGTATAAAAGGTCCCACATGTTCCACATAAAAAAAACCACCGTCAAATTAAAAGGATACCAATCAATTATTAGATTCACTTGCTTTCAAAATCATGGAGATGGGGAGAGCACTTCGAAAATGATTGATTGCACGCAATTCTTAACGCAGTTAATGTCGTGAGGGGACATAATCTATGTGCTAAATAGTAACTTATTATATATTATACATATGCCCAAATATACATTAGGATAGAACTACTTATATCAACCTTTTTTAAATTGTTGTTTAGAATAGCTTTAAAGGCTTTAGATAACGACACACTAAATAGGCTAGAGAACTAAGTTAGGAACAACACCGTATAACAAAAGGTAAGCTAGTAGTATGGTGCGACAAAAGCAACCTGAAAGGCGGGGAATTAAACGTGATCCCAACCCTTCTTTGATAAGATGACGATCTGGATCAAAGCATTCTCCCCCCACTGTATTGGATAACCCTCTCCAATAGAAATCAGGTACGACTATGCTTGGAGACAGTCAGGGATGTCTATATTTAAAACCTAAAAGTTTGAGCGGCTACCCTTTTGACAATTGGTCCTTTGTCCCTGACCGTTAAAGCAGGTATTTGTAGCAAAAGGAAGCTGTCAAATCTTTGTTGCAACGTTTACCCTGATTAGACACATACATGAGGGTCAGCACATTAGGTATGTAAACGGGTATATTTGGGATGGAATTTCTGAACAGTGTCTAAAAATCAAGAATACAGACTACTTTTCATTGTATAGAGTAAAAGATAGTATCATTGTAGACGATATAAAATTCATAATCAATAAAAAAAGCAAATAGACATAAGTCATTTCAGAATTTTATACTCCCATCCCGTTGTATCTTTAATGCCAGTGCCACTTCAGGAACAATTCACCTGCAGGTGTATACAACTAGTCGGTCAATGTTCAAGTTGGCCAAGGACAGCAAAGTATTCTGTTGCACACCATTTTCCATAGTAAGAGACAACTAATTCAATAGGGAGTTTCTGAAACTAAGTGACCCTAACAAAGAAAATGTTCACGAAGAGAAAACTTCCACGACCTCATAAATTCGTTGACAAATATAGGTAAGCTCATTTCTTTTTCTTATACACCGATCAAGGTATGCATTTTCAATATGGACTGCCACATAACATTTCATCAATCATTTAAAGAAAAACACTAATTTCATTGTATTTCAAATCTGATGTGATGAAACCCGTAGTCAGTGAAGGGAGAGTAGAGATCCGAAGTAGTTGAAAGGCCTACTCAGGTGACAGCACATTTCTAACATTTTAGACCCATGGAAGAATAATAAGGCAGAGGACTTTGGATAACTGCAAAGAAATTAGAGGTAACAGAATAAATCAATATAAAGTTGATGTGAAGCATATCTTAGAATTTAAGTGGCTTTGTAGCTTGAGGGCTGTTCGCCCACTATCTGATGCCCCGGGGTATACATACCCAGGGTATGCAGCACTATAGTAAGGAGACATCCAATCAGAGGCAAGGCAGTGTCTAGCTGGGTATGTCAATGTATCCCACTACTACAAAAACATAGTCCATCTATGAGGACCCTACTAAAGGGATTTTAAGTAATCAAATCAACATAGAATAATTAATTATAGAGTTTGTAGCTCAGAAAAAGTGGAAAACCATGACATTTATATGAGTAAAGATGTATTCTAATACTAAAAGGTTGTATGGAGGGGGTATGGGGGTTAGAATACCTGGGGTATGGAGGATAGAATACCCAGGGTATGGAGGGGGTATGGGGTAATGATGGGGTAGCACTACTACTAGTGAGTATATATATAATTATATATATCTATAGTGTACCCAGGGTATTGAGGGGGTAGTGTACCCAGGGTATGGAGGGGATAGTGTACCCAGGGTATGGAGGGGTAGTATACTCAGGGTATGGAAGGGGTAGTATACCCAGGGTATGGAGGGGGTAGTGTACCCAGGGTATGGAGGTGGTAGTCTACCTAGGGTATGGAGTTCCAGTATGGAGCCAGGTAGAGTCTTGGGGAGCTGCCTTGAGTTACCATACCCTGGTTTTTTTTACAGATTATACCCTTGGTCTAAAGTTAAAATTTAACTAGACTCAGGGACTTGCTGACTGTACCTTGGGTTTACTTCCAAAAAGCGAGCCCTATTCCCTTACGCTGGCATGGCCTTCCTCAACTACATACTGTACACTACACCTAATACCCCTTACATACCCTGGATATACTACCCCTCCATACCCTGGGTAGACTACCCCCTCCAAACCCTGGGTACACTACTCCTCCATACCCTTGGTACACTACCCCTACATACCCTAGGTACACTACCCCCTCCATACCCTGGGTACACTACCCCCTCCATACCCTGGATACACTACCCCCTAATACCCCCTCCAATCAACAACCCCTCCATGCCCTCTACATATCCCATACCACCTCTAAATAGTAAAATACCCTGGGAATTCAACCCATTTTTATCTGCTCTGTACCCTGGGTATCTAGCCCACCTCTAGAATGCCAACATGTCACTGCTGTGCATAGGAAAATATCCAAATGGAATTCTTGCTTCTGATTGGCTGCTTGAAATGTACACCCCAGGTATGCATACCCGCGGGCTATAGATAGTGGGCGAACGGCCTACTTCTAAACTGCTTGAATGATCATTCTAGAGCCTTTAATTCCCATGTCGATTTAGCTGCTGATCTTAAAAATAGGCAGGGGGAATACAGGTTATAAAATTATAGTCTTATTTCTTATCATTCTAAGGTTTTTATGATTCTTCTTATAGATGTATGATTTCATGCAATAATCCAACAAAAATTAACTCGGCAGTATCAAAATTGGCCTGTGGAATACAGGCTCTATAACAACACACTATGTGAATATAATTTCTACAGATTAACTTCAGAGTCTAAATGTAACTGATAATAACATTATGCTTCTTTATTTCAAAGGACCCGAATGATTGGCAGGCCCAAAAACTCTCCAAAGAAGGTCAATAGGAAAGCCATAGAAGATTTGAATCATACAGATTCGATTCACAGAAGGTTGACCATTCAAAATCAATGGATTAAATCTGTTTTCATTTTAGATATTAACGTCAAACATATGACAATATAATAGTGATGAAGCTATATCCTATCAATGAATTACCAACTATCTCAATCAACTCTCACTATCAATTACTCAATTGATTAGACAATAATATTACCTGGATTTTAGAAAAAAAACAAACCATTTGAATGGTTACTTGAAGAGCAAATTTGAATGATTTTCTCTTCTTTCTATCTAAGGCGCAAAGGCTTCTGCAATGTCCTGAGGCAGAATGCCTTCATCTTATTTATGATGCTGGGTGTATGTGCTGGTGTGGGCCTTGGGATAGGTCTCAGATTTACGCCAGCTTTCAGCAATCCTAAACAGGCAACACGGCTCATTGCCTATGTTAACTTCCCGGGAGAACTCATGCTGAGGGTGATGTCCATGTTGATGGTTCCAGTTATTGTATCCAGTTTGGTCTCTGCTGTTGCCAGTATGGACCTAAGTAAGACTAAGAAGGTAAGGGCTTAGGCTATAGAAAATTAATTTTGTCTACTTAGAGTATGAAGGGCTTTGATAAAAAACACCAGTACTGACCATGGATGAGCAGATGAGGCATTTACTATATTATTACAAATATAAGTGAAACCGTCTTCTGTTAGATAAAGAGATTTATAGGATCAAAGATCGATATCTATTGGCATATAATACATTGGGATTTAACTATATTCCATCCAACTTCACAACCAAGTTCGTCCCTTGTTCTGTCCAGCACTTAACGAGTAGTGCTATTTACCAAAATATTGTACATTCTTCAAAATAAAGAACCTCTCTTCTAGCTTTTTAAGATTTCCATAATTGAAGTTTGCAGCTTACTGATGAGCGCCCTGTGCAAAGACATGACTATCATGTTTCAAGTATATAACCGTATCACGTTGTGATACAAGACTAATTTGATATTAAGAAGAATCACTAAATACAATCTTTGAAAGTGGACAAACAATAATGTAGCATAAGTTATTGTATGGTTCATTCACATACACTGTGCCATTTAAAACCAAAAATCTGTCAAATTGCTTTCATTTCATTTCAGATAGGTATTGGAACTATTGTCTATTACCTACTGACCACCACAGTGGCCATCATAGAAGGTTTCATTATGATTTTCACTGTCAGACCTGGCCACGAACTGGTTGGTGTCCATAGACCATTGGATGAGATAGAAGGGGGCAATGTGTCCACAACTGATGCCTTCATGGATATGGCCAGGTAGGGTAAGGTTAGATGTAAATTCTAGGTAAATTGTTCTAATTGTCTTTTTATGTCAGAAACATTAGAATAATATCGTGGGCTGTAAACATATTGATTGGAAACTGCAAAGATATTGCTTCAGGTATACTAGTTGTCTAGGATGTCTACTTTTTTTGACAGGAATATTTTCCCAGACAACCTGATTGCAGCTTGTGTGCAGATTGTAAGTAGTATTTTGTCTTTTCAGTCCTATGTCATACCGATTCGTTCCCTAGTGTATAACCTTAATGGAGGCTGCCTATAAGGTTGTTCTTGAAATTTTATTCTGGGCATGGGGCTCAAAACTACTTATTTCAGTAAGCAGTAACCTAATATCCCATTATAACATCTGTTGATGAGGCCTTTCTATATAAATGTACATTAATAAACTCATGGTTCAGACCATGGTCGGCTCATAGTGTAAACATCCCGAGATAAGCTAAAGATTAACAGTAAGACATAGGACTGTTTTGTCAATATAGGAAAGAATGACATTACAGACTTGGGTGGAGTTTCACACTGGTCATAATTTCAACATCGTACTTTTAGTTAAGATATTTGGACTTTTTCATGGTTGAGTTTCAGACTTTATGATCTTATTTTACTATTGTTATCTATATATTATTAGAGTTAAGACCATCGATTATTAAGGAAATCTTATCTCAAATTTTGTGAGATGTCAGAAACGCATTTCCAATATCCCTAGTGTGAAACGCCCCCTTGATCATTGGCAATAGTTCATGAATAAAATTTAACCAAACATTCAGTATATCTGTGGTAAGATAACAATGTAAAATGATAGGAGTATAGGCGTCTTAAAAAGTGGCTCTTATTTTCCAATATGATTACTCATTTAGATATTGTCTACAAGGTTGTGGAAAAGATTTAATCAAATTATATTTTTCTTCAGGTTAAAACCGAAGTTGAAAGTGAACTAATAACTCTGAATGGGACGAATATTACCTATGTCTCAGGTAGGCTATTCAATCCATATCTCCTACATTCGTTATTAAAATGTTCAGATAAATTTGGCTTTTGTGTTTCTTTATTACGTTTTGTTCTTCTAACCTGCATTAAATTATGCACACGGTAGTCCCTTTAACTCTGTAAGACTACTCTGGATCAGGCAATATAGGCGTATAGTATTAAAAAGCAGTCAATAATTTTGTGCCAACCAATAATCTTTTTCAACAGAATCTTTTCGGCTTCGGAGCATCCCAGGTGTGAATATCCTGGGTCTGACGTTGTGGTCAATAATCTTTGGTCTAGTCTTTGCCTCTATGGGCCCCAAGGCTAAAGTAATCGTGGAGCTATTTCAGATCATATATGAGGCTGTCATGAAAGTATTCAAGATTCTTCTTTGGTAAGTTGTTTATTGATGATTAAAATCAGTGTAAAGGCTGTATTCCACATATCGAAAGTGAGCTGCTAATGTGCCGCTGATACAATATTGCAGAAACAATTACAAACATGTTGGTTAATTTAGTGAATGCTTGGGAGGCAGCTATGAACTCCTGAACTCTAGATAGCACAATGGCTCCTCTTTTCTACTACTAAGAATTTCTCCACAATAATGCCTAATTCTTTGTCAACTCATGTCACTTTCTTTAATGACTAGGACCTATCCAGTGGGCATCTGTTTTATGATTGCTGCCTCAGTTCTCAGAATGGTAGAGCCACTTATGTTGTTAAAGATGATGGGCAAGTTGGCAGCTTCAGGTACAGGTGGGGTTCTCATACACGTCTTTGTTACCCTCCCTCTACTCTTCTTTATCTTCACTCGCCGAAACCCTTTCACATTCATGAAGACAACTTCTCCTGCATGGATGACTGCATTTGCAACTTATAGCAGGTACATACTAAATTTGTTATTAAAGATAGGAAGCATGGTGTTTATTGAAAGGAAAGTATTTTTGATCAGATTCATCTGCATGAAGATATTAATACCAGCTATAAATGATCTACACAGATATTATATTAAATTCCTCATGTCTTAGGCAGATTATGCTCTGTAGGTTTTAGGAAACCAATATTAACAATTATGCTCTGTAGGTTTTAGGAAACCAATATTAACAATGTTATCATAAGTTGGACTATTTCAAAAATTTGATTACATCATAATATCATTTCACTGTTTTCCTTCTCATGATCAGCTCAGCTACCTTACCAGTGACAATGGAGTGCCTTAACAAGTTGAGGCACATAGATAAGCGCATTACCAGATTCATGTGTCCCATTGGGGCTGTTGTTAACATGGATGGTACAGCCATTCATGAAGTCATGGTGATTGTCTTTATTGCCACTATCAATGGCAGGGTGACTGGTCCTGGAGACATATTGGTTGCTGGGTGAGTGAAGCTTCTTTTGATTACAGCCACGTGTCTTAAGACCCATACCCACTAGGCGATTTTACCAGCGATGGGCGACGGGCAACTGGATGAATCAGCCAATTCTTATGATAGTCTTTTAGTATAATATATTGAAATCAGTCGGCTGATTGTGTAAAGGTAGCCTAGTGGGTATGGGGCTTTACATACTATTTGTGTGTACTTCTTTGGTATCATATCAGCACTGAGAGCATTGCAGCCCCCTCTCACCTTAACAACTTGTCAAATGATCACACATGTCATCTAATCATGTAATAGTGAGACTGTTTCCCCTTCCGTGTCGGAAACCAAGTCGATGTAAATTAACAGAATCGCAAGGTGTGATGCATAAAACAATTGTTTATAAAACCACAATACTAATCTTAAGTCACAAAGAGGTAATACACACATATACAATATCGTGTTGTTTGTGTTAACAGGCTTACAACTTTGGCAGCTTCCATTGGTACACCAACTGTAGGCACGATGGTGGCCGTATATGCAATACTCTTTTCAAGTATGGGACTTCCACTTGAAGACATAGCTTTGATTATCCCATTTGACTGGTGTTTGTAAGTAATATTTTATTATATATAAACGACCAAACGTTTTTTCTTCCTTCTTCAAGAAAGTGCAAAACCTGCAAATCCCTGCAGAAAAATGTCGCAGTTGTACACTGACCTAACAAAATTACTCACCCAAATTTTGTGAAATTGTTCAAAACGATTATTTTCTCTAGGAAAATAATCAAAGTAAGCTCATTAGATATATAACTGAAGTGAAAGAATCTTCCCATATGAAGAAATATACATAAACAAATATGGGTATAATCATCCATCATAGGTGTACATTATTACTAATAGAACTTTTAGACTATCTATAATTATATTTCACATTGAATATCAGACCATGGATCTTTTATCATTGATACTTGACATTGATTTTTCAGAGGACGCATTCGAGTGGTTGCAAACATCTGGGGAGACTGTGTTGGGGTGGCTATAGTAAGTCACTTTTCTAGGCGCTACCATAAAAAGGGCAATGCACGAAAGCAAAAAAGCGACAAATCAGAATCGTCAGAAGAGGATGAGGAGCTTTCATCAAGTGATGATAATGATATTGAAGATGATGACGATAATGATCTTGAAGATGGAGATGATGGTGATGATAACAATGATATTGCCGACGATGATATTGAGTATATCGATGACATAGATGTCTAAGGTGCTTTTTATGATGTAGTTATAAGCCTACAGAATTAAAATAACAAGCCAAAGTATTTTAACGAATTAGATATTCAGGTATATTCACTATAAAATGGTCGGCATGTAAATAGTACATTTGTAGATGTCGTAATGAAACGAATTATTTGTATTATATCAATTAGAATATTTACATTGATATAAATCATAGAGGGCCTACGCGTATGCCCCACTGTCGCCCCCTACCTTCAATGATATTAGAGAAGTCTTAAGGGACACATGACCTATTGCACCGGTGGCGGTGAGACAGAATATTTATTTATCTAAAATGTGTATAACATGAGTAATAAACAATTGTAATTTTAGATAATTTTATTTGCAAATTGACTTTTGACATTTTAGAGGACAGTAGCATCATGTGTACATGTGCATACATCATATACTGGTGTCCATCGGCATACTAATTACACAGATCTCGGCATATTAGGCCTACAATTTCATCCTTGAAGTTGTCTAGAAACTATTTCCCTTGAAATCTACAATATAGAACCAGAACACTAGTATACAAATTCAATTCAAACTTTGTTACCTATCTGGTATATGATTGCCGTCGTGACAAAAATCATAAAGTTATAAAGGGCTATCTAAGAAATAGAACAGAATACATCTAGCGAACAATATCGACGTGGCGTTGGTTCTAGAATATCTCTTACAGTTATAATTATAATTCATAAGCATCATGAAGGAACTGATACATAATCAATTGTAACCTTGTGTTTATTTAATATGAAATCCTTCAATTGCAATTTCCCTTGTACCGTCGCAACTTAAGAAAACGGCCCCCTCCAAGGTCCCATTCATCCTTTCTCATAAGGATGGTTCCTGGAGAGTATTTTCCTACATATTAGAACATATTTGCATAAATGGAATGAATTTAAGTTCTTTTGATCAATTTTGATACGAGGCTAACCTGAAATAAATTCGCACTAACCTAAGATTTTTGCAGCCCCTATGAAAAAAAACATGCTAATTTCTATGGCTCCGTTATACAAATCCGATTATTGGGATTATACAAGATTAACAATCAAAACATGCAATTTAAACCAATTACTGGAAAGGGTGATTGTAAGTACTTTTGAAATATGCATTCTGGAATAATTGTTCATACAAGGTGTGATAGAGATACTATGTCATTTTTTCGCTCCGACGAATGGCATGTGCCCATTCATTCATGTTCTATTGTATTCTCCTTAAAGAGTAATAAACAAGCACCTATTTACACGATGTTTTTGCTCTACAAAATTATTCTTTTTCACCGGATTATGGCCTTTTTCACCATTTATTCGATTGAGCTATATCTATGCAGTGCAGAAGAATACTATTATCTTGAAAGAGTACACCATGACCGATTCCCGAGAGACTGTGCTCTTTTCTTTGCTAACACTGGATCTATTGTAAACTCAATGAGTATAATAGAAGTGAGCTACAAAGAAAATACAACCAATAAACTTTGTATCAAAAATAAAAAAATGAATAATTGTTCCTGAAGCCACATGGCGTAGACGTTTACGATATGTAAGTGTTCAAACATACGATGTACGAGCAACATTCTATATTTAGATATGATAGTTGTTAGAGTATTTTCTTTGATAGTGGAATAGTGTATTAGCTTTCAGTTTCTAATTCTATTTTCATTTCTATATTGTCTGCATAAATTTACTGGATCCCTGATGTTTATCAAGGAGTTTAGCACCCTCGACGTATCTCGATAGTTAATGATAGTTGTATCCTAACTTTTAATTTGTATTTCATACCAATAATCTACAAAACCTGAGTACATCTAAATGCACATTAGATTAGTATATCGAAAGATATTTCTGGAATGAAATGCTCCTGAAATAAATCTACCTTGCTAAGTTTACAGATTTCATATTTTACGTCACGGGATGCGTCCAAGTTGCTAAAACCCCCGACTTTGATTACCCTGCTGACGCGATATATTTGGTTACCCTATTTCAAGACACTGGAAAGCTGCTATTCGTGTCTTTGTGATCTTTCCCCTAACGGATCAAACTCAATGACCCTTGCAACGGGCTGGTCATAGTGTCTTTTGAGACTCTATAGTCCACTATTAACCCTAACCGTCGATATTCAAGCGTAAGGGAAATTTAAATGGCCAGTGTCTTTTGCAATATACAGGGGCGGATCCAGGGGGTCCTGGACACCCCCCCCACTTTTTGGTGGACCCCTAAACTACAAAAAAATGGGAAAATGCCACACACATATGCGCAATTGTACACGTATTTAGTGCATAGTCTTTATGCTGACTCCCCTTTCGAAAATCCTGTATCCGCCCCTGATATAGTTGAAGATACTTCCATAATGTACACTGTTTTCACAGACATTTTCACTAACGCAAATTAAGACATATTGAAATATGTACAATGCAAATGAAAATAAGCTCACATAATTATATCAGCTATATTAAAAAATAGCTGTCTGATGTGTTGGTCGGTCTAAATTCAACAACCATATATAGATAGAGTATTACACATAATCTCCAGTTTGTATCTATAATAGCCTACATCTATAATTATAGTCTGTGTGGCAGTCCTTAAACCTCGCCTACGTCGACAGTGACTTCCTCTGCTCGTTTGACGTCCAGGGTGGTCTTTTCTTCGATGCTATCACAGTCGTCCAACTTTCGGAGGTCGTTGGTAGAGAAGTGGTTGACAATACCCACTCCTACACAGTCTCCCCAGATGTTGGCAATCACCCGGATGCGTCCTCTGTAAAATATAATTGTCATTATGGTACTTCAGTTAATCGTCCCCCCAGTAAACATAGATATCAAAAAAATAAATTAACCTTTCAGTGATTGAAATGGCACGACTCATTACTGTGATTGAAATTAATAAGTGTATATCATATCTAAATCTATTGTAAGAATTAAGATCTTAATCATAATTATGTAGATTTAAAGATTTTAAATCTACGGTAAATTTAGATACAATTACAAATATGGTAAATTTAGATACAATTACAAATACCCATGTGGAGAGTTCCGACAAATCCTCCTAAGAGCATTCGCATTCAGACTATTCATTACACTAACATTCGACTCGAAATTTCACCCCCCCCCCCACACACACACGGGCCAAAATAGAATAAAAACATTTAGGTATTAGACACTCCAGTTGAATGCAATCCAGTTGAATGCTTTCCGGTATAATTCATCCCATCTATCCAACGTAATTCATTTGTTTATAATTGGTAGTTAAAAATAGAAATTGTCTGCCAAGTTATACTTACACAAACCAATCAAATGGAATAAGGAGGGCAATGTCATCAAGGGGGAGTCCTAAGCTGGCAAAGAGTATGGCATACACGGCCACCATCGTGCCAACTGTCGGGGTGCCAATGGAGACTGCCAAGGTTGTCAATCTGTGGCAGGACACAATTGAAAATAAATCATTTCTACTACCGTGTCAACTATGATCTTAGATTTAAAAGATATCTTAGTTCATGTGAAAGGTACTCATCTGAAACTTTGGACATGCATTTAAAACATTCTTATGCAGGGAACTGCGTCTCAGATATTCGGTATACATTCTGGTAAGTTTTTTTTCGAAAATGATAACCAAGAAAAAGTTAAAAAGTTGAGACACAGCTAGTTACCTACAAAGTAATGGTTTTGTGTACTGCCTGTAAAGTTTCAGAGCTCAGAAAAATTATTGATGAAGAGATCGACATTCAAAAAATAAAAGTGAAAAATTCGCTTTCATAATTATATTTTTTCTCTCTCCAAATTCACACTTATTCAAAAAACAACTTATATCATTAAACACAGTGAAATCTTCACTTTAATTTGCTTTATAATGCGTCATACTATTAACAATATTCAAAAATTGTTGCAATTTTTCTGAAAAACTGATAACCCTTCTTTAGGAAGTTTTTTTTAAAGAAACCTACCATTATATCACCAAATTTCACTTACCCAGCAGCTACGATGTCTCCAGGGCCTGTCACCCTGCCGTTGATGGTGGCAACAAAGACAATTACCATAGCTTCATATATTGCAGTGCCGTCCATGTTAACAATGGCTCCGATGGGACACATGAATCGAGTGATGCGCTTGTCAATGTGGGGGACCTTCTCCAAACAATCCATTGTGACTGGAAGGGTAGCACCACTACAGAAAGAATGCGAAATGTTCTGTCATTCAATTTAGTCACTATACTACAAATCAAAAAAAGAAAAAAAGAGAATAGGGAGTCATTCATAGACATTCTTCATTTGATTTTGTAAAAAATAGAAAAAAGAAATCTGAGAAAAAAGAAAATAAGATTTTTTTTAACTTTTGCTTTTCAAACATGTTCATTTCCCCATGGCCATTTATTATACAAAATTAAAGGATACATAATTTCATGACATACTACTGGAAGGATGCGTGTCTCAGAATTTCATTAGGGCTATGGAATTATCCCCACATATTTAGGGTCACTATAATGCACGTGCACACGATAAGGGACGTAGATAGGATGAATAGATTTTGTTCTTAGCTAGACTTTGTTAATTGCAGTTTTTTGCTCAATGCAAAGAGATAATTAGCCCGTATATCTTTTACCTAATGCATTTGAAATACTAAAAGATACTTTAGACCCATTTAAAATCATCCTCTTGAACAAAACATATTAAAGGTTTTCATATGAATGCTATTTAGACATTTTCAATTCAAATTGACAGATACTGTTCTTAACTCAACTTTGTTAATTGCAGTTTTAGAGCTCAATGCAACGAGATAATTAGCCCATATCTTTTACCTAATGCATTTGAAATACCGAACGATACTTTAACGTCACGGCAAAAGATACCATTTAAAATCGTCCCCTTGGAACAAATCAGATTACAGGTTTTCATAGGAATACTATTTAGACATTTTCAATTCAAATTGTGATGGTCCTTTATCAAATTTACTAACGCATTACAAGTTGTGTTTCTGATGCATAGGCATCTTTACAATGTTTAATGTCATGAATGATTCAGTAAAATTCTATTATATTTGAGAACTTACCTGCTCCACGTAGCGAACCCAGTCAGCCATGCGGGGAATGTGCTTCTCATCAGTTTAAAGGGGTTGCGACGGGTGGCTACTAAGTACATCAAGGGTAGGGTGATGAGAGTGTGGAACAGTATACCACCGATGCCAGTGCCCACCAACTTGCCCATCATTTTAAGAAGCATTAGGGGGTCCTCCATTCTAGCCACTGAAGCAGCAATCAGGAAGAGAATTCCCACTGGATAGACCCTGTTGTTGTGTAGAAAAGATGAAGCATTTTCCCTGAATAATCACTTTTACAAGAATTGGAAATAAGTAGATTTAATCATAAAAACCACTTAGTTTAGGTTATTACAGAATAAAACGGACAATAAGACTCAGGTACAATAAAGATATGTCATCTTGCCCAACAAATGTATTGTTCCTAACATAAAGCATAAGCAGTGCCATGTCTAAAATGTGACCGATTAATCTTCTATAGTTAATGTTACACTGAAAACACAAAGTCGTCAGAGAGCCACTTTAAAGTTGTCAGAGGGTTGTCATGGGTGACTTTTGGGTTGTCATAGGTGACTTTTGGGTTGTCATAGGTGATTTGTGGGGCAGAGCAGGGCTCATTTCAGGCCATTGATGCTGTATGACAACCTTGTGACAATCCTTTGACAATTTGGGGGTGGTCAGAGGGTTGTCATTGTGAATTTTGAGGCTGGATGACAACCCAAAAGTTGTCATTTTCTCCCGACTACTTTGGGCCAAAAAGGTCGCCAGAGAAGCAAAAACGGGAAATCGGGTTGTCATAGGGTTGTCCCAGAACAAAATGTGAGTCAAAAGTGCTGCCTGACAACCCTAGGGTTGTAAGTGAATGGTGCCTAAAACGACAGTGTGTTTTCAGTGTATATACTAGAAATAATAACTGACATGTCAAAGTAATTGGTTGTTTAAACCATTTCTTTTCACTAATGAGAAATGATGTTGATAGTCATAAATCTGATATTTAAATGACATTTATTTGCAAATATCATGAAAAAGGTTGTGCAATGAAAAAATTGATGAAAGATGATTACAACTAACCAAAGAAGGATCCTAAAGACCTTCATCACAGCCTCAAATATGGTCTGGAACAGGTCGACGGCCACCTTGGCTTTGGGCCCCATGGAGGCAAAGACAAGCCCGAAGAGAATCGACCATAACGTCAAGCCAAGGATGTTCACGCCTTTAATGTTCTCCAGGCGAAATGATTCTATAAGTAAGAGAACATTCTTCACAACCTTGAACAACACACACATGGATTTATGTTTTTTTGTTAAGTTTCTATCTTGTATTATCAGAACTCTTTTTAGATCCCTTAAAATTAAGAAGCACCCTTATTTTCGTTCAATCTTGTTTTATCAATAAAAGCTTAAAGAGTGTTTGTAGGTTGGTAAGCATTTTGTAAGGAAATTGGCGGAAATTCTGTTGTACCAGGAACCTGTTTACTTAATGTATTAGCAAGTAAAACAGGAACGTTTTTAAAGGATACACTTAAGGACAAAACTGGTCAACCATTGACATAGCGAAGATCGAAACGGTACTAAAACCAGTAACTATATACACATTTACTTCTTCATCTTAACAAGCTTTCTAGACAACATTGTAGAACGTTCAGACCTGGACCTATCAGAATGAAAAGGTCAAGCTCGTGTCGCTGATCGGGACACTATTTACTCCTAAATTGTGTCCGCGTGGAGTGAGTGGGACTAAAGTGGTCGTTGGTTCGTCCCTCCTTTCATGACCTCCTCTGACCTTGCGGCATCAGGTCACTGAGGGCGTCATCGTTATCAAAGCAACTTACTGCAATGACCGAAAAGCGTACCCAACAAATGTTCAACGTGCAACGACGAGTGCAAAAGGAAGGGTAAGGTCCACTTTAATTGGTGCACATTGACCACCAGCAATCGCTAAAAACATGAGTTATCATGAATCTATACATTTACATTGTCTGATCATTCAAAGGATTTTTGTGATTTGTAAATTTCACTTTGTTTGGTATTTTGTCTCTGAATTCTTATTGGCCCTTGTAATTCCCTGTGCACTCTTTTATAACCTTAAACATAATTCATTATCTGAATGGTTGTTCAAAGAACCGCTAAAATAGAAGTGCAATCATTATACAATTTAAGGAAATGAAAGGCAGAAGAACACATTGAACAATCTTGATATCTTAAATAAAGCAGAGTATGTTTAACTGGAAAGATAACATTGTAAGTGATTCCGTTGAGTCTTCAAGTCTTGGACTTGAATTTATTTGTCAACATTTTTTATGTTTTATGGAAATATACACAACTGGAATATTTTGAAAACCAGAGAACTGTAATGTTGGATATCTCCTTACTCAATGTTCAGCTAGTGCAGAGTCTTTCTGATCATATTTGAATTCAAAATGAGAGACATAATAATTATATATATAGTTACAGTTGTAGACTTTGTTACTAACCTTTCAGATAGGTGTCGTTCGTGCCATTGATGGGGACGATTTCACTGGTGACCTTCGTCTGGACCTTTCAAGTAGTAATTAAGGAGATATGTACAATAATCATTATGGATATGTATTTGTATAACAAAAAATATAATGTAAAATAATTGTATGACAATGAATATGCCTTTCATTTAATCAAAAATAGCGTTCACTCATGCTTTGAAAATTATGTCTTCACTATCAAACCAAAAGACCTTTCTTCAGTGCATTTTGCATTACCTAAAAGTAAATCAACTAGCTTCGAATTCCCGACACCAACCCTTAAGAACATAGATTTATTCTATATCGTTTTTTTTAACTCCTTTGCCTTCACTATTAATCCTCCCTCTCAAAAGCAAGTGAATAATTATATATTATATAGAGCTGTGTTGTCCCATAGGGCAATAGTGCCCATCTATACATACATAGTTATGCCAATTTTAAAGTCATTTTTCAAAACTTTCAGTTTCCTAATGATAAAATAAATCAAATAGAATGACAGGTGCCACGTGTACTCAGCAACTGTTCTTATGCCAGTTTACACCTATATCTCATGCTGAATCAAAGCAAGGCAATGGTTATTGCTGCGTGCCTTCTTGGTCTGCACTCTATATGGGCTGATGGGGAATGGGGTTCGGTTCCTTTACCATGTTGAGTTTGGCCTCGAGGCCATAGTCCAACAGTTCTTAGCAGCAGAATAGATTGGATAGATGGTATGAGCACTTGCTCGAGTCCAAAGCTGGGCTGCAGGACTGCAGGCGGGGTGCAGGGGTGTCGAGGGAGAGATCAGGTGTCTCAGAGTTGTGCCTTGCACACGAGGTGGTCGAAGATTTGCTAGTTCCTAGGGTGTGTGTGGCATGGGTTTGGTGCTTTGTGATCAGGTGGGTGGTAGGGGCTTCTATGTTTTCTTGGTTGTGCTGGTGAGGTTTCTTGGGCCTATTGGTTTTCTTGGCTTCGTGCCTTCATGCTTATGGTTATTCAGGATCCTGCACTGAGGGATGGCTGTTGGGCCGTCACCCAAAATAAGGGGGTGGTAGTCAGTCGGCCAGCTGCCTGCTGCGTCATTCCCCATGCTTTCCCTAATAATACTTTGGACCTTGTGCACCTTCGTTCCCATTTTCATGCCTTATTTCACCTATTTCTTCTAAGTCCAGCATCCCATCAACCCTGACTTTGTCCTAATTAGGCTGCTCAAGCCTCGTGCACCATAGGTTCTAATTGTCAAGATGGTTTGTGCCCGGGAAGGAAGAGGTATGAACACAGTGAGTACCAAAAAGGGACTGTTTACTCCAAGCTTTATATGGCCTCAAGTGGCTTCCTTTTGGTCAGTTACAATCTTGTGATCTCCTTGACCCTCACAGGGGTCATTTCCAGTTACATGCTTCCTTAATTATTTGTGCATTCACTACTCAATTTCATACCTTTCTTGTGCCGTTGCACATATTTAATTTCTACAGGCCAATTAACTATATCTTTTAACAATTTGATTGCAGGGATTAATTCTACATCTTTTACTAATAATTACGGCCAACTTACAGGCTTCTCAAATTCATGCCTACAATCATGAAGTGGTCTACAATTCATCACACCTAATTTTACCATAAGTGCGGAAATTACTTACGAGGTACATGCACGCTGTTATGAGGTTGTCGGGGAAAACGTTCCTGCAAATAATCATTTATATATGCATCAGCTCAACGATGTAATAACTCATAAACAGATAATGAGAAAAACATGAATATTGTATTAAAATGATGGAAAGAAATGGAATCATTACTTTCCCTGGTAAAGATATCAAATCAGCGCAGTCTCCATGATTTCATCCATAAATTCATAGCTATTCATTCCAATGAAAAAAAGACATTGAACATGATTCAGAATCCTATAATTATGATGTCACGGTGACAGTCAAAATCATGCATGTAGAAATAATCTTTAAACCTTTCAAAGAGTTCATTTAATAGTGATACTCTCCTAATACATTGGTATAACACTGCATCACCACTCATATTACACTGCACTTAAATATAATTATATAAGGAGAATAGGGGCGGATCCAGAGTCAGTCATCTAGGGGGGCAAGCCAACCCCCCCCCCCCTAATAAAAAGTGAAAATAAATAACCCCATATTTGCATGAATCAACTAACGTAGGTTATTCGTAAAAAAAAAATCCACACGGTCAAGGTGGGCAACCCCCCTGGATCCGCCACTGGAGAAGACCATGGAACAGGCTTATTATTCTAGCAATCTGATTGGCTGATGGGCAGAATCTGGGCTCAAATTTGTAAAAATCACATGAATTTGCCCCTGGGCTGTACCCAGGTACCTGCTGGTATTTCTCCGCTGAGTCCCCCTAGTGGAGAGCTGAGGAACCCAGTATAATCTCCCAATAGCATGAAGCCTATATTCGACATACTGATTTTGCTACCAATTTAAAACAGCAGCAGTGGCAATAAGACTTTAGGGCAGAAATGCTAGATATCATTAGAAAGGTTTTACAATTCTCCTTCGAGTGGTATAATAGTGTGATGAACGGCTATTCATCCAAAATACATAGAGGTCAAAATAATAGAAATAAGGTAATAGTAGAAATATATGTAAGAGAACGAAATATATGTAAGAGAACGAAATATATGTAAGAGAACGAAATAGATGTAAAGGAACGAATATGTAATAATGAACGAAAGTATGGAAAGCCTGAAAAAGAGGCACGAATATGTAAAAGAACGAATATGTAAAGAACGAATATGTAAGGAACGAATATGTAAGGAACGAAAATGTAAAGGAACGAAACCCAGAAATATGTAAACCGGAAGTAAAATGTAAACCGGAAACGGAAAATATAAACCGGAAGTGACGTCAGTTGTAGGTCACGTGACCGAAAGCAGCCAATCAGGGCTGACCTCTCTAGTATATAAAGGGGCGGTGAGGCCCGAATAAACAGAGTTCTTTAACAGTTCTCCTGGTGTCCAGACGTGTCCTCTTTCCTGAAACAACCGCTAAAGATGAGCCGATCAGAGTAATTAAGCAGAAGTTAGGACAAAACAGTCGAAGCTCGAGATAGGTAGCAGAAAAACAGGGTAAGGGGCCCGACGGCCCGAAGAACGAGGAACGAGGGAACGGAGTAAGGCACGAAGGCCCGAAGTAGTCCCGGAAACCCGAAGACATGGGGAACGGAACGAAGGAGCGAAGTCCGCGGGGACGAGGGCGCGGCATGCTCGGCCCCACGCTACCAAACAATAGGCGACCGTCTGCCCGTCGCCCCCGCGGACCGGAACTCAGGGGTGGACCGCCCGGTCGGGGTGAATGCTGGTCTGGGAGATAGAGCGAGACGAACCCCGGGCTTGACACGGACGCCAGTGACGTGGGGACAGGAGCCGTGCTATCACAGGAGCAGAGAGGGGAGGAACGGGTGATAGCTTACACGAGCAAAACCCTGGAGTCAAACGAACGAAAGTATTGCACCACGCGGAAAGAACTGTTGGCGGTGGTGCGAGCTTTGAAGCATTTTCGGTGCTACATCTATGGTCAACGCGTGATAGTCCGGACGGATAATAGCGCGGTCAGTTGGCTGCAGAGAAGTAAGGAACCGATGGGGCAGGCTGCTCGGTGGATTGAGATTATCGACTCGCATGATGTGTCGTTCCAACACCGACCGGGCAGGAAGCATGGGAACGCTGACGCGTTGTCCCGGTATCCGTGCAAACAATGTGGAGAGGAGCACGAGAATACCGAAAAAGTGAGAGTAGTGACGCGGGCCCGGGGGTACGAGCCCGGATGGTCCCCGCAGGAGATGAGAGCAGCGCAGAGGAGGGATCGAGATATAGGGCCGATTGTCGCACGGATGGAAGAGAATGCGGACCGGCCAGGCTGGGAGGCCATATCTCCGGAATCCCGGGAAACAAAGATCCTATGGAGGCAATGGGAACGATTAAGCCTCAGGGATGGCGTGCTGCATCGGAAGTACTGGGAACTGGAAGGACATGGTTGGAGGAACCAGTTGGGCGTTCCCCGAGGGGAACGGGCCAAGTTGGTAAGGGAATACCATGGAGGCGCGGCAGGAGCGCATTTGGGAGTCGCCAGAACGACGGCCCTGTTGGAGCAAGGGTTTTACTGGCCGGGACTCCGGGAAGACGTGCGGAAGGAATGTCGAGAATGTGATTGCGCGTTGCTGAAAAAAGGACGAGGAAGACGGGAGCCGCTACATCAGTACATAGTGGGGGAGCCGATGGAACGGCTGGCCATGGATGTTTCGGGCCCGTACCCAGTCACCAAACGAGGAAATAAGTATTGCCTGATGGTGGGATGCTATTTCATCAAATGGTTGGAGTGTTTCCCGATCCCGGATCAAAAGGCAACGACAGTGGCGGACAAACTGGTTGAAGAAGTAGTAGCACGGTACGGCGCGTCTCGGGAACTACACTCGGATCAAGGCACGAATTTCGAATCCGAGGTGGTGGCTCAGGTCTGTGCACTATTTGGAATACACAAAACAAGAACGACGCCGTACCACCCCAGGAGTGACGGGTACATAGAACGAAGTTTCCGTACCTTGGGGTGTTGTTTGAAAGCCAGCTGCCGAGCAACAGGCCGGGAATGGGACGAGATGGTCCCGCTCGTGATGATGAGTTATAGAGCAACGCCGCAAGCCAGCACGGGAGTGACACCGAATATGATGATGCTGGGCCGACAGACCATGATGCCGCGACAAGCGATTTATGGGAGACCTCTAGGACCAGAGGAGGAACCCCGACGGGTAGGCGACTATGTGGAAAGCCTGGAGGAAGGGCTAGTCGCGGCCTATCGGGAGGCCCGGACGGGGCTGAAACGAGCCGCCATCCATCAGAAACACGAGTACGATGGGAAGGTGACTCGGCGGGAATACCACGCCGGAGAACTGGTCTGGGTGCACGATACGGTAGTGGATAGGGACAAAGGAACGAAGTTGCGATTTCCATGGATGGGCCCTGCACTGATCGTCAAGGTGCTTGACCGAGGACGGGTGGTAGTACGGAAGAAACGAGGGAAACCGGGGGGGGTAGTCCATGTGGACCGCCTGGAACCCTACCGAGGACACGCTGCGCCAGCCTGGATGGTAGCTGACCAGCAAGGATACGAGGCTGCACAGTAAATGCTTGGGGTGGGGCGCGCTAGGGCACGTAAGGAAACGGGGCACCCCTTTTTGTGATGAAGTCGTTTTCGTGTCTCGATTCCGCAGGTGGAAGAGGACCAAGGGAACGACCAAATCGGCGCTACACAAAAAGGCTTTGGCCAAAAAGGACTGATCAACCTGGGGCCATTGAGTCGGGGCGGTGCGTTGACCACTACAGTAGGAGTGCAGGTCGTTAGGCTGTAGAGATTTGCTACCTAGCTGAAGATTGGTTCTCTTGCGGATGTAATATAGGTGGGAAATGCGGGGTTGGAACGAAAAACGGCGTTCGGGAGCCACGACGGCCCGAATGTCTAAAGTAGTCCCACGGAGCCGCTTTCCGGTCAGTTCGGAGGAACCACAGCGTGGAAAAGATGGTTGGATTACAACAGAAGACAGACCCGGTGGCAAGCTGGTGAAGACTTTTGAAGTAATGCCGACTTGGTAATACCGCTTTACAGCGTCCAGGAGACCGGAGGAGAGTAGATGCGGCACTCTCGGGAACGCCGGAGGAACGAACGGACGGTTGTAAAAGGCGAGGCCTGGCACGAGGACGGGCTTTAAAGTAGGTCGTAAAAGGAGTAAAAGAGGACAAAGAGAACGGGGCGGCGGCGAGGAGATGATAACGTCGAGCCCCTGTGTTCTCAGGGAAGTGTGCGGAAGCACTGTGAGGGCCAAGATGAAAAAGGCAAGAGAAGGCGACGGAGGATGAAAAGACCGAGGACGTCCGGTGGGGCAATAAAAGGCCTAGGAAAAAAACGCGTGGACGGGCGAAGGGCCGCGAGGTTAAAAAAGCAGGCGAGGCGGTGACCAGCGGCGGGCCCCGGGGACCGGAAAATAGTAGGGGGCGCCACCGTAGAAGTGGATGGTGAGTCTGACGCTAGGGGTCGCTAGTGCAGGCCACGCCCACTTCCGCCTGCGGCGGCTATAAAAGGCAGAGCGCTCGCCGGAGCAGGTCATTCTGGTCAGCCGATCAGGATTCATCAAATCGCAGACGAGCAGACTGAGCTAAGGAGAAGAAAACAAGAGAAAAAGCAGAGAAGCGAGACGAGCAGCATCACCACGAGACAAAAACGGAAAAGGCTGACGGGACGAGCTTCAAGATTGGAACGAGCCCCGAAAGCCCGGAAAACGGACACGATGAGCGGACAGTGCTGGGAAGGACATTGCCACGGAAAGGAGTTTAAGCACTTGGTCAAGCATATTAAAGGCCAGCACGATGGATTACGGAAGCAGTACTACATGTGCCCGGTGTGTTCGAATCGAGCCTATTCGACACACCAGCACTGGAAGAAGCACATGACGGACTCACACGAAGGGAACCTGCAGAGGGGGATGCCGAAGCAAGACCCCCTTCTGAGGCTGGAGTATGCTGCGGCGTTCGCCTTGGACCCGAAAGGACGACCGCCGTACACCAGTTTCGCTGCTGGGGATGAAACGGCGGCCCGGGTAGCCAACATGGAACGGGACTACGCGGTGCGCCATCCGGAGGGGTTTCAACCCCCTGAGAGGGCGGTGGATAAGGAGGCACCGGAGAGGCCGCGACGGCATATCCGCGTACCTTACTACCCGAGGGCGTCGAGAGGGTCCGAGGACAGCGACGCCGAGCAGCCGGAGCAGGTAGCAACCGAAGAAGGATCAGAGGCCGACGAGGCCGGCGAGGGAGCCCAAGCAGCCAAAGCAGCAGGGAAGGGACCCCTGGCCGAGGTAGCGGAACGATCGACGCCCACGCGTCGTTCCCCTCGGAGGGCCGCGAAAGGAGTGCGGAAGGAAGCCACCGAGTCGCCGCGAAGCGCGAGCCGAGCCGTGGTCAACCCGAAACCACTTCTGACACCAGACCAAATATCAGGGTTGGTACAGAGCCGAATTAAGAAGTTAAACGCCCAGGGAGAACCACGGGAACCGAGAGGACGAGGACTCCCGGGCAGAGGAAAAGGACGGACATCCACACCCGCCCCGAAGCCGGGTTGCTCAGGAATACCACCGGGGGCTGAGGTGGTGGAATTGGTGAGCTCGTCCGACGACCAACGTCTGAAAGTAAAAGAGGAAGAGGAGCCGCTCGCTTTCAAGAGGCCCCCGACGCAGGGATGCCCGGCGGAGGAGCCGTCGCGAAAGAAGAAGTGGAAAAAGGTCAAGAAAGTCCCGAGAGAATTGGAGGAGGGAACGAGTTCGGACCAGTCGGAGTCAGGCAGGAGTATGTCGGTCCGAAGCGATCGGTCCTTGATTATTGCTGAGTCTAGTAGCACGGGAGAGCTGGGACCATCACAGCCTGAGACCTCGACAGGAGTCAAACGGACCACGGGACTAGAACCACCTTGTAGCGACGCACAATTTACTATGATGACAGTTCATAAGAAATCGGTGATATACGAATCACGACACCCGAGGTACCCCGGATATTTAAAAGGAACAATGAACCGGGAGGGATCGTTCAGGGGTTACCACGAGGCAAGATCCGACCGGGAGCTGGAGGACAGCATTCGGGAAGCACAGGGAGGCCGGCTGGTGGAAAGAGAAGCATTGTACCTAGGGAGGTTTCTACGCGAGATGGCAGAAAGGCAGGGACTCAAACCGTCGGGGCGAGTGGAGAAAGTAAAGTATGTTCGGCATGCGGCCAGACCGGAGGACACGGCGTCGATGGCCTCGACACAGCCGCTGTTCTCTACCCCTACCCCGACAAAAGCGGATTCACCCCTGGAGAAGATGGTATGTAAGCAGCCGATAGTGCCACCTCCGGGACTGAAACGAATGAGAGACATTACGGTAGCACCAGACACGCCAGAGACACGGGCGGCGGTTGACAACCTGACTCGAGCCAGTTTGGGGAGCTCGTTCTTCGGGTCGCAAGGATCGGAGGAGACCCCGGGACCACCGTCGCCCGAACGAATGGGATCGCCGCCAGGACCGGATACCCCACTCAAGGACGAGGATAAACACGGGCGAGCGCTACAACCGCGGGTTGTGATACACAGATTACAAATACCGGCTGCCCAGTCCATGGACGCGGAGGTGGAAGACTCAGAGGACATGGAGTTGGGGCAGGCCGAGACCAGAGGATATGAGCCGGAGAAGCAAGAATTGGACGAGTCGGGAGCGGATTCAGTGTTCGGGTCCATAGGAACGGAGATACCGACGGCAGGACCATCTAAAGAAACACCGAGACTCAAGTTATTACGGACACAGGCCATTCACCAGGTCTTACAGGGACACTTTCCGGTGACGGCGCGAGCAGTACGAGACTGGGACGCGGAAGAGGCCATTCGGGTGCAACTGGTGTGGCCCCCGAGGGAGGTGCGAGGAATGACGGCTAAGACAAGAGCAATGGCTTCGGCGTCTATGGCGTTCCTGATGGCACTAGAAACGGGCCGCAAGCCAGAGACATTTGAAGAAGCGATGGCGCAGTTCCCGACGGCGGCACTGGGGCCGTTGACCAGGGAGTTCCCGGGAGTCGACCGGCTAGTTAACGAACACAACCGGACCGTCCAATTGGCTCAGACCCTAGTGATGTACAAAAACGAAGATCAACTGGATGACTTGTTGAAGACCACAAGAGAGGTGGAAAAACAGAGCGGAGTGGTGGATCAGCTTCTCGGGCGCCCCGCTAGGGAGGAGAGGCTGTTGCTACCGATCCGACGCCAAGAAGAAGGGTGAAGTAGATGCTGCTTGAGGTCTTGCACGGAAGAAAAACAGCGCGACGGAACCAGAGGCGGAATATGGCGCGTCGCGAGTCGGGTGGGGAGGGATTACGGGGCGTTGGCTCCTCACCCATAGTGTCAAACCCCCAGGGAGAGAACCGGGCCGAGGCGGAGGTACCTGAGCCGCACAGGAGGCCGAAGCCTGGATAAAAAACTCTCCTGGAGACCGCTGGACGGGCCCGAAACTTTACTTAAATTCATCGGGAACGGACTGGCGGGCTCGAACATTCTTATCTTAATTTATTCCTACTAGTTTCTTTATGGGAATCTTCTTGCGGAAGTGAACGAAACCACATGTGTTAGGAGGTGTTGAGTGTAATCAGCGAGCTGGAGGGTCCATGACTGGAACGAACTTACCAAGCCTGCGGGGCGAATACGGAACGGGAGGAGGCGCTAGGAGGAAAAACAAGTTTGTAGCTGTTCCTCTTCTTCCCTGGAGCCCGCTGCGTTGGTTGGGACCGAGCAGGTGGAACGGGATCGTCCGGTCGCGGAAATCAAATGGATAGCGGGCCGGGCGGCCCAGGAGCGAGAGTGAAAGTTGGGAGGCGGAATCGAAGAAAGGAAATCAGAATGGACAGATAGTGTTGTCATTGTAGTCTTTGAGTCGACGGTCGTGCCGGGGTAAATAAGGTACCGGTGGGCCGGCGACTCGCCGCTGGAGGAAAGGCTGGCGCGGGCCAAGACTGAAAACCCTTCTCCCGTGCTGCCTTGAGCGATCTGGGGGCGAGGAGGAGACGACCTCTGTCCTCTAGCGGCACTTCTACTCCCTGCAACTTCGTCTTCTTGATCTTGGATGGATCGATCAGAATGTGGATGAGCCCGGATTCATGTACCATCATCTTCTGAGTTTCCTTGTCTTCAGCCTCTTACCGCATACGAAGAGCGGCAAAATGGAATTTTTCGACCTGAATGCTGGTTTTATCGTGCCAGAGTTGATGCAGCGAGTCGTGAAAGGATTACGGCGAGTCGTAGATGTCTCCCGGAGGACCAAGGCACGAGCAGGGACGATAACTTAGGGGCCCTGGCTCGTGACCGACCGAGCAATACATGAACAAGAAACGAAACAAAATAGTCTTTGAAACATATAGGGAAGTAGTCTTTGAAATATACAGGGAGGTGGTGCTTGGAACGTCGGCCGCGGATGCCTCGATAGACGCCTCAAGAGGTCTGCAAAGAGCGACGAGGAGCGATCCTTCTTGGAGTTCGACATCGGATGAGTTCTTCTCTATATATGCTATTTTTGAGATGGGCCCGTTCCGGATCTCAGAGGTTGACGTTGGGTGCAGATCCCAGTTGATGTCGTCCATCTTCACTTTCTACGGCTTCTTCCTCTCCTTCTCACTAATATCTTCAACTTACCAACTTCGAACCGCCGTACCTAGGAGCAGCCCGGAACGGCTCGGAGCTGTTGTCTCGGCGTTCGTCATAGGCATAGTGGCTTCATGCAAGGTGACATGGCACCGTGGACGACTGTGGCCTTACTCCAGAATCAAACCAGACCAGATCTTAAACTTACTTCTATTAACGAACTATTTGTTGGTATTACAGTCTCACGAAAATCGTCTAAAAGCATGGTCCTCCGGGAGGACGAAGAGAAAAACTTAGTAAACAGAGCCAGGCCCGAGAGCCTAGGAGACGAACGAGGGCCCGAGTGCCCGAAGCAGGAATCCTCTTCTTAGGAAAATCATCTCATCAGTGGAACGAAGGAGCCTCCCTCTCGCCCCAAAGAGGATTGTCTTCCTGCCGTTGCTTACGGAGGGGGGGAGGGATGAGAGGCGCCGGCTCCTGTCATCAAAAGAAACTTCATCAAAATTATCTTCTTAATCGGGTCTCCGTTCCGGTTGTTGTCATGCCACTTGGGCCCGGAACGGTGACGGAAATACTTTACTATGGTGGACTCTCTCCGACATCCCTTTCTGAAATCTTCGAGTGTGTCGACGTGGTCGAGGACTGAATGTCTTGGTGCTGGGTTAACCACGAGGACATGTGTCGTAAAAGTCAAACTTCAGTTCCTGTACGGAAAACGGACACCTCATCGATAATTAATGATTCTAATCTTCTCAGTCTTACCTTCACCCGGACTCCATCTCAAAGTTTCACTGTGACAAATAGCACGAAACCCGCGACGTCGTCTGCTGAGGCTTCCACTCTAAGCTTTGATGCATGAAGTTAAGTTCCTTTCCACATACAACGCCATTTTCTTCTTTGGGTACCTTGGCCTCTGGCTCGAACATGTTGTCCTTGCCAAACGTGAAAAAGTCACTGGAGGGCTCTGAATGCCGAGGCGACCGAGGGTGCGAAGTCCAAAAAGAACATTCTATCTACAAAAACTTCAGTCTTTCTTCTTCAACTCATCCTTAAAATCATCATCATCACCTAAGAGAACGCAGAGAAGAGTAATAGTTACGGAAGAACGAGGGGTCACGACCGACCGGGTGGGAGAATCACGACCGATTCTCTACCCAAAAACAACGGAGAACGTCTGGACGACGGAAGAACGGACCGAGGGTCGAGAGGACTGAGGGTCACGACCGGCCCTGGCCTCTGGGTGGGAGAGTCGCGACCGATTCTCCACCCGAACTAGGGGAGAACGTCTGGACGACGAAAAACGAAGGGAACGGGGGCACTGCGGGTCACGACCGACCCATGGCCCCGGGCAGGAGGACCACGACCGGTCCCTCTGTCCTAATGAGGGTAAAAGGCGAGGAAAGACGCGCCGAGGGGCTAAGTAAATAGAGCCCAGAGGAGAGGAGCGGGGGCGACGGGGTCACGACCGACCCCCAGTCCCGGGTGGGAGAGCCACGACCGGCTCGCTCATCCTAAAGACGAGAAAAAAAAGAGGAGGTGTAGAACGGGTCCTAAATAGATCCAGGATAAAGAACTCTGACAAAGATAAAAAGAGACTAGGATATATAAAACGAATTATATGAACTTTCATTGAGAAGAGAGAAAAACGAAGAACGAAAAACGAAGAAAGAAGAGAAATAATAATTAGCCGGATAGGCCCCGGGGGCCCTCCGAAGTAGACCGGGGAGGACAGAGGGTGACACCTCCTCCTCTACCGATAAGGAGCGTAGGATTGAAATGTTTCTGGTTCTAGAGTATGTTCTGTTGTCGTTGCTGTATGAACTGTTTTGAAATTTTGTAAAACGTGTTTTCCCACCTTTCAAGAAGGTGCGGGAGGGTGTGATGAACGGCTATTCATCCAAAATACATAGAGGTCAAAATAATAGAAATAAGGTAATAGTAGAAATATATGTAAGAGAACGAAATATATGTAAGAGAACGAAATATATGTAAGAGAACGAAATAGATGTAAAGGAACGAATATGTAATAATGAACGAAAGTATGGAAAGCCTGAAAAAGAGGCACGAATATGTAAAAGAACGAATATGTAAAGAACGAATATGTAAGGAACGAATATGTAAGGAACGAAAATGTAAAGGAACGAAACCCGGAAATATGTAAACCGGAAGTAAAATGTAAACCGGAAACGGAAAATATAAACCGGAAGTGACGTCAGTTGTAGGTCACGTGACCGAAAGCAGCCAATCAGGGCTGACCTCTCTAGTATATAAAGGGGCGGTGAGGCCCGAATAAACAGAGTTCTTTAACAGTTCTCCTGGTGTCCAGACGTGTCCTCTTTCCTGAAACAACCGCTAAAGATGAGCCGATCAGAGTAATTAAGCAGAAGTTAGGACAAAACAGTCGAAGCTCGAGATAGGTAGCAGAAAAACAGGGTAAGGGGCCCGACGGCCCGAAGAACGAGGAACGAGGGAACGGAGTAAGGCACGAAGGCCCGAAGTAGTCCCGGAAACCGAGGCGTAGTATGGCACGAAGACATGGGGAACGGAACGAAGGAGCGAAGTCCGCGGGGACGAGGGCGCGGCATGCTCGGCCCCACGCTACCAAACAATAGGCGACCGTCGGCCCGTCGCCCCCGCGGACCGGAACTCAGGGGTGGACCGCCCGGTCGGGGTGAATGCTGGTCTGGGAGATAGAGCGAGACGAACCCCGGCCGACCCGTACCCCTACCATAATTTCCCTCCCCCGCAGTCCTCCGTTGACATCGAGTGCCGATTCCCGATCGATTCGCCCAGCCCCCCCTCGCGAGGCACGACTCTAGAAACACATCTCGGTTCTTGGCCCGGATTCCCCGTCCGCCCCGAGACCCGAACAACCCCCACGTTCCTCTGTTGTAAGAATCGGCAACCCCGACTTACCAGAGAACGTCACAATAGCGTGTACGATTTCATGACATATAGCCTCAGAAAAAAGTAAGACAAATACAAATTCGTATGACTCAAAATCTGTATGTGGGACATAGACTTAAGGACGTGTTATCCATGTAACCAACGAGTATAGACAGATGTCTGTACTCGTTGATGTTACCTACCTGATCATATCCATGAATGTTTCTGCCGTGGAGACGGTCTCACTGTTGATGGCGTCCACTGGTCTGTGGACCCCCACCAGGTCCCGGCCGGGTCTGACGGCGAAGATTAGGATGAAGCCTTCTGTGATGGCCACTGTGGTCGACACCAGGTAGTACAGCATCGTCCGCAGGCCGATCTATGAACAGAAATAAGGCCATCCTAGTTAAATGACTGCATACAATTTGACATTTAATGAATCTAAGTTTTGTAAAAAGGACCATCAAATTACATTTAATGTAATGGAAACGTTATTTTACAAGGCATTTACAAGACCTTTACAGGAATCTTTTATGTGACCTTTAACATTTTGGAAAGGTCATCTTGATGAGATCTCTCCATAACCTTTAGTTTACCCTAATGGCTCCATTTAGAAATCACAAAGGTCATTAAAGGAAACCTTGCACATAACTGCAGGGTAGTTATTTTTCAATGAATTATATTGTGCAGGTTACTCACAACTTGCACTATCAATGTATGCAAAATGGAAGGAAAACATCTAGTCTAAACACTATTATGGGACATTAAAAAACCTTGTATTTTATCTCATATTTAAGGGAAATCCCCTAATTAATGACGTAGCAAGGGGAGTTCCTGGGGAATCCCATCTGTCCTTAGAAGGGAATCCCCATTCCTGTAGAATTTGTAATAAGGGTTATGCTCTCTAACCCAAATTATATATATTTGGCCCAGTGCAACTCATAATAAATTAAAATATTTATTCATCTACAACTATTTATTAATCAGGGAATCCCAGATTTACTTTAGAGGGAATTCCCTTAGCTGTGACGTAGCAAGGGGAGTACTGAGTAGCTCATCATTCAGGGAATTCCCAAAAATAAATTCTTTTCCTGAATAATTCCCTTAAACCTCAACATTTTCAAATTTTTACTTGTGACACATTTTCAGAATACTTATGTCAAGATTATAACACAAAAAATAGCACTTCGTGAATTTATGTGCAAGGTTTCCTTTAAAGGTCTGGTTTCATACAGCTTTTACCCCTAGATGAAAATGCTAAAGCGTGTCAGGTTATATATAATTACCCATTATTGTACTGTTCTCAATTTCTCCAAAGCATGGGTTCTTAATTGGGTAATTACTGTATAAATCACTGAGTTGTATTTTAACAAATAACTGGGTTAATAAAGATTAGGCATATATGTAACCACTATGGAGGTTGGTTGATATGACACACACTGATATAGATTACTGTTGATATTCAAATATAAACTGATCGTGTGGATACGTATTGTGACACTAGTTTGTCATGAGGGTAATAATCTCGTTTTAATCAGGCCCAATCTGGAGTACAAAATCTGTGTCTGAAAACCCTACAGCTATTTGTACTGAGAGCTCAATGTAGGTGGATGATTGGTGGGATTAACCAACATGGTAAAGATGGAATTTCATTTTTGAATGCAAGGGACCACCTTTTCATGCACGTCAGCGCTCTTTACATATTAAGAAATTATGACCCAGAGCAGTCTGAATCCAACTTTGAAGATTACCACAAGTACTAGTGCCTTGCCTCTAAGTTATGTTTACAAAATGTAAACAAAAACACCTGATTTTACATGGAAGTTTGCCTATCATTTATCATCATTTCAGTTACAGAGATTGAGATGAGAACTACATGAGAGCTCTTTGTCTATATACAGGTCAATCGATGAACAAACAGTCACCAATTATTTTAAGATAGGTCAGTAGAGTATTGTTAACAAACTTCTTACTTACTCAGCTTTGTGGTTCTTATTCTAAAGATCAGCCATGTAACAAATAAACTTGGTTGGTGCTAATGCCTTTTTCAAATTCGCAAAGTTGACGAATCCATGATGATTTGGATTAGTGAAATGCCATGAAAAACTACCTTTATAATTCAAGATGACACAATCTTTATTTCTTATGGCTATTTCTTCAGGAAAGGTAATTCAATTTGGGTATTGATTCTATACCTTCCTCTCTCGATACAAAACTCTCTTTATGTTAATAAATTAAAATGAAAGTGTATGTGTGGTATGCGAATATCATTGAATCATATTGATCCAGAATACACCGACATGGACCAGCTGTTCCGAACCTAGTTAGAGGCAATATCATAACCAAAGCTGAGTTGGGCCTGAATTGATCCTGATACAAAAAAGCAAGAACTGGGACTGTATGCTTTATTATGGCCTCTGGCAAAGCTGATTGTATCTATCCATTTGGCAGCCTGTACAACATCTAATTCAATATGCATGAGGTGCATTAATTTACCATACATAGAATAGGTATTTTTCTGCATAATACGTATAATTATTATATTAAATATCATTCCCTTCAGTTAGAAAACAGTAAACCATTGACTTGTAAATTATCTTATCCATGTAACCTACTTGATCTTATCCGTTGAAATTATTTTGATAAAATGTAGTTTATAATAAAGTATGGGCACTGCAGCCCGGTTAGTCACGAAAACGGTTCACTCTAAAAACTTTGGAACCAGTCCAGAATAGACCTTAAATAATGTATACTTCTAAATACTTTATTAAGGTGAGGCCGTTCTGACGTATCTTAGCAAGCCAGAAAAAAAAGTCTTGCACCACTATTCATATACAATCATGTAGCTTATTATGCCAAAAAGGCCTTGGGTCATTTGGATACATTTACCTTTTCAGGAACAAAAAACATGACTCTCTTTAGCTTTATTTTCTTTGATCCGAATGTAAACCTTTAATTTACAAAAAGATTGTAATACCGAGCAATTTGGGATAAAATGTTGACTGTGTACATTGTAATTTTGAATTACCTATAATGTCTGCCATTCTCATATCAAGCCTCATCTAGTTAAAGGTATCGCTGGGACCAAGCCAGAGCTTCATGCAACATTGGTTTACTTGGATAGACACAATAGAAGGCTTTGAGGCCTGCCAAGACCATTGTGTCCGTAGGGAGTGGTATGCGCCCAAACCGTAGAGAGTTTTTGCAGCACACATCGATCTCAGGCACCTGATTCCGATCCTGATGGGTTAAGAAGTCTAAAAGACGGAATAGGTTGTAGTTACCCTATAGAAATAGGGTCTATTACTTGCTATTTGTTGCCTTTTCTCTGAACCTAAAAGAACAGCTATTCACATGCCAGCTGCATGGCATAAGCTATTCTAAAGGCCTGTTTCCACCGGACGACATTATGCTCACGACCATGAACGATTCACAAATCTGTTGTGGTTGTGAGTAAAATCGTTCAGTGGAAACACAAAATCGGGATAAAGACATGTGTGAACGACTGCAAACGACATATGTGAACGGCTTAAGTGAATGATTCACCAACGACCAAATATCTAACCTGTTTAATATTTCTGGACGACAAATGCCAACGATTTCTTCCAAGAGCAATTAAAAGCAATTAAATGCATTGTTCCTCATGTTTTCTACCTCATGTCAGTGCAAATAGTCGTTTGGTTTGAGGAAATAGTCGTGCAATGTCCCAGGATCGTCCAAATATCGTCGTTCAGTGGAAACAACAAATAATTCATTTACAAAAGATTTTTACACCCGACCATTTGCTGAGGATCACTTTAACTTTTGTCGTGACCCTGCACTCTAGTCAAATCGTTCGGAGGAAACCCGGCTTAAGCTATTTTGTCAAGGGAGGGGTAGATCTGTAAGACCAGACTTAAATTCCTAAGGCTTTTCCTACGTGACCAACCATTAGGGCTATATGGTTATAATATTATTATAGTACATGATTTTATGGAGCTACAGACACTTACCTAATGCTATCTCTTATTTGAACCAATATGTACCATTTATAGATAGGTAAGTTTGAAAAAAGAGTAACAAATGAAATGTATTATGCCTGAAATATCAATTTTGTATGAGTTTGCATTGTATATTATTGCCTTGTGGTCACCTTGTGGTCAGTGGTATGAGCCCTGGGCCATGACCTCCGCTAGACTTCCATGAGTAAGCGGGGCTAGCTAGACTTACACAGACCCTTTTATGTAGACCAGCACGATTCAGCAAGTAGTAAGATCCTTTATCAAAGGAAATATTTCACAAATGTCCGATTACATCAGCATATAAAATGTCATACTTCTATCGATAGGGGCTTATATGACTTGCATATTTATCTATATAAATTATGACGATACTCTTTGCCACTCTACTGTACAGAATAGATAGTACCAATAAACAATAATTATTCTTGAAATTAACATGGTGTATAGATCCCCCATCTAGAGCCCCTGAGACCCAATTCGTAAAAGCTCTCTACAAGCATAATCAAATGCTATTCTTACCTTATGCACGTTCAACTTTAAATCAATTTATACCTAGGATGTCATACCCACATGTATACAGTACGAAGTATCATAAATTCACGTGATTCGCCTGACCTTGATTCTGAGCTGTGATATCTCGAGGTCTGATCGCGTTTCTGGGGGTTACATCAAATTGAAAATAACAGAAAAAAAATCACAAAAACATTTGCTTCGAGCCAAGGCTAATGATATTCAGTTCAGTGGCGGATCTCAGAAAAGTGCGAGTGCAACTCTAAGATTTTGGTCCCTGCCTCCAGACAAAGAAATTTTAGAATAACTATACTAACATCAATTTTAGGTTCCCCCACGCCCTCCCTAATCCGCGCCTGGATTTGTTCTTTTGAATTTTGCATTCATAACTGTGTACTGTGTACTGCAGGTCGTTGCTAACACTATTGTCAAATAAATTCGACTAATTACATAAATACAAACCTTGCCTGTCTTGCCGAGATCCATGCTGGCAACAGCTGACACCAAGCTGGATACAATTATCGGAACCATCAACATTGACATCACACGGATCATGAGCTCTCCTGGGAAGTTGATGTAGGAAATGAGCCTCGTTGCCCTCTTGGGGTCGCTTAATGCTGGAACAAACCTGAGGCCTATCCCAAGGCTGATACCTGCACATACTCCAATGATCAGAAGTATGATGAAGAGGTTCTTGCACAGGAAGGAAGCAATACTTCCACGTTTTCCACTGCAATGACAACATGTTTGAATAAATGTTGGTCTTTGTTTCTTGAGGTACTGGCTGCTAAATTCCCAAGGATAGAGGGGAACAAAAGACAATATTGTTATCAGGGCTATATTCAGTACCATGATGTAGCTTACACGCCTCATCAGGCCATAGGGATGTGGCTTTGTGCAGAGAGGGTCACCATGTGGCTATTCAATGAATATCACTAAGGTACTGTTAAGTGAATTTGGGAAAAATGTGTCTTACAAATCTTTCAGAATGCTAAATGAAAACAATGTTAAAATAATCACCAACATGGCGACAAGCTCATTTTGGGAGATATAACGTTATCTGCACAACGTCTATACATATATAAATATATATACATGAAACTGGAATGGAGTGTACACGTGTGCAATTGTCCATCATATCTTATAACAAACTACCAATATAACTATTCTGAAATTTGAATGTAAACTCTTTCGTGTTAACTACATGGTCGCCACCAAAATAAGTATAATTATGATACACAGGATAAACAATTATTTTGAATATGTATCAAATACCTCGTCGGATTAGGGTTGAATGTACTGATTACCATGATTATTCTGGAGTCTAGCCCACCGAAATGGGGCTAACATAAATATTCAGGGGTAAGGTTCTGGGTTGGTCAGGTTACTGAGTCACAGTTGGAGATCAGTGACACAAAGGTCAATGTATTTTGGATGTAAGATCAACCGGTACACGGTAAAACTAGGCCTTATTCAACAAATGTTGCGCGCAAAAAGATTTTACATTTCATTCCACAAACTAGATAAGCACAAAAAATGCATATATGCGCACACAACGCACAACATTTCAAAAGTGTGCGCAAGCCCTCATAATCAACAACAGCTAATTTCCTGTTAGTAAATTATTTTTGAAATGTCTTTAATGTTTCCATCACGAAGTAATGAAGTTACGGTAATATGTAACGTATATAACTGGAAAGATAATTCAATAGGAACCCATTGGTAAAATCTATTTAAAGTTGGTTAAGAACTGACAGATTTATCGACAACATATTGAATACTCTATCCTGAAATGCTCATGAACATTCTATGCGTAGATTACATGTTATCATGCCAATTTTAACATTATACACGCCTTGCCTTACTAATACTATTTGCGCATATATTCAAATGTAAATCAAGACACCTGCGCAAAGTTTTTGTGGAATGGCCCCCTGGTCTGAGACAAGACGCACACCTTCCTCTCTGCTGGGACCCCCAGGTTAGGTCTGCCAATGTGCACGATATATTCACGCTTCACATAATGTTGTGGCTGCATTTAGAAGCATTGAACTTCCGTGTTGGTTGGATACAATTGATTATTGATTGTAGTATAATCTCAACTCTCAAAGTCATGATTTTCAGATCATTGAATGATCATGACTTAGCTAATTACAACGAAACAAATTTAATTTCCTCGTATTTTCGGGCACCTGCAGACTAATCAAGATGCAGTATTACTAATATGTCCACTAGTCCATTTTCCCATGCAAACATTTAGCATAAAAGATCGATATGATCTACAATTGTATAATCTTCTGTTACACACGGCAAAAAGAGATTACTTAAAATTCCCTTAATGTAACTTTATGTTATTTAAATTTTAAACTTTGTTTGAAAACATTTTCTTTGGATATTTTTTTCATAGATCCATAGTTTCAATTGTTTCTCCTTTGGTTTCTCGACAGGATATGCTTTGACTATTCTACCATTTTGGGTTATATAGAAAGTGTAAGCTGCTATAAGGGGCCGCCATTTATCACTAGTACTGGTATGTGGGACGAGTGGTCTGCCCAGTTCATACACACATATATATCTATCTACATGTGCAGGTACCAACACCATCAGATTATATTAACCTCGATTGTCCCAGGCATCACCAGTATAAACACATTCGCCTGCCAGTCAACTCATATCTTGATGAACCTAGTTTAGCCATTATAACTATATTTAATGCTCATCAAAACCTGTGACCCCAAAATAACTATGGCTTCGCATATTTTTTTCTCTCGTTTTATTTTGCTATACTGGTGTTTGAATGTTGAAGAGATACAACGACAAAAATCTAAGCTTACTTTAGGTTTCATTTTTGACATACAAAAAGCTCATATTTCCTCTGGAGAGTAACATATTAGTTATTTTGAAACAACATACACATTAATCAATAATGCAGTAGTAGGATTATAGTAATTAGAATTTATACAAACCTTTTGGATTCCCGTCCCTTCAACATGGCCACGCTTTGGTCGGCAGTCAACAGGTTACCAACCTCCGTACCCATCTTATCCTTGAAAAGTAGGACAAAAAAGAGAAAAAAATAACGATATTGCACATATCATGGTCCAATCAAATTGATAACTCAACACAAGCACTCGCTGTTTACAACTGGTTTGGTAAACACGCTAAACATAACTTTTATAGGTCTAGACATAAATATCTCTGACCTGATCGATGTGTCTTACTACTGTGGATCCTTCCGCTTATTTGGATTTAGGCTCTAGGAGGTCCATGAATACTTCATTTGCCTTAGAATTTCCCCCCCCCCCCCAACATGGCTACATTAACCAGGATCTATATCTTTTCCTCCTGAGTAGATCGATACTTTTAGAAACTAAAGGTTAACTAACAAGTAATTTTGTATTATCATTGTTAAGAACATCACCATTATGATAACAATAATATAACAATATAACAATGATAATTATCATTATCATTTATATATGTATATTTGTTGTCCGCCTAGGATAACTATAATTTTTTGTCAGGCACATTAGCAGATTAGTATTCACATTTGTGATTTGAACAACGCTACTGTGTACACACAGTGAAACATGTAATATGATTAATTTTTTTTGAATAACTCGTATTATAATATACATCATCGAAATATAAAAGTCAATGCTTTTCACTGTATCAATAGCTTCTCATTTAAGTAGCAGAACATACTACAAGATTTCTTCATTTCTGTTTTAGGTAAGTCTGTAAGACGCCTTCTGATTCACTGTGGATAGATGCATGGCTATCAGAATGACTACAATTGTAAGCCTAGAGCATTGATTCTATAATCAATAGCTTTCGAATAAGACCCCCCCCCCCCCCCGACACATACACCTTCAAGCTAGCTTGGTAAAAGGTTCAGGTATTTTCCCAGCCCATTTGATCTGTTGATGGATGTAACCAAATGCAGTATTCCACTAGGCGACTGAGAATTTGTTAATTTCCAAAATTCAAGAGAAGTATTACAGAAAGCCATGTATGCCACAATATACCATTTGAAAGCACAGGGACTCTGAAATCCTTTCCCATGATATACACCATTATTTATCCCTACTATCCCCTTATTCTCACTGGAGATTGTCACAATCGGCAGTAAAATCGTATAGTGGATTACAGCCTTAACGTGTTGCCAATCATCAGTTCTCAGAACTTGCAGACCAATCAATGATTAAGAACCTAGCGTGCACACAATATATATTAACTATGTATACGGTATAGATAGATTGATAGATATATATGGGCACTCCCTCGCCAGGCCATTTTTGGCCCATGTGGTGGGAATCATGGTCTATAGGAGGGCGGATCAGATGAACCCACTGGTATGTTATTATGAGGTCACATGCTAAGGGTGTCCAGCTGTGACACGGTTGGGGCTAGTCTAAACATAGGCCTACATAACATCTTATGTATCTCTATGGTCTAAACAAACCCAAAGTAGGGTCGCACAGGATTATATTACTGGATCAGATGTAACTTAAATAGGGGAGTGGGGCAAGGGCGGATCCGGAGGAAGGCCTTAGGGTCCAGGGGGTGCTGACAGTCCCTCCCCCCTTTTTGGTGGACCCCTAAACTAGGAAATGTCACGTGTGTGCATGCGATTAGCCTTTACACTGCCTCGTAAATGAGCGATGTTTAACAACTGCATTACTTAACGTATAGACGTGCAGATGACATCATACTACCCAATATGGGATAGGCGCCATATTGGTGATCAATTCACAATCATTTTATTAACATAATGCAATGTATTTTCAGATTATTCTTGTGATCATGTCTTTCATTATGTTCATTCTCATTTTCTAGTATTGATGTATTTAAGAGTAATTCAATCACCGCATAGTTAATGCGGTGGTGATTACAATGCAAAAAGTGATATAATGACCATGTCTGCACAAGGTATATACGTTATGTATGTGTGTGACCCCTAAAGTTTCTGAATGTTGGATGCGCCCAAAGTGGGCCACGCTTAGCTGACTAATCGGATTTTCATGGACTTTGAAGGTAAGGTTATTTCAGAAATGGGGACATACCACCGAAAAGGCTATCACCCGCTTAATACCCGAGGACATTGGATACCTGTTCTGATTTATGCACTTGTATTTCAAGCGTGACCTTTAGGAAAAAACTCGTGTATACCGTAAACCCCCTAATGTAAGCAGTGGCTTCAATAATGGTTAGTTCACGAAATGAGAGTCATTCAAGCCTAAGGTTTAAGGGTCCGACTTGTATTAAGGGTTTACACAACCCTGAATAGAATGAGATTGTCACAAAGTGATGAGATAGTCATAAAGATATGCTAAAAGAAAAACTCTAAGTCAGGGTGCGGCTTTTTGAATTATTGTGCGGCTTAAATAAGTGGTTTCACGGTAATAATATTACCGGTAATCCACATCATTAGGTATGGGATATACACCCTTTCATTTGATTTATTATGTAACAACAAATGAGCCTTACCTACAGAGATAAGGCTATTTTACTGAAGAGCCCATAGTTTACCCTTCTCCATCCTTAAGAGTATCCAATGGAACACCTGACTGCGTCACTAATCTTAGACAGATTGCTATTTTGATATGTCTCGTATAAAAATGAGAGAACTAACACAATTGAGGCTTTGGCAGGTCATGGTGTCCGTTTAGTAGTTCAGTGGAAATTTCCATTCTGAGAACACGTTAAATCGCAATAAATTTTACAATCTAGTTACTTAATAGGTCCTTTTTGCTCCTATAGGCACTTTGTCATTGGCATCTTACTTGTGTAAAAAAAGAAATGCATAGACATGGCGGAACAAATTGGTTTCTTTTTGACTTTTCTAATAAAAGGAGCGTTCTCTTTACTGCCATATTGGATTTATTTATAGCTAATGGTATTCATTTTAGAGGCGTATTGTTGTAGCCAACCTGAAAGCCCTGGGCATTTGCAAGACTATTTAATCATGAAGTCCTTCTTTTCAATGACGAACCAAATGATGTAGCTTCAAATTGATTGATCATCAAGGTAACTCAGTCAAAGCATATAAGTAAAAGTCAGAATTATTTAGAAGTTTCCTCTAATTCATTCGTTTTTCTAAACATAATACACTATAGAATAAATTTCAATAGTAAAGCTCAATGATATGCTTCAATAATTCAAGAGGGATTCCCTGTCAAAACGTTTAGAGTCTGAAAGGGGTTTCCAGCTCTGGCTACATTCGGGGTCTCTGGCAGTGAAAAGAACTCCATCTTGTATTCTGAATACGCAGCCCAAAAGCTGAATTATTAATGTTCATACCAGAGCAGGAATTGCGCGTTTCACGATTGGATACTTTTACCTTTTGTGCTACTACCACCCGTCGGTAGGATTCACTCTAATTGTGAACAAAATGTACACGGTGCTTCTCAATTCATGACCTATGTGAACTAAACATGTATGTTGTCATTCTTATTACCAAGTTGGTTTAGATAATCTCCAGCATCTGTAAAACACGCATGCATGGCGTGCTGTTCGTGTATGTCCTATTATAGAGGTCACGCCTAAAATATTCATGAAATAAACCAAGCAACGTTCACGGTGCTATATCGTTGTGAAATGTTTTGATTTTATTGCATGTTAAACAATCATGAACATAGAAGGAAGTAGGGAAAAAAGTTTAGGTGCATCAAAGTGTTTAAGTTTACTCTACAATGGTGAGATTATAGAGTTAAGGTGTAGATGGAAAAGTAAACTCTCTTTTGCCACAAAACCACAAGCGACTAGTTAAATTGGCGATCAATAGATCCATTGACCTTTTTATTCGACGGGACCCTATGGGAATTTCTCAATTAAATTGACATGACAGCATTGATCTCTCCCGATCTTTTTGACAACAGCAGGAATTTTATATTGCCATAGGACGTGTTTTAGGAAAGAAAAACGACACGCGAAATACTAGGACTCCACTGGCAAAAATGACATTCATGCGAGGTAATTTGAAATAGAACCCGCAAGCCGTATTCGGATTCACCCCTAACCAAACCAACGTCTCATCAGCTAAATACCCATACCCATACGCTCACTGTTCTCCTACCTTTATGAAAAAGAATCACACCAATTAAAGTAAATTAATAGTGTTTTTTTAAACCACTATTATACTTACTGCACTTTGTTATCAAAAATGACGTCGCACGTGCCTTCTCTGGGAGGTGGTTGGTGGTGGGAAGACCGTGGAGAAATGTACTGGAGGAAGGTTCTGTTACCTGTTGTGTTGTGGAGGCGGCCTCTCGGTGGCGGGACTCAGTCTGCTGTGTGAGCTATATGTAGTCGGCTGATGGTAATAGTTCACTTCACCAACCACCATACACAGCTGTGAACATGCCGAGGTACCCACAGCAAACCAAGCGTCAACTCCATGTTTTGAAAAGAAACTGAAATTGTCAAAAACAGCAAATTTGTAACTCAAAGCAGAATGAGGATAAAAACGGGGCAAAAAGATGTTAAAGCGTTCATTGAATTGTATATCGCACCTTTGGCAGATGCTTCGTTTTCGTGAAAAAAGAAAATAACACAGCGGTGGCATTTGTGATCAAATTTGGTAGGCACACACACGCACACACACAGCCACAGACACACAGACACACAGACATACACAGACACACAGACACACACGGAGTGTTAAAAATCTTAGTAAAATCTAAATAAGAAGAATAATTGCTAAATAATTGCCATTGTCACACTTGGTCATTTCCAGAAATGGGAAAGAAGAGTAGGCCTTTGTTTACATCGAATGAAAAATGGCAAGTGCTCAATATTTCAGTTTGCTGATTTAGAAAAAGTCCTGATGTATTTCATAGAAGGGCCCTTAGCTCACATCTGTCCCTATGTTAGCTCCACAAAATGAGACTATTCGGTCAGATGGTTAAGCCAAGGATAAAAGAGATATCAACAATTGAAAGATTATTTTTAAGTGTATTAATACACTTAAAAATAATCTTTCACATAGTAGCCCCTAGAACTATACGGATGGAGTAAAATGTGATAAAGCCCTCAAGACAAACCATCGTAATATCTCTTGATGTAGGGTAATGCAAATCCCACGATTCTCTGTTTCAACGTTCGGTGCACCATACTAAAATGTGTCCCAAACTACAGATCCAACCGGTAATTTAACACGCCTCAAGAGATAAGACAAGATCCCTGTAACATCGGCAAATTCTCTCACGTGCTTATTTAGACACTTTTACAACCATTAAAAACAAAGATTAAGAAGAGTATTTACGTATATGAGAGGGAGGCGAATTATTTTTACACCACTTTATAGGGTGGGGGCGGTCTATGAGTCAGGTATAGAAGTGAAGTATATTTCTAAAACGTAATACATGCAACAAAGGGGCAGTGTGTATTTAGAATTCATGTAAAATATATACATGTTTATATATGCAGTTAATGGCCGTATGGAATGACGAATACATTAATCAGTTTCTTACATAATTCAAATAGACATGCAGGGAGCTTGTTCTCTTCTATTTCATAAAGAATAAATGTACTGATTGTTATTGTGTGAGAGGTCACAAATAAAAATCTGTTGGTCCATTAATGAATCTAAAGGCCATATCACACTACGCGTTGAAGTATATGGAAAAGAAGAAAGAAGAAAGCATAACTCAACGTCATGGACATGTTTTGCTGATCAGGTCACTATAAATATTGTAACTTATGGCGAAGGGGAACAAATGAAAAACACCTGTTATCCCTAGTCCAACCAAATGCTGATAGCAGACAAATATACAAAATCAGAAATATATTTGTTTATGGAGCTTCGAAAGATGCAAGTGAGTTTCTTATTAAAAGGTCCCCCTTTGACAATGGTAGTATCATCCTTCATTGTCACTGTCAAGGAAGTGGTTTGAATGTCCAAATTTAAGAAAAATATCGTCTACTTTATCCACAAAACAGGCTATTGAAATACATTTGGGTCACTTTGTTTGAAGCCAGTTCAAAATGCTGATACACTGGTCATTACTAAGGAAGGTATCATAGGTTCCTATAGAACCATGCACGAAGAAAGGGTGACTTTGCTTTTACAGCAGTTTATGGAACGTGTTAAACATAGAAATAAGTATGTAAAATTCATTAATTGATTACTTAACAGCTAAACACCCTAAAAACGCAATTAAATACAATTCACAAGAGGATGTTATGATAAATTCCCATGGGGAGACTGTGAAAATCTATATCATATGGCATAGTATATATAATAACGTACGTTGTTAATCTCCATAGTTACGTTTATTTGACCCTTTAACATTTTCTCAATGCATGCGTCCATAGCATGCAGATACGAAGGGATGTAGGGCTATTCCCGAGGTGCGCTCGTGCGACCATTATTTATAATGTCATATGTAAAGCATAGTATGGTGCTAGCATGCTTTAATCATGATATCGACTACATTATTCCAGTTTCCACCAAAATGCATCGTGCGGCCATGTGAAAGCACTCGCCAGCCGGCGTATTACATACACATGCAACAATAGCTACGCCCAGAACTAAGCCCATTCCCAATGGGCGATATGAGATATAGTTGCTACCCTTTTGCATGCATTTAGAATCATTATTCAACACTGTTCAAGGAATACATGACTGAGTGTGGTTTATCAAACAGTTATCAACGTATTAAAGGTTGTGGATATCATAGGGTTATTAGTTTGGTCAATTGTTCTTGTATTCAGAATTTTTTTTTTTTCAAGCCAAAATGATTGTTTTTCATGGTTGCGATTGGAGGCCTTCCATTAAGTATGTGCTCATTCAGGGGATGGGGAAATATGTGTACGTCCCCGTATACATATTGTATGGGGGTCTATGATATAGGAAACGATTGCGCGGGTAATAAATTGAACGCCCCTTATTATTTATACATAGCACACGCTCCAAGAAAAGACTGTCAGGGACAACGGGATGAAAACAACATTTTATAAGCATTGACTTAAGGGATATAAGAATTATAACTTAACATAAAATATGCGTCATACACTTTATGAATGCTGTTTCGGCCTGAATATTTCTAAAGTAGCACGGCTGAATTGGAATTATGATTTATAATAATTCTAAAAACCAGTTGGAGTGATGAGTGAAACAACAAAGTATATATTATACTTAGGTTGAAACAACATACTTTAGATAAAAAACGTTGGCTTTATTCCCCTCGGATTAAGACTGGAATTCTACGGGAGGCTGAGCAATGTCAATTCACAAATGTTGGATGGTGTCCCCCCAGTCTGTCCACTCCTAATGTAAAAGGATACGCATCGTTGTTCTCAAAACGTGAAGAAAGGGTTTATTTTTACAAGCTTCGCATGTCCGTGTTTTTGGAAGAAAGGATACTTTTTGGACTGAAATAGCTGTGATTTGGTGTCCCTTATCTGCATATAAGAGAAGTGTACGTCGGGGGACCAAAACAGGTGTCGTTCGAGTAGACATTACAACCGAGCCTTTTCCGTTGACGAAGTTGCTGCCATCTAGTGTTTCGTCCTCTAAGTTCGGTCTATTGAGCATGGGAGAAAACTGTTGACTTTCCAAGCAGACGTAGTCACAAGATCATATTTTGGTGATCACCAAGTGGTGATTATGATCACATGGACAGACAGTATTATTCAGAATTAATAAATCTGAAAATAAATATATTGTACTGACGCGGGTGGCCAGTCCATGTTTGGGCATTAAGGCGTGAGCTTTAGACGCACGCAGGTAAGCCGTGTTTCACTTTGTTAATGGTGAAATGGGGGAGGAGTCATGGTGTGACGTACCACTCTAAAAGAGCGTGTTCCGCTCGTAGTCAGTCAGAGTTCGCTGTAACGCTGTGTGAGTAACATCCAGGGAAGGTTGGACCTTTAACCTGCAGTCTTGGTTCTGGAGAGAGGCATGGAAATCGTGTAAGAGCACAGGAGCGTTGACTGAATGTGTTTGAGGGGATTCTTACCTCAGGACTGATCATGGTCAATTGACTTCTTGTCACAAAACGACTATACACTGGATAATAAACAAACAATATCCTTTCACGCGAGTGTTCATGTCTTACATGATGTGGGAACTATAATTATGTATTGGACGACGGCAGTCGACGAGGAGGAGACTGCGTACGGAGCTAGTTATTATCTATAAACTAATTACGACTTTTACGCACCCTATAAATAACAGATAATTAACCCCTATAGTTCAATATGTTGATCAGGATTCATTGAATTTGTTTGAAGTGAATGGGGTTTATATGTTTGTGTGACGCTCCTCGGTAGTTCGGGGTTTCCGATTCCTGCAACAGAGGGACGTGGGGATTGTTTCGGGTCTCAGCCGGACGGGGAGTCCGAGCAAGGAGCCGAGATGTGAGATTTAGAGTCGTGCCTCGCGCACAAGGGGGTTTGAGCGGGTCGATCGGGAAATCGGTATTCGTCGACAGGGGAGGGGTGTCTCGGCCGGGCTGGACCGAGGGGCCTCAGCCACCGGGCGCGGGGTACGGGCACTTCTGCCAGCGGGCAGAGGACTGCGGAGGAGGAAAAAATGGTAGGGACGGGTGCGGGCCGTTTCCTTCGTGCCGGCACTCTCTTCGGGGCCCACTGTGGACGATCTACCCTCGTTCTCGTCCAGCGGGGGCGTCGGGCCGACGGTCGCCTATTATTTGGTAGCGTGGGGCCGAGCCAGTCGCGCCTTCGTGCCCCCGGTCCCTGGGCTTTCACTCCCTATTTCGGGCCCTCATGCCGGTTCGGATCTCCATCTTCGGGACTCCATCCGGGCCAGTTTTCGGGCCTTCGTGCCCTGTTTTGGTCTCTCGGGCCTTTGGGACCCTGTCCTAAGTTTCGCCTAATTTATTCTAACTTTTGCTATTTTACTTGTATTTTCTAGTCAATTAGCCTGTATTGGATCATCTTAATCGGTTACCATGGGAAGAAGACACATGTTGACACAAGGAGTACTGCGAAGGAACTCTTTTATTCTCGGGCCTCACCGCCCCTTTCATAGTCTAGTGGTCAGCCCTGATTGGCTGTTTCTAATCACGTGGTTACAAAATGACGTCACTTCCGGTTTACATTTCACTTCCGGTTTACATATTTCGGGTTTCGGGCTTTTAAAATTTTCGGGCCTTTCGGGTTTTTCAGGCTTTTCAGGCCCGTTACAAAATACACTTTACTCTGTCGCGCCGTCTTACTTTTATATTTTGACCTTGACAATTGATGAATAGGCATTCATCACATTTGTTCTAAATGCAGGCCCCTAACCAGCTTTTCAGAGGGGGGGGGGGGGGGTCGGTTTTTGAGTTGTAGAGCTCAAATATTCTTGGGTAGGGGGCATACATTTCATATGAAAATAACCAATTCAACCCATCCTATGAGGAGGGGTGTTTGTGGTTTTCTTGAGGGAGTTTGTCCAAGGGGGGTCGGGGATGGGGAGGGGTGGAGAGGGGGGGGGTCGTACGAACCCCCCCAACCTCCCCTGGCTACAGGCCTGAAATCTTTCAGAATTATGACTAAAGATGAAAATAAGTTGATCACCAATATGGCGGAAAGCCCAGTTTAAGAGGTCTTCTGCACAACGTCTATAAATATGGATATTTTGTAGCTGCTTAATCTGAGTACATTTGCCAATCAAAAATATTTTGATGTAATCCTAACTAATTTGGTTGACAGCTGACGGCTGACGGCTAACATCTGACGGCTGATCATGATGACTGTAGCCGTCGGCTGTTGGGCCATTGCCAAGTGGGTATGGCGCTTAAGTGTAATACTCCTATGATGTGGGAACTTATCAAGTGTCATGCCCCTCTAACAATTTAAGCTTATTTTCTACAAAAATTGTTACTGAAATGCCATTCCCCCTAATAAATGACTACATTTAATTTCCCACAGGCATCAGAAATCAGTGACAAGATAGAGGAGAAGCTGTGGGCCTCAGGGGCCTTTGCGGGAGCATTCCCCATCAGCTGTTAACACCACATTGTGGTATCTGACCACTAAGTACCTGGGCCTCAGAGGCTGCAATGAGGCAAGGTAACTACAATGGGGTGACTTGGTCAAGAAGGAAAAGGGTGAGGGTGTAATATACCTGGAATTTTCAGAAAGGGCAACATAGACCAGTGGCCTGTTTCATAACGAACCTTTGTATGTTTTGTTTCATAAAGTTACAATATCAGTTCTTCGGGTGCTGTAGCTACATTCGATTTATGAGAGTTTTGTTATGAAACAGCTGCATACGTGAGTTTCAAACTCGTGTACAGTTTCCGTATGGGCATACAAAACCTACATAGATACGTAGGTTATTATGAAACACCCCACTAATTTATAGGTGATGAGGCCCGGGCATTTAGGCCCAAAATGTAGCAGAACAAAGAGGACCCAACCAGAGCGCTGGTCCACAAAAAATGTTCGGAAGTGTGGGGGTAATCTTTGAATTTGTGCGCAAATACTGTTAGTAAGGAAAAGTGTGCGTAATGTCAAAATAGCATGATAACTTGCTACTTAAGCACAAAATGGTCTAGGGATCGATTTCTAATAAGTTATTGATTTTTCTTCAACAACTTTCTGAGTTTTTAGCCGATTTTCATCTTTCCAACGGTAGCTCATGCATAATCATAACATCATAACTTTTTGAATAAACCTATTATGAATTTTCAAAATTATTTACGAACACATGCTGACCTGACAAGAAATAGGGCCTTATGCACACTTTTGCATACCTGCATATAGTACGCAGACATACCTTTTTTGTGCATATCTAGTTTGTGGAACAAAGGGTAAAAAACAAAATGTTCGTAACTTTTTATGGAATGACCCCCAGATGCCCATTAAGGCTCCTGCATATATATGAGATCACAGAACCCTCTCTATGTTGTATAGTGACAGACAGATATTGTATCTCTGTCTTTGTTAAACAGAATCTCAAAATCAAATGCCAAAATAAAAAAAGGGAAAATAATTGACAAAGTTTTGAGATGGATTGTACATGTTTTTTGTTGTGTGACCCACATAGAATAATATTTGTGGAATATCGGAGTCTAAGGGATTCAGAGAATGGGCAGGTTGTGTGTGTGTGTGTGTGTGTGTGTGTGTGTGTGTGTGTGTGTGTGACAAGGCTAGAAAACAGGGATCTTTAATGTTTTCCTAAAAGTGATTGATGGCAGGCAAAAGCAATATCATCCATAGAACTCCACCTACTATAATGCATTACGGATTTACATTAATTACGAACACACTATTTCCACCCCCACTTAATGCATATTTGATTATGTAAAAGCCTCATGATATGTTTTTTTATTTTATCTTCTGTCACATACCACAGACTCTGTTGTCAGCTGTACAAATACCAATAAATCAGGTATGTTTTCTCCAAATAATTGATATGTTTCTGAGAAATGAGTTTCACTGTTTGGAAACTAAAGAGAGTTGGTCAATGTATACTAAACTTTTAGAGAAAAACACTTTGTTGCTAGTGTGATGTTCTCACGGAAAAGCAGCTGCGATGAGCGAGTGGCTCTTCCACAGTTTCCTTGCTTTTGATATTCGTACTCTTGATGGATCACAGCCCAGTCGCACTTGGTATCTCAAGAGCACGAGCAGGACGAATTACACCAACATTTGTCAGAGTCTGCTGCGAGGTTGCAGAGGACGACTCGGGCGAGCAGTTGTAGGTTCTTGAAACAAGCCCTGTGTATGGGGGCTGACGGGGTTTGGGATACGATTCGTGTGGTTTGTGTTACACTGGGTTCTTCAGCCCTAGATGGATTGGGCGGCAAGAGCTGGCGTTACGGTTCGGTCCAAGCCAGGACTCAGGATCTCGTATGGGGCCTCTAGCAGTCCTGTGTAACCAACCATTCTAGGCTCAGGATGGGGACCATGCCCAAAAAATTAAAAAGGTGGTAGCATCTAGGCCGATCTCCCATTTTCTTGTCCCTAGTGTCGGTTCTTGGCTGAACTCGTGTCTTCGGTCGTTTCGTACCCATTCTCAGATGCCTGAATTCATCTCGTATGTCAACCCCTATTTCCTCTAAGTCCAACTTCCCCTTTTTGGTCTAACTTCGGTTTATTCCTACTTCGTGGACCCTTATCTCTAGTTGCTCTAGTCTTCTAAGCCTTCTCGTGGTCCATTCCCAGGAAGAAAGGAGGTGCGAACACAATGAGTACCAAGATGGAACTGTTTATTCTTGTGAAATCACTCTCTTACATAGCCACGATCTGGCATCTGATTGTCTAATTAACATCACTTTGACCTCTTGCTGGGGTCCCTCTTGTTGAGCACCCTGGATTTTCTTTTTTTCTTTCTAACTAATAGCATCCTAGGGACCATGAATCAAGACTCTTCCGAAGAATTTAGGTATGCGAAAACTGTCTAATTACGCAATCTGTGCTTAATTAGCAAAAATTAAAAAATGTTTTATTTCTTAATTTCTCATTTTAACATGGTAATATCAAGACTAGCCAATCTGACGGTTCCCATTCTGGGCTTATTATAACATTGTATACATCTTTCTAAAAAAAACCACCTCAGTAACATATCATGACTATCACAGTTGTCTGGTAATTTCTTCAAACTCACCATGCATACTCAGAAAATCATCAAAGTGTATATTCATTGAATGTGAGCACAAAGCGCTAGAGCAGGGCCTCCAGAGGTGGGGGGTTGGTTGGTCTATGAGCGTCGCCTGGACATTGTGAAGGGGTTTTCTCTGTCTCAGCCCTGCAATTGAACCTACACTGTTAAAACAAGTGTTTAGAACCTAAACACTTTCCTAAACACTTCGGCACATCCAGTTTTAGAACACTTTATTTCCCTAAACATGTTTAAATTATTGGTGTTTAGAGTTGAGTGTTTAGAAATGTGTGATGTTTAGGTGTTTACCTTGAAGTGTTTAGGTCTTCCATGTGTTTTAGTCTAAATGCTTAGGATTGAGTTGATGTTTAGCAATTAATTTTATGTTTCAAAGTATTTCGACTGCAAGGAATTTAAATAAATAAAACAAATTTCTTTGGTAATTTTCACTGATATTATTTTGGATTGTTATGTACTTAGAACTCAGAGAGGAAAACATCTTTCCTGATCTCTTTTGATCAAGATAGAGGTCAAATTCAAGCATAGAGTTGAACCCCTCTCAATATTTCCCATAGAGAAATGCAGAATTGACCTCTGAACTGAGGTAGGACTTAGGTACCAGAACCTTTAGACCCATACCCTTGTCCCTATGTCTGTCTGCATATGGAAAAGGTGTCTAAACAAAGTGCATTTTTAAAACCTTGAACAAGTTATAATCCTTAAACTCAAAATACGTCTAATGTATTACATATACATTTCTTAAACACTCTACAGTACCTAGAAAATTCTCTTTCTTTTATAATGAATTTATATTGTGGTGATCCCAGCTTTAGTAGTTAACTTGGAGGATCTCTCCTACCTTGTAGTTCTGACAACTCTCACTAGGTGGAGACACTGTTGCACTCTTTGAGACATTTATAGTTTAAACCATTAATTACATGGTTATATTGTGAAATTGTGTATTTTTGATGATGTCAGGATCTGTAGTTTGATGAGGTGATTTAACAGGTAAAAGAATTTATTGTGCAAGTTCTCCTGTAAAGTTAATGTGACTAGTGGTTGGGACACCTGTTTTGTTGTGTGGCAACCCAAGTCAGGGTGCCAACTTTCAGAGGATCTCACCAAAAGTGTAGTTCTGATAACTGCCACTGGGTGGAGACACCGATGCATATTTGAGACATTTATTTGTTTATGTCACTGATTAACTCTTAATATTGTGAAATTGTCTACTCCTGATGATATGAAAAGCTAGAGTTTGATGAAGTCTTTTATCGAGTTATCGAATTGTATGTATAAATTCACTTGCAAAGGTTACTTAGACGTGACTAGGGTTAAGACACCTGTTTCTGTAGTAAAGAGAGTGATAGACCTTCTGCTGTGTGCTGATGTCTGGAGGGTATTTCATAACAAAATAATAAGAAACGGGTGAATCTTTGTAATATTCTTAAGATAAAAAGAAAATATAAGAAAATTCTTTGATACTTTCTTAAAAAGAGCCATCTTAAACTTTTGTCATTGTTGCGATACTTTTGGCTGTTGAATACAGGATCCTGGAGGTAATTTCAGAACAATTCTTATTTCCTAGAATCTTTGTTGCTACTCCTTACTCCAATTTCTTTGCTCTGTGATTTTCTTTGAGAAGAAACTTGAGAATTCTTCATTTAAGCCTTTCATAAAGTATTGCTGTTACTCTCCTGTGAGTGATTTATGAGAATTTGGAAGTTTGAGATGACCTAAAATTTGATCTCAGACACTGGAATTCCAATGGTTTATGGGTTTCCAAGAAATAATTTTGACCTGGGTATTTCATAAGGACCATGTGCGAAAAATGTGGTACAAAGATATCATTTTCTGTTTCATTATGGTAAATTAGAATTCTTGAATTCTAACTTGAAGAATTCATTGTGAAACCCTTTCATAAGCAAATCATTGTTAGATTTCTGAACTTATTCTCATTTTATTTCAGGTCCCCCTAATCTATATTTTGTTTGATCTAAGTTGTTATTTGGTATCCATTTAATGACACAGAGGGAGGGTTGTTGAGATTCCATAATAAAAAGAAAGGAAAATCCAAGGCCTAGAAAACCACAAGAAAAACTAACAAAGAATTTATCATGTTATCAGGTGAAGTTCTACAATAGCGTTTTTAAGAAAATAGCTAAGAAAATTCTTAGATATTTCTTTGTGTTTTAAGAAAATTGTACAACAAAGATTTTTTCAAAGATTTTTTTATGAAATACCCTCCAGGAGGCAATGCTTGTGATAGATACATTGACTCAAAGGGTCAAACAAATGGAAGGGTTTTATATAGAATTCTCATAGTGTTCTTCTAAGAATGTGTAAGAAATGGTAAATTTGACAAAGATGCTTTTTAAAAACCACTTGATTCTTAATATCATGTTATGAAATACCTAGGTAAAATTACTTTCTTACTTAAGTTTTGCCATTGATATAACATTGGCCATACTGGGTCTAAGATCAGACTTTAGGTCTCTTAGGGGAGTAGGTACATCTATTAGGTAGAGCTTTTTCAAAGAATTCTTTTCTTTTCTTAAAACCTCTCTTATCTTTAAGAAAATCTTATTGCAACAAAGAAAAAAGGTCTTACCACAAAGAAAGCAAAATTTAACTACGACTTTGTTCTGAAAATGGCTCCAGATATCCTCTCATAGGAGGATCAACAGGAGGGCGGACGCGAGGCACGTGAAGATGGCACCAAGCAAGACAGACACCACACCCGAGAGTCGAATCTCTGCCCGGCGAATCTCTGCCCACAAAAAATATGGTATGGGAGGATCTATGGAAGGATGTAGGCCCACTGAGACTTTGATTTGAGATTTTGAGTTGAGGTACTGAGTTTGAGTTTGATTTGAAAGTTTGAGTTGAGAGTTTGAGTTAAAAGTTTGATTTGAGAGTTTTGAGTTGAGTTTGAGTTTGAGTTGAGAGTTTGATTTGAGAGCTTGAGTTGAGATTTTGAGTTGAGAAGTTGAGTTGAGAAGAAAGTTGAGATGTTGAGTTGACAGACTGACTGATTTATTCCCAGAGTTTTCCCTGTTTATAGCCTAAAGTAACTTGGCTTTTGGGAAGGGATGACCTCAGTTCTGCTTTGGAACTTGTTGAATTGGAGCCTCTGGGATATCAGATGGCCAAATTAACTATCGTTTCTATACAGAAGGTATAGAGCTATTCTTTTGGATTTTAGAAGATCCCACCTTGGTATGGACCTAGGCCTTTGGGAGTTGTTGGCGTCTGGCCTACTCTCAGCCTTTGGTAGTTGGGAGACCGTGTGGAAGTTAGGCTTTTCTGGCCATTTCCCCATCCTTCCTACTTTTCATAGGGAGTTCTAACCCTGTGAGATGGGCAACTCTTAGATTCTAGGTTGTGGTTGCTGGAGAGTTTTGGCATGTTGGCCATTTACAGAGTTTTTTTTGGGATTTAGTCGGTTTACTTTGACTTTGTTTTGTTTTGCCTTCCTCCAGTTCTTGAACTCCCAACATCCAACTATCAAATTCACCGCTGATATCTCAGAGAAGAAAGTGAACTTCCTAGATGTCACTATCAATGTTTACAACCTTGGCAACCTCACCAAAACTCTCTACGATAAACCAACTGACCCTTTCAGGTATCTCCACTACAAATTCTTCCACCCTGTCCACCAAAACGTTCAATCCCCTACAGCCAATTTGTCTGTGTTCGCAGCATCTGCACCTCCAAGAAGGACTACTACCTACACACCAACGAGATGATATACCACCTACTCCAACGCCAATACCTGATGAAACTTCTAATAGATTCTCAGAAAAGAGCTGCCGATTTCGATTGTACCACCCTGTTGAATCCATCAACCACGCGCACCACGGATGTCAACATCCCCTTGATAGTCACCTTCGACCCCCTCCACAAATCAATCTCAGAGGGAGCAACACAGCCTAAATTCCTCCTGGACAATGTCAGACCACCCCTTACCAACTGACGCATTTTGGTCACTTTTTGCTGTAACAAGAACTTACGTGATCTACTTGTCAACTCGACACTACGCCGTAACCCTCCACCGCGTGGATGTCAACCGTGTGGAAGACCACACTGTGAAACATGCCCACACATCTACACTGTCAACAATGTAAAAATCAACTGCCCATGGACACCACCTCGGGTTGCGGCAAACTCCAATTGTCAGACGTGTAATGTCATCTACCTGATTCAATGCGCCAAATGCGGCCTACAATACGTCGGCCAAACCTCAAATCCTCTACATTCCAGATTCCAACAACACCTTAGAGACGTTAAACTTTGAGACGAGTATAAGTCCATCCCCATCCACTACAACTCTCCAGGACACTCACTTGCACACACCAAGCTAACCATCATGAACCAAGTGTCTACCACCAACACTCAACTCCGATTGGAGGACGCGTGGATCACGTGCCTTGGAACTCTCCAGCCCGCAGAGTTAAATCGGAGATGACGGACGCGTCACACAACAACAAACCCAAATTCGTCAAGTGTCCTGAATGCAGGAAGAAGTTTAAGACTATCAAGGCAGAATGGTGTCATTTTACTATGACACACAACCAGGAACCGCTCTTATATGTTTGTGAGTGGTGTAAGAAACCGTACGCCTCAAATTCCGCCTTAAAGTGACACGCTACATTCAGCCATCTGGAGATCACCGTGGACCAGCCTCTTAACGTGAAGCTGACCCATACTGCGAACACACCGGAGACCCAACCGATGCCCCCGGCGAAAAAACAATGTATCCAGGACCCTACGAAGGTTACTTTCAGGACTGTAATGGCCCCAACTCCCCACACCGCGCCTGGCACATTACCACAACCACTATATGAACCTATTTCGCCACCGGTGAGTGATATTCCAAACACCGGCAACTTGACCCCATTTCAACAGAATCTGGGCCACGGTGACCCAGTTACTACAGACACTCAAACCAACGCGTCGATTAACGGGGTGGACAACAGCACCAACTTCAACCTCTGGCAGTTTCTGAGCACCCTGGGACCTAGCCAACCATCACCACTCGCTACCTCCACACCTGATTAATCCACCGTAGGACGCTTCCGCCCTTGGATCTCATCACCCCCTGCCACCGCCGCAGTCACCCCAACCATGGTTAGAGAGGCCATCCAATCAGTACTATCTACCCCCCCCGAAGCCGTCCATGCCGGCTACCATGGTGCCTTCACAGTGGGACTCTCCCGCTGTCTCACCAGCAAGGATGGACTTACCACCATCGTCACCGGTACCGACCGTGAACATTCACCATGCTGGCCTAGTCAACTATGGCAGTTCAGACCCTTCTTCAGATAACGCAGAGAACCCTTTACTAACATGGAACCTAGCACTCAACGAGCACCTACCCCGAAGTCGCCAACCCCTTCCAACAACGCAGTCAACGGTGAACCATCCAACGCTTTTGGTCCCATGGAGAACATGGAAGTACAGCGGAGAATTCTGACTATCACCAGGTTGGGGCTATGACGAGAAAAACGGGACGTCCAGTTTTTTCAGGACGGAACCCTCTGAATCATTTCCAAACATTCCATTACCATTTTTTCAATATTAAAATATGACCTTATATAACTAACAATTATTTGGTCAAATTAAAATTGAATCCCATCGTTCCAATCACTGTTTTAATGGTTTTAAAAAGTCTGCCTGAAAAAACGGGACGTCCTGTAAAAACGGATCACAAAAACATCCTGTTTTTTCAGGACGGGCCGTTTTCTTGGGATGATTTTTGTCACTTTTTCAAAAATAAAAATCAATATAAAAAAATGCAACGATAGATTGTAAAAATGCAACGATCATTTTGATGCAAAAGATGTGTACTTTCATTACAAACAATTTTTGAATTTAGCAAACTCCTCATTTTCAGAGCATTTTTAGTTATTGTAAAAATATCAAATGCAGAATTTCATAATTTTTGCAGCTGGCATATGTAGAAGTAGTATATCTTGTTTGTATTGCGTATTATCGATGTATAAATTCATCTAAGATAATTAGATAACACATTATTTCATAATTGCCTGTTTTTCCAGGACGTCCCGTTTTTCCAGGACGTCCCGTTTTTCAGTAGTATCCCCAACCTGATCACCATGTTGATTGATGAATTAATCCTGGGACGTGGCGCTTACCTGGGTGAATTTATACTATTCCAGTATCTCCTCAACAGACCTGCTACCACCGTTGTGGTCCAGGAAAACAATGACTAGTTTCAACATTATATTTCTTGTAATTGTATTACCAAAAAAAGTTTTACTCGTGGGGAGTTTTACGCTTTGAGGATGTTTTGAAATTAATTTTATCTCTTTAACTATTTCAAGATGTTCACATACTTATATCCTAGCACCAACAAGAAGACAGACTTTTTAATTTATACATTTATTCACAAACTTTCCCAAAAAGTATAAAAAACTACGCTTGACTTTTTCCAATGTTTAACGCTTTTATCTACCCTGTTAATGTCCAAAGGGTGAAATTCCACACTGTTAATCTACCCCGTTAATTATTGATATACCAGACAGATTCTGAGGTAATATTCCGATCCTGATGAAGGCAGTAACACGCCGAAACTAGTTGATTCGCCATAATCTATGTCTACTATTATAATAAACCCAAGTCAACAACAACCGGAGTTGGTTTGATGTAGCTTCCACACTTTTAATTATTTAGTAAATGTATTGTCCCAACTAGCACTAGGTAGCATGAATAACCAATAAGCCCATTGGTATGCCTAACAAAGGAACACATTAATAACCAATAGGTCATGGTTGTAGTTGGATATTGAATGTCTAGACTTGACAGTGATTCTGTTATCATTCAAGGTTTCCATCCTTAATGCGAACTTGCCAAATTGTCAACAAATGGATGCACGTAGTTGTATCATCATCTTACTCTGCACAGGTAGGACAGATATGCATTATTGCTCCTGATGTAAAGGTGTAAGTTATTTACCGATGGAACACACCATGTTTTCCAGTTAGATCTAGCATCCTCTATGGACCACATCTAAAAAGATGTCAGGAGTTAAAAGTTTTGTATGTGTATAGTAAGGGTTATTTCTACCATGTGCCTTTAAACATGACTGTCATAACAATATGAAGTGCAATACATTCTCAGAATAAGAAGTTACATAATGTTGCCAGCAATTGAATTTTCCTTCAGCAGGAGCAGCTGAAGAACAATGTTTGTTATTTAATGGAAGAAATCGATGCTACTGGCTACTACCAACAGGATACCAGCATAACCAAGCTATCCAAAAATGTGCAGAGCAGAATGGTCATATGCTTATTCCAGAAGGCATTGAAGAGTGGCGCCTGATTGTGACCCTAATTCCACTAACTAAGTAAACTTTAACATACAAAATTAATAATCTCCCCATGAAGGGAACATTGAAATGTGTTCTGCAATTTGAAATGTAGATTAGGTTCGTTGAATGTGTAAAAACTCTGAAAATGATATTATTTTAAAGATTATGTTCTCTGTACTTATTGGCAACAGTTGTCAAATATAATACAGTTTATAGAATGTAAAATGTTGGAAGCTACACCGAACCCGACACAAGAGTGTTGATGACTTGGTTTTATTAATCAGACGTGTTATAATCGACGAATCAACTAGTTTCGGCTTTTCACGGCCTTCATCAGGATTGGAATTATACCTCTAAATTGGTCTGGTATATCAATTATTAACGGTGTAGATTAACAGTGTGGAATTCACCCTGTGGACTAACAGGGTGGTAATTACGCGGTAGATTCTACAAGTCAAAAAGTTTTTTGTTTTTAGTTATTTTGAAAAGTAACGATAACAGTGGAAAGTCTTTGTCCGTTGTCTCTGGTGTATCTGGAGTAGATATATAACTATATAAATGTATAGATTAGAACGATAGTCAGTGAACGTCTAGGTTAAATAGTGCAAACTAACCACACCACCAGGGTGTGAAACGACGATGTGAGTCCAAAACGTTAAAAATTTTTCCTCGTAATACAATTACAAAAGTCTGAAAATTATTCGCTGTTGTCCTGAACTAAGACAGTGGTTGGAGGACGGTTGAGGAGGTATTGAAAGAGAATGAACTCCCCAATGAAGGCACCACGGCCTGGTAGAATCTCGTCGATCTGGGTAGTAATGGTCATAATCCTACGCTGTAGGTCCACATTGTCAATGTGTGATATAGCATTGAAGTTTTGTCCATTTTGAGTATCGGTGTTGGAAGGCGTTGGTGAGCCGGCTTCTGCGGTGGCTTCTGGGGCGGTCGATGTTGGTGGGGGGTGTGGATTTTCATCGCGTCTGATGAGGGGTCAGTGCTAGCATAGTTAACCAGGGTTGCCCCGTGGTCAATGTTGATTGTGGGTGTCGGTGAGGAAGGTACTCCCATATTCACAGGTTCGGGTGATCGTTGGGGTGAGTCCCACTGGGAGGCAACGGTAGGTGCCGGGGTAGACGGGTCCGGGGGCGTTGATAATACTGTCTCGATGGCCTCTTTGACAACAGTCGGGGTGACCGTAGTGGTGGTAGGTGGAGAGCTGATCCACGGACGAAAACGTCCGGAAAGTGTTAAGTCCGGAGTAGATGTGGCAACCGGTGATAAATAAACTTGGCCGGTGGTGTTGAGAAATTGTGACAGGTTGAAGCTGGATTGTGCGTCTGGGTGGTGGTTGAAGGTCTCTACAGTGTTGCCGGTGGGTACATGGGCAATTGACGCGGTGGAAATAACTGGGTCAGTCTGGCCCAATTGCGGTATCTGGGTCAACATACCGGTGGTACTAGTTGAGGCCACGGGCGGTGAAATGGGTTCATAAATCGGTGTGGGGATCGTGCCAGGTGCTGTATGAGGTGTAGGAGCCATTACGGTTCTAAAGTTTACCTTGGTGGGGTCCTGGATACAGATCCTTTTCACCGGAGGAGTAGGTATTTCCTCTGTGGTGCTCGTAGAGGTGCCCAGTTTAACGTTGAGAGGTTGGTCAACGACGATTTCAGGATGGCTCGACGCCGCATGGCGTTTCAAAGCGGAATTCGAGGCATAAGGCTTCTTGCACCACTCGCAGACGTAGAGAAGTAGATCAGCGTTGTGTCGCATCGTATAATGTCGACGTTCAGCCTTGATGGTTTTAAATACCTTGCCGCATTCGGGGCATTTGACGCCCTTACGTGTAGGTTTTGTCAACATCTCCGCCATCTTAGTATCTTTGGTTCAAACCCGCTGGTTGGAGGGTTCGGAGACACGTGATGCACGCGTCCTCCAATCGGAGTCGAGTGTTGTTAGCAGACGCTTGGTCTACGATGGTTAGTTTATAGAATGGTGACTGAAAAATAAGCAATATTTTGATATTAATCCAGTGAAGAAATTTGTGTCAGAAATATAACTTGAAGTAAAGAAAGAAAAAGAGACTTCTTTTATCTGTAAATGTGTCAGACCTCATTCGTTTCTCTGGATCTAAACTTAAAGGAAATTATGCACATAATTAAGAGACATTTTCGGCATGGCATACACACCAAGAAACGATGATGCTAGAGTGTCCAAAGGATATTCAAAGAAGAGAAACAGTATTGAAATTTTGATATTTAGTCTATTTTCTCTGTTTTTAAGGAAGATCTCCAAATTTGTTACATCACAAATAGACCAATAATTATTTGGAATCCTCAGCTTTCAATAAAAGGGAATTCACACCTCTGAAATATGTACACATGTAGAAATGGATATCAGCTTTAGCATAAAGGGAATTCCCAAACTCGATTTTCTTTCCTGTAAAACTGACTAATATCTTTACGTTTTGCCTTTTCAATTTGAAACATTTTTGTAACATCAAGACTAAACTTTAATGCTCAGGTCATCTTGGCTGGGATTAACTGAGGCAGCTGAAGAGGGAACATTTTTAACCATCTTTGGAGAGACACCAAAATATCTTCCACCCCTGACAGAAGCTAATAAGGCACATGAGGACTGTTACCTCATGCAGCCAGATGAAGCAAGAATTGTTACAAGAGGCTGCACGTCTTACTGCTGTATCAGTAATATTGAAACTGTATGTCGACGATATGTTGAAGGTAAGAATATCAGCTATTCTTTAAGATTCAACTAAAGATGTTGCTGTTTGTCCATCCAATATATCTAACTTCAAAAATGTCTAATGTTGCAATATGATTAAGACACATTGCAAAGGATCTATCACTCATTTCATTGGTATACTCTAAGAAATATAAATACTTTTTTTTCCTCAAAAGACATACTTGTTTTCTTTAGAATTCAATAGCTTTAAAAACCTAAATTTTGAATGCTCATTATCTAATGCCCATATCTTAAACAAAGTCGAACAGGTCCAACATACAGAAACAAGGCAGGTGCATGGCTGTATGGATATATGAGGGACTGATTATGCATTAAGTGTCACAGGTGATCCACATAACCTGTCACAACATATAATAAGACCAGTCTTTAAGTGAGGACCTCACCAAAGAACCACCTAAATGCAAGTACCAAATGATGATTCATGTTCATAATGTGACCACTTTAGTCCATTTTAAACTGCAATTGTGAACCCACTTATGGCCAAATGCCTCAAGGTTTGTCACTCTGTACATAGCCTCCTCCGACCCTCCCTTTGCAATACCTACTCATTCAAAAGTCTGGGGTGGCATAGTGGCTCATTTAAAGGCCATGCTATATGCACTATGCCAACCCAAAAGTTGAGTTCCAATTGGGTTCGGTTGAGTTGGTATAGGGGAGTTGGGGGAGGGGAGGGGCCGACTTATAATTAGGTGGAATATTATGACACCTTGTGAACACTCACTATATGTAACATCTTCTCACCTTTGCCCCCCAAAGCCCTCCCCTGCCCCTCAGAAGTCAATGGTTGCATATTTGTTCACTATACAGTGTTCAAATTTTAAATCCAGGGTCCCAATGTAGTGACTAAACCCTGGCAACTAACGTTAATACCCCGGCAATAAGAACTTGGTATGTTGTCGGGCGACTAGTAAGTAGCCAGTGATAAAAAAGTTATTTGCCATACTACTCCCATTGGGATGCTCTGGTACAAATTTGCCAGCAATAAATGGTCACTTAAGTTGCCCGTCCTGGTGATTAACTGCACAAATCAGCACAAATCAGAGAGAAATAATAAAAATGTCAAATATTTTGCCGGAAAACCACAGCAACTACTTGGTTAATCGCGAGACATTATGACGCCCTTGTATGGTAAGTTGCTGGGTGACTAATCACCCTGTGGGGGGCTTCAGAGTTATTTTTGTGCACATTAAATGCACAGCCTCAAAAAAATATGCAATCGACCACAATATCTTGGGTCCTTTCTTCAGTAAGGTATCATGAAAATCCATGCACCACCAGGTGCACAGTCCTAAAGGTTGTGCACCCAGCAGCAAACTTACATCTCAGGTGCAGGGTGCACCCTTACTTTTAGACACTACTATGTATCTATCTCCTCACCTTGGTTGCCTCCATCCATCCTCTACCCTTTGAAAAATATTTTCTATTAATGATATAGAAAATATTAAATTTTTATGAATAATGCTACCTAAATACTGGTAGTAAATTCAAACCAATAATAATAAAATAATTACAAAACTGCTTGATTAGCAGACATCTCCTCTACTACCCCTACCCTTTCAATTAGGCGACAATCTCACTTAAAGATCATTTTGCCTCAGACCCTTGGGTGGTGGCATTAAAGAGTTTCTATTGTATCATGTTTCTCCATATCTATTGATCTATGAGAAAGTATATTATATTGAAATTAAGATGGTTGTCTTGTTTTCTAGGGTTAGAGAAAAATCTACTTGTTTTTTCTGATTGTGACTGTCTCTTTGTAATCTATGGCCACGGTACCATTTTAAAGTTCAGAGACTGCTAAATGGAGATGTTTTAATTATAAATTCATCATGAATGCTTTCAACTATACTTTGTGATTTAGTATAAAGAATATCAATAATACTTCATGCATGCATTATGAATTTTATTGATTAATGTCTTCAATTTCTATTTCATATTTATTTTGAAGAAAAATGTATGGTGTTTAATGGAAGGACCCAATGCTACTGGCTACTACCAACAGGTTATCAGCATAATCAAGCTGTCCAAAAATGTGCACAACAGAATGGCCATATGCTGTTTCCGGAAAGCATTGAAGAGTGGCGTCAGATTGTGACTCTCATTCCACTAACTAAGTAAACAATAACATTAAAATGTTATCATTAATCATCAGTTATTATAACATTATAACTATCTCTGTATGACAGAAACATTGAAATTTTTCCACTTATGGCTTGAAGTAATAATTATTACAATTTACAATTAAATCTCTCTTTACTAAGACAATATTACAGATTTAAGGTATTGATCTCAACTTCTTCTCTGCATATTTTTGTTACAGTTGAGTTGATAACGTTTTTTCTGCGTGGTTACTGTAAAATCGGCAATATTTTGAGATTAAGACTGTGATGGTATTGTACATAAACTGAATAATATTGTAGAAACTCTTGTCAGATCAGAACTTGAACTAAAAAGTATTAGAATCCTCTTTGATGTATGTTTGTCAGAACTAATATAGAGTTAAACTTCACATACTGGACAAACCTTTGAATTAGTGTTATCAACCTAGAATAGGTAGGGAGGGAAGTAAATATTCAATTAACAGGAATATATCTCAAGTAGTAAGGACAAATTAAATCAAGACTAAGCTACTTATGCTAACTTTAATGTTCAGGGCATCGTGGCTGGGATTAACTGAGGCAGCAGAAGAGGGAACATTTTTAACCATCTTTGGAGAGACGCCAAAATATCTTCCACCCCTGACAGAAGCTAATAAGGCACACGAGGACTGTTACCTCATGAAGCCAGATGAAGCAAGGATTACTACAAGAGGCTGCACTTCCTACTGCTGTGTCAGTAATATTGAAACTGTATGTAGACGATATGATGAAGGTAAGAATATCAGCTATGCTTAATTATTTTACTAAAGATGTTGCTGTTTGTTGATCCAATATATCTAACTTCAAAAATGTCTAATGTTGCAATATGATTAGGACACATTGCAAAGGATCTCTCACTCATTACATTAGTATACTCTAAAAAATATACTTATTTTTCTCAAAAGACATTCTTGTTTTCTGTAGAACTCAATAGCTTTAAAAACCAAAATTGCAAAGGCTCATTTGTTTAATGCCCATATCTTAACCAACAAATACAAACTAATGGTGACCATCTTGGTGTTAGAAACATCAGCTATACTTTATCATTCAACTAAAACTCTTAATAACAAGATCTTTAGTTGAATGATAAAGTATCCAACTCTAAAACTTTCTTATGTTGTAATGCTTATCTTGTTTGCCAGGGCTATAGAAAAATGTTCTTTTTCTTTCTGATAATTATAATGACTGCTTCTGTGTAATTTATGGCCATGGTACCATTTGGAAGAATGTCCAGAAACAGAAATGTCAAATGGTGATGTACATATAAACTCTGCTTTTCAGAAATTACTGTTTCTGAAAAAAGTGATTCTGGAAAACATCATTGTGAATAACTAGTCACACAAGGCTTAAGGATACTTTTTGAGCATAATTAAAGCTTTATGGACGGGTTCAGACCAGATAATTATCATAGTTGCCCACCTCACTCCAAACTGAAAATAATCATTTGTCTATTGCTCATACATATTTTTGGGTAGAAGCTAGTGGCCGAGTGAACCTGTAGATCAAGAGGTCCTGTATCAGAAACAACTGTGGGAGGAGGAGAGGGTGTATTTCTCTATGGATCTGGCTGAGGGACTAGTAAGCCAGACAACACAGATTTTGCTTTGGACAAGTTTAATATCAATAAAAGACATTTGTAAAATTAATTGACGATGATGATGAAGAACAAAAAACAATAAAATGGCCTAGGGCTTCAGAAGTCTTTGTTTGGGTGAGGTGGGTGGGTCGTCTTCCTGCTGGCTGCCAGCCTCTGAGTGCGCAGTGTTATGTAACACTGCCCCAAATAAGATGAAGGCTTCTGGGATAGCAGAGGAAGCCAGACACCTGGGCTAGATTCTCAAACCAGGTAACAGTTATAGATAGCCTTGGGACAGAGAACATGCAGTGGTGTGCCCTCTAGTAGACAGGTGTATAAAGTGACATTTCGTAGCCTCAGGTAGAGTTCATACAGTAGCACTCTCTGTAGGAGGGGTCTGGAGTGACATCTGGTAGAGGCCTCAGGAAAAGTTCAAGCAGTGTCGCCCTTAAGTAAGAACTGTCCACCATGGACAGATGATGGGAAGCTGTCCTTTTTCTTTTTTTTATTTATTCAAAAGGTCATCCTCAGGGTAACCCCCTGGTCTTCCAGATGATACATGACAGTGTATATAAAATTTAAGTGGAAAATAATAGGAAATATCAAGAGTTTACAATAACAACAATAAAAAAGAATGAAAAGAAAAGGAAATAATATAGGAATTACAAGTACAATACTATCATCAATAGAACAAGGTATTATGATAATAATATCATATCATATATCCTTATCCTTGTCCTTCGCTCAGCCCAGTCTAGATTAAAGGCAATTTACAATTACCTCACATTTGATTACGGTAACAGGTGAACCGAATAACCTGTCACAACAGATATAAAAAAGTAAAGAGAGGAAATGTGCCAAGACTTTCTGAACTGTTAATGGCAGTGTCTTTGCAATTACACATAATGTTCATGGATATTCATTGATGGGTCAATCGTCTTGCTCCAACACCACGTTACGTGGAACATTTTGCAAAACCATAATTGTTTCTAATATAATGTTCCAGATATATATACACAGAACACATTCCCTTTTAACTACACATGATTATTCTGAAAAACAACGTTTCTTCCATTACCATTCCTCGTGTTTTCTAGATATTCCTCCAGTGATCATCATGGAAGCCAAGTTTGAGAACTATACCAGAGCAGACCTCAATAAGATTTTTGATGATGATATGGAAACATGTGAAGATTTAAAAAACTACTGGACATATCTACCCATGACAACTTTAAGAACCATACGAAATGGATCAGGAAACTTTAATATAACAATTAAAGTACCTCATGAGATGAACACTGTAGTTCAACAAACTACTTCTGTGTTTGTTTCTCATGCAGAAGTTACTAACAGTGATTATTATAAAATGCATGAACTGTTCCAGGTTTGTAATATCAATTCAAATTTAAGCTTTCAGTGTCATTGTCCATCTTCCTGTAATGTTTACATTAGGTTTAGATTTAAGAAGATGCTTGAAGTAGGACCTGTATATACAATTTGTGAAATTTCTATTACATAAATGTGTATTTTATGTTTTTGATACTGAATTGAAAGATCAGGACTATATTCAAGGGTGATTATCTTTTATGGCTAAATTGTAAGGAATTATTTTTCTTCGTAAGTGACCCTCACATTATTACATGACATTTCAGTGAATATAGGAAATTTGATGAGGATATATTAGGAAATAACAAATAGTCTCGCTAGTTGTCGAGGGTGCCTATCTTAAACGATTCCCTGACAAGACATTGGAACTTTATTGAATTTTATGCACAGCTACGGGAAACTGTGCCAAATATATAACACTTTTCCTCTTTCAGTGGACTGTTTTTCCTCATTTATGATGTTAACTCAAAAGAAGTTGTGTATCATATCAATAATTCAGGTTCTAGCTTAAAAGAAATTAGGGCAAAAACATATTATTGTTACAAAAATTGGCGGAAGGTTTTCCAGTTTTACATGAACTAAAGACTGGGATCTAGACAAAGAATTCTGAGACATGGCACCCACAAAATATATGCTGTTAACATTCCACTAGTTATGTGTAAAGAAGTGTATCTTAGAAACACTATTTCTGACAAGAAAAGATGAAAGGGAACTTTAATCTAGCTCGACACATATATTTCTAGTTATAAACATAGAATATCTTTAATAAATATGGGTCATTCTCCGGAAAATTCCTCAATTCTTGAGGGAAAGTAGCTAAAAAATCAAAATTAACTAATTTGATTAATTTGGTTATTATGATAAAGTAATATACCCCTGCAATCATTATCCAAAAGGGGGCAGCTTTACAATCATTATTCTTGATCACATTTGGATTTGAAAATAATGCCTTATATTTCCTATGTAACGTACAGAACCAAGCTTGTAACATACATAACCAAGCTATTTTCCCATCTAAAACTAGAAGAACATATTTTGTAATGTTTTGCTTCCTGGAACATTAAAAACTATTTGTTCAGGGCTGAAAAAAATATCAAAAATATTCCTGATTACATTATCTTGCCCCTTATGCAGTAAAATTGCTAAAACCTTGGTCCTGTACATTACAAACCCTGTAACATACATAACCAAGCTATTTCTGCTTCAACTAGCACTAGATTTTTGCACTCTTTTGCTAAGATGCGTTTGATGGTGAGCAATTGTTACACCTGATGTAAGGGAGTACAAAATCTAAAAGTATCAACATTATTTTTCTTCAGAACCATCCAATGTAGTCAAAGTTTGGTTCTGTATGTTACAAAGCTTGGTTCTGTACATTACACAACTATTTAATATTTCTAGTACTTTTGTTTATAGTTGGCCAATCAAATGAAATATTGAAAAGAAATTTTTATCAGAAGTAGTCTATATTATGAAATTTACTTTTGGGGTATTTCGATAAGAAAATTTCATTTTTGAAAGTTTTGAGGTTTGATTAAAGCTTGGTTCTGTACGTTACAAATTGATACAGATGAAAATTAGTTTAACTCTAGAAGATAAGTAGATAAATAGATCATCTTTTTATATATCAAAATGACCAGAAATATGCCATTCTTACAAGGAAAATTATTTTTGCATACTGGAAGTTTTTAAGATTATTAAAAAAGCCTTTATGCACAAATAATTAAGAAATGAAAATACCATGTGATATTTACTAGACGAAGTATCAGCAAAACCATACATTTTCAGAATTGTCAATGTCTGTACTTTGTGCAGATGATATACAGATTCAATTTTAATGAAAGGTGTATCATAGAGTTGAATGAATGCTGTTTTTGGCAATTGAGGAGATTTCCGGAGAACTATCTCATGGGAGCTTTGGTTTGATGTACTACATGTTTGAATACCATACAGCAGTATTCATAATTCAGCTACTTTTCATTGTAAACTGTGATATTCGCAGGGAAGATTTTTTAGATGGGGCGAGCGAGTGGCTCTACCACGGTTTTCCTGCTTGAAATAGTTGTACTCTTGACAGATCTCAGCCCTGTCGCGCTCAGTATATTGAGAGCACTAGTAAGACAAATCACACGAGCTCTCATATGGGTCTGCTGCAAAGTCGTAGAGGACGAGGCGGGTAAGTAGTTGTAGGGTTCTCAGAAATGCGCCCCTTGCACAGGGGTTAACGGTGGTTGGAATATGGTTTGTGAGGCATGGAGGTCACTGGGGTCTTTGGTTCTGGATGGATCGGAGAGAGCATTGGTGTTGTGGTTCAGTTCGGGCTCGGGGTTGGGGTTTCGTGCCAGATGTCTAGTAGTCTCAAGTAGCTGATGATTCCAGACTCCGGACGGGGACCATGCCCAAAAATTATAAAAGGGTGGTAGCCTGTAGGCCCTCTCCCATATTCTCCAAAGTCAGTGTTGGCTTGAACCCGTGTTTCCGGTTATTTCGTCCCCATTCTCGTAGTCCAACTTCCCATTTTTGGCCTAACTTTGGTTTATTCCTATCTCGTGGACCCTCATCCAATCCCGAGAAAAAAGGAGGGGCGAACACAATGAGTACCAAGATGGGACTGTTTATTCTTGTTAAATCACTCTCTTATAGCCACAAGCTGGCTCCTGATTGGTTAGACAACATCACTTGGTCACTTTGGCCTCTTGCCAGTAATTTCCGGTCATTAAAATCTCATGCATTACAGACTTCGTTCACTTTGTACTTCGTGACTCTCTTGTAACTTGTACATGCATTTTTGTGTACCTTGTACAACCTGTGACACATGATCTCGTGTAATCCGTGTAATTTGTGATTATGCACTAACATTTAACTTTGACCATAATTTCTCATAACAACGTTTACTTGGTTTAACCTTTATGATTAAACCACACAAACTCATGCCGTGACATTGAATTGATTACTATAATTCATCACACAAATGAAACTCAACATCTCTTGGGGATAAGTGTTGGATGTTTGGCACTAAAGCCTTCTTTAAGGCTATATCTGTATTTCCAGATTAGTTGTAAATCGCATATCTGTAAAAGCTACTGTGCATCAATCAGTACAGAATGCTGTTCCAAGCTTGAACTCATTTGAAAGTAGTGGGAGCTACATTGTTAGCTTGGATGAGAACTGTAGACCAATAGTTATCAACACCTTCTAGTAGTACATCACCTGTATCTTGAGATGAATTAGAATGACTTCATTCCAAATGAATAGTAACAATAAAGTTTATTGATATACATATACATTTGTGATATTTCAGACTTTCAGAGTTGATACCTTTATGGGGATTAGATAAATGTGGCCAGCCGAGGGAAAAGGGTACTCCGATGTTTCTATATTTGCTGTCCTAAACCTAATATTTAAGGAGATATGAGTAGATTTATGAAAAATAATGTTAATTTTGTCTTAAACCAACTTTTTGTGTAGAATTCATTTCCTCTACCTAAAACATTCCATCGTGATGGAATCTTTCCATATTTGGAATGTCAATGGAATGTTTTAATATCGGTAATTCGGCTGAAGTCATTCTATTTGGTTGCCATGGAAACTAAAAATCATGAAATTAAAAAAAAAATTGTATTAACTATGAGAAACTATCATTTTCTGGTCTCTACATTGAAAACAGAATACATTTATAATTTCTGGTTCAAAAATAACAAATGAAATTGTGTTTTTAAAAATTTACTCACAATTTTGATAATTAATGATAATTTATGCGAAATCTCAATAAGTACAAGAAAAATAAGCTTTTCCTCATTTTCCGCATTCCTGACAGTGTTACATTCAACGGCCCATAACTTTCTTAATAATGGTCGGATTTGGACATGCTTGACATCATTTGAAAGCTAACAACATGCTCTACAACATCAATTTAATACCAAATCCCGCACGGAGTACCCTTTCCCCTTGGCTGTCCACAAATATTGCTGTTCAAACTCGTCACCTGTGACTTTATTCTTGTTATTCTTAATATCTAATAATATACAATCATACTCGCCGTGAGTGAATTATACATTATATGATTGAAGATTGCAGGGTGCTTCATTAGAGCGTTAAGCATGGTGGTATATACCTGGGAAATCGAATCGGACAGCTTTGATGTGTGATAATTTTGTTCAGCATTAAACTAATCAACATTGCTTAATATGTAGGGGTTACACACCCATTGTTGCTGAATATTAATTGCACTCAATCCATCCCTGTGGCTCAAGCTCTCATAACTCCAAAGTGGAATGGTGTTATAATTTTCAATAATAAAGGGCTAAAGGTTGCCTGTAAATTTATGAGACACACATCAATTTTTTCTCATCATGCATACTAACACACCTTTGATGTACTTACCCAGGTGGCCATGGGTTCATAAAGATATGTGCAGATGACCCAAAGCAATATTATGGGAGGGAAGGGTTATTCTGAATGAAAGGGGCATTATATTGATGCCATGCCCATTATCACATTAACCCTGACAACCCAGTGAACTGTAGCTCCTGGTTTCCACACCTGTACAAATTCCAACATCACAGCCTTGTCTCTGGCTATTGTCCTTATGTTCACCTAGGCTTTGTGAAATCGGATGCCATCCGAACTGGGAGAGTCCCTGAACACTCGATTTTTGGGCTGGCCTTGGGGGAGGTTCAAGACTCTGTACCCCATAAAGTAAAATAATGTTCCCATGTTTATAAATACACTATGTAAATAAAGGCTATATTCCACTTTGCGGTGGGTAGCATTTGCGGTAGCCTTTTTGAGCAAACACAAGCAATTCGTGGTTTTGATACCAACATGTAGAAAACCTATATAAAATAGCAGGTGCCGCAAGCAGGTGCCACAAGGACTTATTGTCTATCTTGTGGCACCCTATCACAAGCAAGTTTTCAGCAGTTGCTCGTGTCTTTTCATGGTGCCGCAGGCAAAGACCGTATATTGGTGGAATATAGTCTTAAGAGTTGTGTTCTTTGATAAGGATTAGCGATATTGACGTGGTACTCATATTTCCTCAGCTACCGTTCCTTTATCATAATTGAGATCATAACTATATTTACTGTGGTACACTTATTATTCGCTAGTCATCCTCCTGACAATATCAAAGTGAAAGTCACTTGTACAAAACGAAACCAAGTAACTTCAGACCATCTTACCATGAGTGTAATTAATAAGTCCTGCATTATTGGAAAGCGCAAACTAATATCAGATGTAAAATGGACTTAAGGAAAAAATAATGTCGCCTACCTCTGAAGCAATATATGTAATCCTTTTGGCAGTACATTTCTGTCACATTTGCGATATTAAACTTTAATTTGCCTCTTTACCTATGGGTTCTAACCATTTTTTTGTATAACATGCGACCCAAAGTTGACTAGAATGTAGAGGTTTAGTTCTGTTTGATTTCAATCATATTTCAAAACATGATGTGCATTGTTAACATTAAAAAAGAAAGCACGTGGGTTCATTATCAGATTATACAAATACCAGTCATAATTACTCAATATTAACCTTTCACGAATCTATTAGATTCTATATTATGGAATAAGTCATAATTTCATCTTTGATACTGTACTCTAACGCATGGGAGATGAAAAAATGAAGTTGTTAAACTGAATCTTTGGTTGAGGCCAGGCCTATATAAAATCACATTCACCCTAGTCACAAACATGGGCATGAACTCTCTAGATGGTGCCATGCCTACTGCTTACTAGTTAAGAATTATAATGGAGACACATATATCAGGAACCTCTCCATGAAGGGAAATTTGCGCATGGATCATCAAATCATTAGTTTTTATCCTGTATCATATCCAGTGGTGGCTCGGTTCCCTAGTGGGCCTATTCGTATCTACACATGATCAACCGGGAAGCACTTATCAACCTATGAAAATAAAAAATGTTTCATAATTCCACAATAATAATTAGCCATACTGGCCCATATTGGAAATGAGCGTCTTCATCGTCTTACTTTGGAAATATTAATATCACATTGATCATAGTCATAATCTTCTAGAGACTCCAATATCATTCACAGAATTTTCTTTTCATATTTTGATAACTATTACATTGTGGGCTATTTGTAATGAAACCCTGTACTTTTTATGAACAACGTTTTTCGCAATAAATCTTACCTTTTCATGGGTTCAGGGTTGAGGGTTTAGTTTTTACATTTGCCACTGACGAGAGTAATTCATGTAAATCCTTTTATTGTAAAATACAAGGAAGGTGTCAAAATCAAAACGTTATGCTATATATATGTTAAATTTTGAAGTTCTCTCTCATCTGCAATCCCCAGCTGTTAAATATTCGGAAGCTTACCTACAGTTAGCTCTTTCTCAAGTGCATAACTGAGGCTATCTTCAATGAACAAATAAATTTATCCTGGCAGACTGTCTCTTCATTACATGACTAATTGTGACAAGACGAGGGGAAAGGATTCTCCGTACGGGATTTTTAGAAAATTAATTCTTGTAGAGCATGTTCTTAGCTTTCAAATGATACTAAGCATGTCTAAATGTGATAATTATTAAGGGAGTTATATCCCCTTAAGCATATCATAGGCATAAAACATGAAAATGGGTAAAATCCCTGATATCCATTGTTTATTGACAAATCATAGCAACAATTATGAATTATGATAATTATGAAACAAATTGTCAGAAATACAATTATATTGATCAATTTTGATCTAGAAATGATATTTCCATTCTGTTTTCAATGTAACAATGCTTGAGGAATAGTTTCTAATGTGTCGTTCTATTTTATTTAAATTTTCTAAGATCTTGTTACCATGGGAACCAAATAGAAGGAATAATGTGAATTTTCAAAATTAAAACGTTCCATTGACATTCCAAATAAGGGAATATCCCATTCAAATGGAATGTTTTGAGTATGATCAATGGATTCTACAAAAAAAGTTGTTCCAATGAAATATTTTCATTATTTTTCACAATCTAATCATATCTCCTTAAATATTAGTCATATGATAGGAAATATAGAAACCTTGGAGCATCCTTTCCCCTCGTTGTTCTATTGTCTGTATTAAGTTGGCCTTTATTATTATGTGGATAACAGACAGCTTTTGTAGGCCTTGGCCTACTATTATTTTTTAGAATCCTTAATTCAACCTGGACAAACATTGGCACACGCCAGCTTTCATGCCAGTTTCACACCAGTTTTCATTGTCTATTCAGCTTTGTAACTATCTCTGTCTTCGATACACAGAATCTCAAAATCAATTGTCCAATTGAAACCCACACAGAATATATTTGTGGAATATCAGAGTCTAATAAGGGGCTCAGTGTGTGTGTGTGTGTGTGTGTGTGTGTGTGTGTGTGTGTGTGTGTGTGTGTAGGTGTGCCAGACAAGGCTAGAAAAAAAGAACCTTTAATGTTTTCCTAAAAGTGATTGATAGCAGGCAAAAGCAATATTTTTCATAGAACTCCACGTACTACAATGCATTGTGATTTACATTAATTATGAGCACACTTTTGCCACAACCATTTTATGCATATTTAAAGATGTGAAAGCCTCACAATATGTTTTTTAATCTTATCTTCTGTCATAGACCACTGGCTCCTTTTTCATCTGTTGGCATACCAATAAATCATTGTGTTTTTCTCCAAATAATTAATAATTATGCTTCTGAGATATGAGTTTCACTGTTTGGTAACTAAAGAGAGTTGATCAATGCACATTAAACTTTTAGAGAAAAACACTTTGTTACTAGGCTGCTTATTTCATGATGTCTCTCAGTTAAATGCATTTCAACGAATCCTCAATATTCCAAGAAAAGACTAACTGAAATCAGCAACAAATAATCAGGAAATGGTCATGTATATTTTTGTTCTCCTTTTCATAGGTAAGACATAAGGCCATATTCCACTGTGGGGTGTTTTGCTAGCGATGGGGACTAAAGTGGTGGTGTTTACCACCACTGCAAATGGAATATAGGCATTTGATTGCATTGTTACTTGCGTTGTTACTTGTGTTGGCCCAAAGCAAGTGCCGATGCAAGTAAATTTATATAGGTTTTCTATGGATTGCTTGCAGTGGCATAAACCAACAGGTTGGTATCTGAAACACAAGTTACTTGCGGTGGCAAAAATGCCCACCGCAAATGGTCCCCCACTGCATAGTGGAATATGGCCTATACTTTATTTCTCATGCCTGAAAGAAAATATGACATTTCCTGCCATGTTCTAAAAAAGAGTTAGGCGGAGCACTTCACCCTTACTTATCTCTCCATGCTGACTTTCTAATTGAAAGTGGTCCAAAACAGAAGATCCATCGTCTGGATGCTCTTCATGAAAAGGCCATGAACATAATTGACAGTAACTCCCATCCCACCCTGGATACAGATGGATTATTGTTGTTATACAGAATATCCTCTTTAGACAAATGGTGTCATGCCAACCATATGTATAGACACAGTAACAATCAAATATCATTGACAAGGTAAGGCCAATGATCAATCTTAGCAGTCGAAAAAAGGTAAAATTTAACAGTATAAATAGGAGTTATACAAAAATTAAGAAGAGTCCCATGCTCCGTGGTATTTCACGTGGCATTCAACGACAAAGGTAAGTTTAAGAAAGGGATAAAAATGGTGTATCAGATCTAGATGCACCTCATTGAATGGAATATGACTGTATAGATGGAAGTGTTTTATATCATATATATGTATCAAACAGAATAGTGACATATTGTTATTATTATTATTATTTTTGATGGTTCTCTCATGTTCATCTCATATCATAGCAGACTTAAATGTTTTCTAAATTCTTTCTATACTTGGCTGGAAGAACATTTAAAAACATGAAGCCTTGAACATAATAACATAATAAGTATAGTAACATATAAAATGTGTTACTAACAAACTATGATCTGAAAAGCATTGTAATCAACAAGATAGTTTTGCTCAACAAAAATAATAAATGAGATGTTTGTTCATCATTGAGCCACCATTAAGTGAGAAATCCGGGATCCGTGTTAAAAAATAAAACTTAATATATTTCTTTTTTTTAAATTTCTTCTCATTTTCCATAGTCTATCCCTAGATTAACAACAATGTTAATGGTACCAATCAGTAGCTGAGATATTCAACTGGATGAAACCACGTTAAATGTGGACTTTGATGTCTTCAGAATTATTAAGTGCTGTAAATTTTGTCCATTAGCATAATTTGATACTGTTGTTTAATTTGATAATCTATTTATATAAATGTCAATCTTTACAAATAAAATGTATTCAATTATGAACAAAAACAACAACAACAACAAAAACTTTCATTATAATTCTAATACATTTATCATTCCTTATTACATGATCATTTTTGAAAATTTACATCCATAATTAACAAAAGAGGCTCGACAAGAATTGACACATAAAACATAACAGCACATACAATTCTGAGTTGATAAAAATCAGTGATCAGTGGTCAGTGTTGTATAAAAATGTCTGTGTTATGAGGTTTAGAGGCCAAGAATGAAGGGCAGCGCCCTTAATTGTTACCGAATTACATAGACATCTGGACAGCCAGTGTAGCAGGGTAGGATCATTGGCAGCGGTAGGTCGCCCAGGGCGGTGGCGGTTAGAGGAGGTCCAGGTCGGTGATGCTGGATCCCCGGCGGTCCCAGGAGACCCAGGCCGTCAGGGTCTGACCCCTGGCAGTCGCAGGAGGCCCAGGTTGATGATGCCAGCCCCCGGGCACCGGTAGGAGGCCCAGCAAGATCTTCCTGAAGGCGGCAGGGTCCTCTGGTCGGACCCCGGCAGTGGCAGGTGGCCCGGAAGTCCCCGGCAGTGGTATGAAGCCCATGGCAGCGGCGCAGGCACGCCAGCGGTGGTATGAAGCCCAGGGCGTCAGGGTAGGAGCCCCGGCGGTGGCAGCCCCACACTTGTAGAGGGTATCAACTATCATTGAACCCACATTTACAGCCAAACCATAGGTGACAGGGCAATAACTTGCCCTGGACATGATGTGGGTGAAAGTGAGCCATAGTGTTCAGTGTACGGAGATTATTCAGAGGTACAGCTAGGCTGTATAATCCAGAGGTTCAGAGGTTATATCCAGAGGTTTAGAGATTCAGAGGTTCAGAGGTACGGTCTCTATTTAAAAAACAGAGACACTGTATTGAATACAGTGATATAGATAAGTAGTCTCATGTCCAAAGGAACAGGCATGCTGTAAGGTGCAGAAAACGCTGCTCCCTGAGATAGGTCCGGTGGAGGTGACCGCTGAGTTCAGACTGACCGGGTGGGCCGGTGGCAGGGCCCTTTGTCCAGGTATAATTAGACAGGTTTTTAAGTCGGCTGTGGGCATTGGTCTCGCCTTAGTAAATTATAGCCAATTTGCCAATTAGCCCTCAATTCTTCACTTTGATTTAAATCACTGAAAAGTGAAAGGCTTTTTCATTAAATTAAGCACTTTAATTGAAAAAAAATACAATTTGTCAGAGTCAATTATTAGAATCCACCAGGACCTTTAAAATAAAAATACCTGAAATGCTATCTTATAATGGAAATCGAGGGGTGCAAAATACATTTTTGGAGAGAATATCTAAGGAGGGTATCTACAAGACCTTGCATCTCCTGCCATGAAAATAAACATTGGTATTTTCTGATTACAAAGCCTGGACCTCGAGCACAATGGATGCAATGGATAAAAGGATGAAAGACTTTTCATTTTCCCTTTTTGCCCTAGATTTGAAATAATTGATAAGATAATTACCATAACACTATATTATATCAAAGTAAAATGACCTAGAACTGTTGTACAGTTGCCAAGGGAAATTTAAACTTTTATCAGTCTTGTTAGGGTGAACAAAGGGGCTTAGGCGAGTGCAGAGAGGGAAGACTGTTCGGCTTCAAATAATTATCATACTGATGACATTTCTTTACATATACATGTGCTTAGTAAAATATATTTATTACAAGTTCATTTTGCTAACTACATTCCCTTTAGTGATCATGGCAGAAGAAAAATGTATGACATTTAATGGAATACACCGATGTTACTGGTTACTACCCACACATCTCCAGTTTCACCCAGCAGTCCAACAATGTGCAGATCAAAACGGTCATATGCTGATCTTAGAGAGCATGGAGGAATGGCGTCAGATTTTGACTCTCCTCACACCAACTGGGTAAGTACTAAAACTGTTTTCAATCAAGTGGATGTGCTTTTCTCTCTAAAGCACCTATATAACGGTGACATTTTATTTTTATGTTTTATTGTGGTGATCAGGTCCGGGACAAGTCTTGAAATTGCAGTGGTGGCATAACTTCCATCGTTGCTAAATCGTGTACCACAGGCGTATTGTTATCTTGCACAGCTTAAGGCATAAGAATACTTAAAAACAATAAAATTATATAACTTGTTTTGCCGAATGCTGAAATATATATGCCAATAAAGAACGATATTATTTGAATAATATTTCATGATTAGAACAATTTTTTACTGTATGGATATTTAAAAATCATTATTTTTGTATTTCTGACCGATAGAGTTACAGCATTTATACCACGTGACGTAAAGAAATGTATTAATATTGAATTAAGTCGTCGTATCTTTGTTACCGAATTCTAACAAACCTATGCAAATAAAGATTTGCATGAGTTGCATAATATTCGGTGACAAGACAGTTCTTTGTTGAACAGATTTTCTAAAATCTTTTTCTAAGCATTCTTGACCAATAGAGTATCAGTATTTGTACCATACGATGTAAGCAAATTGTAAACAAGATGACACATTTTTCTGTTGATCATTTTTGAGCATTTTAAATGCATTCTTTTGTATTACAGTTATATTATAAACCAATTTTGGGCAAAAATACTGTATCTTATTTTTATTTCTAAAACGTAAAGTGTTTTATGTGTTGAGAAGGTCGTATACACAGATTAAATCAATAGAATTTAATGTATGATTAATGCTGCAACAGCTTGCATTGTTGTACGATGCTGCATCAGTGCAAGAATAGCAGCCTGTCCCTAACCTGGTTATAGTATACTGTAAGCGGACATCGTTATTAATCTACTTCTGACCAATTAAGCCTTGTCTGTATGCATGTTTTTTTAACAGACAGCCTTATTTCCTCACACTAATTTCACAGGGCATCATGGCTTGGGATTACGGATGAAGCAGAGGAGGGGACATTCTTAACCATCTTTGGAGACACCCCTGATTACCTGCCACCCATGGCTGACTCAAATAAGGGTCATAAGGACTGTTACCTTGTAAACTTAGATGAAACGACAGTCACACGGGAATGCGCAACTTACTGCTGCACACACTTAATTGCAACAGTATGCCGGAGATTTGCCGAAAGTAAGCATATTTCAGTTTTGGGATGAACAATTCCTTTCCCAGAGGGTAAGGGAAACAGTCTTTCTAAAATACTTAGAACTGTCCCTGCAGCTTCAGACAATAGTGGGTCACAAAATTGGTCTTTGATATGAATTTAATTTTGGTAAAGTATCCCAATTACTGGGGGCACATAAACTGATATATCCTTATTTTCACACTTGAGAAAATTGTCTCAGGTCCATAAACATAGATATTAATGTCACACATCATACAATGAGGCATCCTTCAATATCAATTATACTGAGGTGTTATTTGCATTATATACTTAATGCAATATAATCCGAATTGGCTTTTAGGATAGGGATAATATTATGTCGGACTCATTAATGTTTAATTGCAACAATATCACTAACACTGTCACAATACATAAACGTTAAAAACATTCTTCTCATCATGTTCAGATCTATTGGACAAAGAGTAACCTGCGATCTTTATTAGGCCTAGGGTGCATTCCTAAAAAAAGAAAATTGCAAGTGTGTAAGGAATCTTTTAGTTGTAAGAGTCTCATATCACAAGAAAATTGTGTAAAATGTAAGGATCATTCCTCACTGAGGTGGTAATCTTTGTGTGGTAAATATTTGCAATTAGGTGGCGTCATTAAATTGTAAATACATGACAAAGAGGTTAGATATCATAAAAATACATTGAATTTTTCAAAAAAAATCTCAATCAACCATTTACACACAAAATTGTACAACCAAGTCCTACACATGCTCTAGGCATGTGTAACTTTTGATCATATCACATATTTCAGCAGTTTTCTAGTATTTTTGTGACTTGAATTACAGTTATTAGGACAAATAACCACTATCAATTGTTCATCTGATGTTTGAATCCATTCAGAAGGGTGAAAATCCAGTTGCACAATCATGAGTATTGAAAGTTGCAATTGCAGCAAAATTTACAAACTAGAAAATTAGGAATGGTTATTCATGCAAGTTTTATTTGCATAGTTGTAAATACTGGCGAGTTACAAGGGAGAATTGTTTTTTTCTCAATTTTTCAATATTTATAGCACCTGTTTTCACTATCTATTTGTTGCTTCAAGTTTCACAGCCACTAATCTATTATAATTAATTAGATCAAGCACTGAAATATCCCAAATATGAAGAAAATATCATTATTTTACCTATTTTCATTGTTGTAGGGGCCTGTGATACTAACTCACAACTGATATGTTTACCATCCACAAAATTACATTCACAATTAGGAATTAGCTGCCTAACTTACAATTTCATAACATCAGACTCACAAGGATAGTTAAAAAATGTTCTTGAACCCATAAAATCTTTTAGGAATGCGCCCCAAGTGACAAATTGTAGAGACCATAGAACTCGGTAAGTATGATCTAGATTACCTGATCAGTGTTGTTTAACTTTTCTGGTCATTCTTTTCTCAGTTCTCATCATGGAGGCCAACTTTGAAAACTACACAGCGTTGGCCATCAGCAACATTTTTGATGATGACATAAACACATGTGAAGACCTTCAAAACTACTGGACGTATCTACCTATGACAACTATACGGACCAAGCAGCAAGGATCAGGAAACTTTGTGGTATCAGTTAAAGTAAAAGATCAGATCCAAAGTATAGCTGAACAGACCACCACTGTATTTGTTTCTCATTCTGTAATGCCTCATAGATATTATTACAGAACACAGGAACATTTTTATGTCTGTTCAAGCAGTGAAAGTTTATCCTTTCAGTGTCAATGTCCATCTGCCTGTAATGTTTACATTAGGTTTAGGTTCAAGGAGATGCAGCAGGTAGGAAGCACTGTATATTCAATATGTGACATTCAAATTGAATAAGGTACTGACCTCTGAAGTAAAGACTTTCTTTGGGGTAAATCTGTACTGACTGTGAAAAGACAAGAAATCGTTCACGCTGTTACGGTGGCAACCAGATTTGATCTCGAAAGACGAGCCTACCAATTTTGGTTCCCATGGTAGATATTACACCAAATTAAATAAGAAATGCCCAAATAAGAAATGCATTTTCTGATTTTCAAACGTCTGTAAATTCTGTTCTAATGGAAGCGTGCACAGACAATAGGAGATAGACCTAAACTTTATAAAAAATATATCCTCATTTCCAAAAACATAAAAGGGTTCATCATTCCCTCAATTTCATGACAAACAAAAGGTTGTACTTGGACAATAGTCCGAGGTTGTATAAAATACAATTCTAATTCTTCATCAGGCATCAGACACATTGAAGTACTGTGACGTTTACTGTACCACCACTAAATGATAATCTCTAATCTCTAGTTTTCATTAGAAAATTGGAAACTTTCTTTCAGATTTTCAAAGCTTGATCTCTCCTCTTTCAGTGGCGTTCCTATGGCACTTAAGTGCCAACATTGACTAGGATAATGGAAGGATTAAGACAATTCAAATTCATTTATTGTTGCAATAAGAGACAAAAGTAGGTAGCCTATACATGAACAACAGGTTTGCAATAGATTGTTTAATTTGAAAATTACAATGTTTGTTCAGCAAGAAGTTCTTTCAACGGTTTGTTTGATTCTTCTTATCAATCCTGTATTTTAGACTAATTAAACACTTAAAACTGTAAATCTGAACTCTGTAGAGCATAAAGTTCTGCAAACTGAGTATCCTTCTTTTGGATTTTACTTATCTGGCATATGGCTGCCGATCTACTTCTCTGGCATATAGACCATCTCTTCTTTTGGATTTTACTTATCTGGCATATGGCCGCCGATTTACTTATCTGGCATATAGACCGTCTCTAGTAATACTATTTTGTGCTGACCATAATAATTCCTTTGAGTTTATTTTGCTGACAATGATTCTATCTAACGGTGTTTTATCTAATCACTACATATAATTTCTTTCGCTATATATATTCATTGTCAACTAGATATGGTTACTATAATCGAATGATATCCATGATTTAGATAGTGCATTTGAATACCAAACAGTTTTGCAATTTTGTAGAAGTGTAGCATTTAACATTGCATAAAAACTGAACTAAAAATCAAACACAAAACAAATAACCGGGGACAGTTTTATGTATACCATGAATTAATAGTACTGAATAACAATAAAAGAGAATTCTGGGAGAACTATACAATAAGATGTTCAAAGTGCATTGTTGTAATTCAGTTAAAACAAGATAAAAGATGACCGTAAGTGGCCCGTCGCATAAAGGGCTCGCAACAGCGAGGATTGGCACACCACTCTCGCAACAAGGATGTCCCTGTTGCGATGGGTCCCCCTGTTGATTTGTGGCTGTTCTACCAAACCAATTTTAATTCCATAAACAGTTTTGAAAAAAAGATATTTAGATCTAAAATCCCTGAAATTTTCAGCCTGGAGAAATTATTAGAAACTGGTAAAAATTGATGGCGAATTTCACGTATAACAGCGAGACTTTGCCAAACCCCCCCTATTCTCTCCCTACAGCGAGCCTTTGGTTATGCGACGGGCCACAGGGTTCCTGATAGCCTGTGTGTCAAGTATCAGGTGAGGGCAGTGTTTATGGTCTCAGAAGCATGTGTATGAAGGGCTGAGGGGCTGTCCATTGTTCATCAGCTGTGAAGATGAGTGACATTCGGTGAACCCTTGACTTGTGGTGCCACCGGTGATGAACATAATTATGGAGTTCAGTGGTGACCTCTGGAAGCAATTCTAAGCAGCAAGTTGCTTGTCTGAGCAATTCCAGCAAACATCACATGTGTTTAACACCAGTTTAAGTCATATCAAAGTTGTCTAATACTGGTTTAATTACAATCCCTGTGTATTGTCAGTATTTACCTGATTGAGACATTAGTTTACTCCAAGAAATTAGTTTTTATGATTTTTAATGCTTAAACTTGCAAATCTATTCCACATGATTGGATGCATCATGATACATTTATATATGTTTATGAAATAAACTTATTTTTTGTGACATTATTTTATGTTGGTGTCAAAATGGTTGCAAACTGGTATAGTGACAATTGTTAAGATACTAAGTCACATAAAGACACTAAGTCACAAAAAATATATTTGTGTGACTTAATGCCACTGTCAAGGCACTAAGTCACACAATATTTTATGTCACAAAAGTTTGTGTGACTTAGTGTCTTCCTATCTAAGACACTAAATCACAAAATGACTTAGTCTCTTCCTATCTAAGACACTAAATCACAAAAGGCACCATCTTGAAATGGAAGGAATTTAAATCAAATAGGGCCTACATTATAGACTATATAAAATCAGGTTTATCAAATATATATGTGAGTATGCAAACCTTTGTATATCAATGTGCATCATATTCACCAAGGAAAATTATTTCCATGAGAATATTGTCTGAAAATCCTTATACTAGATTTTTCTTAAGATTTAATATCAATTTCTATATTCTGACAATGTTAATTGATAAATTATTGATATAATCATCAAATCAAAACTATTCCTAAGTACAATGCAATATAACAACCAAATGAAATAGGTCTATATGCACATTCAGCTATATGAAATCTATTTAAATTAATCTCTACGTAAGTCTATAAAATATGTATGTTCATAGGAAAGCTTTCTATATATATAATTATATTACCGTAGTTATAGATATATATGTGTATGATGTATTTGAAAAAAAAATTTCATTAATGCCTCTTTATATCAATGTAAGTTATTGAAAATTCAGGGATTGAAATATACTTCTAATTATCCATCATATGTAAGTGCAGTTGGACATTATGGGTTGGGTTGACGTGCTTTAGCATTGATTCATATAGGGAAAAGGCTATTATTGTGATGCATTTGACAAAATTTAGGAGCAATCTATCAATCAAATTGACATGGGTAATTTTGAATTATGCAGCAATGTTTGGGTAATAAGTCAAGAGGCAACAGTAATAACGTTAACGTTTTATGGTAAACTTTAATATTGATGTTAACTGGGATGGGCTTATTACCTTTTCATTTTAAAGTTGTGACGTCTACTTCAGACACATGCTGTATGATTGATCATAATATATGTATTTTACATGCATACATCCGTAGATATGTTATTTTGAATAAACATGACAAATTCACGGCACTTCTAGTATTAGTTTTATGTTTTTGTCTCTTCATTTTGGAAAGATTGCATCAATAGCCTATTCATATATAACTAAACGGTGCTTTGTAGTCCCTAGAAAGTTATAATATTCCAAGTCGGATGCCGAATTTGCATAAAGTTCGTGGTGTCCTTTTTTGTAAACCACTGAAACACACAGAATTTGCCAATTTCAAAGACATTAACGTCCATCTGTTTGCATTGAATCCATCTGCAGTACAGCAGTATACACGAGCAAATTAGTTAATTTGCATAATTATCATCTTTGTTTAGATACAAATCAATTTTCTCTTTCAGACTAAAATGACTGGTAATCCCTTTAGAAATTAGCTTGTGGTACATTTTGATTGTTGTGGGTAGTAACTTTGGATAATTGTTATCATAACTGCTGACATGGAGTATTCAATATTAAAGGGCTAATTACAGATATTTCTGAGCAGTACCAGGGTTGGAAAACATGTCCTTCTAGACATTTTTGGTCAAATTTTGTCTGTACAATGCTTAGCATTGTAAACAAGAGACTAAATTTAAGTCTAGCATTATATTCTAGTGCCTTCGTATGGTGTACAATACATAAACAAGAACATTATTGATTGGTTGTGTATTCTTGGAACTGTTTAAAGGGGAACACTGGTGATGAACTACAACAACAATGTTAATAGACTTTGCTATTCTGATGTCATCAGTCAAACAGCATTAAAATTGGATAAGTGATTGAAAAGTTAATGAGGAAATAAGATTGCCCACCTCTCCACTGGAGGAAGCCATCTTGAATAAATTTCTCAGCATGCACCTCACCACTGAACCAAATCGTGGTTCCTGATTAGGTTTCTGAAGGCTTAGCTATAGTATTTCATTCATGTTTAGAATGCTTTTCTGAAAAGTAGTTTGATGAAACATCATGAAACTTTATATCCTTAGTGGATATACAATGAGGCACATTTTGTGATAGGGATTTAATAGAGATTTACAACCAAATATTGTAAAATTGCCAAGGCACACAGTTAGTATAGCAACCCTGCCATAAGTATACACAACCCCTATTAAGGGATCTAAAAGGTATTTAAACTTACCAGAACCATATACAAAAAGAAAGAAAGAAACAATAGAATCAATTTAATGGTTGATATATTTAATGTCCAATAAATATATTCAATAGGTTTGTTGTTAGTTTTTGTATTTGCATTTGGGTAGAATTATCCTCATCTGGGTTGTTCAAATGAATATGATCACTCATTTGCAGAGGTGAAGGTACAGTGACACAATACATCCTAATGGCAACTGAAGCATACATCCTCTTGATGGTATAGCATATTATATGGGTAGGGATGTTTACAGTTGTTATCCATGTCTCACAAAACCAAGAAGGATACTCTCACTCAAGGTCTTCTCTACCTCTTTACTACCAGACTGTCAGTACAATGATCATGGTCAGCTAGTCATAGGTTATCTTTGCTGTCTCCTTCTGAACTGCATATGATTAAAGTTATACTCGATCTGACTAGTCTCTGTCACCACAACATCCCCACTAAAACCCTCCACTGCACTCTGATACCTATCCTTTTGTATCTCTCCTATGTCCAGTTGTGTCTGCCCCAACCAGCTCTTTAAATATAAGATCTAATATGGAATTCCATTAATCACTCTCTAGCTAAACCTCTTGGATGATTGATGTTTCCGACAAATGAGCCTATAATTATTCCAAGTCAGAAGCTCCAACTAACAATGTTTGGTTGAATATATATGTATTTTTAAGGTAAATTCTCTAATTTGTGATGTCACACAGTGACTAATCGGAGAATCATATATTTTCATAAAAAGGAATCCCAGTTCTCAAAAATCAATAAAAATGAACTTTAACTTTACCATGGATAATAAATATCAGCCCACATACAGGCTATTATCAATTGCATCTTCTAATCACTTAAATAGTGGGAGCGGGTGGAAGATCGGCAATGCCGAACCCACTTACCCAATAAAAAACCAATCCAAAAAAAAAAAAAAAATGCATTCAATAACCTATGGACATCATATTATTCAAAAGGAGATTCCCCATAGTTATGATGTAGCAAGGGCATTACTAGAAATGTCAAACTTATGGGGATTCCAAAATTCAATTTCTTTCTTGAATTATTTATTGATATTTACAAGATTGTCCGCGTATTTCATTTGAAATACTTTTGGAATACCTATATCCCAGCAAACGCACAACTTAGTTACAACGTTTTTCATTGCAAATTGGTCGCTTTGTTATCCTACATGCCATTAATTAAAATTAGCAATCAGCAAATATACGTGCTAGAAACGTCAAAGTTGCTTATCTATCTGTTTCTGTGGTGGTTTAGTCATTCAGCTCGACCTATCCCTGACATTGAGTGACAGGAATTTAGTTTTGGCCGTCTTCTCATCTCAGAACCCTATTAGACTGCCACCTACTGTAAAGGGACATTAACGTGATGTCTTATGTACACACACATATATGCATGAGATAGCCTCAGTGCAGCGTATTGGTGAAATGCAACTGAATTTTTTGTACTTGATCGATTGATCTTGGTTTAGCAGCTTGCATCCTTGGTAGTTGCTGTGATTTTTAGCTTTGTAGTCTCTGATTAAATGTTGTGATTGCTTATAGCGCATTGTGCATACTTACACTGTGGCTGATTGCTATAAAATATGTCAACCTTTACTCCCATTTATCTAACATTTCAATATGGTAATATGGTAATATCAAGACTAGCCACAGTGAGCCAATCTGATGTTTCACCTTCTGGGCTTATTATGATATTGAAATACATCTTTCAGAAAAAGTGCATCTCAGTAACATATCATGATTATCTCTGTTGTCTGGCAGTTTCCTCACACTCACCATACATACTCAGAAAAACAATCAAAGTGTGTGTACATTCATTTAATGTGAAGTAGTAATATTCAGTAGTTCTTCTGAACAGAGCACTGGAGCAGGGCCTCCAGAAGGGGCTGTCTAAAAGCGTCTCCTGGTCTTAGACATTGTGAAGGGATTATCTGTGTCTCCAACCTGTAAATAAGCCTTGAACATATCCCTGTGATAAGTGCCATGGCGGTCTGTAAACCTGCCTGACTGTAAATGTAGCAAGATGGCTCCCCTTCCAAATTTCATTGTTATGCTTCAGAGAAGCCTCATCCAAATTTGGCGCTTTTATCTTGGTTTTATTTTATTTTGGTTATGTGGTTCAGCCTGATACAGCCTGAGGCAGTCTTCCCTTGAGAAGACTATTTGTAATATATGTAAGCAGAAATACATATATATTAACATATATATATATTAACATGTCATGTTAATATATATATGTGTTAATTTAATCTTTGAGGCCCTATTTCCCACAGACTTTGATAATTATGATTGTATTCAATATTATATAAAAGAGGGCTATACATGACCATGATGCCATTTTGAAGCATGTCCCAAAATTGTTGAATGGAGATGGACATCATCCGTTAACCCTTCATCCCCCAATCTGGCCATAGCCGCCCGAGGGTGTATTCCCCAATCCGGTCGTAGCCACCCGGAAAAATCTTTCCCTAATTTTTCCATATTTTTCCAAGGAGAATTCTATCATGAGCATTCAATGTACAAAATTGGCCAATATATCATTTAAAAGCTGATTTAATTTCCTATCCAATTCTACAAACCCCATTTCTATGATGTTCAATGAGGGCAGTGAGTGAGACTTGGAACCTTCTCAATAGCAAGGAATTTAGGAAATTCCAGAGGGAAATCCATAGAAATTCTGGGGAAATAAAGCAATTCATGAATGCAACCTTTGGGGTCTAAAGGGTTAATGCTCCCCACCATACTATGCATTTTAGTATACATAGTATAAGAATTGATACCTCGTGGACTCATCAGAAATACATCGAGAAATGTCGTCAATTTTTATTTCATATTTACTTTTAGAAAAACAATTTATCTTATTGGCAGAATTGTTAAACTACCTCCTAAGTACTTCTATCTACTACTCAGGGCTATAGTAGAGGATACTTATTTAGTAATTGTATTGTCACAACTAACACTAGGTAACATGAATAACAGATAAGCCCATAGGTATGCCTAACAAAGGAACACATGAATAACCAATAGGTCATGGCTTTAGTTGCAAAATTGAATATTGAAGATCTGGACTTGACCGTGATTCTGTTATAATTCCATCCTCAATGTATACTAGCCCAAATTGTCAACAAATGAATGCACCTAGCTGTATCATCGTTTTCCTCTGCATAGGTAGGATATATATATATATATATATGTGTTATGGCTCCTGATGTAAAGTTGTATGTTATTTACTGATAGTAATACACGTTTTCCGGATAGATCAAGCATCCTCCAAGGATCACATCTTAAAAGATGTCAGGAGTTGACTGTTTTGTATGTGTAAAGTAAGGGTTATTTTTACCATGTTTCTTTCTACTGTCATAACGATATGAAGTGCAATACATTCTCAGAATAAGAAGTTACATAATGTTGCCAGCAATTGAATTTTCCTTCAGCAGGAGCAGCTGAAGAACAATGTTTGTTATTCAATGGAAGAAGTCGATGCTACTGGCTACTACCAACAGGATACCAGCATAACCAAGCTATCCAAAAATGTGCAGAGCAGAATGGTCATATGCTTATTCCAGAAAGCATTGAAGAGTGGCGCCTACTTGTGACCCTAATTCCACTAACTAAGTAAACTTTAACATACAAAATTAGTAATCTCTCCATGAAGGGAACATTAAAATGTGTTCTGCTTATAAATTGTTGATCAAACAATTTGAAATGTAGATTAGGTTGAATGTGTAAAGGAAACAGGATACAACTCCTTCTTAAACAAAATAAATGGTATCCAAATCTAGTTTTTATGGTTGAATAATTAGATGTGAAATTATATGTACTAAATAATGTTCCCAAATTAACCGCCATTCTGAAAGTGATATTTAAAGATTATATTCCCTGTACTTATTGGTAACAGTTGTCAAATACAATACAGTTTATAGAATGGTGACTGATAAGTTAGGAATATTTTGATATTAATTCAGTGTAAAAATTTGTGTCAGAAATATAACTTGAAGTAAAGCTAGAAATAGAGACTTCTTTGATCTGTAAATATGTCAGGCCTCCTTCGTTTCTCCGGATCTAAACTTAAAGGAAATTATGCACATAATTAAAGAAGACGCGAAAAGACCATTTTAATTGTCCCATAGCCTTCCTTTTGTATAACAAATATTGTTTAAAAGAATAACAAGATTTAGTTAACCATTATCAATGAAATAAACAAATTCAAATGAGGCAGTCTGGTCCAGTTGCACGGACTTACCTCTTCTCCACCTCATGTAAACAAAACCCTGTTACATCACGGGAGGCATAAGGCCTACCTAGCGCGTTATTACAGGTCACATTTAAAAATGTATACTGCTGAAGCTACTGCTTAGAAAATTAAGTAAAAATTCCACAGTACGAAATACATATATGTGACTTCAAAATTCTGAAAATTTCATGCACCTCTGATTTATATTCTTTGAATATCAAGTATTTAAATTTTGTCCATTAGTATAAGTGGTCGGTAAATGCATCATGTGACGTCACCAGGTGTCTCTAAGCTTGCCTCTTCTCATGATCAATTCACACTTAAGGCCGTATTCCATAATTACACCAAAAGTGCGCTGCCGATTTGACGCCACATTACCGCTACTGCCAATACAATATCGGCGGTACTACCGATAAATTTTACGGAGATGTTGGTAAATTTATCCTGCCGATTTTGGACTGGCTGCCGATATCACAGTTTCTGCCGCCGATATCGCAATTTTGGCCGCCGAAAATGCGCCGAAAGTAGTTGATCCCGATATGGAATGTTTCCATGGAGATGCTCAGTATCGGCGGCGCATACTTTCGGTATGTGGTATACGGCCTTTAAAGTGTGAGACTGGCTTTGCACTTAGAACAATATTCCTTGAAGGGAGCCAAAAGCAATACTGTGTCAAAATATGCCAAAATTTTGCAAACTCAAATAACTATGAAAATACATTCTAAGTGTCTAACTTTAGCCATTGGTAAAGTATAAATCATGATAACTAGCTATAACTTCACTTAAATTCCATAATACTCATGCCATGTATGCCTGAAAACAGCAATGTTTGTAAACAAAACAATTTTGGTGGGTCACCGAAATTGACCTGGGACAGGTTTTGGTGTATTTCAACATAGTTTAAGTCTGTTTTCACAGTCTATATTTCACCATGGGCCTAGGTTATGGCCATGGAACATATTTCAATAGTTAACTGAATTTCCAAATTTTTGACCCCCCCCTTTAAGCGTGTTGTTTGAATGTAAATGCCAATTATGAGAGAGTTACAAGTTAAGATATATGTTCATAGAATGATGTAATAGGTCATCTAAATTTTTAACATTTTCTGTTCATGTGAGCTTTAAGAGAGGAAAATTTACTTAAGACATTTTCGGCATGGTAAATATATACATCAAGAATCGATGATGCTAGAGTGTCCAAAAAATATTCCAAGAAGAGAAATGTTATTGAAACTTTGATATTCAGTTCAATCTCTGTTTTTAAGGAAGATCTCCAAATTTGTTACATTACGAATTGACCAAAAATTATTGGGAATCCTCAGCTTTCAATAAAAGGGAATTCACACCTCTCAAATATGTACACATGTAGAAATGGATATCAGCTTTAGCATAATGGGAATTCCCAAACTCAATTTTCTTTCTTGTATAACTGACTAATATCTTTACGTTTTGCCTTTTCAATTTGAAACATTTTTGTAACCTTAACATTAACTTTATAATGCTAACTTTAATGTTCAGGGCATCGTGGCTGGGATTAACTGAGGCAGCAGAAGAGGGAACATTTTTAACCATCTTTGGAGAGACACCAAAATATCTTCCACCTCTGAATCAACCTAATAAGGCATATGAAGACTGTTATGTCATGAGTCCATCTGAGGGGTGGATTGCTACAAGAGGCTGCACGTCTTACTGCTGTGCCAGTAATATTGAAACTGTTTGTCGACGATATCTTGAAGGTAAGAATATCAGCTATTCTTTAGGATTCCACTAAAGATGTTGCTGTTTGTCCATCCAATATATCTAACTTAAAAAATGTCTAACGTTGCAATATAATTAGGACACATTGCAAAGGATCTATCACTCATTACATTGGTATACTCCAAAAAATATAAATACAGTTTTTTCCTCAAAAAACATACTTATTTTCTATGGAATTCAATAGCTTTAAAAACTTGAACTAAGAAAATAATAGAATCCGCGTTGATGTGTGTTTGTCAGAACTAATATTATAGAGTTAAACTTCACATACTGGACAAACCTTTGAATTAGTGTTATCAACCTACAATAGGTAGGGAGGGAAGTAAATATTCAGTTAACGGGAATAAATCTCAAGTACTAAGGATTGGAAAGGATCGATCACTCATTACATTGCTATACTCCAAAAAATACAAATACAGTTTTTTCCTCAAAAAGCATACTTGTTTTCTATAGAATTCAATAGCTTTAAAAACCTAAATCGCAAATGCTCATTATTTAATGCCCATAATTATCTTGAAACCAAAATAAAAAAGCTTATGGTGACCTTCTTGGTGTTAGGAACATCAGCTATACTTTATCATTCAATTAAAGCTTCAGACGGTAAGGGTTGCATATTTGTTCACTATATGTACAGTGTTCAAATATTGAAGCCGGGTCCTCTTGTGGTGAAGTCCTAAACCCCGGCAACTAACGTTAATCTCATGGCAATAAGAACTGGGTACATTGTCAGGGGACTAGTTAGTGGCCAGTGATGAAACAGTTAATCACCATAATTATTACTCACGTTGTGATGCTCTGGTACAAATCTGCCAGCAATAAATGGTCACTAAAGTTGCCCAGCGCGATGATTAACTCCACAAATCGGCAGTGACTAGAGAGAAATATTAAAAAATGTCAAATATTCTGCCAGAAAACCACAGCTTCAGAGTTATTTTTGTGCACATTAAGTACACAGCCTCAAAAAAGGCATGCAACCGACCACAATATCTTGGGTCCTTTCTTCAGTTAGGTATCATAAACAAGCATGCACCACCAGGTGCACAGCCCTAAAAGTTGTGCACACAGCATTAAACTTATATCTCAAGTGCAGGGTGCACCCTTACTTTTAGACACTGCTATGTATCTATCTCCTCACCTTGGTTGCCTCCACCCATCCCCTACCCCATTGAAAAATATTTTCTATTAAAGATATAAAAAGTATCATATTTGTATGAATAATGCTACCTAAATACTGGTAGTAAATTCAGACCGATAATCATAAAATGATTACAAAACTGCTTGATTAGCAGCCCATCTCCTCTACTACCCCTACCCTTTCAATAAGGTGACAATCTCACTTTAAGATCATTTTGCCTCACACCCTTTGGTGGTCGCATTAAAGAGTTTCTATTGTATCATGTTTCTCCTGATCTGTTAATGTATGAGATAGTATATTCTATTGAAATTAAGATGGTTGTCTAGTTTTCTAGGGTTAGAGAAAAATCTACTTTTTTTTCTGATTGTGACTGTCTCTTTGTAATCTATGGCCACAGTACCATTTTAAAGCTAGTTCAAAGACTACTAAATGAAGATGTTCCACTATACAGTGTACTTTAGTATAAAGAATATCAATAATATTTCATACATGCACTATGAATTATATTGATTAATGTCTTCAATTTCCATTTCATATTTATTTTGAAGAAAAATGTATGGTATTTAATGGAAGGACCCAATGCTACTGGCTACTACCAACAGGTTATCAGCATAATCAGGCTGTCCAAAAATGTGCACAAGAGAATGGCCATATGCTGTTTCCAGAAAGCATTGAAGAGTGGCGTCAGATTGTGAATCTCATTCCACTAACTAAGTAAACAATAACATTCAAATGTTATCATTAATCATCAGTTATTATAACATGATAACTATCTCTGTATGACAGAAACATTGACATTTTTCCACTTATGGCTTGAAGTAATAATTATTACAATATTTAATTTACAATTAAATCTCTCTTTACTAAGACAATATGACAGATTGAAGGTATTGATCTCAACTTCTTCTCTGCATATTTTTGTAACAGTTGAGTTGATAACGTTTTTTCTGCGTGGTTACTGTAAAATCTGCAATATTTTAAGATTAAGACTGTGATGGTATTGTACATAAACTGAATGATATTGTAGAAACTCTTGTCAGATCAGAACTTGAACTAAAATATAATAGAATCCTCTTTGATGTATGTTTGTCAGAACTAATATAGAGTTAAACTTCACATACTGGACGAACCTTTGAATTAGTGTTATCAACCTAGAATAGGTAGGGAGGGAAGTAAATATTCAATTAACAGGAATATATCTCAAGTACTAAGGACAAATTAAATCAAGACTAAGCTACTTATGCTAACTTTAATGTTCAGGGCATCGTGGCTGGGATTAACTGAGGCAGCAGAAGAGGGAACATTTTTAACCATCTTTGGAGAGACGCCAAAATATCTTCCACCCCTAACAGAAGCTAATAAGGCACACGAGGACTGTTACCTCATGAAGCCAGATGAAGCAAGGATTACTACAAGAGACTGCACTTCCTACTGCTGTGTCAGTAATATTGAAACTGTATGTAGACGATATGATGAAGGTAAGAATATCAGCTATGCTTAATTATGAAACTAAAGATCTTGCAGTTTGTCCATTCCAACATGCATATGATAAATCACTCACAACACTCTAAAAAACATAGATACTTATTTTTCTCAAAAGGCATACTTCTTTTCTATAGAATTTAATAGCTTTAAAAACCAAAATTGCAAATGCTCATTTGTTTAATGCCCATATCTTAACCAAAATAAGAAAGCTACTGGTGACCCTCTTGGTGTTTGAAACATCAGCTATACTTTATCATTAAACTAAAACTTTTGGTAGTACCAAGATCTTAAGTTGAATGATAAAGTATCCAACTTCAAAACTTTCTAATGTTGTACTTGTTATCTTGTTTGACAGGGCTATAGAAAAATGTTCTTTTTCTCTCTGATATAATGACTGCTTCTGTGTGATTTATGGCCATGCTACCTTTTGGAAGAATGTCCAGAAACAGAAATGTCAAAATGGTTATGTACATATACTCTGCTTTTCATAAATTACTGTTTCTGAAAAAGGCTTTTCTGGAAAACATTGTTGTGAATAAATCGTCTAAAAGGCTTCATGATAATTTTTGAGCATGATGAAAGTTTTATGGACGGGTTCAGACCAGATAATTATCAATGAATTGTCATAGTCGCTCCCTTCACCCCAAACTGAAGATAATCATTTGTCTGTTGCTCATATATTCTTTTGGGTAGTGGCCATAGTGGCCAAGTGAAACTATGGATCAAGAGGTCCCATATCAGAAACAATTATGGGAGGAGATATGGGTGTCTTACTCTATGGATCTGGCTGAGGGACTAGTAACCCAGACAACACAGACTTCGCTTTGGACAAGTTTAATAACAATAAAAGACATTTGTAAACGACGATGATGATGAAGAACAAAAAACAATAAAATAGCCTAGGGCTTCAGAAGTCTTTGTTTATGATGAGGTAGGTGGGTCGTCTCGATGCTGATGGCCAGCTTCTGAGGGGGCAGTGGCATGTTGCCCCAAATAAGGAGAAGATGAAGGCTTCTTGGACAGCAGAGGAGGCCAGACACCTGGGCTAAATTCTCAAACCAGGTAGTAGTTGTAGATAGCCTATAGAGGCAGAGTGCATGCAGTGGTGCCCTCTAGTAGGCAGGTGTATAGAGTGACATTTCGTAGCCTCAGGTTCATGCAGTGGCACCCTCTAGTAGAGAGGGTCAGGACATCTAGTGGAGGCCGCAGGCAAAGTTTAAGCAGTGGCACCCTCAGGTAAAAACTTAAAGGCAATTTACACTTACCTCACAATAAGTTACTGTAACAGGTGAACCAAATCACCTATCACAACACATGTAAAAAAGTAAAGAGAGGAAATGTGCCAACTGATTATTCTTCAATTCTTTGCTGTTAATGGCAGTGTCTTTGCAATTACACATTCAATGTCCATGGATATGCATCGTCTTGCTCCAACACCACATTCCCTTTTAACTACATTATGATTATTCTAAAAAAAAGAACATTAATTCCGTTATCATTCCTCATGTTTTCTAGATAAACCTTCGGTGATCATCATGGAAGCCAAGTTTGAGAACTATACCAGAGCAGACCTCAATAAGATTTTTGATGATGATATGGAAACATGTGAAGATTTAAAAAACTACTGGACGTATCTACCTATGACAACTTTAAGAACCATACGAAATGGATCAGGAAACTTTAATATAACAATTAAAGTACCTCATGAGATGAACGCTGTAGTTCAACAGACTACTTCTGTGTTTGTTTCTCATGAAGAAATTACAACAAGTGATTATTATAAAATGCATGAACTGTTCCAGGTTTGTAATAGCAATACAAATTTAGGCTTTCAGTGTCAATGTCCATCTCCCTGTAATGTTTACATTAGGTTTAGATTTAAGAAGATGCTTGATGTAGGACATGTATATACAATTTGTGATATTTCTATTACATAAATGTAATTTTTATGTTTTTGATACTGAATTGAAAGATCAGGATTATCATCTTTTCTGGCTAAATTGTAAGGAATTATTTTTCATTGTAAGTGACCCTCACTTTATTACATAACAGTATCACTGTCCCTTACCCAGGGGGGAAGGCGGGGGTGCCACCCCCACACAGAAGAAATCTTTCCAAAAGTTCCACCTTTGCTTGCAAAATTTAATATAAAAATCAGTAAAAATAGTAGGTAAATATTCAAAAGTTCCACTTTTTACTGCTTGCCACAGCCGTTTTCATATTCAATTTTTTGAAAATTTAGGCAAGAGTTCTACTTGTGGAACCTCGCCACCCCCCAACAGCAAGCCCTGGTTACAGGCCTGACTGACATTTCAGTGAATACACAAAATTTGATGAGGATATAATAGGTTGTAATAATAAATAGTCTGGCTATCTATAATTGTCAATAGTCCCTATCTTAAATAATTCCCTGACAAGACATAGGAACTTTATTGAAATTTATGCACAGCTACGGGAAGCTGTGCTAAATATTTAACACGTTTCCTCTTTCAGTGGAATGTTTTTTCTCATTCATAATGTTAACTCAAAAGAAGCTATGTATTATGTTAATAATTCAGGTTCTAACTTAAAATAAATTAGGGAAAAACATATTAATGTTACAAAATTGACAGAAGGTTTCCAGTTTTTACATGAACTAAAAACTCAGATCTAGTCAAAGAATTCTGAGACGTGACACCCTCCAAATATGTGCTGTTAACATCCCACTAGTTATGTTAAAGAAATGTATCTTAGAAACACTATTTCTGACAAGAAAAGATAAGAGGGAACTTTGATCTAGCTTGACACATATGTTTCTAGTTATAAACTTAAAATATCCTATATCATGGGAGCTTTGGTTTGATGTACTACATGACAAGGTTTGAATTCCATACAGCAGTATTCATAAATCAGCCACTTTTCATTGTAAACAAGGCTCAACATCTCTTAGGGATAAGTGTTGGATGTATGGCACTAAAGCCTTCTTAAAAGCTATCTCTGTATTTCAAGATTAGTTCTAAATCACAAATGTGTAAAAGCTATTGTGCACCAGTACAAAATACTGTTCCAAGCTTGAACTCATTTGAAAGTAGTGGGAGCCACATTGTTAGCTAGGATGGACTAATAGATGTCAACGCCTTCTAGTAGTACCACACCTGTATCTTGAGATGAATTAGAATGATCCATCGATGAACATATATCCATTGGTGTAATAACTCTGAAATGAAAAATAGACATCATTCACCTTACTTTGCAAAAACTAAACCCAACAAAGTTGAAACCAATATTTCTGATATTAAGGCAATCTAATTGTTTTACACAGCAAATTTAAAAGACCATTCTACTTGTAGTTGCTATTTCTCAACATGTAGTAAAACATATACACCTAGAAATATCCAGAATAGTGGCAAAAGCATTGATAAGCACTGAACTGTGCACTGAGTCACTATCTTGGATTCATCTAGATTTCTATACATCACACATATTGTTACACCAATAAAAGTAATTATTTGTGGAGTGGCAAGGGATGTGACCATATATGCATTCTGGTACTATGGTAGTAAGATTTTGTTAATATACCATTATAAATATTGTGTCTTGTAACTGTTGGCATTAGTTGCTTACCCGTCACGTATCAGGTCACTTTGTGATATTTCAGACTTTTAGAGTTGATATCTTTAGGGGATTAGATAAATATTGCTGTCCGAAATTGTCACACATTACTCATTATTCTTAATGTCTAATAATATCCAATCATACTCACCGTGAGTGAATTATACATTATATGATTGCAGATTGCAGGGTGCTACAGGGTGCTACGTTAAGCATGGGGGGATATACCTGGAAAATCGAATCTGACAGCTTTAATGTGTAATCATTTTGTTCAACATTAAACTAATCAATATAGCTTAATCTGTAGGGGTTACACACCCATTGTTGCTGAATATTAATTGCACTCAATCCATCCCTGCGGTTTAAGCTCTTCAAACTTCAAAGTGGAATTATTAAAGGGATACAGGTTGCCCTGTAAATTTATGAGACACACATCTATTTTTTTCTCATCATCCATACTGACACACCTTGGATGTACCTATCCAGGTGGCCATGGGTTCATAAAGAAATGTGCAGATGACCAAAAGCAATAACCGTTATGCGAAGGAAGGGTTATTCGGAATGAAAGAGGGCATTATATTGATGCCATACCCATTATCACATTAACCCTGACGGCCCAGTGAACTGTAGCTCCCGGTTTCCACACCTGCACCAATTCCCACATTGCAGCCTAAGTCTTCGACTATTGTCCCTAGGTTCGCCTAGGCTTTGTAAAATCTGATGCCATGTTACATTCAGCTTGAAGTTCCGAACTGGGAATCCCTGCACACTCGACTTTGGAGCTGGCCGAGGGGGAGGTTCAGAACTCTGTACCTCATAAAATATAATAATATTCCCATGTTTATAATATGCTATGGGACATGTAAATACAGACTATATTCCACTTTGAGGTGGGTAGCATTTGCGGTAGCCTTTTTGAGCAAACAAACAAACAATTTGTGGTTTTGATACCAACATGTAGAAAACCTATATGAAATAGCAGGTGCCGCAAGCAGATGCCACAAGGACTTATAGTCCATCTTGTGGCACCCTGTCACAAGCAAATTTGCAGGAGTTGCTTGTGTCTTTTCACAGTGTCGCAGGCAAAGACCATATGGTGGTGTAATAATTATCATAGCCTTACGATTGTGTTCTTTGATAAAGATTAGCATTGTTTTACGTCATACTCATATTTCTTCAGCTACCATTCCTGTATCATAATGGAGATCAAAACTAAATTTACTGTGGTACACTTACCATTTGCTAGTCATCCTCCTGGCAATATCAAAGTCAAAGTCACTTGTACAAAACAAACCAAGTAACTTCAGACCATCTTACCATGAGTGTAATTAATAAGTCCTGTGTTATTGGAAAGCGCAAACTAATATCAGATATAAAATGGACGTATCACAAATTCACAAGGAAAAGTAATGTCGCCTACCTCTGAAGCAATAAATGTCATCCTTTTGGCAGTACATTTCTGTCACATTCGCGATATGAAACTTTGCCTCTTTACCTTTCTAAGCATTTTTTGGTAAAACGTGTGGCCCCAAGTTGACTAGAATGTAGACAGACTGGTAGAGGTTAGTTCTGTTTGATTTCAATCATATTTCAAAATATGATGCACCTTGTTAACATTAAAAAAGAAAGCACGTGGGTTCGTTATCAGATAATACAAGTACCAGTCATAATTACTCAATATTAACCTTTCACGAGTCTATTAGATTCTATATTATGGAATATGGCATAAAATCATATCTAATACTCTATTCTAACGACGGACAGATGGAAAGACATGAAAAAGTTAAACTGAATCTTTATGTGAGGCCAGGCCTATATGAAATCACACGCACCTAGTCACAAACGTCAGAAATGATGACGAGAGTGAAACACCACACCATAGAGAGGGATAGATAGACAGGCAGCAGAGGCCAAACAAACATCATTCCCCTCCCCCCATGATCTAACCGGGTGAGGACAGAAAAATTTCACCCTGCCGAGGACGTAATTTGATTTGAAGGCTACCGGAAGTCTCGTACAATCCGGGCGGCGCGAGCGTCTGTACGATATTGATGAGGGGCGGGCGGGCCGGGCGGCGGATCAATATTTCATTGGGGTGCAATGCGGTTATTGCAGTGTCTACATCCGCCGGTGTGATACGGCCGTGTCAGGAGGATAGGCCAGGAGCTCATCAAGCAACGTTAAGGGTTAGGCGCGGCCTCTTTCATGCTGATATTCAGGCCGTGGTGGATGGGAGTGCACAAGGACAGGCCGTCATGGCCGGATTGTGCAAATGCCTTACTGAGAATCTAGGAGCGTATATAAAGCCCTTATTCTATATGCCGATTATGCTGTTGACTTTAAAAATCGAATTGCGTTTAGATGATTATAAGCATGTAATTAATACATCAAAAAAGAAAGGTTTTGCAATTCCACCTCGAATGGTTTATAGGACTATAGGATGTACAGTTTCATGGCATATTCTTGGAGAAAACTAAACAAGTACAAAATCTCCAACATAGAAATCGGGATGTGGTATAGAGGCATAACTCTTGTGCAATCTACTCACTGGTACATTGTACTGAAAATGGTAAGCTGGAATAGCCTTACGCCGTATATTGAAAAACTGCTTGTATCAAATTATAGGCCTATAATTCTTGGTAGGCCTATATAGTTTCAGATTGCCAACAACATACATAAAGATGGAGAAGAATCTTTTGATAATTACATATTATGTAGTTATCAAAAGAGCATAAAGCCTTCATTCTACATGCTAACTTTGATAACTACATATTATGTAGTTATCAAAAGATTCTTCTCAACCTTAATGTATGTTGTTGGCAATCTGAAACTATTTTAGGCCTACCAAGAATTCCACATTCCACAGTACCAACCTTCATGTTCCCCAATTTACAACTACCATGGATGATGGAGATCTAGAGTAATGCCGAATTCTCTACACCATCGTCGTCGGTGATTAGTTGCGAGTAGTTGCCTCGAGGGGATCCAGTATCATACAAGAAATTCTGAAACCTTAGCATATCAACCACAGTATGAACAATTCTAAACATGCACACCATAAAAGATATATCACACTCAAACAAAGGACATACGGAACAGTACCGATCTTATAATGTACATCCTCTTCATGTAACCTATTTAAATATTGCCCACTCAGCACGCCATAACCCTAGGTGTTCAGGGGGGAGCGCCTCGCCCCTTTACGTCCGTCGGCGGGCCTCTGATGCATTATAGACGACGCCCGGCGCTGGTGTCGGTAATAAGGACTCCAACGTTAGAATTCGCGGCCAGTTAGGACGCCACGTGTCCCTGCCAATGACACCTTAGTGCATTAAGCATCCAGGTGATTGACGTCTCGCTTGGCGGCCGGGGGTACTACCAGAGCGTTGTTGATGGTGGGAATTCTTAGGTGCGGATGGCTTGTCCAGGGGCGGATCCAGGTTTTCAAAAAGGGAGGACAGCTGAAAACCCGTAAACCTTTGAAAGCCTGGATCCAGGTTTTCAAAAAGGGAGGACAGCAACATATTATAGGCTAAGTGCAAAATAGGCCCATTTGTGCTCACCTGCACATTTTGTTTCTCTTGTAGCACCAGGTGGTGGGGAGGAGGTTAGGACATCATGTCCCCCGCATTGGTTCTAAAAGAATTATGAATTGGGACGACATTTATGTACAGCAAGAGCAATTCAAGAGAAATTCAGAATTCAAATCGCAAAGGTTAGCCTATTTCAACCACCGATCAGGGAAAAGAAATAATCATAACACAAAGAAGACTTGAGTCTCTTTGTATTTCCCTCTGCATTGCCCAATTAGTTGAAGAGATGTCTGGACAGGTAGGACCTATCAGCGTCGGACCTCTGGTATTCCTCATTTTTCCGGGTTAACTCCTTCTTAGTGCAAAACTGACGTTTTTGAGGACAGATCAAAGACAGGTTCGCAGTCCAGTGTTGGCTCGTGGGATACCTTTGGGCATTGTTAGATAGTGTGGGGTGGTGAACAACATTATAAGGCAGTATACTATACCATATTATGGGCATTGTGAGGCATTGTGGGGTAGTGTGAGATAGTATGGGGGTAATCTGGGGGATTGCGAAAAAGTATGGCATCGTCTTGGGCAGTACGCGTCATAGTAAGGAGTTTAGAGCATTGTGGCGAGAAAGGGGAATTGTTGGACATCGGATGCACTGCAGTACCATATGGGGCATTACATAAAACAGTGCAGGAGAGCGTTGGTCACTATTGGTCACTATATATGGGTTGATGCAGGGCTTTTGCGGGCGGTATCGGGCACTGTACATGTGGGGGAGCAGTTTGGGGGAGGGGGTGCTGAGTTGTAGGTATGATGCAGTATTGGGCAATGGGAGAGCAGTGACAATACCTAATCTAGTGGGGCAATCCTGTACATATTCCACACAGGCTCATACTGGCCTATGTATGCCAGCATGGGCCCTTAGCGGGTGGGTGGGGGGGGGGGGGCAGTGTCAGACCGTGCAGTATTAGGCAATGAGAGAGCAGTGACAATACCTAACACAGTGGGGCAATTCTGTACGTATTACAGGCTCACACAGGCTGATACTGGACTATGTATGCCAGCATGGCGCCTTTGGGGGAGAGGGGGGCAGTGTCAGGCCGTGCAGGCCGCTAGGGGGCCGTATGAGCTGCTCTCTGACAGTGTCAGGCAACGTGGAGCAGCTCACATCAAAGGGCAGGTCCTGAGGGGCCGAGGTGACTGCCGCCGGCTCCAGGGCAGATTCACACCTCTGAACGGGCGAGTATGGATCCAATTAGTGGTCAGCGACTGGAGTAATGTGTAGTGGGGTGGAGAGGTAACTGGGTGAGGGGTGGTCGTAGAGCAGCAGTGGAGGCCGCTTTGGGTAGTAGTGGGTAGGATTTGGTTGATTTGAAGCTATATAAGCCTATTAATAGTGTCCTCGAAGTGCATGATTTGAAAAAAAACAGACTGAAAAATAAGTTTGAGCTCGAATTTTAATGATTCAGGTATTGTATCATAATACGACTTTTAGAAATAAAAAAGGACGACGTATAAAGATTAGATGTACACGAGCTCATCTAAGGTTACCACATCTCAATAAGGTAATTAAGATAATGATGTCATATGATCACACTATATGTAATCCACCTAGATATCATATAGCATGAATAACAGCAAGCACAAAAAGACAATACTCAATTGCTTTCCATTAAAAAAAGAGAAAAGAAATAGAACAAGTATAAAAATCTCCTATAAATATTCTAATATTTGAGAGTAAATTTGACACGTCAGCAAATTTCCAAATGCATTGCTTTCAGTCTGCTGGTTGTCCAAAATTACAGAGTACCGGGAACTCCGTTCGAGAGTATTGGAATCCAATCTTGACCCTGTGGGTCAAGAGACCATTACTGCACTGACTCAGTTAGTTCTCCCTCCCACCTACTAAAAATTAGGGTTCAGCTGGAGGGTGGGGTGAGGTCAAGTGGGTTGAGTCTACAGTGGACATTACCCCCATTCTCGATGGGGGATGCAGAATCGAAAAGTGCTCACGGGAAAGGAGTGAATAGGGTAATTGGTAAAAGAAATTACATGGGTTGGAAGGCTTGTTGGAGTGGCTCTTATTTCTATAATGCAAGTGGCTGGAGCTACAAGGAAGTATATATTAAAGGATTTACCAATTGACATAGATAAGAATTTCATATGTGATACCGAGCAAGATTAGAATACCCATTGCTTCGTCCTTTTGCACGAAATGCCCAAAGTTTTGCAAAATATAATTGCCTCTCAAACTTCTATGTCTTTGCCTACATACATTAAATTCTACCTTGTACCCAGAGCAGTAATGTAAACTTTAACTTCAAAAGACATTACATAAGTTCAGTCCTGTAGTCATCAAGCGATTCTTCCCAATTGAGCCCTCGCCATGCAAGAAAACTTAGATCTACCAGCAAGTGGTTTCAAATGGATGTAAAATTGAAAGGACTATCAGGATGCAGAGACATGGTATCTAGCCTCAGTTATTTGGCCAGTCAGGGCAGGAGGAGGTTAGGGTTGGGCTGGTCAAGGCCGGAATGAGATTTAGCTTGGAGCCTAATGTTGTCTAATGTGAAGGGTGATGTGATATAGTGTGTCCACACGATTGGGCCTAAGGGCTGGGGGCTAACAGGCCTGGGCCGGCCTACCCCTTTGATCCCAGCCGGCCGACTGATCGAAGTTAACCCTCTGAATCCGGGGTTTGATGGGCTGAGGACCGTGGAGGAGGTAGGGGTGTTTGTGGGGGGGGGGGGGGGAGGAGAGGGGCCTGGGGCTCTAAGGGTATTGATGTGGACCCTCACACTTTTGGCGACACGGTATTTTCTTTGGCAGACAGTTTGCACGGACCAATGTTCTCGTCGGCTACCGGATATGGCAACAGTTTTAGATTCGATGCTCATACAACATTGATGTTTTCCTCCAAAGCGGACCTATATAATGAACGCATTACATATGATTTGTATAATATGATATTTTGATAATGTCGAACCAGACATCCTGTCGAATGTACCATAATGATATTATAAACCCTATTAATATGCAAATAGTGACTATTTCACCACGATTTCAAATAAACCAAATCGTAGTTAATCTTTATTCCTCTTTCAATTTCAACTAGATTCCCATGCAGTTTGGTGTCTGGAATCGACTTGAGATTTTGTTCACGCTAAGTAAACCTTGATATGCTTGTTTGTATAGATAAAACTTCTATATAATCGCAAATTATCGTTTACAACTGGACTTATATATGATCTATATCATAAGTATATTATATCTTCCTCAACAAGTAAAAGAAATAATGTAGATCTAATAGAATAATCTGAAGAGGAAATTGGTTTGACCAAGACTTCGGATTTCTACTATCCTTGCACAGGGCACCTGGCAAATGTCAACGTCAATTAAGATAGGCTGGTAGCACAATTATCCCCTATATATTTACATTTAGCACACGATGTTATGTAGGTTCGAACTGAATATAGCCATTATGCTGGCCAGTAATCTCATAATGATATAGGGCTTAGGAACTGAAAATAATGTGTTTGACATAAGAGTCATGATCAGCTCTTTCAGACCCAGAATTGTTCCTCAAAGGCCGGGTTAAACAGGGGTGTGCTATGACAGGCCGACAGACGAATATAGGCCTACATTCAAAACATAATTAGAATGACAATAACTTAGATAGTACATGGGCTGAAATGTAGGTAAGAAATGTCATTAATTCTCACATATAATTACGTTTATTGCACATTTTTACGTTTACAGCAGACAAGTACGATTTACCCTAACTGTTATGGGTTTTAGCAATGCTATCATGATTCACAGGATATGTTATCTTTTGGGAAATGTCTGAAACCAAGACTTCCTGCCAAATCTACCCAACAGACTATTTATTATAGATTATTTTGGTTAAACCAAATGGCTTCCCATAGCCTACACCAGGCAAAGGGGCATGGGCTTAGCTTGGGGTGTATGGTAGGGAGGGGACACAGGAGCTGGGGGAGTGGGGGGAGGGCAGTCAGCAGGCCTCCTGTACCCCTGGTCTGAGGCAGGACTTAATGGATTTGCCATGTTTGGTCAAATAACCCCAGTGATCGCGGGTAATGTGTTTAAAACCGTCCCCTGCTAGGAAAGGGCTTACCAGGCTCCTCCAAAGGGGATATCCTGATGACGGCTAGAGATCTGAGAGCCCAGACTCTTTGAGCTACACGCTTTAAAGAAGGGGGAGAGGGGGGTAGCAATGCCTTAGGATAAACCGTGTGTAATTCCGAGAAGTCCCCCAGAGCAGCCACCACAAGGTCGTTGCCTATGTTGGTAGACGCTACAAGCGCTGGGGAGATGTAAAGCCCAGTAGGCCTAAGGCATGGCTTTGGTCCTTGTGGCACGGCGATTCCGGTATAAATCTAGGGCTGCTCAGAGCAATTGAAGGAATCACCCATGTTTACAAGTCTGGCTGTGCATAGGGCTTACGCGTCTAGAACCCAAAGTCCAATATATATTTTCAGGCTATAGATTGGTTTATGCATCCATTCAAAACTAGAAAAATCATTGAATGAGCAGAAATATTTTGATGACCCAAGACGTAATTGAAATGGATAAGATGGGTGTAGAGAGATAGAACTTCAGGAACTGGCCATTCCCCTTATAATTATTATAATACATGTTTAAGTAAATGCTTAATAAATCTAACATTTTATTGGTCATTGTATACTAAAGTAAACAGCATGCCAATGTAACTATAAGCGTTGAGTTAATAATACGATAGGCCTATAATGATTGACCCTGCTATAGGGTAGGCGAGAGGCACTCTAGTAGTATAGGAAAAATAAGATAAGTTTCAGGCAAGAGTTTCCAACTGTAGATATTGTACAAGTCACAGAATAATACACACTTTTATAATCAACCTTTACACGATTGCTACCGAGCTACATTTAGGAATAGAAGGACCTTATTGATAGAGAGATACATGTACATTCGTGCAATATAATCTAATTATACTGTACAGAGATATTTAGAATTTAACTAGTCGACTTATAACATGTTACAAGTTATAGACAATAATTAGTTGGATATCTCATTTATACTAGTTAGGTACTAACCAGGTACTCATTAGGCACATGCTTTGTATACCTGTTTTCTTCTATCGGGTATTATTTACATTTGCCTGTTTGTCCCGTCCATTGTTTAATACCTTTATAGGACAACCAGAGATGTCTATGGAAAACGAATACCCTACCAATCGTGTTATTGGGTGTGCCTACCGCAAATTAGAAACGGGAAAACACCACTTGAGATGAATTAAGCTATTGTCCAGTGCTTATTATAGGATCTATCAAAATCAACTGATCTTTCCGAAATCCTAGACCAAACACAGACATAGTGATTTCCCAACCATCTTAACAATTCACATCGTCTGGTGTTAATTTCTGAAGTCCGCACAACCAAGAGATTAGCAATATCGTTGCCAGAACCAGCAATTGGCCAATAGATATCACAGTAAGAGAAACGTCATCTAGGTCAACAATCCCTAGTTTATACTGCTAATAGCCACGTTGGTTAAGCCTCCAGTCTCATTGATCGGCAGCTGGACGTTTTCAGCCACATACCCGAGGGGTCAGTTGCAGACAACAGGCTACGCATTTTAATCAGATCTTTCCTGGTTGACCAAAATAGGACGGCTTGAAATATACGTCAGATATAAGTGTGCTAGTAGTGTTAACCAAAAACAACGAAACAGTAAATGCCTTTTTGTGGACAACTGAGGCTCAAGTCAAGGGGCCTTCCATTTAGTACGTACGCACATAAAGAAAATATCAGACCCCCCCAATCCCCTTTGGGCGAAAATGCGCATCGGTTGTAAAATACATGCATGACAAATACTGTGGTTGCCTGACAATTACAAAATCAGTTACAATAGAGACACTCAAATTGAAACAGAATTAGTATGCTGTCTCTGAAATCCAGGCAATAGGCCTAATAGCAGACAAAAGGAGCTATACAGGGGTTGCTGTAAGGCTAGGAATCCTGTTTCGTTTCAGATAACGACACAACTCTGGCAAATTTCTTCTGACCATCTACCACTACCATGTCTGCTGGGTATATATTCCATCATCCCCCATGCCACTGTCAAAGTTATATTTGGCTGTCCCTTGAAAGTGATGTATGCGATGTGACTGCACACGCCTAAAATACAGAATAGATGGAATGAAAGGGACTGATTATAAACAAATTAATCAGCAATCAGCAATTAAAATAGCAAAGTTATCCTGACCACCCACACACAAATATGACACATCTATAATTATAGATGAATTGAATACTCTCAAAAATAGTACAAAGCTTCCCTTATTAATTTACAATTTTGACCTTCAAATAGAATGTCTTCTCTGTGTGATAAAGGTAAACACAGATGAATATCATATCAAAGGCATTATAACGAAAACATGTTATTAAGGTCAATAAAGTTATCTTTACGAACGAGGATGAAAAATATGAGAAATAATTGAAATGTAAAATGTCAGCAGAGAACTAATGAACACGTAGGTGGTGAAAAGGAAATTGTTGGGAAATGGGAATTTTATAATTGAACATACACTTTAAAAAAATACTGATGATGAACGAAGCAATTAAACAAAGGTTAATGTCGGGAAATCAATGATTTAGTATTTGGTGTGGGAGGAACAATATTAATTGAAAACGGGCAGGAGATTTTCAAAGAAGGAGCTACACTTCGAAAGCAGGCTTATGAAGACAGGAAGACAACATCGTATAAACTGAAAAATAGCGCAAAAAATGAATGAGATAGCGCAACCAGAAGTTAGAAGACGGACAAATAACAGGAATAACTAGTGACAAATAACAGAAAGGGTCTTGTTGTTTAATGTAGGGAACAAACAGAAATGTAAGTAAAAAGAATAGACCATGGTAACATGGAAGACAGATGCACAAGGGTCGAACAAAAAGAAAGAAAAATACATCAGAAAAGTGACAGTCGACCAATGCAAGCCGCCAGTCAGGCTAGATAAAGGACATCAAGCCCGGATAGTACACCTCTTGAGGGGCCCAGGGAGGAGGATGGGGCTCTTGTGTCCACGCCGAGAAAGGTCACTCAGCCTAGCCTGATGTAGGTAAAGTAAAAATCCATGTATTGACCCTTGTAGGGCTCGGCCACTGACTGCTGGCGCCCCCTGGGTGATTACAGGCCCACTACACGCGAGGCGCATGCGCACCAGAGTGACGGCTGGGTGAATCTCCAAGCAGAGGCTTTGGAACATCGACTATGTGTACAGGGACGTCAAAGGATCTGCCCGGAGAGGGAGGCAAATGATATTATGACACTGAGGGTATTTTATAACCAAAGTTCAATATTGGGGTTAATGTGAGATTCTGTCATCTATCTACCTATATCTTGTCTCTTAGCTTCAATAATTGTCTACCCTAATATCATGACCTTTTTTGATTACACTGCATATGAAAAATGTGTTGAGTATCAATAAACATTGCAACTTGAAATAAGGACAGCAGCATGCGTATAATATTATATATATAGGCCTACTTTGTTTTGCAAACTTTGGATCTTGAGGAAACACCAGCTATACAGGTTCATACAGGTTAAGAAAGGATGGACCTGTAATTCAAGAAGTATTTTTCTATGTTTTTAAGAAGGCGAAAACTGTTCACTCCAATGTGACATCGGTAAAGGTTTTGAGATCAATCTATGCAAAAAAGTATAGAAATCTTAAGGGCCTTCCATAAATGATATCATATAGAAGAGGGTGGTATGTAGGTTGAACATTGTGATACTGCCTGAAAATAATCCTGATTTCATTTTGAAGGAAAGTTCAGTGTGACAGGGAGGTGTGTGTGTGTTTTTTCAAAAAAAAAAAAAAAATTGAATGTGGTTTGATAAAATAAGGTGGACGTTCAGTAATAGACTAAAAGGCTCGAAACCTACAGATGCTTTCCTCGAGTGACCATTATTCATTAGTTCCTGCCAATTGATTCTCTTCCCCCATCCAACCCTCATTGCGGGCCTTCAAACAAAAAATGCATACAATAACTGACTGTCGAACCATTATTGTAAAAATGGAGAACGATTTTAGGCCCAAGTTTCAATGCGATTGCACACACACACACACACACACACACACACACACACACACACACACACACACACACACACACACATATATATCTAATTCTAATTGAGGTATTATAATTGCACCTTTCCAATTTAACCCCATAATTACATTTCCCTGCTGTTGAAAAAAAAGTGCACATTAATCACAAAGAAGAAAAATAAGAAAACACAAACACAAAGTGTACCAGTCCCTCCACTTCAGTATGCATTTATTCACAAAAAAACTAACCGGTATCCCTTACCGGAGCTATTTTACATACATGTGTCAGTGGTATGCGTCTACGCCTGGAGATGGACGATAGCCCAGGGGCTGGCGGCAGTACCCGAGCAGCGCTTGACCCGCTGGAGGAATTGCAAATCCTGTACTTACTGGAGGCTGACATGTGTTCGGACGTCCAGAGGGGCCATAAAGCATGGCCACCCTGCTGGGGGTGTGGGGGTAGGGGTGGGAGTAAAAGGGATGGGAGGGGGTGTACCATTGGTCCTAGCCCTTAAATCTCCTTGTGCCACAGACTGGGCTTTGGCTACCAACTAAGTTCTAGCAGCTAGATTCTTAATTATTTGTATGATGATGGTGATCGCTGTTGGAATGTCAAATCATTAACATCAGGGTGCACTCACCTTTTTTTGGTATAATAGTACTATACTATGTGAAGGTCCTGTGGTGATGGTAATGGTACTAGGAAACATCAGGTAAGATGGTCTCCCACTTAGGCCCTCACTATAGTGACACTAATTTATATTCCTTAATTTGCAAAGGCACACAGTTACAGGCACATCAACATTAATGACAAATTCTTTGATTAAAATGTATGGGTCAAAATACTGAGTATAGTCTCAAGGACACTGCTCATATGCCAATATGTTGATGTTCAAATAACAAACTTTACTCACCATTGCCTTACAAGATTATTCTCAATAATCATTAAATCTTTTTTACATAAATCTATTTCCTGCAATTAGCTTTAAATTGAGGAAATACTACTATTTTGCTCTTGGAAAATAATGGAAAGGAATTTTGTTTATTAAGGCTTTAACGCTATTCATAATATTTTTGTGTTGAATGATTTCGTGTTTTATAAGCGTTGTGACATGAGTTGTATGCTAATCATAATAGAAAACTGGAACTTGATCAAATATATGCGTGCAGTTTAGGTATGATACATACAGTTCCATTAAAAAAACAAAAACATCTTGCCACATTGGATCAGGGCATAACACTAAACTAACATTACAAACTGAGGGGCTCGTTTGTCAACTGGTCAATTAATCAGGGTAACAGAGCTTTTACCATTGGGCTTATCTAACTAAAAAGAATGCGTCGCTCTTGTCTTTTTGTCGTTGTCGAATATGAAACTGAAATACCTGTTTATCCCCTTGGTGGAAACATAATGTTTAAAGAACAGTGATGCACTATATGTATTTATAATGTTTATCTAAAGGTAGATTTATGTTATTTCTAAGCCAAGAGGGCAGCAGCCACCACTAATAAATCCGGTTCTCATTTTGCCATTCAATTTCCACCAAAAGCTAAATGCTTTACATTCGTTTCATGATGTTATTTTCTTTTTGTAGATAGTAATGGAATCCGATGATTCTCAAACGATACATATAATTCTCCCAACCGAGGATAGCCAATTCCTTGAACTGTACCTGCAGGTTAGCTTATATCCAGGTGCATGCTGGGTAATGTGTCGACAAATCACAAGGATTAAGTATACAATTTTTCATCAATTACATCATTAATTGTAGTTTAACATGATGGAAAACTGACAATCACTTATTTCTGAATTTGTATGCAAATATGGTTAATAATTTCTGAGTTGTTTGAAATTTGATAAATTACAGATGACTATTTTGCAAATTATAGCATATTTTCTATAGTTTTTACAGTCTTTTTGTCGACAGAATCAGTCCAAATTAGCCTGCAGGTGCTTAAAATACTATAAGTCAGCTATCTGTGGTAGGGAGAATAATTGTTCCCAAAGCGTTCATGCATCAGCAAATTCGAAATTGAGGGTTTGACAGCAACAGGCTGAACAATGAGATATACGATAATGTCACGTCCATTTTGATGGCAGCTAAATATTCAGATATTGTAATAAATCAACCGAATTTTGAAACCTCTCAAGCTCATCACTCTTTGCATTTCTGATTATCCATCCTGTCTGCCCTATGCTAACTCTTGGTGCACTTTCCCTATTTATCACTCACCTCATACTTCATTTCCCCCAAGTGATGTATCGACATAAGAGGCCATGTAGGCTGTCAGCCGACCAGTTTACCAGGGTCATAAGTCACTTCACAGTTTGTCTCCAGCTGACATAACCATCAGTCGGTGAACCCCTATTTATCATGTCTCAATCATGGAGGCATGGCCTTCTTCCATAAGCTCATCTTGTAGGCTGGCCATCCCTTATAGGGTAACTATGACAGAAGAAACAGGCGATGGGTGATTTTGCTACTGGTCATGTATTTAAACTTCGAATATGAACTTTCAATTTGAAACCTGGTCAGGCCATGAACAGATTGTTGTTTCTGAAATTCAGGGAAAGAGTATAAAGCTTTTCTATTAAATTTTCATTCAATTTTACAGGTTCAATTCAAACAAGTGTCTGGTCCCCTAATGAAATATATTACATGATATTGTGAATGATCAATAGATTTTCACCTTAAAGTCTAAAGTTGTGATCAACTTAGCGTTTCGGTTCACTTAATAATCATGGAAAATATAAAGTGCCACCCCCGATATTATATATTATATACATACATAGTCACAGATAAATGTATTATGTCTGTGCTTATGTCTATGTATAGATATATGCATGTCTACACAGATACAACCAACGTCACCAGCGTTTACCCCGAGCTCTCTCATAAGGGGACAAGAGTAACAATTAAAGAATAAGCCTAATTTAGTACAACTTCCCCTATATATGACCACGTTTCCAACTCCCCAGCGGTGGCCATTTTCTTATCAAATGCCATACTAATAAAGAGCGCACACATTATTACAAAATTAATACTCTTTACATCCACGATGATAGAGTTCCATCGCAACACAGTTCTCTTGAGGTTTTTTACATCACCTTGTCCACACTTTACTATGTTGATGACCAATGTATGCTATTCTCTTCCTTTGGCACACCTTTCTCACATTGAGGGTCTTACCCGACATTTACACGTCTCCAATTTTACACACTTCAATCTGATTCTTGTCAGTCCACTTATCTGTTTCTGGTGCATTGGGCCAACTCACTTTATTTCCAGAGACACAACTACTGACTGAGAAGGGATGTTTCCCCGGATCACTTTAAAAAAAAGTAGGGTTGCCTTTTTTGTAGCATTAACTCATCGAAAATCGAAGGGAGTTAATTCTAAAGAATTTGACCCGATTCCCGCATTTTTCTTGTTTTTTGCGTGTGTGTTTTTCTTAGCTTTACGTTCATACGTTCATGTTCTTCAAGTTGAAAACAATGATAGGATGTGATGTAGAAATATAAACAACAAGAAAGTGTGTTCATTTCAAAATTAACAATTAACTTCACCTGTACAGAAACAATAAGAATACATTTTAAATGATATAGGCCTATTGACATTTTCTTTATGAACCCTCTCAACTTCCTTTAGTAAAATGTAAACCTGAAAGAACAAACACTATTTCATCCTGTGCCTACCCAGTTATCAACTTATCCTTAAATATTTCAATAATCATAACCATGAAATAACGGAGAAGAGAAAGAATAACCAGCAGAAACCTTGAGGAACTGTGAATATTATTAAGTCAACGTCATTATAACGTTCGAACATTGCTCTCACGCTCCTAACAACTATACACTTATCAAAACAATAAATAGCAGATCACGCAGAAACCAGTATACACCCTTGTTTATTATGAAAGTATTCATACCACAATAATCTTATCCTAGGATGTCCTGTTGCCCTTAAGGACGTGCTATCATGCCGTCTTCCAGTCTAATTAGGTAAGGTTTACTCTCCGTTCCAGCCGCCGGTTCAGTGGCCGACCCGTCCAACCCTACTACGCCCACTCCTGGCAAGCAGCCGCCCGTTACTAATTACTCACTGAGTCACCCCTCAAACCAAATGGGGATTACTTCCAACTGTGTCAGACGGACACTGCAGGTCGTTTTGAACAGTGCACTGGGGGATTTGGGATTTTGAAAAAAATGGAGGGGGGGCGCCTTATTGGAAAAATGTTTCCTTAATTACTTTTTGGCCGAGTTTTACATTAAAAAAACACAAAATATTCCGAAAAAAGGGAGGGGCGTGTGCCCCTGCCCCTCTTCTGGATCCGTCCATGCAGTGTTGAATGATGAACAAAGCTAAATGGGAGTACATAGGGTATACAAAGGAAGACAGTTGGATCACTGGTCTGCTAATCTAAAGTTACTGGGTTTTATTCCCCTGGGGGAAGGTATTACGTATTTCATTCATAGTTACGCCACTTTATATTTGATTTTATGCTGAGGTAAGCAAATCATAATGGTTTGAGGCAGCACATTCAGCTTTTAAATGAAATGCAGTTAGCTAAGGATGCATCCATAGGTATGTAGGTATGTAAAATTGTGAATCAACATATTACACCTATGTACACATACTGCATACTCCTCTTCTTCCAAGGCCAGATGGATCGTGACATCTATTATTTTTTATCCTTTTAAATATACTCATCACCTACAGATGTCAGTGATAATCGGTTATACCCCACATCAACTTTCGGCGTTTGAATGTAGATTTTAAGGGTAATTCCAGATCTAAAAAAAGAAGAAAAAACTCGCTATGCAGGGGGTTTCTTGGAAGTTGAAAGGCAAGCACAAAAACGACAATGCAAGCCAGCGACATGGGACAATGTTGGAATGGCCGGGCAGTAGTGGGGGTGGGTCGGTGGTATAGAAGGGGACGGATTTGACTTATTTGAGTGGCAGAAGAAGCGTCTGGCAGACACCCAGGCCCGACTCGAGCATCACAAAGCTGGGCAGACACCCAGGCCCGACTCGAGCATCACAAAGCTGGGCAGACACCCAGGCCCGTCTCTAGCATCACAAAGCTGGGCATCATTAGCGGCCGCTGGTTTCCAGTCTGAGACACCAATTAAACCCACCTACACCCACCAGCACCTGGCAGCACGACAAATACCAGCGCGGAAGCCCCTGCCAACCAGCAAAACGGCCCCAGATCGAACTTCACAGTGTCTTCTGATTATATGCCCATCAAAAAAGGCAATTATTATTGTCGCCGATCCCTGCCTTGTAATTGCTGAATTCACCTGTATGTATTGTGGCAGTTCGGGGGAGGGGGGGGGGGGGGGTACAATCAGTTGGAAGGTAGACTGTTTTTTAGTATGGTGAGAAGGTTAGGCTTCACCAAAATAGAAAATAAAGGAAGCTCTCTGAAACATTATCTATCGCAAATATCTTAGTAGGCCAACATCGATAAAACATATTTGAACTAACCAAGTGCGTTGTACCCCTACATTGCATATTGCAATGTTAGAACCTAATATCCAACATCTTTGATACTGTACAAAGATGAACGGTGGTCAGTATACGGGAGCACGCAGTCAATAATATCACGTCATTTAATGCTCCTATAGGGCGTATATTTAAAAGAAATAAGATAGAAACACAGAACCTTTAGAAATGAAAGAGTATTATGATTGTAAACAATTGTTTATCGGGTCTAGTAATAAAAGGAATTTACCACTACTGTTCACTAAAAAGAGGAAAGATTGGTTACAAAACGATGAAATATGCATTATACTTCCTTACAGGACTGGGCCCACCAGAGAAAACCCCAAGATTCTGACATCCTTTCCAACAAGATTGACCAGTGTCAATATCCTATCGCTCCACCTCTGTTTTAAGAGAACACACACTCACACGCATGCGCCTGGGAGGACACGTCATTTCCTCTGACGTCAATCACGGTGGCGCCATCTCGCGGGACTTTACGTCCTCTGTCCGAGTAATTTCCCCCAGTCACTTCCGGCGGGTGACATGGCCCGCAGTAACGGAGTCGCTGATTGGTGGAGAACAATACGGAGGTCCAGCCACTAAATAGTGGCCTGCCGTGGTCACTCTGAATGGACACAGGACCTTTGACAGCGGTCAATTTCATTATCAGATTATGAGGACACTAGTTAATGCTGTCTCTGAACGCTACCGCAGCAGATGCGCAGCTCTAGCATACAGTTGGATATTTGTGCTCAAATGGGCTACAAAGAAATTGTATGAAATTGATAGGTTTAGTTTTGTATAGACTTTGTAGCATGACGCCTTATATCTTATGAATTGCCCCTATTCAACGCAGTCTGCTGATCCTTTACAAAGTTCTGTGGTAGTATACTGCGATCTGTTGTAATGATGCGTATACTGGCTACTCCATGCTATTAGTAGTACTACTCATCGCAATAATAATCTTGGATCTTGGAACATGGGCAGCAGAATCCTACAAACTACTGGAGGGAAACCAGGGTTGAAATTGACCCAGGAACCTTTTGAATTCACAGACCAGCGCTCCCAAATCCTCATCTTACGTCTCCCTTTAAAAGAAATATTTTACTTAATTCTTAAAGTCACCATTCCTGACAATCATTCTTTGGATTTATTTCTGTTCCCAATTGAGTTATACATATTGGAGGGAAAAGTCACCTTCGTCCCACGGTTATAATGCTTACCATTTACTGTTATCACTGACGATCCATTATAGGACTGTGTAATTTGAACACTCTACTAAGAGAAAAGTAAAGCAATGAGAGTTTCTCAAATACTCCACTTTTCACTATGTGTGAACATTTTCGATCTCTCTAACCAATTTCTTGTGTGAATTTTACCAAGTTAGAACTTAAGTTGGACCAATGTAATCTCCTTAACAATGACAGAACATCCATGCGATCTCACATTCCCGTCTACTTCGTCTTCCATTCATCAATTCATCGATCGTCAGGGTCGCAACAAACTTTGGCCAAGAATTCGATTTCTTTTTTAATGGGCCAAAGTAATCCATTCTTTCCACCTAAATTACATGGATCAACTTCTTGTCTTACCATCACATCAGGACTCCTCCCTCCTCAACAATTCTTCCTTGTTGGCGTAATTCTAGATTCAGATTTAAAATGGACTTCGTACTAACCAGCTGCTAACCAATTTTTTATATGAAAATGTATTCCTGTGTTTCAGGCTCTACTAGATTTATTCCATGTAGGCTACATTGCATATTATGACCTTTCTAAAGCTGAAAGGTCTCATTCAAAATACCCGAAATAATCTACTATTTAAATTCCGCTGATGCTATTTAATTCTGCCATTATTCTCGCAAATTCTGTAGAGAAATCTTGCCCGGAAAATCTGGAAGGAACCAAACTATGGATTTCTGATGACCATTTTAAATGGAACCATGTCCCTGAATATATTAGCCACACTAATGGATTACTTGTGTTATGATTGGAGAACAACGAGGTGCAAGACAATACCCTGATCATTAATGCAATTAGTTTTTGAACATAGTTTCCCGAGTATTTATATTATACAAACGTTAACACCATGAACAAGTAACAGCCTGAAAAACAACCATCCCCTTACTTTTGGTAAGTCTTTTTTGAGCCTATATCATTAGCAAATATTTTTGTGTAAAAATATGAATCAGAAATATTGGCCACCCTGGAGGAGACCTAAACCTGGACGTTGAACCCCCACAATGCGCTTTGATCACGCCAGGGGTCGCTGGTGTCTCCGGAACAGCCCTGGAGGAGCGGCTCGGACTACTAGGGTGGCCATTGAGCGGAGGGCGGCTTTGGTCGGGGGGCCCGAGCAAACTAATTGGTCCTCTGTTGGCCAAGCCGGCCGCAAACCGTGGAGCACCAACTAATTACGTTTTCGCCGATCCTTCCTGCCAGCCAGCCGTCAGCGTGCCAGTAATCCAGCTAACAAGGCCGGCTACTTTACCTTGGGCTTAAGCGAAGCGGGCGGCCGCCTCTCACCACCACAGCCCCTCCTCTTGTCCTTCCCCTTCCTGCGTCGGCCTTCTCACTTCCTTCCCCTTGTCCTTCCATTAATTTATAGTGTTTTTCCTCTGCTGTTGCTAGGCTCCGGACGTCGCACTTTCACATTGACTTTTTGCATTATTTCAACTTCACGAGCTGGTTTTCTGGCCTATACCATTTACTGAACACAAGGGGAATGCCACGTTTCATATACTACGCATAGAGGTATTATGAGATGCATTTGTCCTTGTACTAATTGATTAAGATCATATAGAATTAAGATGCGGTACATTGAATTTTAGGTAAGTGGTAACTCAAGAGGCTACATGCGCAAAACACTGACTGGGTATGGAATATGAAAAAATAGAGTTTTTAATGGCTGTACTCAGTAAGTAGTATATTGAAAGAGAGCTGCTTTACTTTAAAAACTTTATCATCAATTGATTTGAAATGGAAGACAGGTGGAGATTGACTATTGTATTTTACATTCTTTATTAAAAGTTATTGGTCATAAAAGCCAATAAAAGCCAAATGGCGACTCGTGATTAAACGTTTGAGTTATGATAATTTTATAAGATATCCACTAGTTCAATCACGGTCGACTTACACAATGTCATGGCTTGTATGCCCTGAATATCTACACAGAAAAAGCAATACGCGGATTGAGAAATGGGTGAGTGCTGCTTCATGGAAATGAACAATGTATGTATGTTGTATGTGCAATGTATGTTGTATGTGGAGACTGTTTCATGCAAAGGAAAAACAAAGAAGGTCTGTTTCATGTAAAGGAAGAAATAAAAACGGCTGTTTCATGTAAAGGAGGAAACACAGAAGGACTGTTTCACGCAAAGGTGGAAACATAGGAGGACTTTTTCACATATAGGAGGAAAACTCAGGAGGACTGTTTCATGCAACGAAGGAATCACAGGAGGAGTGGTACATGCAAGGGAAAAATCACAGGGGACTGTTTCATACAAAGTGGGACCCAAGTTAGGAATGTTTCATGCAAAAGAGTGTATAGTCCTGATATCGTGCAAGGTTGAAACTAACTCCAGACTTTCTGGTTTCATCTTACTGCTACCCGAACCCCACTGGACGCCCGACGCCACCAACCTTGCCCCTCTCCTTTCGTCTAGGTGGCGGGTAGAGATCGAATTCCGATCGCTGGGTTGGGAGGGGGTGACCGACGTCGGTAGGGGACACAGGAGGAGGGGCCGAATCCCTCCCCTGCCTTCCGGGGGACTAAGTATTGACTCCAGGGTGTGAGCCGACCCTGGAGGTGTGAGTCCCGGGTAGGTGCACTAGAATCATGACGGCAGCTGAGATAGATGAGTCAACCTAGAAATTCGTTATCCCCTTTCTTCTTATCTAATTTTGTGTATCGCAGTCCATGTTCTTCTTTAACTTGATATCATCTAAGCCCTGGAGGAATCAGTAAGAAGGTCGTGTGAGATTTGCATTTATTCTATGTTTGATATAATTCACAATTAGCTTGGGTATAACATATCAAACCCTACTAACAGCCTAACCGCTAAGTTGTAACAATTGCATTGTTTTTATTTCACCGACAAACCAAGTCGCGGTGTGGTATTGGCAATAATATTGACAGCGTCCTGTAATACCAACTTAAGGTTTTAGCTCCTGTTTTCACTTGTTGACTGTCTCCGCCTTTGGCAATTGATCCGCCTAGCCCTGCTGTAGGGGTGTTTTTGATGTGTTCTCCTGTGATCTATATACTCGTGTGATCTCCGCCAGTGGTAGGCAGGTGCTTTATATCCATTATCGTATTCAATTCGGCCCTGGGTAAGCTACTTTCTGAAAATGGGACAAATTGGTGGATTTACCTCCGGAGCTCGGCGCTGTGCAGATGGCAATGGTCCTATGGGAGTTATATATGTTCCTGCTTAAATCAGTGGGTGCAAATTGAATCTTCTGAGAATATTATATTTGGGGACAATGAATAGATTTCGTGTGAGCTATTTTGAGGGAGTTTTTAATGTTAGTATATGGAAATATCATAGGCCGAGCATATAATTATGTGATGGGAATTAGGACATAATTAAATAAGAGAAGATCAAAGAAAGTTGTTGACCTCTAACTCCCCCATCTTACTGACTCCTACTGCCATGGCAACGTCCTTTCTTCTCTCATCACCAATCTTGAGCAATCAACCAGCCGCCATCAGTCAGGCACCAAAACAGAAAGGGAAATCGCTGTGAAACAATGGCGGCGGGCGCGATCCATTAACAATATCTAAAAGTGCGTAGTTCCAAAGCAGCAGACGGTAATTGACATTTTGGCGGGAAGCTTCCGCGCGCGGAAGTGGCGCTTGGCGCGCTCCTGGGAGAGCGTTTGATCTTGGTCCATTGTCGACCCAATTCGGGGCCTGATTCAATAAGGGCGGCGTATCAATGGCCGTCCACGCTCGTTGGCAGTGTGCCGAGCTGACGTTAGGAGGCCTTGATTGTGTCAAGTCGAGTCTCACAAGGCATTTAGGCCTCTTTATAGGCCGGCAAGCCAGCTGTCTTGGTGATACCGACACAGAGAACATGCCGATCGCACGGAAGGGGCACAGCGTCTGTGTATACACACAGATTGGACTTGCTCGATTAGAGTCAGTTGGGTTTTCTCTAATGGAAGAAGGAAAGGGAGTTGAGGGCATAGCAGCCCATGCGGATCCAGGAATTTTGAAAGAAGGGATATTAGGATATAGGCTAAGTACTGAAACGTCGCGCACCCGCGCGGCATTTTCCACCAAAATTTGAGAAGGGGTCAGAACCCCGTGGACCCCCCCCCCCTGGAACTGCTTGGCATTACAAACTGGGATGTGCAGTGCAGAAGACATTGGTGAAAGCAAATTCAGACGGTGGCTATAAAAGTTAACCACCCTTAAACGAGATTGGGCTGAAGTAGATCAGTATGCGTGACTCGGTGCAAATGGGGTTTCCTTAATATGAATCTATTTCGGTGCAGAGGAAGAAGTGGAAAGGGAGGCATCTGACTCAGAGTTGGAGGGAAACTTTAAAAATCTTTGAGGTTTTTCACATCGAGGTATTGACTTCCTCAAATGATTTCTAAATTACCAGGTTCTAAATTTATTTCTGTGGGATTTTCTTTCAAAAGACGCTACGCCTGCTCTTCCAAATCCTTCAGGCGCGATTATAGGCCTATAGGCTTTTCTCGTGGTCATCCTATAAGAATCAAATGGTTGATTATTATGAGCCTTAAAGGTTGTCCATACAGTGCACTTACACTTTCGTCTGTCTAAAAGTAGGAACAGAACACCCATTCCTCAACCTCTCTTTACCTCTGTGGCCATGGTTGCTAGAGGGCTTTCCTTTAGGTCTCTAGTCTAGGGGGCAGTCGGTGAGGGTAGTGTCAGATGAATAATTCTATCTCCAGCTTGAACAGGTAATCAATATGGCCTAGATAATGGTGAGGTGACGGGGAGGTGTAGGGGGTGAGGGGGTTGGGTCGGTCCCCTTCTGACCAGTACCTATTGGCTACCCCTCCTCCCAGAGGGGCGGAGAGTAAAGGTCAACCAGCTTAGGTTGAGTAGCTCAGAGGCGGCCTGAGCTGCTCGCTGCGTACGTCGGGTCGTCTCACAGACCACCACCCACCAGCCTTTGTGTTGTATGGACCCAGGCTTTAAGCTTGTACAACATATGATACGTTTCTAAAGTTCCTACATTCTCTTAACTAATATATAAGAAAATAAGTATACTATAGTAAGTTTTTCTGTTTGTTGTTCCTAACAGTCTCTATGAAAATTAATATTCAGCACATTGGAAGCCATGTATGTTCTTTGTAAAGTATAAGCTATCAAATAACGAACGCATAAATAACACAACTTTATAGGGAAATCTGCACAATCATTTCAGTCAATAGAAAAAAAGGACAAAGGACAATCATTTTGCTTTTCACCCCTAGTCGCAACACACGCGTACAACCTATCCTTTCTTTATGCCTCCCTCATTGCTTCCCCTATTAACTTCATTTTCCTCACATATTTCATCCCCATACCGTCCCACATTTCCCTAAATCTCCCTATACATCTACGCCCTCACCCTCCCCTGTCAATTGCCTTCACCCAATCCATAAACCATAACAAGCACCACGGAGCAGCTGCTCACCACTGACGCATGCAACCCTGGAGGAGCAGAGGTTCCTGGGTGTGCAAGGGGGGCTATTATCGGCCCACTACCAGGAGAGATAAGGTTATCAGGCCATAAGGTATGGGTCATAGGGGCGTGCTGCCCTGGAGAAGGGGGTGGGGGCCGCCAGTCGGCATCAGGATTTATCACATGCTAGCTGCATGGCTGGCGCCCTGGGAGAACATGTAACACCTGTCCCCCTACCCACCACTTAACCCTGACCCCGCCCCCTAACCCCGCCTTACACATTACTCCTGCCTGCCCCTCACATTCTCCGACATGGGTCTCACACACTTCTCCCCGGCCCTCACACTATGTCCCAAGCCCTCACACCCCCCTCTGTGCCCCTTAGACCCTCCTCCTTGGCTCTCGGACCCTCCTCCCCGGCCCTCACACTATGTCCCAAGCCCTCACACCCCCCTCTGTGCCCCTTAGACCCTCCTCCTTGGCTCTCGGACCCTCCTCCCTTACTCTCATACTCTTCTCCCAAGCCCTCACTCCCTCCTCTCCGGCCCTCACGCCTTCCTCCCCTGCCTTCACATCCTTCTCCTCCCCCTTCACACTCTCCTCTCTTGCCCTCACTCCTCTGCCCTCACATCCTCCTTCCCATCCTTCATAATCTTCTCCCCTGCCCTCACACCCTCCTACCAGGCCCTCACACCCTACTCTCTGGCCCTCACACCCTCCTCTGGGTCTCCTTCCCAGACCTCACACCCTCCCAATGCTCACATTCTACTGCCCTGCCCTTACACCCTCCTCCCTGGCCCTCCTACCCTCCTACAATCCTCCCAAATCCTCCCACCCTCCTCTCTAGCCCTCACACCCTCCTCCCAAGACCTCACACCCTCCCAGTGCTCACATTCTCCTGCGCTGCCCTCACACCTTCCTTCCTTTTCCTCACACTCTCCTCCCTGGCCCTCTTACCCTCCTCCCCAATCTTCACACCCTCCTCCCTGGCCCTCACACACTCCTTCCCAGCTCTCACATATTCCTCCCTGGCCTTCAAACCGTACCCCCAACCCACACACACTCCTCCCTGGCCCTTAGACCAAACTCTCCAGCTCTCAGGCCCGCCTCCCCAACCCTCACACCCTTCTCCTGGCCTTCACACCCTCCTCCCGGCTGTTAGGACGCTATCCCACAAACAGATGCTATACCACAAATATTCAGGATTTGGGGGATAGCATCTACATCAAGATGTTATCCCACAAACAGATGCTATCCTTCAAACTGGTTTGTGGGATAGCAGCACCATAAAGATGCTATCCCACAATCAGGCTGCTATCCTACAATGGACTCTATCCCTCAAATTACTTATTTATGTAGACTATCAAGAACAATATTGAGAATAGGCCATATCAGTCAATATTGGTTGGAATATGTCAACAGTGTTTGAAATGGGTAAACATTGATGAACATAGTTGAGCATAATGAAAAAGTTTCCAGATGTGTTCAAAAGGGTCAAAAATGAGATTATCAAAAATGATGTGGCCATAAATGATATTGTCAAAAAGGAGAGTGTCAAAATGATAAACAAAATTATTGATTCAAATGATAATTATTTTCTCACCTGCTGTCACCCTACCTGGTGGTGATTATTACATAAACAGAAAGGACAATGTATAAATGTTGGCCCAAATGATGTCCCCCAATGGTATTATCCAAAATTTTGGATGACATCATCTTAAGGATCATCACCTTTGGTTATTTTTTAATTATTCCATTTGGGTTTACATCAGTTTTGGTGAGTTACAAATACTTATTGCATTGTTCTGATTGCAGGTGCTATCCCTAAAATATTTGTGACTTAGCAACTGTATGTATCTTAGTGTCTTGTAGTGATGCTATCTAACAAACAGCTGCTATGTTACAAATATTTGTGACTTAGCATCAGTCATACTACAGACACTATCCCCCAAGTATTTGTGACTTCGCAGCTGTTTGTGGGTTAGCATCTTGTGGTGACGCTATCTCACAAAGTGTCATCTATTTGTAGGATAGCATCTGTTTGTGGGATAGCGTCCTAACACCGGCCCTCACACCCTCCTTCACTGCCCTCAAACCCTCCTCCTGGCCCTCACACCCTACTCCTCTGCTCTCACAGCCTCACATCCTCCTCCCTGTCCCCTCCCCCTAGGACCCTGTTCCCAACGTCTTCTCCCTTTGCTTAATTCTGTACCATTCACAGTCCTTGCATGGTCTCACGATTATGGCACACCATCTGATAAACGGGAGAAAAGGGCAAAAATCTTCTATAGATACCTACCTTATTGAAATGTAACAAATGAGCCCTTCGAAGGCAAATACATTTTCAACGTACGGCCGGACGCATGGCACCCCATATCACATAAGGCCATTCTTTACGTACACCCGTCGACCTGCGCCTGGCCAATGAGGGCTTCGGATTATATACGGACAGCGAGGGCACTTCTTGACATGACACTCTTCCAAACCGACATATTTCCCTTTTTACTTCTGCAGATCTCATAATATCTGCAGCAACCAGATACATCAACTTCACAGACGGTTTTTAGATCTGTTTATGCTCTTAGTCAATTGATTCTTCTGTGATAAAAATATCTGTCTCCAAAATTCTTTTGTGAAATTCATTAAAACACCTAATACACCTAATGCACAATATTGTGTTTCAACTTGTGTGGTCGCCAATTGCAAACGAAATGAGAGTTATTCATAAGTTGGTTAGAAATAAACAATCTATCATTCTAGGTTGATTCTATTTTTATCACACGATCACTTTTCGATTGAGGGCTGACTATTTTTAAACGATGTCAAGTGCGTCATCAGTGTCACAAAAGCTGAGTCATGTTGGTCGGGTCACTCGACATAAAAAGAGCCAATCACTCTCAATGCCAGATGAGATATAGTCCATTTACCCAAATGGAATTCATGGCCACGTTTGTGCGGCGATTCTCAGATGCAACACAGGTATCAAACCCTACATCACTCAGGGAGTAATATGACACAAAGCCACTGACTCCCTTTGGAAGTCCAACCAAGCCACTGACTCCCTTTGAGAGTCCAACCAAACGTCTACCTGCCGCACCTTGGACCTTAAACCCAGGAAAGGCGGGAGGAAAGAGTGGCGGCGGTGGGGCCCAACCCTGTTGACCTCGTCGCATTGATGTTTATGATTGAGGGCCAAATTAAAGTGGACCGGCTTTTCTCCGGCCGCGGGAAGTGTTCGCATTCACAAGCGCCTTTCAATCCTCTCCCAATTTCCGGGCCCACGCCCCACTCTCAATCAGCCGTCGCACCTTTTCGCAAAGTCGCGCCCCGCGTCGCGCATACTTATGGAGACTGACAAACGCCCTTCCTGGCGGCCCCACCTTGGCGGGGGGTCTGTGGCGACTCTGACCTTTAGTCGGGTAAAGGTCACAACATGTTGACCGGCCTTTACACGACCCGGCCGTGTGGCTGGGGGTGATCCGTCCTCCGTTTCTACTCCAGGGTCTGGTCTGACTAGCCGACAGTAGGTATGCCAATTGTACAGCGGCGGATCCAGGGGAGGGGGGGGGGGGAGCAAAAGGGGCTAGACCAAAAAGAAATTTTTCAAATAATCTTAGCTTGTAGATTTGTACAAATCTGACATAGATTTGTTCCCACTTTGTTTATGGGGGGGGGGGGGGGTTGCCCCCCCCCCCTAGATGACTGACTCTGGATCTGCCCATGTTGTATACATGTGTGCCCATACCCTCCTTCTTGTGATTTTTGGTTATGTATTGCAGTTATATTTCAACTGACAGCGTAATTTACACGTCGGTATAAGAGATGTGAACCCTAAAGTCTTCCTCGTAAGGTGGCCTATTCGTCCTACGATAGTCTTAGTGTGTGAACTCACTTTGAAGGTTTCCTGCTGGCAACGTTAAGGTTGTCCGAAACGGCATGGGCTTTCTTTCATAAAATCTTGATGTGTTTTCTAAGAATACTGACAATTAGAACCCAAGATTTAGTCCGTACTGCTATCTGGTCAGTATTAATCTGGTTATGCATAACATAAACAAGGAGAGGGTATTTACATAATTATATAATCATATCGTAACAAAATTACTTTGTAGGAAATAATGTCAAAAAACAGATGACTTCTGAAAAGGAATGGACAATTCTGTATCCATTCCTCACTTAAGCACATGTCTTTGTAGCTAATACCCAACCCTATCTGTATTGCATTTCTCCGGGAGAAGTGTTGTATAAAGACTCCTAGGGCAATTAACACTGCCTACCCTAGTCTACATCGCCTCCTCTCCTATACCTACAGCCCACCCGCCCAGTCTGAACCCATCACTTTGATATATTATGTGTTTAAGGTAGGAAGCAGACATTGTTGTACTTCACAATACGCCCTGTGAAACCCCTGGAGAATGCGCTACTAAAGCAGAAAATTACCCTTATACAATCTGGGCCTATTATGGCTGGGGCGTCCTGCTGCCTGTACTGTCACAACGCGTTCCTCAACTGTCACATAATCCAGCCGTATGGGGAGTTGTCTTGATTTACTCAGATCGTATTGGTATGCACGCGGGTTGCGACACCCATGATTGGTATGTCTGATTTGCATATCTAACAGGCAGGCCTATGCTAGACAAATTAGGCGTGTTTTTCTGTATCAGCCGTACCGGAAGATATGATACGAAGTGGAAAAAGTGTGTTATCATAATCAAGTAGCTGCCTTCTTCTCTGTTGATATTTTAGTTAAATGTCAGGTATCAAAACAGATAAACAGCTATCGAATGGCATAATCTGACATTGTATGATGTTACTTGGGGAATCAGATATCATCAAAGGTATGTATTTGTTTATGAACTATACATCAACAGTACCAGTAATATTAATGACTTTAATGATACATTTACATTTTAATGGTTACCGAAAGATTCCCTCATAACATATAATAAGGTAAGTTATTGCTTTCTAAAATAAAGATCCACTATTAAATAGGTGCCCTCTATTTCCATGAATGATATGATATACAATAGCAAAAAAAGCTACTGTATACAGAATCCCTTTAAAACTCTCACACTTGAGTATTAGCGTTAATTCCGGGGATAAGGTCTCATATTTCATTCCCTGTAGTACAACCTTCCACAGGATCACCTGTTGTGTTTTGGCTCCGACAACACTATGTGAATAGGCATTCTGAGGCGGTGAGATTGGAAAGTACCTTAGTTAACATGCAGGACCGCGCGGCCCCACTCCCCCCTCCTCCAGGGTCAAGGCGGCCCAGCGTCCATCAAGCGTCGCCGTGGAGGACCGGCAGGCCTGTAAAGGGAACAGGAGGGAACTCTCTATTGCTGCTTCATGGCCGATTGATATGGTTTGGCCGTCATGCGGCCACATGCATGTCCTGCCCCACATTCTCAGGGTTCAAGACACGCTTAACCAGCATGTGAAAATTTCCTTCGAATTTACACGACCTTATAAGACGAAGGTTCTAAGACTCTTTTTTCCATTTATTTATCACGTTGCATGTTCAATTTATTCACATGATCCGATAAAATGGATATATGTTGGTTCTGTTTTACAGGTTACATGCTGGACAACATGATTTTGAATAAGTAAGAACGTTGGTCAGCTTGCAATTGCAAGGCAAATGTCTAAGCATTTGCCGTAAACACAATCTTTAAGAGTCTCATAGTCGACATAAACAGCCGAGGCCGTGTAATATATCTTAGATTGTATTAGTAAAATCAGTTATATTCAGAAAGATATAATATTATTATTAAAACACAGATATCATAGCACTATGCCAAACAAATAATCCAGGGGTCTTAAGCTTAATCTCAGAATTGTCTGAACATAGTGGGTCAATAGTAGAATGCAGCTAGTTCCATTTCCCTCTATTCTCATGTTGAGACGTGTACAGGATTTCTGGTCTGGAAGTATACACGCTAGTGCTTAGCCAAGAGTATGCAAATGAGGGTTCCCCAAACGAGGCCCCGATGGCAGGAGACGGATGGCGGCCATTATGGCTGAGGTGTTCTGGGAGACGCACCACAATGAGCCAGAATGAGGCTGGGGGATAGTAGGCTCATCCCACTGCGCCAGGAGGAAAGGGGTGGCGTACGGCTAAGGCTGGAGGTACAATGGTTGATTCCGAGTGTAGATACTTCATATTAACCCGCGCTGAACGCTCATATAATAGAAAAAAAAAAGTGAATTCAAAAAGCCTTGCAAACTGCCATGTATATATCTCCTAGATGAGGGTTCTACCTTTGTTGGACGTACAAGACAGCAGGCTAGTACCATGGACATAAATAATTTTATGTATCTCTAAGCTACTACTTTACAATCCCTTTTCGTGAGTAGTTAACCATTGAGGTTAATTAAAGGTATTAAAAAGGTCCACTTCCAAAGACATTTCTGATGCCATTTCAAGTAAACATTTAGACTCTGTAAAGATGGTCTAAATCTATTGTAAAGGTGGCACATCCTGACCTGAACATCAATGGCCGAAATTCAAATTCAAAGTTTATCAAAGGTCAATTTACGATACAGATATAGATAGCCCTATACATTAGTAAATCAACACAATATGGACAGGCGGTTCCCCATAGGTAGAGCAGTAAAATGGGTTGTCGCCGCGACAACTTACAAATGCGTCAGGCAAAATGAACGAATGGCCGGTGGGTCGGCGCCGCTGAGAAAAGTGGAGAAATGACCAGAATATAACAAACCGCCGCCCACTTAGTGGTGGGGATAACTAGGCCCTGCCCCCTCCCGCCACTTAACGTATGACAAAGAGCTGGCCTGTGGTCACCCACCTAGATGCCACCCAGGAGGATGCTGAGTGGTACAGCACTGGAGGAGAGGTTCTGTACTCAGCAGGCTTTAAAGCGACATTTTAGAGAGTGAACCTGTGGATTCCATGAGGGGGTTGTAAGTATCATTCCATTTAAAATAAGAAATAAGGGATTCACATTGGTTAGCAGGTTATCTGTTGGGTAAGGTTATGAAATCGATTTCCGCTGTCAAAATCAAAGTTATGTCCTGGTCAATATTCAACAACAGGACCATAAGATCCAAAGTTCCCTAACGTTTTTATTATAGTAGACCCTATTGTATTACCATGTTGATGTATATAACACTTTCACGAGGCCATGGCCATTTTAGAGATAATTATGTTATCTGCCTTCTGTTGCAATATCTGCCTCTTTTGTTCATATCAAGACATACGTGCAATACGCCCTTCTTCATGAACCTAGCTGTTATTTAATCACCCTCGGAAAAAGAGTGCAACTCGAACCAATTAGAAAGGAGAGCCGGGTGCTGAATATCAAACGGCTATAGGATTGTATACCCTAGTGCTTAATACCCATTCCAACAACAAAAGCTCGCCACCAGACAACCGGTAATGAATCTATCCGAGTTGAACTCATGGGCTTCGTCCATTTATCCCCGGGTTTAGTGTCGCCCAAGGGCTAGTTATTCCAGGGTTCCAGTGCGTCTAATGGGAAGTTGTTCCGGGGTTTTAAAAGGGATTCGTAGCATGTCAATTTAGCACCACCTGGCAAGATAAAATGCAGTACCTCAATTCTGAATACTTATTTTAAAGGTCTTATTTCGTGATAAACACCAAGGTTTCCCTTATTTTTCAGTTATATCTAAAACGTGTTATAGGGGAAATGTAAAGATTTTCTATACAAAAGATTACCTTAACTGGGGCTGATCATTTACATAATATTTTGCTAGATCATATTACAAAAAAATTAAAAGCAGCGCATTTCTAAGATCATATTTAAAAACGTTCTATACCAGTTTTTTTATCAGTCCCAGTGAAAAAGGTCATAACAAATGCTAGAGTCAGACAGCTCATATTTCTCAACTGGCATAGGTAAATTTTTCATAATATTATATACTTAAATCCATACTTATAAAAGGAACTTGATGATTTAATTAATGTAAAATATGTAGTGGAGGAGGAAGCATATTACGATATATAATCACATGACTAGTATTTCTCATCTGGCAATGGTGAAGCTTGTACTTATATTGAAATCAGTATGAAAGAAAGATTAACATTTTAGTATTATAAATTGGACAATTATCATACAGAAGAGAAAGACGTAACATGTGATATATAATCCTTCTAACCTTCAAGTACCAACCTGTTAATAGGCCTATGTACAGCGAGGCATTTGTAAATGTCTCAGTAAAGGTCATGGTATTCAATCTCACTGGAACATCATCTCAAACAATTCCCTAAGGTTTTCACAAATAGGTGCTTGTTTGACCTACCCTAACTACTTTGACTCAGTGGTTTCCTTAGAGGACCTCAAAGACGTAGGAATATCGAATCTCATAGATGTGAGTCTTCCCACTTCTGCAAGAGGGCAGAGGCAAAACAAGAATGATAGGGTTTAAGATTCGAGAAGGAGGAGAAAAAAAAAGTGTAATTCTCTCTGAAGGCTATAAGATTAAAGAGGGTGTAGACGAATACTGTTCTTGCACCAGTAGTATTGCAAAGCAAGTCCTTCCCAAATCACTGATACTGTCCTTGCATGTTGAAAGATAATACCCTGTATGAAAGGAGCGAAGAGGAATAGAAATAAGCATGTTTAATTGAAAATATATGAATTTTGATTAAAGGAGAAAAAAGCCAAATTTCAAGTAGAAAATAAGAGAAAATGTACATACTGTAACAGGAGAGGCTTCAAGTCAGAGTTAAAAAAACAAACAAAAGGGAACATTAAGATAGTAAGAAATTAAGACGTCAGGAATTGAAAAAAGTGTAACTCTATAAGGTTCAAACTATAAATAAGTCTACCTAACATACAAATGTATAAATGGCAATGCATAGCCCTATTGAATAGATCTTCTGCAGACTGGGTCAAAGGACTATAATATTGATAATCAACAAAATATTTTATTATTTTATAAATTGGTCAACTGACCACCAATGTTGCCACCATTCTCAATCTGCAAAACGTCTATACATAGGACAAGGCACTGTTCAGAAACTGGCTTCTTTCAATTATTCAGCCATTAGTCCCGGGCACACCCATCCTCCAGTGTCCCCAACCAGCTCATATTCACCTAACATTGACCACTGAGACTGGGCACCCTGGAGGGAGGAATGGTCAGCAGGGTTCGGGGAAGTAAGAGAAGGAGGGCATGTGATAGATGATAGCTGGGGCCTGTCAGTGATTGACAGACAGTCTATACCCACCCTACCAGGGTAGAGGAGCAGATCGGTTTCAATCTGTCAAGGGGTAGGTGGGGTGGCTGTTTGTAGGACGGTGTTATATAATGCCAGGTGTGACTCGCTAGGTCTGGGTATCGGATTAGACGTACACAGATTGAAGGACGAAGTCTATTGATAAAGACAGGTTTGATCATCCTCATTCAGATTGTTTTCTTTTTTCTTTCCTGTTTAGAGCAACATCTGACAGAGTAAGTTTTCCATGCATTATTTTTGTATGTTATTCAGCCAACTATCCTGGGTACATCAAAAATGTAGAACGATATCCCAGATAAAAAAACATTTCATAGATCCACTGTAGCGCCAGATGTATGCTGCACAAAACTTGGTGTCTTATTGGTGCTTGTATGAAACTATGAGGTGTGGAGGTATAACTTTGTATTGTGGTGCCCATGCTCTGTTGAACTATAGGGTTTTAATTTGGGGTTATGCATAGGGTTGCCAATTACTTTCATTCCACATTAGTTATTCCAGTAAGCTAGCTCATGTATATTGCAGTCTTCCTTCCCATCTCAGCGGCAAGTCACCTCAGAATGTAGCTCATCATTAAGAGGTGACAGAACACTCAAATGACAGGACAATGTTTATTAAGTCCAAGACATGTAATATACATCACTGTGCTCCCGCTGACAAATATCAGTCCAGAGGCTGTCCACTCAACCATATACAGCCAATGTCCCTAGCCTAATCCACCAGCTCAGCCCTGTTAACTCGCCCAACAGTAACCTGCAGCTGAGTTCTTGGTACCGCTTACTCCACAAGGTAATGCCTATCTACTTACAGGTTACACTCTGAGGCTGCCGGTGCTCATGCTTCTATTTAACCAAACTATGACGTAGCCTCTACACTCTCCACCCCAGCAGAGAGTCACTCTTAGCCCTGAGTCTTACTTTCTTAAAAGTTAGCTAAGATTTTATGCAGTGGACTGACACCTGCGTCAATACACTGTGAAGTTAATCATACAGCGTGCAACTACAACGGCCCCTAAAAAACCCTACCTCTTCATGTGGCTTCACAGTTGGCTTCCCATAAGGGGTGAGGACGGAGGGCAGGGGTGTGAAATATTCATTATGGGGGCATTCAGGTGTATGAAGGAGCGTCTCCTCAGGTGGCGCCACCTGACGAGTCTAAGGTGACACCTACAATATGGGGGTCAGAGGGGGTGGGGGCAGATCAATATACCCCCCCACCCCCTCCCCCACCCCCCAAATTGATGGCTTCCTCCTGTAACCATGAGAAGGGCCAGGGTATCAGACCCCTGTCAACCCCCTTTTCCACTGCTGACAGATCCAATATCCTTACTTGTTATTTCTGCCCAATTTGTAGGACAAGGACTGCTTCTTCCAGACTAGTTGGCCATATTGTTGGTAAATATTTAAGGTGGTATGTCTGTATCAAATTCTTCAACTAATTCCTTAACTGTTTGCGAAAGATGTATTTCAGATTCATCCAGCATTTTGAATTGAATGGATTGCAATTTTGTATAAGAGTCAGTTGATATATTTGAAATTCAATCGCCTTTCATCTTTTCACAATCTAGATATTTGGGTCAATCTAGGCTGAGCAACATATTAGGGTAGAGGGTTTCATGCTATAAATCCAATACTTCCATACTTTATAGATAGAACTTGTACATACACCAGACAGAACTTTTATATTCCCAGAATTATATAATGCAGCAAGGTTTCGCCCAACATTGTTTAGTTTCAGGATGCCTATACAATTCATTGTATATACTATCATTAGACTATTATAATTTGCCTTTGATATCAAACATTAAAGTTGATGGCTCAATCTAGCTTCGACTATATGAACTAGATACTGGCTGTTTGCTCATATATCAAAGCTGGAGGTTCAGTCAGGGATTAACAATATGGTGTATGTACACGTGCATGTGAACATGTATAACACAATCACTTTCGCTCAGCTGCGCTTTAGATCTGAGACAGACCGGCTCTAGATGATAAAAATACTGTTTGTGTCTAAGGATAGTCTAGTATACAATATTATTTACCACAGAGTATTAATGCTATCCTAGCGTACCAGGACATACGTTAATGCAGGGCGGTGATATTTCCAGTATACATTGCTCACCCACCCCAAAATCTTTACGTAAAAAGTTTCCTCTGCACTTTGCTTATTAACCGCCTCCTTATCTGACAAATCCAGACAGAGGCTGCCACATATAGGCCTAATTAATCCGATTAAACAGGCGGGGCTGTGTTCATTACCAGATGAAAGGTTCATCTGGGCTCCCCTCTTCCCATAATGGCCTTTCTGGGCGGGCGCGTCCTGCCTATGTAGCATAGCCCCTCCCTGTTATCTGGCTTTAAGCCTAAGTGAGCCATACACCATCGGGAGGCCAAGCCAAGGTCCTGCTACCCCTGCTGCCTCCTCCTGCTCGCCCCCTGTCCGAGTGACCACCCCCATTTGTCCGCCCGGACGCCGCCTCCAGTGTGGCGGCGCGCCTGGAGAAAGGAGCTGGAAACATCGGGTCTCCAGGGTGAAATTAGCGCCAGGGCGTCATGGCCGGCGCCCGGGTGGGGGGCCTTCAAAGTCCTTCCATGACCTAGATACCTCTTACATAATATGTTCTTACACCCAAAAGAGTCCATGGCTACTAGTGGTCAATAAGAATTTGTAAGGAATTCTTTTATTGGCCCTCTATAAATGGCATGGGGAATCCCTTTGATGGTTCTTGGGCTGCTGGCTGGTTTATGGTTCTACCTGCCATAAACCAGCAGCTGCAAAGCATGCTTGGATTTGGGTGGGGATTCCCACCTAAAATGGTTGCTGGCGTACAGACTCACTTTGGGAAACAGTGGGTCTGAGCTCGACAGACTAGGGCCGTCACAGCCTGGATGACCACCCCGCCTCACCCTCGCTCCCTCCTCCAGGTCCTCCTCCGGCAGATCCCCGGCCCCTTCAATGGTAAGCTTACTGGGTCCTTTTCACTCCCTTTTGTGAACCTGTACGCGCGTTTTTCTACGCGCCTTGGCCGTCCGCGCGGCTTTTCGCACGCCGCCTCCCCCAGTGTAAACGGGTCATAGGTCGAGCGGCGCTGTGGGAGGGGGAGACTGGCCATGTCTTGGGAGTGGACCACGCCATCTGTTGGAGCTACTCAAGGGACGGATTTAAAGTGGACCAAATACCGATGGTTTAATGTAAATTTCAAGACCCGGAAAAGTCCGCCGAAAATGGGACATTTGGGCGCCCTCTCATTTTTGAAAATGTCTGGATCTGTCCCTGAACCAGACGCATTATGTAACGTATATATATAAGTTATATTATAAGACACATTTTGTGAAATAATTCTTTTCGTGTTATTCAGTATTATTAAAAGTACCACTTATAAATGCTTCAGGAACTGCAACCTTTTAATCTGAGATAGAAAGCCTGAAGTAAGGTTAAAGTTCCGACATTCGTTTAAGTTGCTCAAACTAATGATTCTTACCAGCTTATAATTATTTCAATAGAAAATAATAAGATCTTTCCTATCACTTTTATTGCTTTGAATTACCTTGCAGTTCTAAGCAAACTTGTATGCGATTATTTGAAAGGATAGCATGTGAAAGAAAGAAGAATTATTTCAAACATACGGGTATGTTATCAAGAAAGTAAAGGTAATACACTTCGCCATTTATGATTTATATACCATCCTACAGACTACACGTGGTTCCTAGCCTTTGGTTAAAAGGGCAAAAACATAATATTACCACTCAACACCTTGCACTCCATATCGCCGTGTGGGTGCAGTCAGTGTAAATGTGAATGGGATGTCCGACTGGGCAGACCCACCCGCCCATTTAACATGGAGCCCAGCATAGACTGTCCCTGGACGTTTTTCACTGGTGGGCCGACTCAAAGAGAACATGTCGGAAGTCCCTCTTCAGCCGGGTACTCAGCCGTGCGCCCAGTGACGAGCACACAAACACTCGTCGACGGGCCTTTCTCCTCCAGTACCCCCCTGGAGGAGGGGGGAGTCTGGGCTGGGAACCCTGTGGGACTGGCTGAGGATGTGCTCGTTCTGTGTATACCCTTGTAGGTATACTTTATAATAACTCAGACTATCAGTATGATACTTACTGATGGTGCTTGTTTTTAAGTTGTCTTTTTAGGTTGGACTATGTTTTGAAGAATCTTTATCTTATTTATTGCTCATCAATCATGCAAAATTCATCTTACATTACTTTATTATATTATTGTATTATTATTCTTCTAACCTTTGGAAGATCATGTGTTATGCGTGAAGAAGTTAATAAAATTGAAAAAAAATTGTGGGTTATCTCTGTATAAACTTATCTTACACACACCCACAGTAATTCTAATTTAAAGTTTGAAACAACTGATCTTACAGGGTGGTTTGTCGTATAATATGTATTCTACTACTGGAATATCAAATCTATCAACTTTCGAATGGGGGCTATAATACTAGTGGAACATTAAATTTATAAGTTTTCGAAAAAAACATCGATATCAAGCAGTGGCACACAGTATAATGAGTTATATGACGCCTGTATATAAAAAAGGAAAATGTGCACTTTCACCAATAGATTGCTCCTTAGAAGGCTATAATATTAGGAGTATGTAATGTGATACCGTAATCCAATAGACCGTAACGAACACTGCGCAGGTAGGATGGCAACAACCAATGATAATTGAAAAAATATAAAATATAATGAAACCTAGACGGCAACTGACACAACTGAGCCTGATACACAGTAGCAGATTATCACGTAATATTTCTAGCTAGCAGATAACAGCAGATGCAATATCATCTTAATATCATCTCGAACAACTTATTACAAGACTATCATAGCAATTTAAAACTGAAACATATATTAAACTAGGCTACTCTTTCACCTTTATCCCTCTCTCATCTCACTCGCATCTCTCAAGCTTCTTCTACTCTAGGTCTACTAGACCTACATTTTGTCAAATACAATATTATACTTTAATTTGTAAAACTGATCCAAAATAGGACATTTTTGAGGCCGTCAACCACTTGAAGACAGGCTGAAAAATAAACCAAGGTGTTACCTGGACTGTTAAGTTAAACAATAATATCAAAAAAACTTACACCACTGAACCATTTGTGAACTTCTGCTGTGTATCGAGATTGCAATGTTGTGAGAGTCTATGTAGACGTCGCCTGCTACAAAGACCCATTTCAACAGTAATCTACTACTACTTACGCCTACATTGACGAATGGCACGGGGGACGCTGCCGGTGGTACAGTAACGATTCGAGGGGTAAGTAGATCAGTCATGGTGTAAAGGTTCTTCATGTTGAGGAATAAACAGTTGTGGAATGATGTCATAGGCCTGCATGCATATAATTGTATGGTCCATTCCAACTTGGCCGTTTTGAGACACACAATGCTTTAAACAATATTATAGGCTTATCATTTCCGACAAAATCAAGACATGTCGTGTTTGAAGGAAGTAGTTGTGGTTTGAAATGGTGTTTCTTTAAAAGGGCGATGACATCACACATTAACCCAATGTTAGCTGGTGAATGACATGCTAGTTGAGGAGTAGTTACTGAGGATAACCCTTATTTCGACAATCAGTAAAGTGACACTTTCTGACAAACAGAATAATTTATTATGAAAGAAAAGACTTGAATTTTCTTGCTATTGCCTTCAATGATGTTAGTACGTATAAAGTTAAGAATACCTTGCACACAGTAGAAACAATAGCATTTCAATACACCAGGCAATGAACCTATAAATAAAGATTGAGGTAACATCGTTTGGTCAATGTATTAAACACTTGTCATATCTAATCTTCAATCTTTCGACAGCCAATCTTAGAGGATATGCACAATAATGCCTTATCACGAACCATTGTCGACCAATAACATAACAATTTTCGAATTGAGCTTAAATACCCGTAGGGGGTGTATGACCCTATATAAGAGTGATTTTATGTATTAAGTCAGCCTCTAAACATAGCAATTAAACCCACCGACCTCAGACCCTGGAGGGATCCCTCCCTGGAGGACGGAGCGTCGTAGTGGTATGGGTTCAGTGGAGGGACCCCCCGCTAACACCTACCCATAATTTCACGGTGACTGGAGGAGAGGGCACCCAGACTGGCAGATTACTCACCACTGATCATCCCTGTCAGCCACCCTGGAGGACTGGTAGCTCCGGCCTCTAATGGCAGAGAAGGGTAGGAAACGGGTATGGCAAGTCAGATGGGTTGGATTTTAATCACATTAATCCTTATATACATGTATATGTGAATAACGCTTTTGATCATGTAGTAAACATTGATAATCAATGTAAGGAATTTTTGGAAAAAATGAAAGAAGAGAATTTATTTACTCAGGAGTCAATTAAGCGCCATACCCACTAGGCGATTTTACCAAGGACGGGCAACGGGCAACTGGGAGAATCATTGTCATCATTGCCGGGTGACTGTCACATCAAGCAATTTTGATATCTTTCCGCTGATTTCCCTATAGATGCTCATTGCCCGTCGCCCAGAAATCACACCATACCTATGGGACATTTGCCCAGCGATCCACTAATAACCCAGCCACCCGGAGCCTTCACCAGCAATTATGCCAGTCGCCTGTCACCAGACAAAAGTTACACCGCCTAGTGGGTATGGGGCTTTAGTATTAAGCTTCATTGTTAGTTATCATGAAATATTTTTCTGGTTTCACATGATAAACTGAATTTGAATGGATATAATAACGGTTGCAGAAATTAGGAAGTATTGTGTCAGTCTGGCTTTAGCGTAGAATCTACCTGACTGATCGTACACAGAATATGACTTATGGGGAAATACAACTAGCTCCAAACAACGGCTAGTGTGTCTTAAGAACCGTCAACAATGCAATGTAGTAAGCAAGAGTGTGTGATTAAGACACAAATTTAGTCCCATTTGTCTAAGATATCTGAACCTCGCCTAACCATGCGCAAGGGGTAAACTCTATTAACTATGTTATCAAGCTGGAAAGATAAACACTTAGCCAAATGATCATGGTACAAAATTTACATATATTGTGATTATCAGCTTATCATACTCATAGGAGGGGATGAACAGGGGGGTGTAAGGGGAGAGGGCACACACATGTAGTAGGGAGGTCCCCATCAGGAGTGCTCAGCCTTTCGGGAGGTCGCTAATACCAGTACAGTTGTAATTAAATAATGGGCCGGGGGTAATCAAAGGAGCGGCAGTGGCAATTGCGCACTGCGATTATCTCCGTTTCTGATTCGGCCGCCGAGCTGCCAGACCTGTCAATTAGGAGTAGACACCGGCAGGGCCCCCCGAGACTGTAAACTAATTTCACGGCCCACGTAGCCTATTCTCTGTTTTATTAAACCTGGGCCTCCAGGGTGAGAATTTCACTTGTATTACCTCCCTTATAACTCAGCCAGGCGTTCCTTGCGCACCGCGCTCTCTTCACCGGCGCCGTTCCACTGTTGCCCAAACGTGGCGAAAAGAGGTGGATCCCCGAGGAAAATAGAAAAAAAGGCACATCTAAAATAGGAAAAGGTAATAATGGACTCCTGCTGCGCAGTCCTGCGGAGACGCAGTTCATCAAGTGTTATCCACTTCTGAATAGCCAATTGGCAAGTTGCCTCCCTAACAATGCTCTTTGCAGCTTTTGAATCTCAAGTTGCTAGTTATATTAGTCCGGAATGAATTTGGTGGTGCCACTGGAGCCGAAATGCTGAGTCATGGGGAGGGGTTTAATGGGTAGGTGCTGGCTGCTGGAGGAGCTGAGTCTATGCTCCAGGTCTCTAATTCCCTCCCCATCTATCAACTCTTATCCTTCCTCCCATCATGATTTGCGTTCCTTACCGAATTTCACTTCACAACAACTTCAATGCTTGTTATCAGTCGGGACAGTATTTTGTGGTCCTGGCTCCACTATAAAGCGTCTTTCACTTTCTATTGACTCTATAATTATGATAAGCAGAATATATGTCAACCTTGAATAACTTATTTCTTGTGATGTAATGACTTATATCTTTTAATTATGACTTGAGCCTACTTTACGTCTGATACCAGTAACTTTCTGTTCTTTATTTTATGACACCTCATAAATTTCCAAATATCTACATTACTGATACACCAGAACCATATTATCAATAGGGATGCCTCATGCCACTGGAAAACCGACGCCACAGTGAACCGATATAAGTGGGTGGGAGGGGGCACAGGAGGAGTATATGTACCGTTGCCATCCAGTGTATTCCAATTGGCCACTGTTTCTAATATCGCCATGATATCAATATAGGTGCCCTGCTCCTCTGCCGCTGTTGACGAAGGACAGGACACGGGCCCTCTCTATTGGACCTGTCAGCCACACTTCGCGCCCCCACTGCCCTCATCTCCCCCCGATGTCACCCCCGTCACGTCCCCTGACCCCTAGGTCTCCACCCTGACCCCCTGCAGTTTGCAGGCCACCAATTGGGCCTGGCGCTGTGGCTTGTTACCCCTGGAGGGCTCTGCATAGGGGCTGGATATTAAACAGTGGGGCCTGGCGTCGTCATTATCTTCACAGCTAGGGGGAGGGGAAGCCCCTCTAAAACTCTGCAGGGTGCTTGGAGTGGAAACTTGCCCCCAGAATGGGGGGACTCTATTCGATACGCCTAAATTGGATTTTGTAACGCTACTCTCTTGCCGATGCTGCAGCTTTTGGCTCTGTTAATTGTGAGGGTGGAAATGGATCAATATCCAACACTTCCTCTTATATTGAGGTGCATGCTTATTGAATATGTCTAAGGTCGATAAAAGGGTCCCTGTGGTGCCATCCTGTCCAACTGGAAAGCCAGGAAGAGATAATGGTTAAACTTCTATAAGATAGTACAAAGACGGCACGATGCTGTACATTGCATTAATACAACAATAGGCCTACTGCTTATGAAAGCTAGATTTTCCAAATCATGTCATACATAAATACATTAACCTATTTGTACGAAGATTGAATTTCCTAAAATCTTAAAACCTCTCTTATATTTCGCTCTTAGAATTTAACGATCAAGTCTTAATATCGTAACTGTAACTGTACATCGTACATCACAGATCCACTAAATTGAAATCATCATGCAGACTTTAGCAATTTTGAGAATAGAATATGCCTTCTGTTAACTAGAATTTCAAAAATATCAAAATTTGCTGGACCGTCTCTATGAGGAAACTAGTAAGCGGATACTGTCAATTTTCCTTGGCCAGTAGATCCGTCGTCACCTGTCACCTACTCCTGACACTAACACTCCCTCTACCACCCGGAAGACCTGGAGGGCTGGAGGAGCGCCTGGAGGAAGGGGCGGGCAACTGGAGCAGCCCTCGGTCACCGATAGGTGGGGTATGGGTAGTTGAGGGGCAGTAATCAGTTGGCCCTTGTAATCATATCTCTGTGTGGTCCTGGCCCACTCTGACAGGTCCCGCCTTCTTCACTTCACCCTGGGGCCTCTAATTCTCCCCATCCAGGGTCTCACTGGAACCAGTTTGGGCCTCCAACTGTGGATAGGGGTTAGGGACATACCTTTGAGAATATTTCTACATATTTAGGTATCGATGGTGTTGACATTTCATTGGCAAGGTACATACCACTCCTTGTTTCAGCATTGTCCAAATGGATTAGCACTTGTTTGGGTAATAAGATAAAGAAGCACCTTAGTGGGAGTCCTCGGATGATTGTACGACCCTGGGGATCATAACAGATCCCTTAGGGTAGTAAGGCTAGCCTCGGACGTTATCTGCGGTGCTTCTCATATTAATACTCCAATCCTCATATACCTTCACACTTGTTGTCATGAATTTGAGCTCTGTTCCTTCCCTCCTTCCCTCCTTCCCTCCTTCCTTCCTTCATTCATTCTATTCAGTTACATAAACTGTTACATTTCACTATCACTTTCTCTTAAGCATCTGGATATAGCTATTATATAATACGTCCCGACCCTTTGCCTCCTCCAGCTGTCTCCTCCTGCCCCGAAGCGCACTATAACGCCGGTGTGTGACAGAGGATGGCCTGTTGACAGTAGGTGGTCGGGGACACAGTAAGCTGTTGACTTTGCCTAAGGTAAAGATAGGCATTGCAAATGACTCGAAGCCTACATAATCGCAATGAAGAAAAACATTGTTCTTAGGGTTTTGATGGTATCAAAGTGGTTTTCTCATAGTGATATGTTTTCACTTCTGATGTCTTTAGCCAAACAGTGCAAGAGCCATATTTTTAAAGTTTTATCCGTTTATCTTTTTTCATCTGAATCTAGAACTAATATATTGCCTATAGAATCAATATCATTGAAACTGTGTCCAATGGACCTTCAACAGCTCATATATTCCAAGGACACCCACCTGAATCCTCCTCCTCCTCCTCCAACTTCTCCAGGGCTGAGTAGGCAGGAGGTGGCCTTCCCCCAGGTACAGCGCCAATTGGCCACTCCAGCGTCCCTCCAGCGTCCCTCCAGCGTCCCATCCGTCAGCCTAATTTGGCAATGAAATCAATACGACGTCCCCTACCCCGTGCCACTCCGGGCGCTTCAACTTTCACAGCCACTCTCTCACCTCCTGATGAGGTCCTGGGACGGCGACCAAGCCCGCCCCTCCTCCCCATACTGCATCCCTTATCACCTCTACCCCACTCAGGCCCACTGGAGCACTCTGTTGGATGGAGTAATTAAGGTGTTTTCTTGCACTCTCTCAGGGTTCTTACGGCGGAGTGGCGCGCCCGGCCCGATGCCAGAACCCTGTTCGTTCTTCCTAGGAGCAACTCAGAGCAACTCGGTGGGGAAGTATGTGCTAGGGAAGGACTCACTGAGTGGGGGAGGAGTTGGGAAGCTGAGCCTGTTCACGCAGTGCTGGATGTTGAAAGTGCGTATAATAAAGGTGCGAATGGCTGCAAGTATATTATATTAATGTTCTTTGAAGGGGTACATAATTATTATGTGAGACATCGCTGAAAGAAACGTAATGAATTCTTTAGATGATTGTTTCGTTGTAGATTGTCGTAGCTGGAAATTAAATAAAAGTAGATTTGCGTAAAATGTCGAGAAGTGGATTTCACACTTCAACCATTGACCATTATTATTGTGCTCTTTCAGGACCTGCAGGATTCAGCCAATAGTTGCAAATTCCCAATTATTGGGGTTTCCCATGTTGTTCCCAAAACGTGCCGGGTGTATGGTGTATTTTGACATAAGGAATCTCGTCTTCGACGATTGGTATACTTGGTACCAAATAGGTGAAAGCTTAGTCATGAGCCAGTACTTCCCAATCAAACCTGCATCTGTAACTAAAACTGCATCTGTAACTAAAACTGTGAACAAGATAGCTTGTTAGCTTCCATTTGAAACGGAAAATTGAAATGCACTGGTGATAAAGAGCCAATTAAATCATACATTTACTTTGAGATCCTCCGCAAAGGTATAACACTGTGAGTGACTGCATAATGGCAATTCATATCAGTGTTCTATCATGATATTTTTCAAAGGGAAGCTAATTGATAAATGACAAACATGGCAATCCAATTCTACATAAACATGAATCGAACCGGTCAACATTCACAACACCATTAAAATACATTGTATTCCAGGTATAACGAGTATTTTCTCCTAACAAGCTTAAGGTGATCGCTTCTGGGAAAGGTAACCAATATTCATCATGTTTACACCCACACATTATCTAAAAAGGTACTACCCATCGGCTGACAGACAGTCAGGCAGTCTAATATAGAAGTTGCCTGAGGAAATACGAATCTCGGACCAGTTACAGGTGTCGTGGTCTGGAGTTGGCTTTAATTGCCTATTTTATAGACCGTGTGGGAGTATGAAGACCGTAAATCTATTTAGGTCTCGGAAACCTCTGAAGTATTTACCATGGTTATAACCTTTCTTATTGAGTTTGTTATTGTCTGCTTAGATAATATAACGTAGATTATATGTTATTAAATTTGCATAGTTGTGTCTCATGAATACTAGATATACGACGTATCGTTCTAAGAATTGATCAATTATGGCATTAATATCTCGCAATAGGATTTCTTACACTATCTGAATAAAGATCAGATGGTTAAATATCAAAATCATATTGTGATTGTGATAACCTGATAACGACCCCTGATCTTTCTTCAATGCGTCAAATCTGAACCTGTTACATACGTCCAAAACACCAACGTTAAATCATCTTTGATATTAAGTGCTAGAACCTGCAGGAACAAAATATTGGTTTACGATCTGCACTGGAAATAAAAGCCAGACAAGTGGTTGACAGAAAGGCCTATTAGATTTCAGCAGGTGACACTATGCTGAAACCTCTCGTCGACACCTATCACTCCAGCCCAGGCTTCCCATCCTAAAAAGTCGGATCGGTTACTGAAGGTCTACATGTATCTGTACAATATAGCATTAAATGTTCATTTCCACAAAGTATAATTACTGCAACTATGTAGAGCGCAGTGGGTAATATCATAAGTTTGTTCATGCTATTCTCTTTCTGCTAGGACTGATTGCAATTGCTATTGCTAGAAATGTAGAATGGGATTCACAAATGCATCATGTTTCCTTCGAACTAAAGCACCGCTTTTGAACCCATTGAAGTGATGCGGGTGCGGAAAGCTCCGTTTTATCAGATCCAAACCCATTTAGATTACTCCCCCATTAAGGGCCACTCACCATCGCAGAAGAGCTCTAACATACAGTAAAACGCCCTAGGCCATTTAGCACGAGGGGAATTTTCAGTAAAACAGAAAACAACATAGCCGGTTATAAGAGGTTGAGTTGGGGATATTGCTGAGGGAACACTGGGTGTAAGAGTCTGTCTCACACCTTCTTGTGTACTGTCAATACCACTAACCGCCATATGCTGGGTGGGGATAGTGTTCGCAGTTGGGGCGCCGGCTTATTAAACGAAGAAGACACCGCTTTGCCTGCCTTGCCCGAAGCGGTTAGCGTCCGGGTGTATTGATTGCGCTCACGAGTTGAGCTACTCTTATCTGAGTGTCTCATCGCCTGCTCACAATGTGCTCAACGGCCTGCATAGCTCTTGAACAGGTTTCACCGGTTAGACATTTGTACGTGGTTACAATTAAAGTGGTTTCCTATATAATATGGTTGTTAGACGTTATGGTTATTGCATTACTGTAAAGGCAGTAGAGCCTAATATCCCCGCTTTACGCATGTATACGTTCTAAGCATCATTGTAAATGAGCAAAAGTAAAGTGCCAGTAAAATATAAAAACAAATGAAAATAATAATTACAGCGTAACTATGCGAGGTATTAATTCTGAGAAATTATTAAAAGCATAAATTCTGTACATTATTAACTAAATTAATCTGTCTTTGTGTCTAGTGGATATGTCTCACTGGAATCATGCCTTCAGTTTAGTTTTTTGTTGCCGAGGACTTCTCCATCAAGTCTACATTTATGCCTTTCTGGTTCCTTTTCCTTATTACAGTAGCCCTTGTTCCACATCCTGAAGGTTAATAATTGTATTTGCTACTGAAATTAACATTTTCACCTTGGCAGTACAGAAGCATTGGCGTTCGTACGTGCTTTCACTGTACTGCGTTTCGTATGAAATACGAAGCTTTTGTACGTTTACATATGTGACATCCTCTGCGAAAAGCAGTCTTATGGCCAGGAATATTAAATTAGGATGGTGTCTTGTGGAATCTAATACTGAAAAAAATAGGTAAATATTCTTATTAGAAAAGAAGTTATGTTAATTTGAAGACACAAATGTCGGATATACTAAATATGCTAAAATAGACCAGTCTTTGGTATTTATAAAGATATAACTTTTATATAATGTAGGCCAAAAATTGAAATCCCAATGTGATTTCAGGAAATATACTGCCATTTCCTTTCTATTTAAGATATTCAGAATCTGTTTTTTGCTGAATATGGCCAAGCAGTCCCTTGATTCAGAATTTCAAATTTTGAAAACATAATTTTGTTCCATGGTTACCGTGGAAACCTTCATTTGCATAGCTGTAGTATCAGCGAGGTTGGACATTCTATCAACATCCGGTTACCATGGCAACAAAACCCAAAAATTCCAAATTTTTTCACCAGAAATGAAAACTATGAAAAATTTCATTTGTAGCATGAATTTAGGTTATTTTTCTTATTTGTATGGTTTCTAAGGTAAATAATGGCTCTAGAGCCATGAATAGGCATTTCCATAAGGCTGGAAATCCCAGAAGCTGTCACATATATATATTCTCAAAGGATTTCTACGACATGACGTTACAGAAGTGTGTAGGCTGTAGCAATTGATTTTAAGCTATCGTGGAGCTATGTAATGTTGAATATGAGGAGAACACACGACGGTGTTTATCAATGCAACAGATTTATTTTAATTTCCTTTAAGGCCAAAGCTTTACAGGTGTACCCATGAAGGCTAGTTGTTTGATCACACTTTGACTTTTACTTCGAAGAAATAGATATAGTGTAGAGAGGATAAATTACAACAATTAATGTATGATTGTAACCTCTTAAAAACTACCGACAGATGCACTAACTGTCGATGGTTTTATTTGAGTACAATCATGTACGTTGTGACCAGAATTTTCTCCTCGACCTTATCACTTCCTTATTGGTTATTGACTAACATTCCAGATTTTAACACGTTCCTCTAGTTTTAGGAGGAAGCATACTGCTTTTGAAACACACTGGTTTCTTTACACACACATTTCTTTACAAAATACAACATAGACTATTCATGATTACTGAGATGCTGCGTAGGTTTTCTGTACATGTTACTCCATAAAAACAAGACTGGTTGAGCTGTGGAAACCACGAACTCTAACCATGATTGCAGGCTTCGCCCTATGTGGTAGGTTCAATATAGACAACAGTAGGCAAATTATTGTTACGTTACCGCCCACGCATACACTAGTTGAGCCTATAACCCAGCGGGGTCCGGCGTGGGAATATCACCAGCTCACACCGTGTGCCTGGGGCAATTTATGGATGGGGCCTAAGTTTGGATGACGAAAAGAAAAAGCGATGATAATAGGAATAAAAACGAGAGAAAATAATGGGGGCGTACATTATAATGAGTTTGCTTGAATCACCTGATTGATTTGTAATGGATAGTAGTGGTAGTTTGTGGTGGTGAGGTTTGCAATTTTTGTAGGAAGGACTTTTACTAGTTTCACCTTTGTAAACTTATTGACATCCAAAGCTAAGCTATTAGTACACCTTTGGGGTTGATCCAGGAGGGGACGGAGTAGATCTATCTATTTATATATATAAATAGCGCAAGCTCCTACTGTCATGTTAATTATCTCACATCTCTTTGCCAACATGTATAGACCACCAAACAGGGTAGTAGGGTAGTAGTGGCAGTAGTACTCGGCTATCATTGCCTGCTATCTAGGCTCCACCAGTCGATGACATATCGACAGTGGGCGGGTGGCAGTGGGCGGGTGGCAGTGGGCGGGGGCAGTGGGCGGGAGCGTTCAATATCACCAGCCACCGGGCGGTCCCTGATTCATACTCACCCATCTGACCCCCTACCACCCGGTCCTCCCTCACTCCAGGGTCCCTCCTACCCTATCGGCCCCATAGTATCAGCCTCATATGTAATCAATGGGAGAACACGACTATTGTTTGTTCGTCTGAGGGGGTCCTTGGGTGCATGTGACTCTCTGTTCCATATTGGGACGCCTAGTACTATATGATTGCCTTTTAAATGGAGAGTGTGGAGAGGGGTTAGTGGGAGATGGGTTCAGGAAGTATATAGGATGGGAAAGGTGCATGGTGGGTGACTTTGATTATCGACCAATCAGGAGGCGCGAGACAACGGAAATGGCACCAGTCGAAGTCTGCGATTGGCGGAAAGCTTATGGATCTGCGGTCCGGATGGCTGCTATCGCCCTTGGCCCGGGCTTTTGGCAGAGATAGCGGCTGTATTATTGATGGTGCTAAATGGACATTATTACCCCAAGCCTTCCCCCTCCCCCTTCCTCCCCTCTAAGCCAGATGGCAGAGGCTACTCTGTCATAGATACCGCCCCTCTGCCCCCTTAAACCCCCATAGATAAACACTTTAAATGCGCTTATTTTTAGAAGGGCCGTCACTTGGCTTTAGCACCGGGAGACCACCACCATAGAAGAAGATGACATACATCCCCAAATCCCCCACCACTCCCCACTCCACCCCAGTCAAACTGGGCCTCCAGGGCGGAAGTTTGAAAGCCGGAGACGGTTATTCACACCCTGGGGACACCCCCTGCCCTATAAATCCGTGTTTTCATATCCGGGGCTTACCCCCTCCCACTCCCAAATCTACCACCTCCTGCCCCCCTCCCCCTGGCGCCTCCCTCACTCCCCTGGTTATCTCTATCCAGATTTGTAGACCGTTTCTATCCAGGGGCTGGTGGTGGGGAGTTGATACCTGCCTCGGGTGGCTGTATTTATTGGCCTGTCCCCCCTCTCTGCTGGCTTCAATCTCTCTGTTTAGGCATTCCATTCTGTTCTGGACTGTCCCTCCCCAACCTTACATCCTCTCTATGTCAGAATGATCGGAATGCTAACCGGGCAATGAATCAGCTGAATGTCTCCTATATATCAGGGATTCTGTTTTCTCTCCTGCAGCTAAGAAAGTAAAGTGCCATCTACGTCCAGCTTTTCTTGTAGTAAAAGTATTTCTTATTTCGTTTGAATTCATCTCATGCATATACATGCTAATTTGTCTTTGTGTAATACAAGGAACGCATGTACATTTACAAAAATGTGGTGTTCCATGACTGCCGATGTGATCCCTTTAAGTGCTTTAATTCAATTTGCACTGTTTTCTATTCAAGAACAGATGTAAATATCTCACATGTAAAGAACATAAGATCGTAAGACAAAGAACCAGTTACCATTCACTCAATTTCAAAGAGCAGTAAATATTTTCACTGGTATTCTTGATAACATTGAAATATGACTCTGAAGATGACTGTAATAAATGTAATAACCAATCACAATATGCACATCTGACATTAACAGGCAGCGTCCATATCATACGATATCAGAGAATAAGATTAAGAAATTTGAATTTGTTAACTAGGAATTTGCCTATAGTCGAAAAACACAATAAAATCAAATTGCAAATTGCAAATTCAGAATTGCTATTTGTCTGACAAAATAAATCACAATGCATTCTAACCCAAAATTAAGTAATGGAAGAGGCAGATTGTCAATAAGATAGACCACACTGTTCAAATTTGAAAAAAAATATTTATCTAAGACAAAAGATTGTTTAGAATACGTTGATATTTAACTTTACGTTTCACCTCACTTTTAACACAGTTACAACACCACAATTAATTACCAAATGCCAACCTATACTATTTGCCTCTACTCAAAAACAAATGTATCCTGATTGCAGACCTGCTTGCCTTACTATTTCCCTTGCCATCAAAAAGAACATTCTACACAGTGAACTCCCCAATCTGGCTCAAAAACCGAATTTACACTTAGCAAGAGAGGATCCTTTTTCTCCTGGTGATTTGAAGTAAATTAATTAGTCTCTTATAATTGACATCGTAATTCTAGCCATTTCCCGATCAGCCTGGGTTAAGAAAGTAGAATGTAATTTGTGGAGAAGGTTAAATCTAATTGATATCTTCAATGTGTATTAAACTATTTAATTCCATTTCATCAGGCATGTTTTACCTATGTCGATCGGATCGAGGGTAGTCTGAAACAATGTTAGTACTACAGTGCGACGGAAGGCTTTCCTTTTTTCTTCCAAATTGACAAAGTAGATAAGCTGATTTGGCTTTGTTCAACTCAAATGTACAGTATACACGGAAAACTACAGAGAAATAATTCGTTTAGGACATTAGAAGAGATCACTCGTGTGTGGCAGCAAACTCGTTTTAGTCCAGAGGCTTGTGTAATTTTTTACTTTTTTCGAATAAAAGCCCCCTACTAAAAAAAATCCTGTTCTATAGAATGTTGTGAGTAAGAAAAGTTTTGGTGGCATTTTTTCTTTTGACCTTGAAGATGATTTCAAGGTCATCGAAGAAAAAATGTATGAAATTGCTTTAAAAATTAATTTCAAGAAGGCCTTTGGGAAAAAAAAAGAAAATAAGATGAGCTTTGTATGACCTTGAGCATGCACTAATATTATACAAAAGAACAGCCACATAAGAAAGTTCAAAAGGTCATTCAAAGGTCAACTCTCCATTGGCCTTGTATTTTACATAATAGTTAGGCAGCTAATGTCTCAGATAAGACATTCACTAACATGTTATGTACATGTAAAGCATTATAGCTAGTAGTAAAGAGTATATCCTTAAGTAAAAGATTGGGGTAGATTCCAAACTAAAATTTGACCTTGAAGGTCACTTTCAAGGTCACAAAGGTCAAGAATATTTTATTTCAAATTTAAATTCTAATTTTAATTGCCTTTCAGGAAAACTAATATATATGACATTGTGATTGACCATTCTTCATCTACAGGCACTTCAACTTTCAATATAAACATAAATGAACAGGAAATCTGAATTGTATTTGCTGTTTCCTCAGTTCGGCTCAGAATGTATAAGCTAATGTCTTCAGTGATCAGTCATTCTCTACAATGAAATATTTTATATTAATGCAAATAAAAAAATGCATAAAAAGCCCATGGTGGATATCCTTCAAAGTTGTGACCTTTAAGGTCAATTCAAGGTCATAAAAGTCAAATTCATTTTTTCCTCATGATTCTGAATTTACTATGTCAGGTTTCAGAAACACCATTGTTTATTGGATTTCATTGATTTTTTTGCTGTCTGGAGGCATCTTAAATTGCTATTTAAACATGTTTGTATAGTAATGCCTGATGCAAAGTACCATTTTTCTCAGTTTAACTTAAAATGGGAAATGTTTTGTTAATTAGTGATGGGCAGTTGACTGAAAAACTATTATAGTTCTATGGCACTTAAATGATTAACCGAGAAGTCATTGCATACTTTAAAACAAATTGCAAGGTTATTGGTAGGTGTGCTACATAATTGTTATAAAGCAAAATTGAAAGATTACCATTTTCCTTTTGTTAAAACCATGGTGGTTTTGCCTTCACTACAAATGACAATGATTAGTGAAAACAATATTTTCAAAATATGGGTGACCTGCTATTGAATGTGGGATTAATGGCTTCAAATTATCACCAAGGTAGATAACCTTGTTGGGGATCATGTCACTAATGATAGTGAAGTCAACAGACATAACATAACTGAGCATGATATCACCAAGAATCATGTCACAATGATTTAACCATAGAGAGGATATTGTCCGCCTTGATCTCATATGGCACAATGTCAGCAACGATACCATTACCTTAATGACATCATCTAGGATAACATTATGAATTGATGATGTTAATGAGGATGACATAACCAGCAATAAAGATGTTCCCTATTATGTCACAAAGAATTACGTGACCAAGAATTACATCAAAGACAACAGGTATTATTGGACCAAAAAGCACTAAACATAGCAGCATTGAATATGATGTCATGATACATAACCTTATTGAATTTGATGTCATAATACATATCCTCATTGAATATGATGTCATGAGCAATGACATCACCAAAACTAATGTAACTAGTGGTAACTCCACTGAGAGCAGCATTACCAAGGATAATGTCAACAAAACATAACAATACTAGGAATTACATCACCAAGGATGACATAATCAAGATTTCATCACTGTGTATGATGTTACTGAGGTTATCATAGATAGTAAAGAAATCAGAATAATGTCATTCTGGATGACTACACAGTGAGGTACAAACGTGTCCACATCTGATGATATCACTGATAATGACTTCAATGGCAAGGCAAATACTAGGCATAGCAAAACTGAGTATGACATCGATGATGATCACACCATAGGCATGATGTCACCAAGGATGATGTATACAATGCCATAGAGGATTTCATGGATGGAGACCATTAAGGATGTTATACATTGATGGTTTTTATTGATACATTGCGTACATAGCTTTTGTGTATGAACCTTATTACTTCTTATTTCTAATATTCATAATGATGTAAAATATGTCTCACAATTTGAGAATATATCCAGGAACATTAAAGTTTATACATACAACTTGCATATGGTGGATTAGTTCTATATCACTCTCAATCACTATATAATTCTTAGATGAACTGAACTCAGTGATATTCTGTTTCTATTGATTTAATTAAGCATTCTATATTATGTAAATGACCTTGACCTACTTTAAGGTAATACATTTTAAAAATTTATGTAATTGGATTATTTGCTGAATTTTATTTGGAAAGCTAAACAAGACTGAAGTATTTTCTGTAATTTATGGATTATTTCCATTTTCAATCATTGGTTGTTTGAAAGTACATTTATCTCATTACACTAAGTACTTTTGTTACGATTTATAGTTAACATCCACATCTATCATCTCCATTCAAAATTTGCCTTATTGCATGTAAACAATTGGAATAAAAAAGAACTGTACATAATGAGTTTCCTTTTTCTACCTATTTTCAACCATTAGACATTAATCAAATGACCTTGACCTTCAAATTTATGGGTAAAAGGGATTTGGAAAAATGCATAGCCATAAAATGCTGCTTTGTACAAGTTTTCTTAATGATTGAAGCTTTATTGAGGACATAGCACCTAAATATAGCAAAACTATCAATTTCCTACTTTGTGACCTTGAGAGGTAAAAAAATGACCTTAATATCTAAAAGAAAAAATGCCACCAAAACTTTTCTAAGTCAGCAAGACCTAATGAACATATTTATGTATGATTGGAAGCCTTCTGAATCCAAAAGTGCATTTGCTCAAATTCTGACACAAGCCTCTGGACTATTTGGGAAAGCAACTTTTATTCCCTCTCTTCTAAACCGTCAGGCGAAGTCTGTGAGTTGTTTGCATGTTATAATTCATCGTTGCAACAAGCACAAAGCATCTGACGCATGTTCATCTAACACAACCAATTAACTTTAAGCAAAATTGATATTTTTGAATTCACATTTCTACTTGAACATACTCCATCTCATGGCAGAATGAAATAGACACTCACTCACACACACACACACACACACACACACACACACACACACACACACTACACACACACACACTCACAGACACAGACACAGACACACACACACACACACTACACACACACACACTCACACACACACACCATACACACACACTCACAGACACAGACACAGACACAGGCACAGACACAGACGCACAAACACACACAAACACACGCACACACACACAGACACACAGACACACAGACACACACAGACACACACACACACACACACACACACACACACACACACACACACACACACACACACACACACACACACACACACACACACACAAGTAAAGTCACCCACAGCCTCACAGCTTAACTAGAAATTAAAAAAACTTTAAGCAGTTAAGGAAAAATACCACTTTCTCTGGCCACAACGTTTCAGCCGGCCCCAGCCTGTGATTCAGGGTCATGTCCGATCGGCCGACATCACCTTGGTAAAGGTACTAAAAAGGCCTCTTGGCCAACCGCCTCGCATCCCTGCCGAGAAACGAAATGCTCCCCCGGGGGGTGTCGGAGGGAGGGGGAGGTGAGCGGTCAGGGGTGGGGGCGGGGTCCCCGTCTCACACTCTCCCAGCCGAGGTGTTGTGTGAGCTTTCAGTACTAACCCTGTAGCGACCCTGATTGGACACTGGGGATATAGCTTATTTTAGACTGTTGTTGCCTGATTTCTAGGCGTTTTTTATGCTTCTTTCTGGCTTTGAGAAATTATGCACACATGTCTTTTTGTGTGAAAATTTATAGACGGGTAATTGTGATACTGCAATCAGTAAATAGTGATTGAAACTCTCTGAGGTAGAATAGTTCTACACACTTATGATAATTATTCATATATATATATATATATATATATCATGTTCTACTTATTTTGAGACGATCTATTTTTGTGTCATTCTTTCCCCACATGCTTTCATAGATATAATGTAGCTAAACATTATCTTGTACATAGGTTTTGTCCAGTGTGAACTATATAGTTATTGTGGTATAAAAATATCACGCTTTGAAATAAACATAGCTGGGTCTTTGTTGGACTATTCTCGCCCTTATTTTCTAATCCCTCATGCAATGTACTGGATGAGGTCTTGTAGAGCTTCGTAGTAGGTCTGAAGGATCATGATTGATGGAGGTTATATTGTCAAGATAGATGTAGATTGCATTAAGCTGGTTCTCTACCCTGATACACATGGTATTGTTTTAATGATCATCGCAAAACCTCTGCCCTTCCGGTCTCTATGTCACTCGCCTGGTATTATTTTAATATCATTGCTCCTATATTTTCCTTAAAACAGTTCTCCGAATTACACCAGGCATGGCTAAACCTCTCCCTTTTCAGTCTCTATTTCTTTCACCCTTTCTCTTTACCCAAGTCACCTCTCTTGTTGACACTGCACACCGTTCTCTCCCGACTTGGCGCTCCCTAGGCCCCAGATCCACTCTAACTCCCACCCTTACCTCCCTACACCCCACAGCCACCTCCCACCCCACAACCCTGGGGAAATGTAGGCCCGTATCGACGGACAGAAGCAAATGAGGCCTTGACGGAAAGGGGGGAGGTCCGTGCAAATTGTACGGAGATGGATGAGGAAGGGGGGTCTGGGGGAAGGGCCAGGGGGGCGGGGGGTAAGGACCCCCTCATAACACGTCCTCATAAGGGCCATAAAAGCGGCCGGGACCTGTCACCTTAGGCTTTGACGCGCCTAACATAGGCTAGTGGGGGGATATGATCGGGCCGGCTCTGAGCAGGGTATATCAGGGTGGGGTTAGGTGGTAGGGGGTTGGAGGCGGGACTAGGGGCTTGGGGCAGGATCCTATAGGGGGTTTCCCCTGCCGATATGGAGCTCATTACGTACGTGTACATTGATTCATAGTAGGCAACAGGGAGTCAGTGTATTGAGCAGTTGAGGAAGGCGAGGTTCTGTACTGTGGGCCATAGTAGTAAACACTTTACTAGAAGAATATCAAGAAAAATAAAGGAAGGTGGTCAAAGCAACGAACATGTTGACTGCAATAGAGAACAGATAGTACTATAGTACAATAAAGACGTAGAATTAAACAGAGATGAGCAAAAGAAATGCCACCGTTTGTCGCAATGTTAGTAGCATAAGGAAATGTGTATTTTCTACATTCCATAACATTGTTTGTAAATATACCATACTGGCCTATTGAAATAAGAATGTGTATAGAAGGAGCGAAGATAAGTATATGTTTCTGTATGAGCCCTATGACTACCACATGGAGTTGCATGCATCTTCAATTACGAAGACGGTGATCTTATATAGTTCCTATTGCCAGACAACTGCGAGTAATCAAGGACACTCTCAAGGGAAAACCGTAACTGTGGGCACATGTGGACATCTGGAGTTTCCCGTCCTATTGATGCTATGTTCTTCTAATAGGGACATATTGGATCTAAAGTGTATTGTCAACTGAGCATACTCTGCTTCAATGGTAAGCTACGGTCATACAGATAAAACAGCAGTATCACTGATTATAATTATGATCTCGGTAGGTGGGGAATGTCCCATTCCAAGGTTAAGTCCATAGAGCTATTCTCTCAGTTCATGCCGTTTTTCGACCTTTCATGCAGTGTGATGGACCCTTGATATGTTTAATATTCCTACGGATTAACTATTTGATTCTCATGTTCCTTGAAATCCTGTATCACTATGACGTGCAAGCCCCGCAAACAATGTGCTCTCCCAACAGCCCGGCATGATTTTGGTGTTCCTGTTTCTCACTCTTCCCTCAAACTTTAAGTGAACGAGTCACTTTGAGACAGAAAACCTAATGGGTTTCTAAAGGTTCCAATACCAGTTGAAATGCAATATACATGCATTTATTTAAGCTCCTACGTTACTCGAAAGTTTCATCTAGTGGTTTATAGAAAGTATTCTATTTTAGGTCCTCATCTTGTAGTTCCTTTCAATCTGCGAGGCGCGATTATAAGATAAAAACAGCATCATCTGCAGAGGGAGTATGGAAAGGTGAAAAAGGGCAAAACATGTCGCCCGTTGACAGGCGGCAGGTCTAGGACGACATAATATATCTATGAAGATGGAGTGCAATGCTCCTACCATTGATTTGTGTGTCGGGGCACATGGGACTAGGGCTTGGGATTATGATACGTTGAAAGTAAATCTGAGATTTTATCAGTTTCTTCCAGACACGATGATCCGTTTTTCGCACTGGATTATAATTACTTAGCACTTCTTGTCACTTTCAGTTTAACTTAGAAAGAGTTGTTTGTAACTAACATGATGATGGCATGCTTGCCCGGCAAGTAATGATTATTAACAAATAAGGAGTGTTTATTATGCACTCAATCACCAACGTGTTCATAAGAACCTTTTATATTTTTTTGTAATATACTATTATAATGAACCAACTATTTTTATTTTTTGTAATATAATAATATAACCAACCACCTTGCTTATTACACCCATATTTTAAACGCATGCTAATATGATTCCCCGTCAAACAATGACAGCCTACACCTAATTGGCATTTCTATATATACTACTTACATTCAGTGAGGGAGGCCGTATGTGAAAACGGTTTAGCGACTTTCTCCAAAAACTTCATAATTGGCGCTTTGCCTATCTTCCGTGTAAACAAATAAGAATTAATGTGATTCTAGTTTTCATTATTTGTCTCTTATAACTATCGATAATTATTGCTGAGACGTTTAATTTCCTCTTGAGGCTGGCGACTTATGAGTAAAATTCCGTAGGTGAAAAAACACATAGAAAACAGCACCACATAAACATTGCAATGAACTCCGTGGAGTCACACTCCGCTCACCATAGCAGGCCCTTACACTAGACCTATAGTGGGTGGGGAGGGCCCGGTGTCCCCATCCTTCTCCTGCCCGCCTGCCTCCGACCATCTCCCGGCGCTGTCTCTCTATCCGAGCCGGCTCATTAGGACCCCTCTGCCGGCCGTCTCCTGCTCGAGTCGGCCTAAAAACCCACCCCGTGCACCTTACTGGGGGCCGGGGATACTAATACCCCCTCACTCCCTCCAGTACCCTGCCTCCTTACGCCCTTCTCCCCCTTGTTAAAGGTCTACGCCCCTGACGCCCCTGTCAACACTCTGTGGATGGTTCTTGTAACGTGGATCTTCTTTAAAGACACTGTTTCTGTAAGGTCCTTTTTTATCGGTGGACTGTTTCCACGTTTGGGAAATTCATCTACAGAAGTGTAGGATTGAGGTATGTTGAAGGATTCGATTCAAAGACAAGGAAAATAACGTCTGAAAATATGTGTGTTAGCATACGAACTTAATAAGGAAGATGTTCAGTCGAAATGATGTCTATACCGCATGCACTGGTTATCAGGATTGAGCTATGTTGAAGGATTCGATTCACAGACAAGGAAAATAACGCCCGAAAATATATGTGTGAGCTTACCAACTTAATAAGGAAGACCGCATACAATGGTGGTTTGGAATGATAGTAGCTCTGTATATCTAGATTCAATGTAAATTACACAGTGCGTTTCAAATGGTAGGCAATAGCTGTTGCTGCATTAGTGACATCATAACTACAGCTACCATTTTAATTCTCTTATTCGAAACTGATATTGGTTTATGTTCTCTAAGAATTATGGTTTAAATTGGTTCAGTCAAGAAACCCTCGCCTCGATCGATCAGAACGGAGATTCCACTAGAGTCTTGTCCTCTGAGGCCACTGCCCTCTTCTCTTCTTGTGCTTCGTTGGTTCTAGACCCATATTGGTAGTACCAATTGGTATTTTTGGAAAAAAAACATGTTGTTTGCCCATCGGCCTTTACTAAGTGTAGTATCTAATTGTTGTTGTGATTGGTATTAACACGAATCCTGTATTGAAAGTAATGACACATGTGGTTTATTGTATTAGTTGAATTAGCATAAAAGTATGCTTCTTGTCTAGTGATCTCGCCTTAGCCTCATCAAGGCCTGCTGTGGAATGAAATAAACCCGTAACCCACTTGTTGCTCATGAAGTTAACACCTTTCTGTATGCCCACGATGTGGGTAGTAGGGTTCTAGGACAACTATCCCTGGGACAACTACCCTAGGGACAACTGCATAGGGCAGCTAGTCAGAGGCTGGTAACCAAGCCTTTCGACTACTGTAGGATAGGCCGGGCATCCAGTTTTTCACCTGGCTTGTGTTACATCAATCACGAAAGTAACGGTAAACGGTACTGAGAATGCACACCTTGCTCCCACCCATATTTTGATGAATCACACTATATATAAGGCCAGATGGTACGAAAACCTGACGAAACCCATACCTGTAGTATACATCGCCTAAATCAGCACAATCATACAAGAGAATATGAACCAAAAGCTTTATGTGAGATCCTAATTCCCCATTCAAGAGACGTCTTTGACGCCTTGGTATGTATACACCACACCTCGTTCATAAACCTATCCCCCTACCCTGTCTTTCTCGTCGAATCTTAAAGCTTATTAATTTGGCTACAATGATGCTACGGCCACTATTCTTTATTGAAACAAGACTTCACGTTTATACATGTTCTTCCAGATTATACTATTAACCTCTCCTCTTTCTCCCCTCCAATTTCACCTTTCCCATTCTATAAGTCTTCTGCCATTCATATTACAAAGATTATCTCCTCCTTTTCCTTCTCTCATCTCCTGCCCCACTCCCCCTTCCCTCTCCCCCCACTACCACCTCCCGCCTCCCCCTCCCACCTACACCTACACCTCCTTCCCGGCTGAAGGGACCTGTTGGTGCGGGGACGTGATGGATGGTTGAAGGGGATCCAAGTTCGCGGGACGAGATAACTGATGCCATCATCAACTCTTCTATCGGGGGCTTTTACCCACGTTAGGAGTACGCCTCCAGTTGGAAGGCACCGAGGCGGCAGGGGTAGGGGGCCAGTGGTACAGACTGCATCAAAGCACCGTTCACATAGACGACTACGACTGATTACGATCTGAATATGAAAGTGGTTAAGGACCTCTGGGGGTTAGTTTATACAAACTGTTGATAATCGGTGTACCTACAGATACCAGCGATAATCTAATTTACCTGCCTGTACACTTTCAGTGCTCACATTGATATAAAGATGGTTAAATTGCAACCATTAATATACTTTCATTGGAAACACCCTAGACATTCTTAGGAGGCCTAGATTAATTTATTTTTAATACGTACTGAATGTCACAAATGCTTCCTGTTTTTACCAGTAACAACACTGTCTAACGAAAGCTGCTATGCTTTGTCTCTTCGGTTACATGCAGACTCATTCTCATATATCGTTCAGTGTGTACAGGGCTCTACATAGGTGTAGGGTTAGAGTAGGGGGCCGTCTCAGCATCGTCTTGCCGATTACAATATCGTTCAGTGTGTACAGTATACTCTACAGTAGGTGTGGGGTTAAGCCCTGTTTCAACCAACCGATTTTACTACCGATTTCAGAAGTCGTCACTGGGAATATTGGTTAATCATGAACATGTTATATACTATTAGAAAAGGTTTTTGATTCTCTTTCAAATGGTATGTAAAATATATAATCCTTTGCCATAATACCAGTTAATAGTGACAAGTTACCAACAAATCGGTAGCTTTAGTGTCGTCTTGTCCGTTACAATATCATTCAGTGTGTACAGGGCTGTACATAGGTGTGGAGTTAGAGTAGGGGGCTGTCCCAGTGTCGTCTTGCAAAATTGCCCATTACAATATCGGTCAGTGTGTACAGGGCTGTACATAGGTGTGGGGTTAGAGTAGGGGGGCGTCCCAGCGTCGTCTTGCCCTACCCCCAGCCCCGTTAATAGATTTATCCACCACCCTCCTCTGTCATGGCGTCGCGCCTCTGTTATCATCCATTACCCCTAATTGTATCTGATAAGCCACCTCATGTATACAGCCTACATAATAGACACTATCCGAGTTAAAGCCCCACTGGCAGCCGGAGTTCACTGCGCTTAAGGTTTGCAGCAATGGATTAATAATTTGTAACAAAATCTAATTAAAAAGTCAAGTAATCGAATTAGGAACTAATTAAGTAGAATAGTTGGGGGACATAAAGCTGGTTTTCTTAATACCTGAAAGGAAATACATTTGACAGTATACTACTGCTGTATTTAATTTTTATACTTTGTAACCGAAACGGCTATACATGTACAGGACTTCGTGTATACAACGTTGTTTATGCTGTAGGGAGTATGTCATCTGATGATTTTGACAAGAATCAAAGTAATATTTTTATATACTACTAATACACACACATAATTGCTTATAATTATGATACTATACTATGCAATAAGCTTAGAGTACATATTTCTGTGCAACTCTTATCAATTCCCACTTCCAATAAACACAATAAATCAAATTTTGTAACATTTAGTCTTACACCCCTTTCACTGGTAACGTCATATATATAATTTTCAGTGTATGCGGCAACTTGTATTTTCCCATTTCTATATACTACTAACACGTCAGCTATGCAAAAGAATCATTTCTCACTGTCGCTTGTATTGTGAAATGAATCTATGAGTGTACCTTTCTTCATGCATATCAAGAAATTGAACCAACCAACGTCGCAAGAATTCTACTTTCAATGTACGTTACTAGCTCCAAATCTCCATTTTCATATACTACTCACATTATCATAATCTTCTTTCTTTCACAAGAAAGTAAATTCAAGCGGCATTGTTAGATAAATAACAATTCATGCTGCGCGACGTCGCTCACATAGGCACGCTTTTTGCAAACAAACAACGTACAGTAAAAAACTTTAATTTATAAAAGGTGATCCGATACACTCTACGACGGTTCATGCAGAAAAAGTTAGAAAATGTGTATTTTCAAAGCAAAATGATTAGAATCCTTTCCATTTTTTTTCTCTCTTCTCAAATATCGGACAGTTTTACCTTGAATAAAAGACATACAGTTTCACACAGGAGCTGCCAGCTTATAATTGCAAAAAATACGAATAGTTAAGGGCCATGTCTTGAAAAACTTTTCACTGTTGGTGGTATGCCATAACTACTCCGGAATATGGTGAAGGGTAGGCCAAGGGAGATGAGTGATAAGTGGCTGGTTAAACGTATGAACCCGAACCAATAAGATAACACTAACTCAGTAGGTCTTCTAGCAGCTATGTATGTCGCGAGCAGCTCGCCACCCTGAGCTACTCATCAATCAAATGTGTGTGTAGAAGGCCTTGTTCGAGTTCTGTTTTAAGTACTGTAAGACATCAGAACACTCAGTGCAGACAGGTCCATTATGAAATCAATTCTCATATATACACATCCCTCACATTATGTCATCCTTAATGAGCTATTATGTTTGTATTTTGAACACATGTATGTATACTCAATCCATGTTTATCTATCTTCAAACCTTGGATGCTTTGCGAAGAGCAGAACAAATATAATCAATTTTTCTACACACATGATAGTGCAATCTTGGAATCAAGCATCAACAGCATGGTTTTAGGCAACTTCACGACCTTTCAATCTTATACAAACGGAATACAAAATTAGAACAACATCAATTTACAAAACTGATATTGTCACATCGTTCATGACGAAAATAAAAGATTCCAAACGTAAATCCACGCAAATTCATATGAACACATGCGTCTTATTAGAGGGAAATCTTCATAGATTCTGTGAGGATCACCCTGGATTTATGAATATCATTCGTTCGAATTTAATGTTGCCACCAGTCTGACCCAGGACTGGCCGGTCCCACAGCCATAAAGGGCCCGATGGGAGCTTCCCAAAACCTAAAGTGACTGACTGTAGGGCTACAGCCATCTCACTGTTTAAGCATGCTTTGGTGAGTCAGTGCCGTTCCTCGTATGGAGAAGCTGGTGTAGCTGGTGGAGGGGGGAGGGGGTCCTAGGTGTCTTGAACCCCCTTTGAATTTCCAAAATATAATTGAGATGCAGGTAATGTGTCAAAGTTCGTAGATTGAATCCCTTTTTGAATCCCTCAATGTTAAATGGAACCCCCTTCATTTCAGAGCTGGCTACGCCAATGCCAATTGATGTTCCTTCTTGTAGCTTTATCTTTTTATGACATCTCGACCCATGTGATATACTAGATTGGTTATATATTATTATGCCGTTGATGAAACCTTTGGCAAGTCACTGTCATATTGCACTATCAGGCCACTTAATTCTGTCGCTGTTGTCTTGTGACGCGATTATATCATTGTATTACACCAATAAACAGGTTACTGTTTATCAAAGTGCCTGACCCACGACTTCCTACTATTAGCCCCAATATTAAGCCCATCCCACATTGGGTGTATCCTAGGGTTGGACAAGGGTTGGACAAAATGACTGTTTAATCCATCCTTGTTTCCAAAAGTTGGGATTACTGAAATAAGAAAGAATGATGTTTTTTTTATATCCTTAAGAGCTGTTTGAACATTATAATTTCTCAAATCTTATCAATTGACAGATTTGCAGGTTTGTCAGCCAATCAAAACGATGTATTTCAGGGCAAAATAGGGTTGGACATTATAGGCTGGGCTGACCAGCTTTAACATTAGTTCCTATGGGAAAAAGGCCAAAATATAAATTGCTATTTTACAAATTAATGAGCAATCTGTCAAAGCAAATTTCTTTGGTTAATTTGGTACTATACAACTGTCTTTGTGGAACAAGCATGGATGCAATTTTGAAGATATTTCATAGTAAACCTAAATGATGGTGTAAACTGGGATGGGCTTATTGCACGGCGCGAGTGTGTAGAATTACCACACGCGGTTTGACGTCCAGAGCCCTAGCAATTGCTCAGCACTCAATATTCAACATGTAAAATAATTTGGTGGTGATTCCTAGACATCTTTGGTAATTTTCAACTGATTTTCAAACAATGTTTCACCATTCTACTGTTAATAAGGTAAACTTTTGATATATGACAGGCGACAGTTCTCTCTGAGACGACTACTTCCATATATACGTAATATTGTGGTGCAAGCACCTAGAAACTACTAAAGACTCATGCTCGTGAGGAGAACATGAGCAAATCGTGAGCAAAAGCTGCGTTTTCCTCCGGAATAACCTTAACATTATACGACGCTACAACCACCACGTGCACTCCTTCCCCTGCCTCCCGTCTGAGATCCTAATCAAAGAGACGTCTTTGGCTGGTACCCTGCGCTGCTTTGAAATCAAATTCCAGTGCAATTCCGAACTAAATGACTTTAATTTAACTATTGATAACGGCGACTGATTCAAGTAAATGTGGGTGCAATTTTTCGCAAGGAGAACTTGGACAAACGGCGGGGAGTTCGACTGAAAAATAAAGAGGTATGTTATATTTTAGGTGAACATGCGAGATAGTCATAATACAATAAAATATGAAAGAAAGAAACCATAATGTTGCATGGTTTCAGTAGTTCTACACCACAATATTTAAACAGCAGTTACAATGTTTTGATTCTTAACCCATCTTCAATTGAACAGTATAGTTTCAAATAAGTATTCGATCATTTAATAAGAATAATTTTTAATACAAACATTTACAAATACTTGAAATAAATCACATGTTGATAATTGTTAAACGAATTGTTAAACAATTTCTCCATTACATTTAATATTGGCAAATTAAGAAACTAATGCGTTAATGCATTTCCTCTAGGTTAATTGATTAATAATCCTGCAGCTCGAAGTTCATTGCATAGGAAAATCACAGAAATTAATCACAAAGATGAAAATAACGAACTGAAGAGAAGATCCCTGTGCACTCCGTTCATGCTGCCCATCCCCACGACGTGCGTGCCATTAGTTTTATCATACAGACTGTCACGGTCAGAAATAAGCGACAATTTCCAGGTATGATGCGCCGTTCAGGCAAATATTTCTATGTTGGCTCAGGAGGTTGAAAGTTTGTGTAAACTTAAATGTCATTTAAGCCTGGCTTAGGGGAGAGTGTCCGTCGCTGCTCTCATACTATTACATGTACAGTTCGGAGATGGGTATCACTTGAAAACTGTGACCAATTCATTCCATATTCGCTAATTTCAATCAAATGGTTTCCCAAAAATGTCCTGACTGTTTTTCACGATCAGCAGTTTGTATCATTGGTGAAAGCATGCAATTAAAAAGCGTGATTCCAGAGGAATTCATTATATTGCATGGCTGCTCGAGGATCTATCCCTACTTCCACCAAGACTCCACACGTGATTAAATCAGTTTCTTTCTAACTTTAAATTATTATATGGTTTGGCTCCGATATTTGGACGACCAAAAACAAGTTACGGTAAATATCACGAGTCGAGCTGAGTATGATTGGTTGATTATCATTATCAATTGAACATGCAACAAACCTAAGTAGACTTGTTGCTAATGCAATAATATCTAACTATTCAAAGATGTTATACATAGAAAATTATCAAAACAATGTCATAAAGATGATTATTACATACTCAATTCATTTTTAAATGACTAAAGTCTTGATTGCGGAGACAGTTTTCCATATGCTGTTGCAGAGTGGGGGGAGTGGCTTGGAGCTTGGAGCTTGGAGCTTGGGGCATGGGGTGGGGGTGGGGGGCGGTTCAAGGGACGTGCGACTCCTTTATTAGAGAGCAGCTCGCGTGTGACGTGAGAGAGGCTCCTTCATCGGCCACACGGACCGAGCAGCTCCCGACCCCCGCTAGGAAACTCAGAGTCAGTCCAGGAAATTAAAGAGCGCTTTCACAAGCAGCCAACTATAATCATGAAACCTTTGTAGACTTAGAAGCAGCAATAGGCCTAGCAAAGCGCCATGCGGGAACCCCTCTTCCACCCCCCCCCCCCCGCCCTCAGAAACCCCTTCATCAGTCACTCTCCCACCCTCAACGCTGTCGCCGCCGCCCTCCGTAATTTCACCTACCTTTTTATGTCCCCTGTTTTCTTTGCTCTTTTTTTTATAATAATTTCTTCAGATTATTCCAATATTCGTTATCGCAGCATTCTCACGCCTTCAGCCTTCTGAGAGGCCGGCCGCCCGTCGACGCTATTAACTATTGAGACGGGCCCATCGGGCTCTGATGAGTTTTAATCGTCGCTGGAAAAAGGAATGAAAATCATCAGTGGGCATTTGATGCAAAGCAATTAGGCAAAAAGGACGCCCGTCTCGTAATGAACCAATTATTTCGTCCACAGTCAGTGGCTGCCGATTCCCAGAGGGGCAGGCAGTGCACTGAAGACTGAAATATACATATGTAATAGGAGATTTTATCACATGCCTACTCGTTATTATGAAGATACACGGTCAATTCAGGCTGGAATTATGGCCAGATAAATTCATATTATGAAGTCTTAACAGTGGAGTGTAAATAAGGGGACCGCGGATATAATGGCCTTAGAGTTGATGCTTAATGAGGTTTTCTCATTTCAGCAAATACAATGTGTAAATGAAATCCCCAGAGTCTACAATTCATATATGAAGCATATATATTCCGGATGCAATATGCCTGAATGTATAGACAATTCTCCTTTAGTCCAGCGATTATTACTCAGCATTGGTTCAGATTCCAGGTCCGTGTTCTCCAGAAAGACAATAGGTTATGAGAAACGTATAGTTAGCCAGAAAGATGTGCCATGTATATCACCACATATTGGATGGCGACTCGATTCTCTGTGCACGTTTCAACTATCAGGGATGGAGGTTGGGCTGGGCGATCCTGATCTCCCAAGACAAAATTAAGAACTGCCCACGTTGCCATGTCGAATTTATTAGTCTCCTACTGTTAAAAGCTTTTGTCAACTTCATCACAAATGTCATGTGGATACAATTACATTTGGCGCGCAGTTTGTCCAGTGGTCAAGGCTATTAAATTCTGTATTTTGATAAACACCAAGGGATTAGATTTAAAGATATTCCTGTTATTTTTCTGTTGACATCTCCCCGGGTTGTTCAATGTAATAAGTGAAAAAGGTTGAAGGTGGGAGAAGGCTTCATGGATGAAGAGGTAATGCCAATTTTCTATCAACTTCAGATAAACTACTATTACAATCAATTCTAAAAGCACGCCGAAGTATAATAGTGGGAATCAATCTTACTTAAGTATGTATACCCTAGAAATAGTTATAATCTTATAATTTGCTGTACCACATTCATGAGCTTCGGCATGTGTTATACCTCCCTCCCATCCACTGTCACCTCATGGACCAAAGAAACATCCCCGTCTCACTTCTCCCATGTGAGCTGGCAGGCTATCATAAGGGTCGCTGAGAGCCCCAGCCAAATTGTCTTCATGAAAATTTGAGTAGGCGTGCACGTGCGTTGACACCAAAGTGACCCTGGGACGACCTGACGTTTGAGGGAGGCATCTGAGAGCCTGGTTGTAGGTTAAAGCAGGGCGCCTTAAATGACACCCATCTGTGTTATATGTCAGCTCAGCTGTCATACAAAATGACTAGGTAGACCAATATTTGTGTTATCCAAGGTTAAAGTTAACAAAAATATAAGGGCACATCGGAAAGTATGCTTGAACAGAAGTATATTTGACATTCCATGGGATTTTGGGGCTTTATGACATGGATAATGAATGTAGAAGAACTTTCTATCAGTGAAAACAGCTTTTGAATATTCCAAGTAGAAGCTGAGATATTGGTTTCTGAATATGATAGGGTCGGACACCATAAATCTATCAAAAATCAATAACAGAGAGTACCAAGTGAGATACAAAGGGTTAAATATAGATCAGAATGCAAGTAGTATGACACATAATTAGAAAAAAATGCTTTATTTTCTTTTCTATCTAAGATATCTTTAAGCGTTCTTTTTTTTACAATGAAGCCTGAAAATCCTTCTTTTTTGCTTTCCTAATTTTACAATTTTTGTCATATGATCTAGTTTCCATGGCAACCAATTACTTCATCTTAGCACCATATGTACAATTATGCAAAATTTGTGAAAATGTTACCTATCAAATAAAACTACACAAATATTTTAGACTAATTTTAGCTTATTTTACTATTTTTGGTAATTTTCTATGTAATTATTTTACTATAGACCTATCAACTGATCAAAGTGTATGTCAATAAGCTTGGAATTCGCATGGAATGTCACATATTACATTTATGTTCATATGATTTTATTTGCATATTTAAAGCGAAAGTCACTCAGTCAGATATGACTGATATCCTGTGACGTCCTCTGAATTTAGTTGATAGAGGGCTGCAAATCATTGTTAACCATGAATATACCGTAATGTATCATTACATCAATTGGTGTTTTGTATCATGCGGTATCCAAGCAAGAATGCAACGTCATTATAACGTTGCAGCCTCGTTCTGCATGTTTAGTGCTGCTTTGGTTCTAATTACAGTCATTATCATAATGGCACTCAAAAACATCTTTAGAACCTAACATTGCAACGTTGCACTGTGACGCTATTCTGATGTGACAATTAAATAAGTGACAGACTAACTAAAAAGAATGGCCGCAGAATGTACCCGTAACGTCGCTGCTTGCCTTAGTATTTCTCTATCCCAAATGAAAAACAAAGAACATAATTATTCATAAATCAGCCATTTGGCACCAACTTTTTCTATTTTACCTTTCCCAACACACCTGACACAAAAGGGGTTCACCAACAAACAAGGAATCCTTTCTTTCCAAGGAATAAATTTCAATTCTCCCTACCACGGATAGCTGATTTACAGTATTTTAAGTACCTGCAGGCTAATTTGGACTCATTTTGTCGACAAAATCATTGAAAAACCTATAGAAAATAAAAAAAAAGGTTATATTCATTTGTAATTAATGAATTTTCAAACAACTTGGAAAATATTAAGTATATGTATATACATCAAAAAATAAGGATGACTAGTTTTTCATTACATTTAAGAACACATGATGAAGAAATTAATGAAATGGGATTTGTCGACATATTACCCAGCATGCAACGACATATTACCCAGCATGCAACCTGATCTAGGATAACCTGCAGGTAAAACTTCAGAAACTGGCTATCCGTGGTTGGTAGAATTAGGTCTGCACATTTGACTTATCCCACGGATATCAGCGTTATAAGCTGAAACGATTTTGTTTTACCTTGTGTGAATTTTATACCATCTTCTGCCAAACGTTATCAACCTTGTGCCAGGTATATACATTGCCTCCCATACCGTTTCCCCTGGGTCGGTATCTTAAACCATTCCCCCTTACAGCCTCAATCTCTACCGCCTATAGAACCATCCAGCAGGTATTTACGCTGACGTAGAGATGTCATACCACATCTCGTCACTTTCAGCCCTGAGGCACCCTCTCTCCACATCATTAATGCTATATAGCCTAAGACTAACTCAAAAAGTCCCCCATGCCACGCAGCCTTCTTACATGAATACAACCCATAGCTATTCAGAAGGAACTAGGCGAGGACGGGCCTGTTTGAGTGGAACGCGATAGGTTTTGTTAGGCCTATGTTGTGAAGCTTTTTTTTGTTTTTTCCCTGTTTGTCTAATAGAGGCAAAATACGTATTAAAAAGTTATTTTAGTGGAAAGATCAATTGAAATGTTGAACGCATATTAAAGTAAGGTGTTACAAATCAACTACTTTACGAAACCAATATTTAAAGTGATGGGTCATAGTTGCAAGCAGCATTGGAAAATCCAAGGACACTTGGAAAAGAATATGTAACTTTTCCTTGCAATAAATAACAAATCGATTCATTTATGAATATGCACTTTGGCGGACAGAAATAGAACTAAGAGATTACAAATGGACTAAGGAAGAAAACACCAGTGGTATGGAAAATACAAGTGGTATAACAAAAGCGAAACTCGGCAAAAGTTCAGCGGCGTCTGCCGATTAAAACAAGAGCAGCTCTTTTTTTTTAGACGCGTGCCCTTGGCGAACAGTTTGAATCCATTTAACAGGAGGAGAAGGTCACCCCAGCCCGTTGTCAATGCACGCAGCGTCCTCCTGTGGGCTCCAGAGGGCGCAGGCCCCTGCGCCACTTGTACCGATGTAGGAGTTTCCTGGAGTGCCATTTGTTTCAATCAGCCCACCCGCAGAGGCGAAGAGGAGGCCGGGGGTGAGCTGCTCCAGCGCTGCCACACACTCACATTTGGCCCACTATTCGTATGCGGAGAGCTGCTCGACTTGGCGGCGCGAATCATGGCGCATCAGATGGTGGCCGGGCTGAGTGGCCGGTGTGGAGAGGGCATTCCTGTGTCGGCAGGTCGTTGCCGTCGGCTCCCATTGCTAATTCTGTTTAGATAGGACGGCCGAGCTGCTCCTTGCCTTTGGTGCCCTCAGCCCCCGGGAGCTGCTCGCGGGGGCCCGGAGGACGCCGCCCGGAGGATACAGCATGCACGCCGCCCATCAAAGGGAAATCAGCCTGTGCTCCCGGGGCTGAGTGAAAAAGGCCATTTGGGGCTGGGGGTCGGGTGGGAGTTCTTGACGAGTGGGGGGTAGTTTTTTTGGGGGGAGGCCTCAACTCCAACTGGCTCTCCGCCATCAGCAATTCATGGGGATGAGAAAAGAGGGGCAGGAACTGGGAGAGGATGAGTGGATATAAGGTGAAAGGTGACAGGAAAGGAGACCGATGCTGGCAGAGAAAGGGAAGCAAAGAGAATAAGGAAAATACGTAGATGTAGTATTTGGGAAAGCAACTGGGGTAGGACATGATGGGACATCGGAACTCAGAGAGGCGGATTCAGGATTTCGGAAAGAGGGGATGGGTAGGTGGTCATCATAGAGGTTATGTACTGAAACATCACAAAATCGCACATGCATTCGGCATTTCCTTCCATAGTGCCTATCAAACGGAGGAATAGATAGAATAACTGGAAGTCAAAACTAAGATTGAGAATGGTGGAGGATATTTGGGGAGCATACTTTAGACAGTTGTCAGACGGGTACATGTTATGTTTTATCTACTCAACCAGTCCAGTCCGTTCGACTCTTTCCCTTTCCTCCATTTCCTCACACTTTAGCTCCTTATACAAACTAATACCTTGGCAACCCATCGATGTGATAAACAAGGCCATTTTCACCTCTCGGGTCTTAACCCCCACACCGACCCCGGCGACAGGCACCGCCTCCCCCCCACGACCCGCCACCGTCGTTGACTCGCAAAGAGTCTTTACAAATCTCCTTCTGTGTTTTCAATGAAAGTCTAATCCTGGTAGGTTTAGACCCGAGGTCAGCAGAGCTGTTTTCTAATGATGTCTACTAAAATGGCGATATTCACACACGAGTCATTGCATTAAGTATATATGCTTCAAAGCCTATAATTATAGGAGGAAGCTCAAATGTTATACATGGTGAATTTTAAATAAAAACCTTTCAGTGGGCTAATGAAGGAGTGGGTTAGGCGTATGTGCAGTGTGACTTTGGGCCTAGCATATGGCGGCTGGTAATGAAACAAATCTCTTTTCTACTCCCCACTGTCTTTGGTTGATGCCGTCCTCAAGAGGTCTAGGCCTACTTTAAGAATAATTCACAGGGCTATCTTTCCACTGAACACCACAGACGGATCAGCTCAAATAACCAAACGAACGGAGCAACTCTCGCCCTCTCTCGAGCGGCGCGAGAGTTGGCGAGAGGTACCGCTGGGACCTGGCGAGGAGTGGGGCATCATTTGTCAGCACGCCGGGACCCAGAAGACAAAAGGCGGCGCTGCACAAATTGCCGTCTGCCAACGTAATTCTCGCTCCTCGATTGGCCGGCGCTTCTTTTGGCTGATTATGAAGGTAACAATACCCCTCGGTACCACCCACAATGACGGCGAGTCGGCACGGCGGTGACCCTAGTAACAAGATCAATATGGCGACGCCTGCCGCCGGCCGATACGTGGGGAGTCTTCTTACAGACTTAATGCGTGTGCACAGACTTACCACTTGAATCACTTCAAAGATCATAGAGATTTGGGATTCACAATAGGAGCTGTAACTTGAAACTGTATGCATGTTATGATGAAGTATGTTGAACCATTACATGCTTGCACATGCGCATTTTTGTAAGGGGAAAACCTAGCCATACTATTGGATCAAGGGTTTGGTTCTTTACAATATTTGCAGTCATCTTAATGATTATCTATACGCCTATATATGCCTAATAGGCGCCAGAAATTATAAATAATTGAATATAGCTTAGATATGTTAGTTAAGATAAATTGCTTAAATAGCAAAGCTATCATATGGGTTCCAATTGTTTCTGTTTTATTTCTTGGCCCTGAACATATCAAGACTTACCAGAAATTTGCTGATATTGAGTGGATTTCATTGTACCTCTCCAGGCATGTATATATATCCCACGACAAGAAAATAGATGCATGCATGAACACCCATGCCATCCAATTAACACCAGTAGAAATAATTGAAATAAATTGAATATACGGCGCCCTTCCCCCAGCCTCCCGGGCCTCCCCGTACGTCACCAGGGTGTTGTTTCAGGGTATCACTTGGGCGCATTATTGATGAACTTATCAATGGCGAATCGCCAGCACATATTTAGACGTTACGCAAAGCAATTGTAAAGACTGCAATATTGGGGATTATAGCCGGGTGAAAGAGTTGATTAACTAACTGGGATCGACGCGGCATATTTCATCTGCCGCTAGGTGGCGGATAATGCGCTTTCATTACGAGGCCAATTTGGGGCCGAGAACGAGTCTAGATATGGAGATCAAGTCCTCTGAGGTGTCCCAGGGGACAAAGACTTCCATTGGCCATTCACTAACTTCATAAGCTATTGTTCTATTCTCGCTGACTTCTCATGATAAGCTTCAGAATGGAGCGCTCCTTGGAACTGCGATTACCTACCTCAAATATCGCTCACTTAGACCAACTTTGGCTATCAGAATAGTACGATCGTTGTGCTGTTAACCATTTTCTGTTGCCAAGTCCCATGCAGGATAGATGTATGAATATGTCCTTTTATTACCAGGGATTATTAATTTATTTGACGAAAAATCTAATAGACTTCTTCTTTTTTTATTAATCATTAAGTAATTCACTTCAGGGTTGCCCCTGGCTTTCGGTGATATTACAATGAGTATAAGTTGTAGTACAAGATTTTAAGTGTAAATTATAACTACATACAACGAGATCAATATAATATATTCCTTTGTTTAGTACTTTTTCTCTATTCCCTCCTTCTTGATATTATGTCACACAGATTGGACCTGATGAAGTATGAGATTGTCCCTTTATAAACTATTCAGTGTAGGTTTGACACATATGTGTCAAAGGCATTAATTTATCATCATTTTGTTTTATTAATCATACCCGCACATACTTTAATAATTTTCTAAATATATACAAACAATAGATAGTCATACAATAAGTTATTATACCAATGCCAAATTGCAATCTAGATGTATCAGTTCAACTTATAATTCCATTAAGATAAAGCGATTTGATACATTCTGATCAGGTTGGTTGTAGCCTTGGAGTAACAAGAAAGGAATATTCTATTGCAATCTTTATACATTTGCCAAACCATGTAAGCTAAGAACTGCAATATCCGGTCTGTCTACGCATGCATGTCATAAAGATTTTTTAAAAGGTTTCATGTCGTTTTATTCCTTATGAGTAATTAGATATCCTTCATTTCCTACCTCATTCAATACACAGGGCACTTATCATAGTTACATGCTCGCGAGTGTAGTTCGCCAATGCACGCTGAGAGAAAGCAAAGTTCTGAAACCTTATACTCACATTCCATCCCTATTGCATGACCACAAACGTATACGTTTTACCATTCACGCCATTCCCACTTATTTCATGCCCTTACTACCTTTCAACACAAAGTCAAAACACCAAGTACAGCACTTTTTTCCCTTCCTACACTAATTAGACTTTTTCATTCCAAGACCAAAAATACAAACACCTCAAACACATCTACATGGAAATCAGCGAAAAAACTCTAATGGTTTACAGTTTGGTTTTCATGCCTGCTCCATGGTGTGTAGGCTGCATCTCACGCTCTGCCACCACTGATCAGACCGTGGAGTGACAGGCGGGTAGGCTGAGGGAATGGGGCGTCTGTCAGGAGCTGATAATTGCCTCCAGGGTGTGGTCACCAACCGATCTGTCTTGGCGGACAAACGGGGCCTGGGAACCAACCACGTGGACTGCTGATACAACGGGCAGTGGGTGGACAGGGTTTGGGGATGGAGGGAATTGGTTACGAATAATTATAAGGCAGGGATTGGTGGGAAAGGTGTAGGAGTATAAAACCATGCATAGATACGGACCTGAATGAGATGATATAAAAGATACAGGCGAAGCTAGTTGCTGAATCTTCAAAATAATAAGGATTGCAACCGCTATCACTGTGAGATCTTTTAAAATAATGCGTCCACCGTTGTACTAATAATTTCTGATGCTTACAAAGCATTACCTACAATTGATAACAAGCCAAATCTTCTAAATACTAATTACATTTCAAACACTGTCTAAGTCGACATGAATTATAATGTGATTGAGTCCTTTTAAAGTAACTAAGTACAAAGTATCTCCATAGAATGTGAATATTCTGTTGGTAAAGTGCCTCCTTCCAACTTGGTTGGTCCCTGGCTCGTATATCCAACCTTTTCCTCCTCCCCCTTTTACAAAAGGCGGCACGAGATTGCGCACAGAAAACGATGATCTGAAACTGGTGTCAAAAATGCATGGAAACACTAAAAATATGGTTCACAAAATCCATACTATGAAAAACAAGTCGGATACTCTGAATTCCAAGTCACCTACGTGCAGAACTCGTGCCTCTGTTATCTGGTCCCTTTGGGGTGGAACACTGGTATTATATGGTTCTTTAAAAATAGAAAGTCAAATAAAATATGGATTACAATTCGAAACACAAAGAGCAATACTGCACCCACTGCACAGCGAAAGGATTGTATGGTCTCAAAATAAACTGTATGCAGTCAATGCATCTTACTTTACCAATGTCTAATCATTGTATTCCAGAAGCACCAATTAACCTTGGCAACTGCAAAGCTTTCATGAATACGGACATTATACTTACCTTTGTATGTGCCATTTCGTGTATTTTAAAAAAGATAAGCACTTGTAATCTTGTTCCTTGAGTGCTACCGGTGTTGATATTGAGTACGTCATTGGAGGAAACAAAGATAAGACGCCATTTTATCAGCCAGGGACAGATACAGACTGTTTATACGGAGTTAAGTGTATGAGGATCACATGGGCAAAGGGAGTATTCTCACACGTCATAAAATAACTTGATGGTGTTGATCCTGTTTCCCGCCCAAAAACATAACCAGATAGAAGCGTCTTGGTTTTCTTTCGATAAAACATACCGCAGAAACTATCATAAGATTCAAATTGGGACCTTCTGTCTCAAAACATTATGACATTGCATCTGAATAAGGATGCCAAATTAGCCTTACGTTAGAAATGCCATCTAAGTATAAGGTAGGCTACATGGCCGAGCTCTTTGTAACAATTTCAGCAAGTACATGTACAAGATAATCGCTGTTTTATAAAGCGTAGAACAAAAATCAAGAAAGACATTAAAAGTCTATTTTTGAGCATTTAAATTTCTATGAAGCATGCTTAAGGGCTATATCATACCATATGCGTTTGCAATGATTAGGAACTGATGCAAGTGTTTTAAAATTTGAATCACAATGTCCATCATATTATTCGTAAACTCCCAAAAGATTAAAGGACTGAGGCATAATTTTCTGTTTGTTCTAATAACTCCAAGAATGTAGGTCCAGATTATTAGCATAAGATCCAAAAATATATTGCACAGTCCTGTATATTCATAACGGACCTTCCATGACACTTATCGGAATCGGGGCTACCTGTCAAGATGCTCTGTCCGTGACGTCACGTCAGTGAAGGCTCCATCTATTACACGCCCTGTCAATAAGGATCCATGATGTCATTATGTCCCACACAAGGTGCACGCCACCCTGGTGAGGTGCGTGATGGGAATAGTGGTCGTAGAGGAGAATGGCAAAGGTTTGAAAAGGGAAAGGGGTAATTTTTTTATCATGGAGGAGGCATCTTGGTTTATGGGCTAACGGGATATTGGGGTAGGAAGTAAGGGGTAGCGGCTAAGAGTTAAGTGCTAGGAGTTAGTGATTGGAAGGGAAGACTCTGCTTAAGTTTATTAAGATCCATTTTGGGAAGGAAATGTAACCTTTTTTCTATCAATGTCATACCAAATTCCCTAGATTTCATAATTCTTTATTTGACTTAAGCTCGAGACCTCATGAATATCAATTGAAACTGCAAGTTTATAGTCCAGGAGCCAAATCTGAAAATCCTGATTTACCCTCCGCGGTGAGCCCCCTGGATTTTTTTGATTTTTTTCATCTTATAGCATCCTAGGGACCATGAATCAAGACGGTTCCGAAGAATTTAGGTATGCGAACACTGTCTAATTACGCGATTTGTGTTTAATTAGCAAAAATTGGAAAACGCGTTATTTCTAAATTTCTCTGGAACTATGTAAGATATGATAACATGCTATATGTCATCTGAAAGGTAATGTTTGTTATTGTCATCAATCATGGCAATGAGTAATTAAAGAAAAACCGTTGTTTCAGTCAAAATCATTAGAACTTAAGGATCCAAGGTTAAACTCTGGAATTGATAAACCAAGTGCTAGGTATACTTAAAGGGGATCTTTAGGCAGTTTTTCAAGAAGGTTGCATCTGATTTCATTGGAAATATAATGTAGAAATCATTTTTTGCTGATTAAATTCTAACCGACTAAAGGCTCATTTTGCACTTATATTTCAAAAGGAGAGATGATATCATGAAAATAACACAATATATCTTAAAGAGATGGGAAAATTATTATCACCATCTCCCTAAGCTGGTATTTCAATGCTTTCTGAGCCATTTAGTCCATTGCATACAACATTGGAGCTGTAAAATAAGTATACATTAGCAAGAAATATGTGTGCATGTAATTTGCAGACAAGCTCCTCTTTGTTGCCTGATCAAACTAGTAAGTAGTATAGTCATTGATTTATTTACTCAAAAGGATATGGATGGTTCTTTATGTTGCCAAAGATTCACACATTGACAATATGCATCAAACAATATGCAGCAAACTTCTATTTATATACCCCTGTACCCACTCATCTTTAAAAAGTATGTTCCTATAGGGAGAGTGGGAGTTGTAGGCTGTAATACTCTTTCAAATCCCCCCATTGCTGGCCCTAATATCTAATGTTTACCTCACCTGGCAACAGGCCTGAGGCCTGGAGAGACAGAGGAATGATAAAGATGGCAGACTAGGGTTCTTATCTCCCTGGTGTGTGAGTTAACCCTTTGGTAACCCACTGTGCTTACAACCTAGTAAAGGTTCCCTCAGAGAGAGGGGCAGGCTTAAATTTTGGCTACTTATAACTGTCTTATTATTCAATTTTATCACATAATTCCACAAAGAGCATGGGATTCATCACTGAAACTGGTGAAGTAAAATGATAACTTTAACTGTTTAGACAATGCTGCCTTATAGCAACGAAATGAAGGTAGTGGATCTTTAGAAACTTATCAGTGGACGAGAGGTATATCCTTTCCCCAGAGTGACCTGCACTGAGGGTTAAGGGGAGCCCCCATGGTACAACACACTACAGACCTATAATTATTATAGTGTGCTGTAAATTTGGGAATTGCTGACCACCTGCTGTGTTTTTTTGTTAACATCCTCCCACCAATCTACCTAATTAAACTTTGTCATCCTTTTGCTTCTACTTGAGAGCAGATCCAGGCTGTATGGGTTCAGTGCTCAGTTAGCTTTATACCCTTGTGTATCAAAGACTTAGTATTCAGTGTTGGATTATTAGAACTGATCATAGATTAGAAGATTATTTATGTATTTGAGTAATCACTCCCTTAGTTCTTGGTCTCTGAGTATTTACCATGATTAACCTTTCCCTTAGTACCTATAAACTGTGTCTTGCTGTAGGTTAAGGAAATTGGATCCTTGTTTATAGCAGATTAGAAATGAAAATGGTTATATTTTGATAAGGGAATAATGTTGTTTCTGGGGCTTAAAGAACTGAAAGTTTGAGGCAACAACCAGAATCACAGCAATTTGTTGCTCTTGTATAATCTCCTAATACCATAGTGCCATGGTTATGGTGTCAAATCAAGGGTGCTGTGCACATGCTGCTCAATGTAGTAATGCTACTAGATAATATTGGGAAACCAGTAATGGCTATACCAAAAGATTGTAAATTTGAAATAGAAAGCTATATCAGATATTGTTTCAGGGCTTGATATTTGTTTGAGGACTTGCCAATGATGTTGATATGTATATACACACTCAGAGGTCTCAGTCCCCCTGGTACACCTCCTGATAAAATTAGATATATGGCAGAATCCTATTAGTTGGTAGGATGAATCTGAGTGAAGCATGATCATAGGTTGGTCATAATTTGATATAAAGTTACTAATACCAGTAACCCATAAAATATAAGATATCCATTTTGTGTAGGGTCAAGCCAAGCTACTCATTTATATAAGCACATGGGTCTAGAATCCTAGAGTTTACAGAACAATCTAGTAATTTGTTAAAACCAACAATTTGAAAGAGGTAGCACACCTATCAAGTTTAACAAATAGCATTCCTGGTCTTTTTGCAATTGGCATATTGATACAAGGACGTTATTTAAAATTCAGAACCCTTGATATATGACAGCAGTCTTTTTGGGACTCATCTCTTCTTTAAAGTAATACTTGGAGGCTCCCCATATATATACCCTGAGAAACATGGCTTGGGGTCAGGTAATGGGTGAGTCTACTATGGGCTATTCTTTTCTTTTTGTCAGCATGAAATAGAGAGAACTATATGGGGCCTTCTATTTAGTAAGTACACACATTTTCAAAAATCTCAGACCCCCACACCCTTCGGACAAAAGTATGCATTAGATTTGTACTATAAAGTATGCACATTTTCAAAAGTTTCATACCTCCTTCCCCCCCTTCATGCATACATACTTAATGCAAGGCTCCTAAGAAGATGGTTTGTAATAAAACTGAGACATAATCATGGTATTTTACTGAGGAAAGAAATCTTACTCAAACCATAGTTTTATTGTGACACATCTCTCACTGTGAGCCAAAATGCTCTCCAAACAGCCACTATATTACATGCATGTGCCCAAATGGCTCAGAAAGCACTGAAATACCAGCTTAGGGAGACAATGATTATTCTTTTCCCATCTCTTTAGGGTATATTGTATTGTTTTTATGATATCATCTCTCCTTTTAGAATATAAGTGCAAAATGAACCAGTAGTCGGTTAGAATTTAATCAGCAAAAAATGATTTCTACATTAAATTTCTAATAAAATCAGATGCAACCTTCTTTAAAAACTGCCCAAAGATCCACTCTAACTATACCTAGGACTTGGTTGATCAATTCCATATTTTAACCTTGGATCCTTAAAGGGAGGAGCCAGTGAATATAAAACAATACATTTTCGTGATCCTTAGTGTTCAAATAGTATTCATGCCAAATTTTGTATCAATATCTTTAATAGTTTCTTTTTTATGGATATGTTTCTAAGTCTTACTGACTGATTCCTGCCTGCAACTGGAGCACCTTGTACAGTCCAGCTATCTGTGTGTGACGTCACAAACAGATTAGATAAAATTTTAGAAATGCTGAAATAACATAATCTAACCATCCTAATGTTTTTTTCTTGATCCTATAGCATTTATAATCATGAAATAAATCTATTTATGGAAAAAATGGGATTGAAAATGTTTTTTTAAAGAGATCATAATTTCAAAATTTGAAATAAACGTCTTTTTTGTGTGACGTCACACACAGATGTGTGATTACCTGAGGATCAGAGGAATATGAAACTACTTAAACTTAACACCCAGTTTACACATGATTGATTCAATTAATTGCATTAAAACTTGGTATACTTCTATATTAGCATTAAATCTAGCATATACACTGTAAAATAACCAGAAGTGAAATTTCACTGGCTCCTCTCTTTAAGTTCTAATGATTTTGACTAAAACAACAGTTTTTCTTTAATTACTCATTGTCACGATTAATGACAATAGCAAACAATACACCAAAAAATCAGGAAAAAAATTACCTTTCAGATGACATATAGCATGTTATTATATCTTACATAGTTTCAGAGAAATTAAGAAATAACGCGTTTTTCAATTTTTGCTAATTAACCACAAATCGCGTAATTACAAAGTGTTCGCATACCTAAATTCTTTGGAACCGTCTTGATTCATGGTCCCTAGGATGCTATAAGTTGAAAAAAATCAAAAAAATCCAGGGGGCTCACCGCGGAGGGTAAATCCTTATTTTGACAGATTTCAGGATTTGGCTCCTGGACTATATTGCTCCCCTTTACTTTGCGAGATACCCCATCCTAGAATCCGGAAAATTTAATCTACGTCTCAGTATACTAACCCAGATTATGGACAGAACAGTAACTGTTCAACTTAATCTGATCAATAACCAGCCAATAAATAAAACACAGTTTTAAAATGTCAATTCAGCATGAAAACTACAAGGTAGCATTTTTGTACACAATATTTTTCCTTTCTTTTTTCTCTTTTTTGCCTTTATCTTTTTAACCTCTTCCATCCATCTGGTGAGGGGACAGTGCTTCCTTCTGTAGGAATAATTCAAACTGCGTCATGCAATGCATCATAATGATGTAACCACAATTTCCTCTATCGGGCGCCAACTCGAGTTATCTACTCCGGACAAGCAGCTGGTCATCCCCTGACCCATCTGCCCGGAGGGGAAGGGCTCCCACGCACAGGAGGAAGCCTCCCACCCTGGAGGAGGGCGTTTCACCGGACGTAAGCACCACTGCGCAGGCAGACACGCACGACGCCCTTTGCACGCGCTCCCATTCATCCAATTGCTCACATTTGCTCATAGTTTGCTGGGGGTTGCCGGGCGTTCCGATCCCAGCGGTGATCGAAGGCTGATCGGAAGGGCTCCTAATCGCTGCGGGCGCAATGAAATCCATTACAACGATGCCCACTGCCCGGCCCTGGTAACATGAACGATTGCTGATTGTTTCCCCCAAGAATGGCCCAAAGGAGCGACGAGGGGGGTTTGGTGGGAGTCAGGTCATGGGGTTGTTATGGGGGAGCTGTGGGAAATACTGAGAGGGTGACAGGGGGTCATATGGAGGTAGAGTAGGGGTTACTTGAAGGGCATCATCCATGACTGACAGTATTGGTTACACGTACATTGGCCTTATATGGATTATGAGGGTCCGGATTTAGGCAATCAGAAAGACCTGAACTACAGTCATTGTGTTTGACACTAAGTAGTTCGTTGAGCCACTCTATAACATAATAGCATATACACCGAAGGCCTAAGATAATTCTTTTTAAGATACCACGATTATTAGCCCTAATCTTTTTCGATACCACGATTATCTACCTATAAGCGCCACAACGAAAGTATAAACTACCAAGAATTATCTCGGGAAACAGCTGAAAAGGAAATACTCTAAACATAAGATCTGTGAAAGCCTTAACGCATTGCAGAAGAAATCGTTTAACATAATTATTATATCTATCATCGTATCTGTTCGTAAAAGACCTAGTAATGTTTATCATACAATCGTCACGAGTTCACCAGCACTTACCATAATGTTCATTGGCTTAGACAAAGATACATGTTCATACACACTTTATGTTTCTTTAACCCCGTCTCCGTCATTGTGTAATCAGAATGTAAACAGATATGATTTCAAACTTTTGAACACCTACATGGTGTCTGCATAGAATAATTGAAATAGCTGGTAGCTATAAATTCTTCCTAGTATGAAAGGGGATGGGGAAATCACCGTATCGGATTAGTTCGTCTGGTCCGAGGAAAACCTTTTTATAATGTTCAACAAAATTGGAAATAATAGATCAAAGAAATCTAATTTGAAAGGAATAGTTTTTCACTTAAGTTGCGTAGGCCAGAGTAATAGGATTGGAGAGACAGACTTGTTTTGTTGTTGCCCTTCAAATGATTGCCCCCTATTACAGCACATGCATTGTTAAGTGACTTGCCTACCGCAATGTTCCGCAAACTCTTTATTTCTTTTTTCAAAGTATTTAATCAAATCTGCCTTTCATGTTTACTTCTTACAGCTTCTTGTCATTCTTATCTGAAAGGGGAAGGAGGGCTGGGAGTCTGAAATTCCGTTCTTATCTGGCCATTTTTAATTTCCTTTGGGTAGCTGTAGATCCTGTTGATGTACTATGCTGGAGTTTGGAGTAAAGTAGCCGCCACTGGTTGATACTACCTTGAGCTGGGCCTATCAATAATGTACGTCTTGCAGGGTAATCAGTTCTCCGAGTTACCAACCAGCAGGCTTGTAGGTCCTGGAGGCAACATAAAGCCTTTAATAATTAACCACCTTTTTTGATTATGTAGCATGAGACAAGCTGGTCTCCGTGAAGGTAATATGATCAAGGGAAATCCATATCAATACAGAATGACGCCGATGCAAATTCAAAAGGGAAAAAGGCCTGCTTTTTCACTTGAACCACCGCCTTTATATTGAAATGTGGGTCAAATTTTATGGCGTAAAATGCACCAATAACGTCATCTCTGCGGTTCCTCTATTCATGCCTTCTCAATGTTGTGTTTTTGCTTTCCTCAGGAAACGGAAATGATTGAGTAGAGGCCGCCGGGAGGCCCCAAGTCCCTTGAGACTGACTTCCGCCTCGGTCCAGAACGAGAGTCGGCGAGAGCCGGCGAGATTCGCCGAGATGTGGAGTGGTGCCGATGAATTATGGCGACTTTAATGTCGTTGTGAGCACCCGGAGAAAAAATGGCCAAGTTTAATTTCACGGTCAGCATCAAGAACACAACACTGCTCTTAGCAGAGGTAAGGAGCTGTCGGGGAAAAATAGGAAAATTGGCCAATCCGCCTCACTCTTTGTCAATTACAGATTAGCATCATTGTTCTCGCTGCAAATGGGAAGCGGGAGCCGGTTCAATATCTCGGCAAATGGCAAATTGTTGCATGCCCATTGCCATGCTGGATGTGAAGAAAGTTAACTAGTTAGCATTGGGTAATTGATTTTTGAAGCTTTGTTCCTACCTCCTTTTGACTCATTATTGTTAACGTCATTGATTATGGTGACTCCATGTTTTACCTTATTATTGAAGCTGTTTTTTTTTAAAATGCCATCTCTGAAGTTAGATCAATTTAGTCAAAATTCTAAAGTAGTTGGGGTTGGAAATCAAAAGATATATGGTCGTTACGGTGAGGAATAGATGGAGACGTTTTATTATGTTTTATGAGGCATACGGGAAACAGAGAAAATCCCAGGAGTAGACTCAGTACATGAATAATCTTCAGGTATGCTGGACCTTTCGTCAGCTGTCCGGTTGGTTAAGGTAGAAGCTAGCTAAAAAAATCCTCAACTATCGACATCGACATCGTTAAACAGCTCTTTATTGTAGGGTGAACTTCTTCAGCAACTACAGCCACTTTGTTGGATTTAAACGAATGTTTAGGTTTCTCTTAGCAGATTCAATACATTTATGTTCGATATCTTTACATTAAAGTTAATAATTATTGTTGGTGATAACCATTGATATTCCGAGATGAACGTGGTGCACATTTGTACGATCTAATAGAAAATTACTGATATCTCCCCCGTCTATAATTGTAAGGGTCGATAAACCTTCAATAGATTCTTACATAATGATACGGATCGCAGAATTGTAATAAACCTGTTGCAGGATAAATTCCGCATTCTACCACAAGCTGTTAAATTTTGTTATAATAAAACCAATAGTTCCATAGATAAAAACTGCACAGGTAAATGTAACCTCACACAATTTAACAGACAAAATGTCCGTACTAAAACTTCTTCCTCTCAACACTTCAACAAGCGTCGTTTCCAGTTAATACCAAACGTACTCTGGGCAGGAAGCGACATCTTTACCCCCACATTACCTCCTGGTCAGCAGGAATAATGCATATTGACGGGCTAGTTATAGGATCTAGGTTGGCAGTGGTCGGACCGTGGAGGAGAGGGGGAAAATGTGGGTGTGTCAGGGGGCCAGCATAGACCCGTGAATCATACGAGTAAATACAACCCTCCCACCACGCCATTGTGCCCGCACCTAGCGTCAGTCTCGTAAACTACTGACCCACGTGATTCTGACGTCATCTGCCCATTGGTGGGCGGGGTGCGTGGACTTCCGGTGTAAATGCGCCGTCTAGTGGGGAGAGTAGGGCAGCAAGCGTCCATGCTATGTTTGCCCCCGTTTTATGCAAGTGTACCCAGTTTTTCAGGTTTATTTATTGTGACGGTTTGCACGCAGCTACCGCAACATGTGAATCAGAGTTTTGTGTGTATAGGGCAGCAATGCATTACTTTAGTAAACGCTTGTATTACCAAACATATTCTAACAATTCGTTTCTATTTGTGTAATAGTTAGTTAAAGAAAGCGTGCTGTTTACATGTGCCATATTCTGATGCCTAAAGCAATGCATGAACATTAGGGAATCAATGACGTTTTATGTTTTGCAGTGGGATTCTGCTAGATGGGACTGATATCTGATTCTTAGTTTCAGTTCGCGAAAGCTAGGTATACGTAATACACACTCATATTGCAGATCGAGCACAATATGCTCTTATAACTATGCGACAGTTCCAAACTTGTTCTAATCCAATGATGATACTTTTCAGGTATTTTTCATTAATATTTAAACAGTTACTATAAAAAGTTTCAGATTTACAATCATGTCATATGTCTCTACTGGAAGTCTTTCTTTGGTAAGTGAGATCGTGAAGAATCGTCTTATCTTTAGTTTTTCTTAACCTTTTCAGAAGTGAACAAAGTTTCTATTCAGACTGTAAAATAAAGACATGGTTCAATTCTTGAATTAAAATATATGTTTCGAAGTAACAAGCCCAAGATATAAATCCAGGTGTTCAAGGTAAATGAAAAGTCATGTAGACTTGTCATAGGAAGGCAGATTAAAGATTGAAAACAATTTGCTGATAAAATAAGGCTTATATTGCAGCACAGACTTAATACAAATGTACCACAAGACGTATCAAATTATCAGATCATTATTCTCGTCTTTCTTTACCTCGGATGAAACTTTATCTCACTTTCATAACTAAAGCCGGCTACAATAAAAATAATCAAAATGAATGTCGGTTAATTATAATCATAATGTCAGTCTCTGTCTAGACATGCACGCCACAAGTTTGAAGAACAATGAATATTTGAAGAATCCTAAAGGCCTTGCCATTTTGGGTCTATTTTGAACCGATTTTGAAAATCAGTTTGTTAAATAATCATTTTTCTTATACAACATACACTTTGTTTTAGAGTTTAGAATAATACACATCAGAAACATTGTGTTTTCATCAGGAAAATTGATTCCAAATATGCGAAAAATGCATGAGAAGAAAATCGGTCGGCCCAAAATCGCAACGTGGATCATGACCTTTAGTACATGTACAGCGATGTATATACATAGTTGATGGTATTGTATTCAGAGGCCTACCTAATTATCTTACGGGTGGTATCAATATTTATTACTAGCATGACTCCAGCTACTCAAGTAACTATATGAACATATAAAATCAGATATAAGACGGAACATGGAAAGGTTGTTGTATCAAGTCGTGTATGAGAAAAGGAAATACGACTCAAATTATTACCATCGATAATTACTAGCAAAGCAGGGTATCAATTTTCTTGTTATCATAGTGTGAGTTTAATGTGCTATTTTATCAAAACCATATCTACTCCAATATCATTTTGACACGCCACTTCAGAATTATTGGAAAGGTACAAAGTTTAGCAAATTGCTATAAATACTAGTTTCCTTGTCGCCATATGCATGGACACAGATTTGGAATATTATTAGCTGATTAGGTAAAAAGTAAAGCTTTCTGTAATAGTTTTTTTTCAAATTCATATCTCAGATTCTTGAAAGGCAAATTGTTCAAGCAATCCCTTTGAACACAATAAAATCATCTTAATTATTGGGCAATGAAAGAATACCACTCAGCTGATAGACAAGTCTTTTTTCCCAAGTAAGCTTTACATTAAGAATACATCGCCCGTCGATTTATGGACGTCCATCCTGTTCCCCAAAAGACCAAAAACAGTACACAAGTCGGCCCAAGCACTGCCCCTATTGATATAGAGCTGTGCGGTTAGGGCCGGCCCTGCCCGGTTATATGCACCAGGCCTGTGGGCATTGCACCCCACAACGGGCGCCTGTTTGCCATTGTTTAGTTTACCTGTGTGCTTTACATGTTCCCTGCCTGTCGGACATGTAGAAACCAACAGTAGAGCCGCTACCAAGACCTGCCAACGCTGGCAGGTGTTGGTATACAAGGGGAATGTCCAGGGACACCTTGGTCTCAATGTGTTATCCTCCACCTGGTATAGTTGTCTTATAAATGGCTAACTAAAACATGAATATTGTACATTGGTGCCACGTACCAAGAAAAAAGGATTTTTTTTTTCAAAATGACGGGGTCTTGTGCAAAAACGTATCTGGATGGTTATGAAGCAATGGTTTACTGGTGTGTCTTTGTGTATTCTTAATGAAGCTAAAATCGTAGCTGTTTTATCCAAATTGGGTAGAATTAGGGATCGCGATGAATACGTGTACAACACAACACATCTGTAACAGATTCCTTCAGGCTATGCACATAGGCTTTCAAGAGGTACGTACAAAGATTCTCAAATGGCTGTGTAAGGTGCACTACGATGAGACAGTTCTATTTTATTCTTTACTATATTGGAAAATGCTAGACGTCTGAGTATTCTATTTACCATCATATCTGCTTTATGTGAGGTTCCTCTTTCTCTTTTCTTTTCACAAGGGTGTGTCAGGATTTGTATATTTGCAAAGCCGCCCTTTAGCACGCCTTTGCCCTTCTACAATACATGTATCGTCATCACTAATGTTACGAGTACATTGATTAAAAAATGCGCAATTCAGCAAACTTATTGTTCTAAAAAACTATAAACCTTTGCCAACACGAGAAACAATAATCTACAACAGAAAAAACCTAAAGAGCAATCATGCGTTAGATAATCAAGAGAGACAATATGTCAGAACTTCCATAGACTCCTCATTGCTTCTGACAAAACAGGGAATAAAGCCCTGTTTCCACCCGCCGATTTTACTACCGATTTCAGAAATCGACAGTGGGAATATTGGTTAATCATGAACATGTTATAATTATACTATCAGTAAAGATTTTTAATTCTCTTTCAAATGGTATGTGAGATATATAATCCTTTCCATGCTACCAGTTAAAAGTAATACATTACCAACAAATCGGTAGTAAAATCGGCTGATGGAAACAGGGCTTCACTAATATATAAAAAGAAAAAAGAAATATGGCAAGGCCATCACAAATTCAGCATGTGTAATCATCGTCACGTTAATACAATGGCATGGGGTCGTACAAAGACAGCGGGTCGTACGTAGACGTAAAGGTCATCCTTTAGTGCTGCCCCATTGTCTAACCCACAGCTGTTTCCTTTTAGACACATGAAAACGCCTCTTTACGAGACAATGGCCTTTCACCTTCTGTCACTTCTGTCTGGCAATCTAGGTTAAAGTGCCATCCTGGCACTGACAGTACTCCTGGGTTCAACAGTGTGTCACATCTAAAACACCCACTGTCATTTGCATCGGGACAACACTCTGAAAGGAGTATATAAAGAAGAAGAAAATATTCCCCATAAAAAGAGGACATATGAACTGATGCTTGGCATAAATAGAATGATCTATGATTATTTAGTTTTTTCCTATAGTCATCCAGTTAACATATTGTCGCCACAGTTTTTTTGGTCATATATAGGCCTATGTGTACAATATATATATACATATACATAATATCTATACATAATTGTAAATTGGTCAGTTAAGGATACTTCAGACTATTCGTTCTTCGATTTAAAAAGTGTTAGATAATGTAACTGTTTTCCATACAGCTATCTTATTTGGAACAACAGTACAATTACTATGTCTTATACAACATATTCGGAAATAATTGAATAGAATATTTTGTTCTTCCCTAAAGTATTTTGATAAGGTTGTAGTTTGTTCATTGATGTCTCCTTCATGGCTCTGCACCTTACATATAGAATTTGATGTCCTAGAAGTACAAATACGTATAATATTATGCATGCATATATATCTCATAATGCTCTGTTGTAGAACACAAGCCAGTGCAGGCTGTGTCGTCTAACCATATGGCATTGCATTTATAAAGTGACATTTTAATTCATCCATAAGAGTCACAGAATGAACCAGTAGTATCAATGCTCATAGGTTAACCCTGGAGCTTTTTCTTCCTGTTAGTCTGTAGCATCAAATGTCTTTCAACGAGGTTAATAACGTCACTATTGGGAGAAACGATGGAATCATAGTGGTAATAGAAGTAAACAGTGTACATTAACTATCCTGCACCCTATTTGGTACGACCAATTACTAGTAAATAGTGCCAGGCACCATTAGGCCCTAATGCTTGTATCATAGGCTAGTTTTGTGTTGTCAGATATGAATATACATGTAGAATTGTACTGGCAGAAATGCGTCTTACATTTCGGTGTCCACTTTCAATATCCGATATAAGGGAAATAAACCAACTCTACATTATCAACATTACAAGAAACATGCTTTGCATAAGGCTTTAACACATAGGAGCAGAATAGCTTCGATAGCCAACTGCAATTGGGCATGTCACACCTATTGGAACGAGCAAATACTGCAGAACAGACTATACAGCTACAGATCAATACAATTTATATGCAAAGAAAAAAACACTACTTTCTGTGTATCATAATAGGCAGTTCTCTTGGCAGAGAGTCTGTGAAGGTGGGTTGGTGGGTTAGACTCTGATCGGTTCGTGGTCATACAACCCACCCTGGAGGAGGGGGTACAGGCCTGTAATCCCCTGGAGAAGGTGTAAGTAGGTCTTGGCAGGCTACCCCCAGTGCCCTCAGACCCCCAGAACAGCCTATTCTGGATGCATTACAAGTAGGAGGTCTGAATACGTCTGGAATAAGAGGAGGGTGCAGCATGTGATAGCCCTGTACGTGTGGGAGCAGCTCGGTCGGTTGTATACGACCTGCTCAGCGCTGTAGCTCAGAGGGGAGCAGCTCACTCTATAGGTCAGATATGTTCCTTCATAGCAAAGGCTTTGAATATTGTATTCTATACTGACCTATCAAAAAGATCTATACATTTGATAATTTCACTGGAGATCTGAGTTGAATTTCCTTTTGGAACAAATTAAGCGGCAAACAGGATATTATATGTGGGGTGTATATTTGACAGCAGCGCATTTCGCAGTATTGTAACTGGACATGAGCTACATAAGACAACTTAGAAACTATACCCTTTCCTTTGTAACTTCTTATTTGATATCAAGCTTTTAAGGAGCATACATTGCCAAAAGTAAACCATAAAATCATCTACTGGAGGTTATTGATCGTTGCTAACTTCAAATTGTTTATTGTGGGATGATTTAATTACCTGTTTGCTATCTAACGTATAATTGTTAAACCTTGTCATAATCATATGTATAAAATTTACTTTTAACTTTGGATAGGAATGTTTGAAATCCACTTGGTACCATAAATAAAATTTCAAAGTAAGCATATCTGCTCTACAAAATTAAAATCACTCCATAAAGGTGCGACCCAGGATATTTAAGTATTAGCACAGCCTTAACCCTATTATTAGCTGAAATTAAACAGTGTGATACGCAATGACAACCTCCCCAACATGTTACACCACATCATTAGCTTATCAAATTACCAGCCCGTCGTCGTCCATTATCAGTTAATCAGCTAATCCACACCTAATCTACCAGGTGCATATCTCTAAGGAACCGCCATTCCTCACTCACTCCTTTCATTGAAAGGCTTAGTCGCTTGAAACCATCTATTTCTAGCATAATACCCCACGTCCATGTGAAACGAAAACCACAGTAAACAATGCTTTGAGGGGCACATGCTACATTGTAGCAGCAATGAACTCAGGGCTCATCAATTCTAATCGCCGCCCAGTTCTTTTGTCCGTCATGAATTAATAGCACAGTACACTTCACAAAACGCCTCTTTTTCCCTTCCTGTATATGGTTTAGTAAAACCTGACACATGATCGATTGGAAAGAAGCATTCCGCTTTCCCATTACCTCCACTCAGTGCATAATATATCACAAGAATCTGACGTATTACCATATTTTAATGCTAGGATAATCCTTTTTAAGACACCCCTTGATGTAGCGTCAAATGATGCAAAGCAACACACTGTACTATCTTAACCCTACATGTTCCGACTGGCATTGTTGTGGTCATCAATTAAGGTACATATGATTATTAGAGGCATTTTGAGGATTTTAAATGAAACCTTATAGTTATACTAAACGCTCAATCGATCTTGGACCTTGGTTTATATTTCTATATTGGCCATTCAGTCGTTATTCAATGTGTTATGACCAGTATCACGTGATACGCGTTTCCATCTGTGAAAACAAACAGTAAAGTTTTTGAAAAACAACCTTAAAGAGGGATCGGCAGGTGTAAACACCGTGCTATGACAGGTACAATCACATCAATTACTAATCAACTAGCTGAAAGCCCCATACCCACAAGGCGACTTTTGCCCTAATCGCCCGTCAATATGGTATATTGAAATGTACATGTTTGATCTGAATCGCCGGGAAAATTGCCCAACGATTCACCCAACGATTTTATCAAACACGTTCATTTCAATATAGCATACTGATGGGCAACTAGGCCCAAATCGTCTAGTGGGTATGGGGCTTAGTCAGTCATAGCCTATATCATAATATTGGCCTTTGCCCTGCTGGTTTCGAAACTACAATGAAAACACGAGACTGAAAATAAAGATTTCTCATTAATACCAGAGTTAAATTGGATTTTAACACAATATCTGTAAACTGGATTGCCTGGCCCTGCTCCCAAAGTCCCTATACTCCAGCGACAGAGTGTTGGCAATGCTATTTGAAAGAACCCTGGTTTGATCTCCATAAATTTAATAGTTCAGAAAGCAATAGCATAAACGTTAAACATCGGAAAATCCTGAGATGATAGTTTTAAACTCACGGGATCACTAGAAATGGGGTCCCTAGAACCCTGAGTGGTACACGAGTATATACATTAAGCTTGATATCTTAGATGCCTCTCTCTACTGTCTTTGTTACCTGGGATAGAACGAGAATTATTCTACGGGTTTAGAAAATATATAATATAATCATTCTTAGATCTAATTTAGAAAGAGCAGCTAATTTCGGTATTCTAGATACAGACTTAGTCTAATCATAGTTGCATCAATACTAAGGAATTCACTCTTCCATTCCTATTCTGGTTTAAAATGAAATTCATTTATAATCTAATATCATTAGGAGGCTATAATTAGAACAGACGGCGCAGTTTGAATAATTGAGGTCCGCTTAACAATAACAATAAGTGAGATAAAGATATGCAAGCACAGTCTATACTGTTTCCTCATGTCAGTGGGAACAATTTCAACACAAACCCCCCAAAAGATGAATGTGATTCTGATTATCCTTTTCTTTTTTAAGAATGCCCCCTTTAGGCAGGTTATTCCTGCTACATTTGCAGACTGCTCTCCCAGGTGTTAACAACCATTAAGGGTGAAGTGTCTAGAGCACTCTCTAACAGCCTGCCATTTAGCACTACTCCCAGACTAATGGCATCAACCATGCCCAGGGAAGTAGAACTCAAAACCAGCTCATTTCTGCTCCAGCTTCCCCAATACCATCACTAGGTTTCTAAAACCAAGAAAATAGTCCATTGCGAGCTGATTCAAGACGGTTTCTGGATTAAGGATTATTCATAGGAATTTAATTCAGAAAGCAGAGTGGTTTAATCATGGAAATATCCTGGAACATTCCTTATGCTGTAATAATAGGCCAACATTTAAAAGGGATGCCAACATGAGGCAAGATGCTTAGTGTTAGACTAGTAGTATAACCCCAGAGAAATAACTTATATAGATTTTTGCGTTAATGGTATAACACCAGGTAAATTAGGCAAGGGGGTGCATCTGGGAAACATCAAACATCAGAGAAGAGCATCCTCTTTATTAATGGTCCCTTGCTACTGTAATGGATCTCAAAAAGATGTACTCTTCCTGCGGTCTTTTGGTGCACAAACTCTCTATAATTAACGCATCTAGGACAATATTCTTTCCACCTGTAAAAATAGATTTCTGCCAAGTCATTTTGCATCTCGTGCATCTGTCTACTTTATTAATATGCGTAGCAATATTCCGCGGATAGTCTTATTTTAACACGACAATTTCTCCCTAAATTACTAACACCGGCCTCTATTTGTGAGTTGCAGTACACAATTAAATGTTGTGTTGGGTCTTTAAAAAAGCAATATTGAGGAAAGTCATGTGGGGGTCAAAGTTACCTCAGGAAAACTGACAGGATAAACGTTACCGGTAATTCTTGCTCATTTTCTAATTTCCCATGCATTTTCGAAAAAAAAGTTATAGTTTTACAGTAGTTTTGGGACTTAAAGTTGTAAGGATTGTGACTACATACAATTGTTAAACATTCAACTTTTACTTTCGTTGTGTCCTAATAGTATATTTTTTCTGTGTTCTGATGCCCAGTGCAAATTGTAAAAATGACACGAGCTAGCATAGAAGTACACAATAGATGTAACACTTGTATTAAGTCAGTTCCTTATAACATGTTTATTGTTGGTCGTGGTTCCTCCTATGGGTTCAGCAATGTTAACGTATACCCATGTTTGCAGGGAGTAAACAACAGTCGTCATTGATCCAGGGGGTGAAGTCAATTGATCTGATATTTCTCCTCTCTGCCACACATTCACATAGTGGAGTATTTACAAATATACAGTAGCATACGTGCTGCATCATTCGCCACAGGCATCTAGATCTGAACAGACTTGCCAACATGAACGTCTAATGGGTATAACTGGATAATAAAACAAGAATGTTAACCAAAAAATGCATGTTCTCTACTCCAGTCAAATCACAATGATTGGGTTCCAACAGGGGAGTAGGATTTTCAGCAATTATCATTCTCTTTATCAGTATAGGTATCACCAACGTTGTACGCTTTTACATGCAAATGGAAGAAACATCGCCAATGATTGCAGCCTATTATTATAATGTAGTATTGCCGTCACGATATTTACACTGACAGGGATTATGACACTTATTCAACTTGCAGTATCAACAGGCAACAAGAATATCATTACTTTTTTCTTATATTATTTTCTTTTTCAAAATCTGAGTAGACGCACACTTGATTTCATTTGGGCAATTTTCTTGATTGTACACCCTATAAAAGAACTGAATATGGAAACTAAAATAAACCGATTCGCAACAAGACACTCTACGTTCAGACGTTATTACACAGATTAGATATTATCCCTGGTAGGTACGAAGGTATGCTGCTAGAAATAAGCGCTCGCACATTTGACGAGCATGCCACTTTGTTTGATATATCATGTACAAGTAGCTGTAGCTTTGGCCCGCGTTTATTAGTGTTTTGTTCATCGTGCATCCGTTGATGATAGACCCTGTTGGGAAACAGGAATAAGGTAATGATCATCTAAACACACGACATTCGCATTTCCTGATCATGATAGCTTGGATTTATGTTCAGGTTCAACCAGTACATTGTACACAATTTCCATTGGGATAAAGGTATGAATAAAAGTCAGCATGGTGAAGTTTTCGTTGTTGTCTGTAAGTCTTTCTCTCCGAGGTACACTCTTCAGTTTGTAATATGCTTACTTGAGCATCGTTGTTTGCCGTCGCGTTTCTATCTTATTGTTCTACTCTATATCATATTGATAATTGGTATGGGAGCCTTATAACACAATATGTATGTCTTGATATTATCTTTCCGAAAAGATTAATGATGCACTACTTTATATTGGCGACCACATTGTCATTTTAGACGAACAGGGAACTCATTAATGATTGATAGCTATTTCATGAAAAGATTATTTGTCTTTCCTGCGTGTAATATCTGCATAACCACTGATACCTCAAACTACCACATCACTACATGACAACATGCTTTCCAATACGATGATAATTTCAAGTGAAAATATATTTTCTGATAGTTGCGGTTTAATTGCGTAATCTCATAACGTTCCACATTAATCTTATATCAGAATAAAAAAGATTAACCGTTAGAAACATATCAATCAATGAAAAAAGAAAACACTTTTAAGGTGGTTCACCAATAGTATACCAGTACCTTTTATCGGAGAGGAAAGTGATAGGAGAGAACGTATGTTATTGTCCTCAGCTTCAGGCAATCGTAATCCATTCGTTATCTATACGCATTTACGCCTTCATTGTTGCACACTCAGCATAATGACGAGAAGAGAGAAATGTCCTTTCCAGCAAGATGGCAGCGTCAAACACCCGAGTGACAACGCCTGGTTAGTTATGCTTTATTAATTGTTGTGCCAGATGCCGCATGAGCAACTCATTGCCTAGGGAGAATGGGGAGATAGATGGTGCGAGGGGAGACACTTGACTGGGAGTGACTCACTTGAACCTGCAGTCGGCGCTGGCAAAGGGGCAGCCGGCGGCCTTGTAGTTGGCCGCGTTGGAGACTGCCATTAGCGACCTGGCAGCCGACGAGGCACACGTCCCCCACACGGTAACGTTCCTGCGGATTAGATCTAACAACCACATCAAGCGGCAGTCGCAATTGATTGGGTTACCTACTAACGACAGCGTCTTCAAGCGCGTCCTTCGAGATAATATGCACTTCCGCAGTGTTTCTAGGTGGTTGTTATCCAGTATCAATTGTTTCAACTTTTGCGACTGCTTGAAGACCCCCTCCGGCAGGTTGTGTATCCTGTTGCCGTTGAGGTAAAGCTTTTGGAGTGAAGTCAGTCCTGCGAAGGTCTTTGCCCAAATGAGCTCGATTTTGTTGCCCTGCAGCCAGAGCACGTTGAGCTCGCTGAGGTCCTTAAAGGTCCCATCGGGAATGAAGCCGATGTCGTTACTATGAAGCCCCAGGGACAGCAGCTCTTTGAGCCCATCGAAGGCCCCAGGGAATATATAGGTCAGACCATTGTGGTCCATGTTTAACACCTTGAGGTTGCCTAAGTGGCGGAACGTGTAGCCATACACAGTGAATATATCGTTCTCACCTATATGTAACACCTCCAGGCGAGCTAGATGCCGGAAAGTATTATTACGGATCTCCTTGATCCGGTTCCGGTCCAAATCAAGCCTGCGGAGCTTGCTCAATCCGGCAAACATGTTCTCCTCCAGCCTCTCCAATTGGTTGCCCCAGAGCACTAGCTCCTCCAGTTTGGGCGAGCCCAGGAAGAGTCCGGAGGGAATGTACCTCAGTTGGTTGCTCCAGAGGTGAAGATGTTTCAGTTTCCTCATGCCAATGAGCAGCCCTTGGCGTAGGGAGGGCAGCAGGCAGTGACCCAAGGAGAGCTCTTCCAGCACGTTCTCCACACCAGCAAAGGCGTTGACATGCAGCCGCTCCCCGATGGGGTTGAACTCCAATGCGATCTTTTTGACCTTGAGATGAAAGAAGGTGGCCTCGGGCAGTTCCCTAATGTACTGCCTGGAGAGGTCCACGCTCCTGTACATAAGGCCATCCTCCATGAACTGAGGTACCAAGCTGTTGCCCGGGCCCGTGACGTCACAGTGGATGTCGCGGTAGACACACCGACAGATGGAGCTGTTGTCGATGGGGCAGGGCTCCAGGGAGCTGATAGTGGCATTGGCCAGGAGCAGTAGGAGCAGGGCCATCAGGTACAGGCTTATCTCCAAGACGGCCATGATGATATCAGAGATAAGATAGCGGCTGAGCCTTCAATGGGGCAGCCTTCTATAATACAAGATGCGATATGCTTGTTGGCTAGGGCATTCCTATGGCTATCGGCACTACTATGATTGCTACGACCATCACTACTACGCTTGCTTAAATTGCTGCTTCTGCTGGTAAGGCGTCTTTTAGCATCGACAGGGCGTCTACCATAAGGGTCGATTGTAAGGGAATCTGGGCGCGTTGATGTATAGATTGGCGAGGGTTTGTCCTGCGCCGTCGACCGTGACTTGATCATAAGGCGAGAGGAGGGGACGTCGGTGGGCGCCCCCCTCACATCACTCACCGCCCGGCGCGTCAATGAAGGGTCGGCACACATCAAAGCACTTTATCCCGAGCTGCTCAGCCAGGTGTGAAACTAGTGTAGTATGACCAGAAGCTGCTCACGACGCCTTGGCTCCAGCCTCTATACAATCACCATTGCACCCCACGCGTTGAAATAACACAGAACCATAAAACGACGGCGCTAAATGCGATCAGCAATATTATAGAAAATTGCCGCTTTAATAATACCAATTTTCTTCTCACGCCTTTTTATTCAATTATTATCATCAGGCCTATTTTTCCTCCTGGTGTCATCGTAGATGATCGTTGAAGTGGTTATCAGTCATCCCTAGGCGTTATGGGGGAATCCCTTCTATTGCTTCTGGCAACCTACAGGGTGATTAATGGGCCTATTGTATGTGTGTATGACCCGACGCTCCTACCAGTTAGGCGGGTGATTGATATCACAGGCCGGGGGTTTAGGAGTCACCGGCGGGTGGGGGTCTGGTTTAGGAGTCACTGGCCCGGTCGACCAGAAGCCTAGCCGCTGACACGCACCTTGCGCTCAGACCCTGGAGTCGACGTACGATTGGCCATCAGTCTTAGGGACCATTCTCAGACCCTGGAGGAAAGCGGGATGGGCTCGGCGATGGGGTCTGGAGGCTGTTTTGTATGAAGTATGGCTTGGAGCAGGAGGAAGGATAGGTGTTAGAGGGGTAGCGCCCTGGAGTGATCTGGAGTCAGGTTCCGTGTTGGAGATCAATCAACGCTTTCATGCTCCATTGCACAGGGCAGGTGCAAGCAATAGGGGCTGGGAGATAACTCTGTTAGAAGCCTGGGAGAATGGATCCAGTGGTTCGGGAGGGCCAAGATGGGAAGATTTCTGCTGGATCAAATATTCCAGGTTAAAGGAAGTCTGGAAAATGTAACAGGAAGTAGATGGGAAGAAAGAAAAGAGGGAAGGACGTTGGATGTGTTGTGAATGAAACCCGGAAACAGGGTAAATAATTGAAGGTTTCAGACAGGATGGAGGGGTTGGAAGATTGGGAGGGGGGGGGGGGGCGATGGACTGGAGGAGGGTTAGGGATGCGGCTGTCAGAACCAGGAGGAGATCAAGCCGTCCCAGTAGGGATTACCTGCCTCTGGCAGAAAGACACAGGAGCACCCAGACACAGTCCTTAGTGGTAGATGTGGCAGGAGGCACTCAGGCTTAACTCCTTCCCCCCAATAGAGAGGAAGACGCTATAAGCAACGCACCATCCACCAACCTCCAGGATGTCTCCTGCGGTAAGCACTGTTGTGCAATCAAAGCACTGATGCGATTAGATTCTCCCCAGCCTCGTCTGATATTCCCCGCCGCATGTGAATTTATCTGATTGCCACACTGTGATGGGGCATTGAAGGAAAAAACTGGAGGAGGCTCCGGGGGGCTGGAGCACAGGAGGAAACCCTGGAAGGGAGGAACGGGGAGCACTAGAGCGGGGAACAAGTTGCAGGCAGCGCAAATCGACGTCGCTTGATGTGAGGTCGGCCAGCTGTTCAAACAAACACGCAATTACTCTCATCTACGGCCGCTGAGGCGAAGTCAGGAGAGCCTGCGGTGGAGACAGAGCAGTAGGCGAATCGGTCGGTACATAGAGCCTACCATCAATCACTACCACAGGGTGCTTAGAGAAGGGAAAGAGGGTGGAAGGTTACACCCACTAGATTGAATACTCGATACGCTTGTCACATTTCAATAATCTCCTCCGGTCTTGCCAATAACGTAAATCCCCTTCGTTTTTGTCTGGGTTCCTATAATAAGGCTTTGGTCAGTGTATAGATCCAGGAGGTCGGTTGTGGGGTATAAAGAAGATGTAGGGAGGAGGACGAATGCTAAAGCCCTTTTCCTGTAGAGGCGCTGTCCAAATTGGACCCGGGGCATTAGGGGCGGGTCTGGGGGTGGTTTAGTGGGGGGTGGAGGAGGCGGATCAGTGACGGCTTATCGCGGCCTCTGCCCCCGCCGGGGGACACGCTGTAAGGGGGGCTGAGAACAAGGGATGATCCGCTCTAATGGGCCAGGCCCTGGGGCACCGCCTCCAGGCGGCTACAGGAGGCCCGCCCCCCGCCCGCAGGACATCCTTCTTACTGTGTCGGTGTGCTGTAATCACTTGTCTCCTCCTGATGGTGCTCGGGGGGTTGCAGCTATAGGGTCCTGGAGGAAGGCAAATTCCCACACACGGACCCACACGACACACTCCCTTTGATGAGACCAGCCTCCACGGTATCCTTTAGGTCTACCTCGTGCCCTGGAGGGGATATCTGCGGCAGGACAGCACCAATAAGGAGCAGGAGGAGGCGTAGTGGCGTGGACGTGGCCGCCGTCGTCGTTGTTGCCCCCAAAGGATGCTGACATTTCCAATCGACCGCGCCGCAAATGAAACTGGCCGCCGTGCTAGCAGACTGGGGCCCAACACGGAAAGGCCATTACACGGGGCCCTGGTCTGTAATAGACGCCGGCTGGTGGTGGTCTACGGCCGGCCAGGGGGCTCAGTGACACTGCCCACCGCCCCTCTACTCCCACCAGCCACTGCCCATTGCACCAACAGGACAGGAGGGGGAGGCAGTGAGGGTTGGGGGACACACACAGAGAAAACACACTCCTAAATCCGCAGGAGGTGTCAGGGGTAAGGCCGCAATAGGCCTTGGCGTCGGCACCTTTTGGTTGGCGGATAACACTGTTGACGCTACTCCTATCAGTGGGGGCTTTCCGCTGTAAGGCCCGGCGCTGTATTGGTGTGGCCAAAGGGCCCTGCGGCCGTTGAGTCCCGGCTATAGCACGCCTGCCCCCCGCGTCAAATTGAATCTGTACGCAGATTATCCGCCATTTTGCCGGCCCGGCATTACAATATGGTCACGGTAAACTTGATTAGCATCCGCGGGATGGCGCTGCAGTCAGTCTGGGCACGTTTCCGGTTCCCCTTCAAGTACCTCGCTTTGGGTAATCGGCGCAGGGGTGGGTGGGACGCTGGAGGTGGTCCAGCAGAGGTGATAGGGGTATGATCCGTATCCACAGCACGAACGGCGCTCTCCAAACCACTCAGAAATTGGCACAGTTAACAGCAGCTTGTCCAGTCCTACTAGTGTCCACGGAACAACAGGCTAGTGATGTGACTGGTCAGTTAGCAGCGAAACCACTAGACTGACCCGCTGACCACTGCGTTCCCTGTAAGGTTTGATTCTCACCAGTTAAAAGTAGGCCCGCTATCCTTGCTATTGTTGTAGCTACTGGTGGCTCGGCCTAGCGGCAGCGGTGAGCGCGCTCATCAGACTGCCCCCTGACGTCCCCAGACGGTGACCATCGGTCAGTCAGTGGTCAGCGCTAAGCCGGCAGTAGCCATCAATTGTCCGGCCTTCGTCGAGGGGCCGCGGGCAGGCCACTTCCGGTCACACATCGCCCGCAGCCGGCTTCCGGTCGGCGTTCACAACGACGACGATTTATAACGACGTCGGCAACGACGTTGACCCACAACGTGGGCAGTAGGGAGTAGGCAGGTAATGCCGGCCCACCTAGGTCCTGAGCTGAGCAACTGGTTAAATGCTGGCGACCAGCTCGCAGTGGTTGATTTAGAGGGAAGGGTAGAGGAATGGAGGGAGGGCTGAGAGATGATGGAGGGTGGGGAGGGAGGGTGTTGGAATGGAGGGCATTGGGCTTTACAATGTTATACAGAATCTGGGTGACTCTAGGCCTCCCAGCACACGACGCACATACACACGCCAACTGACTTTTGCCGGCCTCAGGCACTCTCGCCCGGTGCCCTGGGCTTCATAAATCCTTCCTTCACACCCACTTCAACGCTGCACTAAAAAAGCCCCCGTCGACTATAAACATACAATAGTGGAGCAACTCCCGACCACCAGAAAGGAAGGGGCGGGAGGGTACAGCATTAAAATACCGGCTCAGAGAGTGAGAAGAAAGGGTTGGCAGACTACAAATAACGTCAGAAACACGTGTGTAATACCACAGCCACAGGTGGAATAATAACCCTTTACCACCTGTTTTCAACAGCCATCGAAACCCAAATTTCCCAGCTTGTAAATGCCTGTAATTTCGGGTTTAAGCCATAAACACAGTTAGTCCTCTGAAATGGGCCATGTGTGTGTGAGTGCGATTACTTTGGGTTTTTTCTTTATTTCACGCCTTTCAAATCATTTCGGGAAATATCGTCAGTCTGTGGGAAAAATAAAAGCTGCTTCTAAAGGAACGCCTGCAGGAATTCCAATAACAGTTAGCGTTTGGCGGGGAGGATGGCCTGTGAGTGGTGAGTGGTGGGTGGTGGTGGTTGGGTGGGAGAGAAGTGGTGGTGGTGGTGCACACGGTGGTGCGGTGGTGCAGGAGAGGGTTCTGTCCATCAATCATGGACACGTCATTAAAAGGCTTGACGGAAGTTCTCCCATGTCCGATTTCTCTCCGTCCTCCTGGCCTTAACCTTCCAGGGTTTCAGTACTATAAGGGTGGAGAGTGCGGATGTAGGTATAATATAGCGAGGTACGTAGTTAACGACAGCACCGGTGCTGATGTGGGGAACTATAGGTATACAGTGTGAGTAGTATATACAAAGTAGTATACCGCTCAGGCCTACAGCATGGGTGGTGAGAAAAGGGGGGTTAAGAACAGATATACCCCGCGGGGGTTTAAAGGGAAACCGTTTAGACCTCGGTTGGTTCCGACAGCACAGCTCGGCCTACCATCCCCTGCTATCTGGTGGCCGCACGCAATATCATCATAGGCGCTTGTCTGTAAGCGGTGGCCGAATCCCCGCCCCGGGCTATCGGCCCCCCAGACCCGGCCCTACCGCCCTGACGCCGCCAGTCTTTGATCCAACCACGCACCCACCGCCAGCAAATGGCGGTTTTAGGCAAGAGGAAGGAAATCTGAGGGGGTTAAAAGGAAAAAGGAAAGAGTGGAGGTGGTGGATAGGGTACTTAGGGGAAGGGAGTAGAAGAGAAAACAAGGTGGTGGTTGACTGACTGCCCGGAGAGATTGGCCTGGCAGGGGGGTTAGGGCATGGCATTTAATCACACTGTTTATGCCGCGGATTTGCCCATTGGATTTCTCATGGTCCGTCAGTAGTTTTTCCCGGCCCTGGTCGGCTTTACTAGATTGGCCATGTCAATAAAGGGTCAGGGCAAAAAGGGAAGGCTTGGTTGGCCAACGCCAGAACAGACAGTAAGGGATCCGCCTCAACCGCGGACAGCAAGCCCCAGAATTATATCCCAGTATTTTTCCCCAAGCCAATAAAACAGGGAGGAAAAAAGCTCGCAGGTAGAATGGCGCCACTCTGTGGAATGCCTCCACTCTCCAAATCCGTGTAAAAACAGCACTGGGGGAGCGGGTAATGGACGGGGGAAGAGACCCGGCGTTGTCACCGCCGTAGATAAATACACAGATGATGTGCGGTGGGCCCCGGGATCGCAGGGCCACATTAGCCGGGTCGGGGAGGCGAGGGAGCCGGGAGAGAGAGAGGGGGGCTGGTAGGGTGGATGGGCCCCTCCCTGACTGTAGGGTTTGATGGGTGGATTAGCCAATGGAGGCAGCAGCCGAGGGCAGGAGGGTAATGCAGTAACAGAGCCTAGCTTGGCGGGCTGGGGGATATTGGTGGGGGGTGTGGGGGATATTTGTGGGGGGATGTGGGGAACATTGGTGTGGTGAACAGGGGCTTCTGGTAGCGGTGGGTAGAACGGCTGGAGGCTGGAAAAAGTAGGGGGAAGCCTCCTGTAGGTGTATATAGACTTTCTCCAGACCAGCAGGTCATCCGATCTCCCACTTCTGTGGATGGCGTGTCAATTACTCCAGCAGTAGTATACAGCATGCTCCAGCTGCAGGCACAGGGGAGAGAGCAGCTGCCGTCCACACACAAGTTCCCGAAGAGAATTGCACCTATACGACGAGCAGCTCAGACACCATCTGCTCGGGGTGCAGAGGGCAGGCCGAGCAGGAGCAGGAGGGTGGGCAGTAAAAGGGAGCAGCTCACTGCATGGACCCAGGAGCAGCAGGTCCAGCTGGTGTCTGACTCAGAGCCCCCTGAGCTGCTCACACGTCCAGATGTTGTCGCTCCTTTAAGCTCTCACATCAGCCATTCCCCTCCGGCGCTCAGACGTCCACGGGCAGCCGGTTCCCAGGTTATCAGCCCCTCCTTCCTCCTCACAATACCCCTCCTCCTGGTAGAGAACACCAGAAGGGAGTCTTAGCTGTACTGGAGGGCGGTATGGGGAACAGAAACTGGACCCCCTTGGTACATACTCCGGTAATTAAGTAGACATCTAGCCCAGTGTTTCTATTGTCGCCCAACGCAAAAAGGGAAAACACATGGGAATGGGATCCTCGCCGACGGCGCGGCTCGTGATGAATCGCCAATCGCTGGTCATAAGAAAAGAGGTGCTGACGTGGGGTCCATACGGCAACGTGTTGGGCGTGGGGTCCTCCAGTAGGGTAGCACTACCGACACCTGCGCGCAGACGTATACAGTTCCCCTTTGCCATATACGCCAACCTTATTCCATCTGACACTTAACAGTCAGCAATTTCCCTGTGGCCGCGTATTTTCCAAGGAATTCTAGGTATTCAAACCGCATCAGTGGGTTATGTCTTATGGATGTTCAGAAGCGGGTATTACCTAGTTTGAGTTATCCCATGTATATCCCTTTCATATCCTCCATGCGTCAAAGTTCTTTTTCTCATGTACTACTACCAAATTGCTCCCACGAGCAACATTGCGTCAGCAGTACTACTTAAACAGTGCCGAATGTCTCCAGTGGTTCCATAATGAACACAATACACCTCAGCACCAAGGACTGTAGCCCCACACACCTCCGTAACGTATTGACGTAATCCGAGTCGCTGGTATAGGTAATCCCGGCCTTGTGGTGGTAGCAGTGCTGGTGAGTAGCTCTATATGTGGGCCATTAGGCGTGAGCTGCTCGCGGGGTCAGCGGGGCTATGGCCTGAGGGGGCCGGCGGGCTGCAGAGCTTGGTGTCCGACCACGGCTGTGGTCTGTGGGCAGCAGAGTGGTAGTGGTGGTGGTGGTGGGAAGACGGAGGGCTGGCGTGGGACCAACACCGCTCAGAACATGGTATCCACAGGCTTAATGGTATAGTTCGTGGTCGCTTGTGCTCCCAGCATTCAATATATCAATCTATACTGATTTTTCCAGGTTCCAACTGTATCAGGCATTCATGTGCACATACACATATTTGTTTGTACTATATGTGCGTACAGTAACTATGTATTTTAGTTAATAGTTCATGGAAGTTTTCCGACACTTGATATCAGAACCAATCAGCTTGTATTTCTCGTAGAACGGTAGGAACAATCCTAGTCACAGAGCCTCATACACAGAGCAAAATACCGGCATATCTCTGGGATCTCTGTTCATAATCTCCCTCTGTTAATCGTCAGACAGGCGCTTAAACTCCGTCCGACATTGCGTACATCTCCAGTACAGTCCTTCCAGTTTACCCTATCCAAAAGGCACTACAGAACACACACAGCCCACCAACAGGCGTACTCTCGGCCTTCTCCAGCTCCGGGGGGTAGTGTCAGGAGCGGGCGGCGGGACGCACCCCAGTTCCGGCCCGGCGGAGCGCAGGACGTGGCGTTAAGTGCCTGCTTCCTTCCATGCTTCCCTTCCTCCTGCCTCGGCGGCGGCAGCAACAGCCTGGTGGTGGTCCTCCTCCTCCTGTACCCGTCGGCCCGGTCCGCGCGTCTCCCCGACGCCCTCCTCCAGCAGCTTCCTCCAGCTCCCCGCGCCACTAGTAGTAGTGACGTCGGCCGCCGTGGAGGAGGGGAACGCGCCCAGCCGGTAGCGCCCCACCAGATTGGGTGCTAGTTATTAACAGGTAGACAGAGGGGTGGGAACCTATAGCTACTGGAGGGAGTGGTAGGATGGGTAGGTGTGAAGGGAGGGAAGATAGGAAGGAGAGGGGTTGGGGGAAAGAAGGAATGTAAAGTTGTAGGCGAGGTTTGGGAGACGACTTGAAATTGCCCATCAAAAGAAACGTTGATACGATGACAATTGAGAAAGGAGGCCTATAAGATGGGAACATGGTTAAAAGAAAAGGAATTAGTGGTAAATGTTCAAAAGAGTCAATCGTGAGTCAAATTGTGTTCTTTGTTGTTCTACCTTTCTTTAAAGAAAAACTTTAAAAACTCTCCCTAAGATGGCGTAAATACAAAAAAAAAAAATTTAACCTGGGTATTTCATAACTTGATTCAAGAGATGAACAACTCTGTGGAAAGCATTTTTTTTGTCAAATACAAGATTCCCCAATTATACTTAGAATTGTCTTTGTAAGACCCTTTCATAAGAATTCTTTGTTTGCCCCTTTTAGTGATTATACTTGTAACAAGCAGTGGCTGCTGGTTCCTGCAATCAACATGGTAGTACTTTTTGTAAGGACAAACAAGTGAAAACTACAACAATGAAAAACAGGCAGCAATAAAATAGTTTCACAACAATGACACCTTTTGCAAGATGGTGTTTATAAAGAAAATAGCAACTAATTTCGTACATTTGCCATCAGGTTTTAAGATTGTTTTAGAGATCTATTTTTCCTCATTTTTTTTGTATGGACGACCCTCCTGGTAAGACAGGTCTGGGTGTGATATGGGAGGTAGGGCAGGAAGTAGAACTATTAAGGAGTCGGAGATAATAGATATAGGAGATTGCGAAACAGGAGTAGTGGAGAGAAAGAAAAGTAGGGGAAGTAAGAGTAACGAGAGAGAATTCGGTTGAGAAGAATGACAAGTTAGCGTAGGTGGCTGGGAGGAGGAGGGAAACATGACTTCATAGATCTGTTCTGATACAGGTTTTAGCAAAAGACGAGTAGATCAAATAAAAAGGCCCCAAAAAGTCTAATGTAAGATAATAATATAAAATCACCAATCGCATCTTCTCATTACAGACATTATCCTTTGAAGAACCATGGTCATATCATTTGCACTATTATGCATACTGAATTTATGCTGATGAATACACACCTGCAAATAAATACGTTTCTAAATTGATAACCATTACATCTCAATGAATTTTCAATTATTTTATGGACAGCCAAAGTAATAAGAGTCAACTGTCATCAATCTATCGAGAGTTCCATTTTTTTCAGACCTGATATGATGTCTCCGGAAGGTACAAAGTTATTTGTTAAGGGCAATGGCGCCATTTTCCAGATATCCAAAAATTGAAAGTTCCTCAATCTAATTTATATTTTGCAGAGGGAGTCAATGATATATGTAGAATTCATAAATGGTACAGGAAACTGGTTAAAAGGTATAGTTTTCAAGGGAGAAATGGGGAAACATGACTGATTTTGAGAAAACTCTGCCCATACTGAAAAATGAAATGTGCAACGAAAATCACATTTTCTTCTGTCCCTCCTTTAATATAGGGTGTATAAAGACATATTATACATCCAAATTATTGTAAGGGTCTCAGGAATAACATAGAATTGTCAAAATAGTTTAGAAATAAATATTTCATTGAATTTATAGAAAAACAAATAAATAGCTATTTTAAGCCATTTTAAGCTTTTTAAATGGATATTCATCTCTACTGGCTAAATAAGTACGGTGACCCCCCGTTTTTTTGGCTGGATATGATAGTCCATATCAATATGCATGTCATATTAACTTTTAGAGCAATTTTCAATGATCAATTTTTTTGTGTGAAACTTTATTTTTTAATTTTCATATTTTTGAACTAGTTTATCTTATATAATTTCTAGTTAAAACATATTTTGCATCATCAAATTTTACAAAAGTCTTTTTTTCCATTAGAGGGAAACATAAACACATTTATCAAGAACATTTGGCTGGTTGATATTTCATATCTTTCAAAATAATTAGCAAATAAAATCAAATTTCAAAATTTATTTTGCAAGTCAATTATTAAATAATTACCATATAAATAGACTGGTCTAGCCAAAAAGTTTCTACGGTGACCTATAATTATTTTTGCATTTTTGATACCTATATAGTTTTACCCTTTAATATGTAAAATTTCAAACAAATGTCAATGGTAGTTCTTTAATGGCGCCATTGTTCTTAATATATAATTATGTAATTTCATGAGGCTGTCGTGGGGAGTATCAGATATGACTTCATTATTATATTGGCTTGACTCGTGAAACGTCCACCCCGACAATGATATACAGACGAGAGGCGAAAGGGGGCTGCCCACTGTGCGATTACAGCTGTCAACAGCTGGTCAATGGCTCGATTTTGATTGCATGAAAATCGAATACTCAAAATTGCAAAATTATGGTTTATGGAGTGTCGGGGTTCGGATGTAAACTGAGTGTTTTAAGTCAAATTCTTCAATCTGAAATTGCATTATTTAGCACAAATCGAAGGCCTAACAAAAAATTGATCACATAGTTAGTACCCCCCTTAAGCCCATATTAAAGTGGATCAGACAGTAAACTGAGTAACCCTTCTCATGCTGGTAAGCTGAATTGGTCCTGATACCCATGTAACACTATGTCACTCAAGGGGTTGCCGGACTGGAGAGGGCTATTGATATATTTAACGGATACTTTACGGATCCATAACGGAGATAAACTGTTGCCAAAAGAATTGGGGTTACTTATGTGCTGTAAGCAGTAAAGCCTGTTTTTAACTTTAGTTGGAGGGTATATTTTTGCGGATCCTCACTTTAGAATCCGCTAAAACTATAGAATTTATAGAAGATTTGGTTATACATTATCTATAGCGAATGATTTAGAAATAATTATATGCAAAGTGGTAGTATTTTACTTTGGAGAAATGCACCGAATAAAGAATTTGGCCATTTGGCATTTGCAGTATTCACGTTGGCTGAGTAATAAAAGGTCGTATCTCAAAAAAATCAATTTTATTTTTATTTTTGAATATGTTTCTCTACCCCCTAAGGTGTCTAGAAATTTTGGAATTTTTGGAATTTTTCAAATCTTTGGAAGGTTGTAACCCAGTAAACAAAGGTCGTATCTGCAAAACTTCACTTTTGGTTGAGTAATAAAAGGTCGTATCTGAAAAGAGTAATTTGATTTTCTTAGAAAAAAATGATAATTAATGCAAAATTAACATATCTTGTGCTTCTGATTTTTTTTATTACTATCAAGAGCAGCTTATTGTAAAATATTATGGATAAATTTTGGGAAACGATAGCAGACAAGGGAATATAATTGCGAAATGTTAGATACGACCTTTGTTTACTGAAGTTCTGGTGTGTCTGTTGAGTAATAAAAGGTCGTATCTGGGCTGTAATTGAATCTGATAGTTTAAATATCACATAAACCTTTACTATTTTAGAGCAATCAAGTGAATTCAATACTAGCATATTTGTTCAAGTTAAGAAATATTATTTTGTGTCATTTTTATTAGTTTAACCACTTTAATTAGTGTAAATTTAACATTTGAATATGTAAGATACGACCTTTTATTATTCACTGGTTTCCAACTTTTCTCCTAAAAAGTGAGTAATAAAAGGTCATATCTGGAAAAAAATGTGTATATGTTACCATAGTAACATCCCAATAATCTAAATATATTCATAATTGTGACTAAAGTATTTGTAGTTATTCTTCTTTTTATGAAAATGAAATATTGTGATGATTGAGCAGATATTTAGAATCATACAGAGGTTTAAGATATGTCATATTTCTTTAATGGACAATTACTCAAAATGAGCATTTGTCAGATACGACCTTTTATTACTCAGCCAACGTTAAAAATTTATAACTTGGTATTTTCGCAATTGTTGCAAACATTCACTCTATTTCTCAGGCTTTGTTGAAAACTTACTAAATCAAACTCCTGCGACTATCTTGCCTAATTGAAGTCATATTGAAGAGCCTCATCAGCAAAGGGAAAATATTTTATTTTCAATCGTTCCAAAAGATTCCTTGTCAACATATAAGCTTTATATCCTATTTCCATTATTGGCCATTGAGGAACATCATATCAAATCGCTGCACGTAAATTGTCCTGAGTATTATATTCAACAAATGTTTCTTGTCTGGCAACATGAGAGGACAGGATGCCGACTACAGTTATATGGCAAGCCCAGTCTCAATATTGCAAACCTTTAATGAACGCTTATCATATTACTTAGGTCGAAACATATTGACAAGGAAACGTTTTATATGACATATCTCTAATTTGCGAACTATATCGAAAGTTCTTGGTTAGCAACTGTAAATGTATGGCTTAAAAGTACTGGTTAGAAAGCAAATGTGAATACATGATTTAAATTTACTGGTTATGATGGTGATACTTTTTAGACGTTTAAATTCCTATTTATATAACCCTGCACACCAATTATATACAGGTTAAGGGAAAACACCATAATCAAATATAGGCCTATAGCACTCCTTTCTCTACTATACCACACAACCCCAGCTCACTATCCCCCAACCCAACCCAAGCCACCCCAGCCATATGTCTGCAGTCAATGCTGCCTGTCTGTCTGCCTGCCGACTTGGCCCTGAGCCCAGCACCGATTTATGGTCGGAGAAACCAGCTGGGCGTGGGCCGGGCCATGACTGATCGACCAGGCGTAAAGACCATGCGAATTAAACACCCCCCTTTTAAAGCACACACCAGCGGCAGCTTTCCCAGGCCATACTTTCCTTCTGCGCGACCCCTTCTGTGCTACCACTATAAGGCTACCCCCTTTTCCACCGCAGTGATGCCAATTTTGGGGCCCTCTCGTGCCAAGTATCAATGATGCCCTAATCGAGACACCCCCTTTTACCCCCTCCCTCCCCACCCACCCCCAGTCACTCCACTGGCCTGCCAGTCACTCCAGAGTGGGAGGGTGGGAGGAGGGATGGAACTCCAGGGTGGTCTTTTCTAAAGGGGACCAATGACAGAGTGAAATAATGCCTGGGTGGCGGCGGGAGGCGTGAAGGGTGGGGTGAGGGCGCTGGCACCATGGGGTGATGCCCTTATTGACCCCTGCTTTCTAAAGAGGCGACAACGTCCCATGTAACTAGTGTGATGGGCGCCACACTTTAAGTTCGATCTCACCAAGGGCGGCGCCAAGCCCTGACCGAGCCTGCATTTAGGATGAAAAACGAGAGTGGGGGAAAAGGGAACGCGAATATTTGGAATGGACTAGGGGTGATGGGGTTGAATGGGAGGGCGTGTGGGACTGGGAATGAATGGCGTATTACTACAGACATTTATGAAATATGACAGGGTTATATAAACTGATAAATACAGGCGAAAAGAATTTAGGCAGAAGCTGGCAATTAAAGTTTATTGTTAACTCTACTTCGCTATGTTATATAGGCCTATACTCGTTGCATAAGAAAGTTATAATAGTCTATGGTACTGCCAATACGTCCGACGTCGCCTCAATAAGCTCCACTATTTTCGCGACATTCTCGCGTGGATTGATTCTATTATACACGGGATAAGTAAGTAGTATATAAAAACAGGAATTTACAGATGGCTTGATTATTGTCGCGTGCATCTCTAATTCAGGTGACGTCGTGTATACACTGTCTCTAATATAAACGACGTCACTTATATAGTCGGTTCGGCATATATATATATATATATATATATATATATATATATGTATATATCTATATATATATATCTAAGTGGGAACACACACATATTACATGATATTATCCTTTCAACATATTTGAATTGGAACTAAATTTGCATGTCAAGGGCATACATCAGTCATGTTCTCGCATCTCGATCTTATCCTCAACACCCTATCTAATCCATGACGTTACGGTCTCTCCATGCTTCACAATCTTCCACCCTTCTGTCACACGTGCTTTCTTTTCTACTCCTTTCTCCGCCTCTATTGAGCATGCACACACTAGAGTCGGCATAGGGACTTGTAATGAATCTGACAAAGACCTGTCTTTGCCGGACCACTGCCGTAACGATCTCCGTTCACTCGTGTGTTCCCCACTCCTCAGACAACTTGCCAAAAGGGCTGAAAAAAAGAGACACTTAAAAAGAACAATTATAGAGAAAGATGGGAAAAAAGGGAGATAAAACACATGAAAAAAGGGATGAAAAAAGAGATGGGCGCTGCTTAAAAAAGGGTCACCTCATGACGTCATGCCATCAAAGTTTTTGGTCGTCGCAACTTCCGCCCTTACTTCCGGTCTCCGGCCATCGTCGACGTCTCTGACAGGGGCGGCGGCGGCGGCGGCGCGTATCGTCGGCAGGTCGCTAGTGTTTTGATCGCTGAACGATGGGACAGCCAAGCTGCTTAGGGCAATTGAGGGGTTCTCTAACCCCCAATCCCCACAGCCAGACTCACTTGGCCTTTTACTATATTATCGCCCGCCCGTCCATGCATAGTATTACGGTGGCCCGTAGCACGCTATGTGGACGCAATGCCATGCTCTCTCTACGAAGTTCTACTTTGATCTAAACAGGAATATGATATATTGTACTATATACCTAACACGAATTTAGGATTATAATTTAGAAAACTCCAATGAAAATGAATACATTAGCAGAGTTAGCTCAGGAGTCAAACACTGGTCCGCTGATTTAAGGTCGAAGGTTCAATTTCTGGCCAGGTTTCTGACTGGGGTTCATGTGTATGACCAGTCGTGCCACAACTTACCAAGGGCCAGTATAGGTGTACGCGTAGGATATACTTTACCCTCTGCAAATAACCTTCTATTTGGATTGATAAGACCCGGTGAAAAGAGCAGGACACAAACCTGAAAAACTGATACTACCAGAGGACAACGTGAAAGAGCCATATTTATTATCCGAACTTTAAGTGGCTGATACCATACCTCTATATAAAAATACCCTATGGGCACCCCAGTGCCCAAAACTGCCTTGTTTCTAAGCACATCTAAAATATTATCCAAACCAAGGGACGGATTTAGGGGGGCGCCTGAAGGGCGAGGGGGGCCCCCCCCCCATTTTTTGCCAAATTAATTTTTTTAATGTAAAATTCTAGCCCTTGAAGGGGGCGCCTCAAATCCTATATTAGCCCCCCCCCCCCACTTTTTGAAATCTCTGGATCCGTCCCTGCTAACCAAACCCTCCTGAAACTCGACCAACAGAAACATGAACTATTGCACTTTTTATGTTCCCCTATTAATTCTTAAACAGCATCCATGCTACTTACCACAGTAACAATAGGCACTGCATACTAAACCTTAGTCCCTCTGGTCCTACTTTCAACCACTTCGTAGGCAAACCCTCTCCTCACCCCCTGCCCCTTACCCCCACCACCAGTACTACACCTATCACATGTTAACTCGTGCCAACACAAACCGACGCTCCAGACAGACGCCTGTAACCCAAACCCTAGATAAGAGACGTCGATTTTTTATCATTGGAACGCAGGATAATATCAGTAGGGGGGCAGGGAACCACCGGGAAGCGCGGTCAAATAACACACTCTATTGCCCATCATTCCATCACGCTCCTCAAAAGGCCATGATCCACGTTGCGAGTTTTGGCCGACCGATTTTCTTCTCATGCATTTTCACATATTTGGCATCAATTTTCCTGATGAAAACACAAATTTTCTGATATGTATTATTCTAAACTCTTTGGAAAAGCGTATGATGTATAAGAAAAATGATTATCTAACAAACCGATTTTCAAAATTGGTTCAAAATCGGCCTAAAATCGCAACGTGGATCATGGCCTTTAGGAAGGGCCCCATCCTGTTCAAACAACACAATTTGTTTCCCATGTTTTTAGACTGATTGTTCGAAGATTGCACAACTATTTTATAACTACAGTAAGATGGATTTTCGAGAAATTGATTTGAATCGCCCCGTAGGATTTCAAATCTGAATTCCTTTGGCAATCCAGTAAAGGGGCTTCAGAACCAAAACAAAGAATGCTAATGTTTATGTGTATGACTTACATTCGAATCTTTACATTTTGTACCTAATAGTTGTGAGACGAAAGATAAGTGTTTGTGTGCATACTTTTTGTAGTTTTGTTATTCTCTATTTCTGTCTTCATTCCAACAGTTTAAGTCATTTCAGTTAAGGACATATATATATACCCATTGGTGGTGATTCGTTTTTTTTCTGTTACTTCACCGAGGCTCTCAGATGGAGACGAAGTAATACCATGAGCATTTCTTTCTTTTACTTTTTACCTCCAAGATAAATTAGTCGTTAACCAGTCCTCAGTCGCGGTAAATCCAATGGAGACGCATTTATCTGTAGTCCCATTGGGACCACTAGACCAACATAATTAACACGCCGCTAGTTAAACATACAGGTAGGTTTTTTCACTCGACTGCAAATTTAAATTGAGTCTGACTGTACATAAAGCAATAGGCGGTATACCACTTCTTACCTCTTTTACCCCGAGCCCCCACGCAGTAGACTACCAACTGTGAAAGCAATAAAACCATTACAGCCAAATGGACGATCACAGTACAGCTAGACGGGCTTTTTTGAGCTTTCCTCCTCATTCCTTTGGTGGGGGATGTTTTTCCCCATCGAGGCTATAATACATTCTAGCCTTCCACGCCGCCTCACTAGGGCAGATGAGATTGCCACTGAGTTATGGAAGGCGCTAGGCCCGCTAGGCTAGCCATGCGTTGGCTGGCGTTTGCCGTTCCCCTATCTTACATCTAACCTCTTGGGAGAGGCCCAGGCGAAAGTTGGCCTTCTCAGGGGATTCTGAAATCGTTTTAGTTCAGGCTCCGGGAGTGATTAGGGTGGAAGTTGCGATAGTGGTTTTTTCCTTGCCTCATGAAAGAGCACCTGAAGAAAGGAGCAACAATGCGGTTGGTCATTAGAGTTGGCGGCGCTGACATAATGTGCGATGAGGGCTAAAATATCCAGCAATATGCGAGTGCCAATTAACGCTAGCCCTTTAAGTCTGCAAATTAAGTCAACAAAAACAGCGCCGGCGAAGGGAAACATGGAAAGAGAGAGGGATGATGATAGAGGGGCAGGGAATGGGGCTCATAGAAGGAAATAGAAAGACTGAACGGCAGGGGTAGAATCGAACCAAACAGGAGGGGGAAAACAAGTCAAATAAAGACCGACAGGAAGAGGCCAATCGGAAAGTACGCAGGGAGAAGAGATTCAGAAACAGGTGCATATTACTAATTTGTTGAGAATAATATGAGTATTTATATTGAAATATCAGTTTTCATTTACTAATAACTTTGGAAAGAATATCTGATGGTACACTTATTAAAATTGCATGTAAAATGCTTATAAACAGTCTTTAGAAACCATGTAGTTTATATGAATATGAGCTAGGAGATCTAGGCCTGTAGCCATAGTGTCATTAAGTTGATGTGGAGGGTCTCCTTTAACACATCAGCACAGGCGAATTGCATTTTCTCCGTCATAATGTACTATCATACATTCGAAATAATCATATATGTAAAGACCAAATAGAAAAATATCTATAAATTACAACATTGTACTAATAACGATCCAAAAGGGTCGAGCCATGGTTATGTAAAACTTTATAGATATGGATGGGTGGCAGAAAAGGCGGGATGCTCCACACCTCTTTTATACAAACTGACAATTCTTCCCCTGAAGCATAAAAGAGTTCTACTCTGTGAAACTCACCACCACCCCGCACCCAAACCTAGGGTACAGCCCTGTAATGGATTTGGATTCGAAGACTCCTCAAGCCAGGAGTTGTAATTAAAGCTACTATGTGATTTCTGTAGATAAAGTACCTTCTTCCTACCAAATTAATGCGAGAGATGTTTTCTGTTACAAACGTGTCATTCCCAACAGCTTCCCCTTAACGCTCATTGAATATAAACCTTCTTGTTTAGAGGTGAGCCCCATAAGCTATTCGCCAACTGTGAATGATTCAATACATAGAGGGAGGGCCATAAGGAGACATGTTGACAGATGGCACACTGCTGGCGTGTGGTGAACTGATAAGGCACACCTTCATAAAGTATTACATTGTAAAAGAATGTTGGATGTTATTACAGCTCAGGAAAACAGTGATGCAGGAAAAGAATGAAAAGACGTAATAGAGCGGTTACTCTTATTAAGCAGTCAATCTGCATCTAACACATGAAAATAGACCTTTAAGACCTTTAAGTTTCTGTAAATGGGGCCATTGAGGTTTGCTAAAGGTAGTGGAAAGGTCACCTTTACAAGAACTTTCCAAAACCTTTTCAGGTGACCTTTAAAATTCATCAAAGATCTTGCAAAGGTATTGGAAAGGTGACATATCCTATGCCTTTAATTTGAACCTAAATGGCCCCATTTGGGAGCATATTTGGGAAAAGGTACCTAATGACATATTTGGCCATCCTGTGACCGCTAGTTCTGGAGGTTTGTTCATATTATGAAGCAATCACTTAACATGCAGCTAAAAGTTATGTTTTATAATGTTTCTGAAGTCCCAGGGATTCTTCTACTCTTTGTTTTATCATTCTACGATATTTAGTGTCTTCGCAATCTTACGTACAATATAGGCCATTATGCTCAATTTGGGCCAAATCTGGCAGTATCTGGCAGAAATTGACTCTTTGCTATTTTTTAAGTTAGTTTGTGAAAAATTTGGACTTACATGAAATTTTCTAAAGATTCTCATGACATTTACTAAAATATCTAAATTTTCATCAGGTTCAGGACAAGACTTAAACTAGCAATATTGCCATATCTTGCATCGTTGCTAGATCTTGCATCGCAGGTGTCTTGTTATCTTGCATCACTGTAGGTATTTTACATTCTAATTGAAATAGATCATCTAATCTTTGTTGCCGAATTCTAAGAAATATATGGGATTAAAGAATAATGAAGTTTATATAATATTTGATGATTTGACTGATTTTTACCATGCTGATTTTCTATAATCTTTGATTAAGTAGTTTTGACCAATAGGATAATAGTATTTATACCACGTGATATAAACAAATGTAATGGAATTGATATAAATCATCTAATCTTTGTTGCCGAATTCTAAAAAATGTATGAGAATAAAAAACAGTGTAATTTTGATCATATTTGATGATAAGATAGATTTCTACCGTACAGATTTCCTATAATCTTTGTTTAAGTATTTTTGACCAATAGGGTTATAATATTTATACCACGTGATGTAAACAAACCCAAATAACTTTGGCTTACATTTTTGCCGATTCAGAGTACATTTTCCTTCATTTTAGAGCTATTTTCTATAATCTTTAATATAAAAGGACGTATTAACAGGTAGAGATATTACTTTTAACTTTTCCATTTACGTTTGAAACATTTTTATAGCTAGAAAAGCATTAAAATGGAATATAAGATGGTTATCAGTGATATTAAAGGACGTTGTCATTTCTTGCATTGTTGCACAATTGGGTACCATTGCAGGAATCCCGTCTCGTCCCTAACCTGTTCATAAGCAATGCATCATGGGAAAATCAAAATGGAATGTTTTTAGTAGAATTTAGTAGGATATGGATTCCATTGGGGTCAGGCTAAAACTGCTGGCTTCAATGTTTCTATGGAGGGTCCACTGTGCAGACTAATGAAACAGTCTATTATAGTATCGCATGCGGTCCTCTACAGGGATCATGGTGTCAAGGGATTATTGCAGACTTCTTATGTCTTAATAAAGCCCGTCGTCGACCGGACAAAGATCGACGCTTTTTTTACTGGTGGCACTCACCAATGACAGCTTCGTGCCTTCAGAATAAGTAAGATGTGCGAATATGGTGTAATATGAGTGATTCAGGATGGCACATCGATCATTGAAAGCTAATTGTCATCGCTAAATTAAACATTTTTCATGCAATTTCTGAGCTGAATAGGATACTAGTATATTGAGGCTAAGAGCTATAACCTACAGCATAAAAGGCACACTTTCCCGATTTCTCGTTTAAGTTCCTGTAGACTTGAAGCTCTGTTTGCAAAGCTTTTTATTTCCCAAAATATATAGGAGAAATATAACTGTAGAAAAAGGTGCACGGTACCTCGTCTTACTGTATATTTAACCAGGGTACGAGTAGAAACAATCTACTTGACTTAGAAGGAAGTAAGCACAGTTAGCTTTTTCTGCTTGCCACTTCCCCGTTGAGCGCCATAGACGCAGACAGTACCTCCACATCTATTTTGGAACACCTCTATACAGTAACCACCACCCATATGCATCCAGGGGAAAAGTGGGTCAGAATCTATTAGCACTGATCAGTCAAAGTCTGGAGATGCATTAACAAATTAATGGTGCTGTGGCGCTAACTCTGTCGCTGATCTCTCCCTAAAGGTGCGGCAATTACGTTTCTATCATCTCCAGCGAAAGGTTTTCGTCTGTGACACATCGCAGTGGATCATGGAGAAGAAAAAAATAACAGAAAAAAGAAGTGCTCAACATAATTATTCGGATTGGTTTTCCATTGTAGCCACTGCATGTTTTGGGTTCTAATGTTATCCTACTCGTACGAAGATCCAAAACAATCCTATTTATCAAGAAAATCTTGAAGACATCTCAATCTAGTCTCATTTTAGTCCTATTTGGGAGTATTATTCTCTCTTGAGATGTAACAATACTAGAGTGACCACGTTGGAACCCAAATACTAAACCACAAAGAAAACATAAAACGATCATGTGCGTACAATATGTAATCACTTGCTGTAAATTTGCAATGTGCTCGAGCTTTTTACAACGTATGGCAATGCAGTGTCTTACCAGTCTAATCATTATGTATCAGTAATGAACATTCGATACAGTTTCGATAAATACATATAACCAACCAAGAAGGGAGTACGAGGGAGGTTATCACCCCGAGCCGGGACCCCGATATCAGCCCGAGGCCAGGGCCCGAAGGGCCGGCCGAGGGCTGATATTGGGGTCCCGGCGAGGGGTGATAACTGCCAGAGTACTCCCTTTGAGGTTGGTTATGGATGTATTATACCTTTTCTGTTAGATCTGAGCTCCCAAGGAAGGATGCACAGCAATCAATGATGGTGGGACAGTGATGCTGCACAATTTTTAATGTTTTTTCATATAACTCTTTTGCTATCCATCAAATCCACAAAAAGTAAGCAGTAAAATGTAGCTAGGAACGTTGTACAGATAATGCAGTGTGATACAAGGCTGGTTATCGCCCTGGTTTGTATTACCCTGTGTTAAACTCTTAACTACTAAACTTGTATCACACTAAGGTATAATAATGAACTTGATTATCTGCCGTATCCTTAATACGGCTCTGCCTGCCCTAAAGTAAACTGGTAAAATCAGTTGAACATTAAAAGAAAAAGCACCAGCATGAACAATGATTGAGAGAGGCTATTGGAGATATATAAATCTGAGGATCCTCCTAAGAACTTCTAAGGAATCTTACTCATTCGTATTATCGTGTGATTTTAATTGCTTGAGGTACTATTAAAAAGATTCAAAGCTTCAGCTTCCCACTGGTTCTCTAAAATAAAAGTAGTGCATAATATGCCATGATACTTGCAATCACTTACTCCGTCGTCACGTTTAGCAATTAGGATGTAAGGAAAAAGTCCATAATTAATGTGCTGGTTTTACAACAGGCAAAAAGATACCAATTAATTTTCATAAAACAGAGCGTTCTCCTTGAGAAGCTGCGATAAAAATAAGCCAGGCAAAAACAGCTCAATTTCTCTTTGCCTATAAGGTAACGCCCATAATAATTGTCAAACGGCCGTCGATTCTTTTAACAACCACCCCGCAACTTCCGCCTACTCCATACTTGTATCTTTTACTGCTGGCGGGACACGCCTCACCCATATAGCACCTCTGTGGTTAGCGGGTGGCGTTTCGCTGGTAGCCAGCCATACCACCTGCTCAAATGGCCGCAGGCTAGGGTCTTGCGAGCATGCGATAATTGTTGGCCGGTAACAGCCCCCACTCCCTACCCAACGGATACCTTACCCCTCCAGCCGAAGACAGACTCCCATTGATTTTTACATGCATTGAACAAGCGAGACGGGTGATATGAAAAACTTCCTGCCCGTCAGCTACAGACCAGATGAAAAATGAATGTGTATACAGAGTTCTTGCAGCCCCCAGTAGACAAGGCCACATCAATAATTACTCCACCACCCGCCAGGCCAATCTGCAATGTAGCACAATCTTTGAGATTTTTACATCCCCCCACTGAGATGCCACGATAGTGATTCCCCTCCCCCTGTGGACTCCTCACTAATCAACCGAGTTTAATTATAGGAGCAATTATTTTTTGTTTGGTTACGCCTCCAGTAGGCTAAGTTCCAAAAGGAGGGAGTTAGGAGGTTAGGATATGAGGTTAATTTACAAGTCTGGTAAAGGCCAGTGTTCCAATGTTTGTGAGAAGGTTGGTGGGTGGTCAGGTAGGTGGATGGGGGTAAGGTAAGGATACTGTATCAGTATCAGAGTAAGTATTCCACAAGCCGATTTTGACATTCGCGATTTTATATTTGTTGTATTTCCTCCAGGAATATGGCATGAAACCATACATCTTTAAGACGTCAGGCAGATTACATCACAATAGCCAGAGTCTGGGTGTCATATTGGTGATCAATTTATAATTCTTGATGTTAACATTTTACATATAAATCTAGAACAGTAAAATTAATACACTTAAATAAAACAATAAAACTTGTATTAGATAAAACTCATGCTTTCTAAATTTATTGAATAGCCTGATGCTATATAACATCGCGATTTTCAAGATCGGCAGCAAAATCGACCCGTCGAATATAGGCTTAAAGCCCAACTGCCAAGCGACAAGTCCTTGGCATGCCAGTGGAGCCAAAGGTTGTTATTTGCCATAGATCCCTGTGGGCTGGCAGCCTAGGACCTTCTTACTTGGTCACAGCTTACAGACCTCCATAGTAACTGCCACCACTAAGTTAATTGTTAATAGCGACCAAGGTGGCCAGAATTATTTTGGCGCCACAAAGATGTGGGTCGTTGGGAATCAATTCACCCTTTTCTGGTTCATTCTGTAAACAGTATCAAAGAGTATCCAAGTAATGGGTGTAAAATGTTATCTGTAGGTAATTAGAAATGGACTAATATTAATCAAACAATGCCTAAGGATACATAGCATTGATGATTTGAAAATATAAAGCTAGTTGACGTTTGCGACGTTGATAAAAGCAAAAGCAAATGGAATCTAATCAATAAATCAAATCTTAATTTGAAACACCTTCTATGTTGAATTCTGAAAGAAAACCACATAGAAGATTCGTGTAAAACACCATCATATTAATAGAATGTTCCAAAAACCATTATTCCCTGGCTGGCATCGATATATGAACTGAACCATATTTCACTGCCATTGATAAAGGCGAACAGGAAATTAACTCTTGATGATGTAACTTTGCCTTAAGTAGATACTTTATATTTCATTGAAATTATTATGCTTGTTCGAAAGGTAATTACTTTCACAGGTGCACGTGTTTGCATTATAGGTTTATCTTTAGCACAGTTTTATCACACAAGTGCACTTGGATTTATGCACTTAAGCTTTCATATCGATATTAAAAAAGTTCACTAGTTGCAATACATTAATTTTACATTGTGGTCTGGTCTTTGGTGTCAGCTATTTACCAAGTATACAATCTCAAACCGCCGTATTTAATTGTGTCAAGTTCGGAAATATCGACTAAATCCAATATCCAGGAAAATACTTTTTCCACATACTACTCACATCTAACTTGGTTACGTTCGCAATATCATTTTAGTATTCTACATGCGTTGGTAATTGCGAATAATGACAAAAACAAAATTTTCTTTGGAGAACATTTTAATACCTTAGGTATGGAATTCAAAGACGTCGAAGCTACGTTGCCTATCAACTGCACATATTTAATGTAGAGTAGAAATTGCTATCTATGTATGCGGTTGGCCCATATAATTATAATCGCCAGGCAAAATCCACACGGACAGATACACTGTTAACAGATTTATAAAGATGTGTTTGAGCCAATCAATGTTGAAAACCATGCAATATTATTACAATTAGTTCCTGTTCTATTTCAAAAAGAGAGTAGCATAAAAGATAATAGACGATGACAATTTTCTTGACAACAAGTGTAAACAAGTGTAATTATTACTTTAAAACTTCCTACATATATATAGGTCATCAGCGAGCGATGTTTATTGTATTCTAGATCCACCATACACCATTTGTCCAGGCACAGTGGTTACAAAACGCCAATGCTGAATATTGGATGATAACTATCATAATGTAGCAGATTATGTGAACTTATCTGTGTATTGAAAATATAAGGTAATTCTGTCTAAACGTGAGAACAAATTATTTTCGCCAATAACCTTCTTCATATGTTTACCAAGAACTTAGCTCTATGTACAGGTAGAAAACACTCTCTATCACCTCACTTAACCTTTTGCCTGCCATTACCGAACAACACCAATATAAAATGGGCCTAGAACAAGCTCATCACAGGGGTTTTAGGGTTGTAGAAACCAATGTAGGAACACTGATAGGGGTTGTACGCTGTAGACAACACATGGCTGTTTGATCGATCCCCCAGACCCCTGGACCCCAGCGTCACTTGGCGATTGTCCCCCATGATTTATGAGTATCATTGATCACGTCTTTTCAGGCCAGGTGAACGGACTAGAGGTCAGTGCATTCCCTTTTGAAGACTCCTCAACCGGCTAATACCTCAATGCTATCTATTACTACGGTGGGACACAGCCAACACAGGGTGCATTTGCATTGGTCAGAAATACCTGAGAGCAGGACATATTAAATGCGACAAGTTTTCTCTTTTTTTTATTTCCCGTACTCTAGATGTAAGTCCTAGTATGTTTTTGTTTTGTCAGATTTGAGTAAATGTAGTATTTGTATCACCATAATGTGCGGGGAACTTTCTATTGCGAGCATTTCACACCGATAACCTGTGACCGTTGTACAGAAAAAGAAATTTTACTTCTCTTCCTTGCTCTTTTAGAGACAGTTGAAAAGCGATCATCTGAATTCTATGAGATCTCATTATTCATATCATATATCTACCGAATGAAGGCAGGAAATAAAAGCAAGTACCAAACATGCTCTGAAACATAATCATAATTATTAGAATATACATCTGCTGAACTTTTATTCAAATGTTTTATTGAATAAATAACCATCGCTGTCCATCAACACTGTTGTCAAGTTTGGTGTATCTTCAACATTTCTAATAAAACATACATTGCATTGACACATGATAAAAGGTATGCTAGAGATATTTGAAAAGAAAAGAATCTCTGATGTTATTTCAATATCGTTATATTCCTCATTCTGAAAAGGTACATGCAATAACCATAAGCTTCTTGGAAGCTTTAAAGAGTTACTTAACTAGGTACTGATCTGTTTGATCCGGTACTGACCTACAGAAGGCCTTCATGAGTCCTCTGTAATTGTGATTTAACACGTTTGGGTGTTTTCACACCTGAGGACCCAATACATCACCATCCATAATTGCCCTTCCAATTGGGATTAAACTGCAGTGATCTACATCTAACAAGGTTGACCCAAGTCAATTACCACCACAGGTAAAGTCAAACCTTTTATCCAAGTTCTAAAGAAGCGTTTGTATATGGAAGAAACACTTGATTTGCATGTCTTTGAAGGTTAATTATTTTGTCATCTTTATCATTCTGTATCAAGTGACGTGGTCTACGTTGAATATCATTTTCACAGACCTGCCCCATACGTAACGGTCATGAATATGTGCACCCATTCGAGTTTAGTGTACATACCAATTCCAGAATAAATTATGAATACGAACTAAACACTGACATTAATTAGGCATTTTTGGTATAATTGCACAGCGTGCAGTATTTTGTGTATACTGCCTCCTGGGAATTTCCTTTCTGTTTCCTTAAGCTTATAAATCACAAAGTATTGTACATAATATAAGGAAAACCATTCTCGGTCAAAAGTATGACCCTGAATACACTGTGGAACATCAGAAAAATTACAGTCCTCAGCCTAATGGCCTCGAAGCCCACCTCATTTTCATGGTCATAATATTATATTGAACCTCAGATAGTTTCCCCTTAGAACTGACCTACGACCTAGCTCGGTTCACCTTACTGCTGTGTATCATGTGTAAACGTATATATTGGTCGGTAACATAATATATTATCAGGAACTTGAATAACGTAAACGATACATGGACTGCTTTTATGTGTTGAATAGTTATCGAATCATTTTGTATTGGAAAGATATGGGGGAAAAAATGGAAAAATTATCATGTTTAGACGTATTGGGGACCAACATAATTATTTCAATCTGTTCCTATAAGGGAAATGCATTCTTACTAGAAGAGAAAGGAAATATCATGTCTCCACTTAATTACATACGCATCAATTTACTATTACAGACTATCCATTTGCAAATCGTCACGTGTACAGTAACTGACTTTGCTAGGTATCATTAAAACACATATGTATGTATCCATATCTTATACTCATGAAATCCATGATATATATATATATATATTATATATATATATATATCATGGATTTCATGAGTAAAATAACCATATATATTATATATATATATATATATATATATATATATATATATGTATACTCAATTGCACGACAGAACATCTTAGTATCCATACATATCTCATAAATATCTAGTTAGGCCAGTTCCCAAAGTAAATATCCATCATTTAGCATGTATGAACTGTAATATTTGTGATAAATATACCTAGTACACCTAGGGCCAATTATATTATTCACATGCATGGTTGATTGCAGTATATTGGCACTAGTTGTACTTCAATAACACTCCATAAGAAACCATATGCTTCCCCTAAACCTCCACTGATACTTCTTTATACACTTCCTCATCAAAAATACTGTATCAGCAGTATGTGCCCGTGGCAAGTGGGGTGTGAACCTCGTAGCTATCCTTCACGTGGCGCCACCTGGTGATCGATCACACTCCACTGCTTCCGGGCCCTAGCTTAGAGGGCCCTTCTACACTATTAATAGGGCTCACATGGCCCTCAGCCCACCCTTCAGCCAGGGCCCAGCAGAAATTCCATCTACATAAATACATATCTACATCCTGGTAAAATATTCATGTTTATTGTACATGGCAACATGATGCATCTTAGCCGAGGTCTGGTGGCGCAGTAGATCTAGTATTAATGGTTTTGGGCCAATTTGGAAAGTTATGCTTGTGTGTGAAATACTTTTTTTCTCATGTCAGAAAACAAATCTTCAGATTTTCTTGAAATGATACATCGGTTTCAAGGGGCACTGCAGTATAACTGTCTCCGGTATCTTCTCTGGCTACATTGCTGCTACAGAATTGATTCACTTTACGCCTCTTTAATCCGAAGGGCTTTTTAAACACAAATGTTTCTCTTGGATCTCTAGGTACATCTTATTTTTAAAGACAATGGCTGAGAACATGTATTTATGTTGCTATATGTACATTTTGACATCCTTACCCAAGTGATTATTCGCTCTAATGGATTAGGCTTTACTGTAAATCCATGTAATTATTCTCGAATCCAATAACCTGTAAAATAAAGAAAAAGCAGAAATGCGTTTTCGGTGGTGAATGAGGGGTTTCCACCCACCTCACATATATACACCACATTTAAGTTCCCAGAACCGATTATACACTCATGATTCATGCCTAAAGAGCAAGGAAGAATTCGGGCTGAATTATTTCTATCGAGTTACAAAGACCAGAAGATGAAAGCCTGAAGAGGCTGGCAGAGATGTAGGGCTTGAATTCAATTGTCGGTCTGGCTTCTGGCAAACCTCTGCCACAGTGTGGGACTCTGAATGCCTGATGCATGCCTCTGGTGAAAACCACAATAGGAGTCTATGGATGGGACACGAGGCCCCTCTTACAGCCCACCCCAGGCTGGGCCCAGAGCTGCCTCATCCCACTGCTATCATAACAAGAACAGCATACGTGCCTAATAGAAGGCAGGTGGAAAGGGGAGGAGGAAGGCTGGGGTATCAGTTCTCGGTTATCTAAAAGGAGAGAAATGCACCAGACAAAAAGATTACTGCAAGGAGTAGACATGTAGGTAGAGATACATGTACTAAAAAGGCCTTGGAAGGGATGTATGAAGGGATATGGAGGATAAAGATAAAACGTTTTCGGTTTCTGTGGATAGAGTTGGTGACAGGAATTGAATGGACTCGGTAGTTATAACCGGTCATAAAACGAGGCTTTCTTCCACACGGTGCTGGATTTGAACGAATTAAGGTTATGTGATATGATACTCAGAACTGGCTAATTCATTTCGTGATAATAATTATTATGTTTTATACTGTATATTTTTCACGAGCTGTTTTATGATAATTATGTTCTCATAAATGTATAGTTTGAAATTATTGTCTTGTGATATAAACATATAAGCATTGAAATATGTTTTATGATACTCGTTTCATAATATTCTATAGGCATGAGTGTGAGCTGCATGTAATGAAAACAGATTAACCAAGAGATTACCAATTAAGTTTATTATAGTTTTGCCAATGATATTTCAGAATTGAATTGCATAAAAGAAAGTGTTGCTCTAGGTTATATAGAAAATGTTAAAAGGTTTCTTTGGGAAATACTATCAGCACCAATCTCTTCAAATAATACCTCAAGTAGTGGAAAATTAGTTCTGTATCCATTGCGGAAAGGCTATCCTGTTAGTAATACAATGACATAATAGTGTTAGCGATGCAAGTACTGACTGACATTAATATGATGGATGATTAATGATGAATGTTTTCCATAGTTTTCTGACCCCTTCTCGGTGGCTAAACATAAATGAAATAAGCAATATCAGATGGAAAAGGGGGAAATAAGTTCATGTCTAATAACGTGAAAAAGACCCAGATAATTGTACTATATTAAGGGCAATCATATCAAAACGGTGCTGATCATATCACTCATAACGATTGTAGGACGCTGAGGAAAAAGTTGTCACTAGTACATTCGTTTAGTGTATTCGTTTGTATAACCTATAGATAATATATTGTATTTATATTTGACATTTCTTAAATAATTATATGTATATGATAATGCACATTATAGATATTAAGTATGATATATGTAGAATAATTATATGATACATCCATGCATATTTGAATGGAATAATTTGTATCACCTCAGCTCAAGCAGAAAAGAAACATCCCAGGCTTTCATTACTTTTCCAGGGTCTTTAAGTCTGGCAGGGTTTATGGAAATGAGTTCATTTAATGAAACGAATGAGTATTTCCCTCTCGACTCTTCCATTGGGATTTAGACTCCAATGTGCATATGCATGAAGGTCTTTAATTTTCTGCATGGGAATCTTCACAGAGAACCTAATAGTCAAATTCTCATTAAAAGCGACGACCGCCGGCCCTAACGCATCATCCTGTTAGATTAGAACTGGTTTCCCGCTGTGGCAAAACTGGATTTACTGCACAAATCGGATTAGATTCAATCTGCCCGTGGAAAAATGAAAGGAAAAAAGATTCTAAAAGCCCTATCTGCTTGCCCTGCTATATCCGGTTGTTTATTGGGTTTGCCCTCATACTCGGTATACCTACAGGGTGGGCCTCTCCCCCTCTTACACTAACAGGTTGGTCGTCGCGCGGTAATAGCGTTATACGACAGGATCAACATGTGAATCATTAAAGAGGTAATGAGGGTCTGCAGAATGACGTCATAAAAAGCAGTAATTGCGTGGATTAATCAGTTTGGGAAACGGTTCCCCCACCCCAAGATTTACGGCCACAGCCACACTACTGGAGCTCCCACAGGGAGAGGGTGCCACGGAGTGTATGACAGTACAGGCATGTGGAGGAGAATTGTAGAGAGGTTTCTTTCCGTACTGATATTTTCAAAACAGGATACACTTACTTATCAAGTACCATATAAGAATGTGGAAACAGTTCCTTCATGGGATTACCACTTGTTTCGTTTAAGAATGAAAAGGATTGCTCAGATATTTATTCTGAACCTCTTGAATCTGATGTATTGTACTAAATCAGGAATATTTAATGGCATCATAAGGGCTTGCATGGCCGTTATGACAGCTGCTTGATTTCAAACCGTGATGAGTAGTAATAAAACGTTCTTGATGTCATCTACTGTTTGTAATACTCCATTTGATAACTACCAATTGCTACTATAATGAAGAGTTATAATAAATGCTGAGTATTAAGCAATTTGAATCAATTACACAATCTACTCAAAAGTTTGATTTCATAAAGTATTTTACCAAGTAATAAATGTCCATCTGATATGCCTGATAATCTATATCGATCTTGGCGTGATAACTGGTAGGGAATATAACTAGGAACTAAGAATCACAGGACAAGAGTTTTCCCACCTAGCCCCCTGAGAAAATTGCAAAAAATCGTTCGACATATCGGTTTTTGACTTACCATTGGCACATGCTATCATACTTCTTAGCCATAACCATATATTGCCTCAGAGATAAGAACATTCCCCCAAAACATGTACACGCGCCCTAAACCCGCTCATCCGATTAATATCACAGCAATACTAACATTAATAGACTATAAGCTGTAGTCCGTTCACGACCCCCTTTGATACCTCGCCCAAACACAGACGCGGGTCCCATCCCATCACACACGCAGGTCGACTTGGCCTAATCCCCTCTCTGCACCAAGGATACGATGATAGAGATTATGTTTGCACTGCAGAAAAAGAAGAAGAGGAGAAAAAATGTCCCTGGGCAGTCACGCGATTTCCAAATACTCCCCACTGTGTGATTACACCAGTAGTAACACATCAAGGACTTCATCCAGCTTTTAGTGATTTATTTTTGGTTTAGCATAGTTTGGAGACACTTTTATGTGTATGAAACAAGTAAAGCTGTTATCTGGTCAAAGGGATAGATTTGGAAGGCACACTAGATTATATAAAATGAAGCAAGGAACTACAAATCATATTGAATTAGTGTGATAATCTGGGAAGAATCCATAATAATGTAGAATATAAGAATCGTAAATAAATTCATTTTATTATATTTGACTATGAATAGGCCTATATACACATACAAGTAATTCATCTATTCAACAAATCTGACCCAATCTTATGAATTATTGTAGATTTGACAAAAATTCATAAGATTGGATTAGATTTGTTTTAAAAACATAAAAGTGTTCAAGTATTAGTATTTTCCGTATATAAGAAAGTGGCTGAAAGTACGTAGCAACAGTATCATAGTTATATCATAACTTCTGGATCATCTTACGATGCGCTGGGGCATCACCAATATAATCCTGTCAGATGTTTTGAGTTAGCTTTTTGATAAATCTGAGGATGATGAATTATAAGCTGAATACTCAATGTGAGATGTGACAGTTTGCTTTTTTAAAGGTCAACCATTCCCTACGGTACACATAAAACTGTCAAGCGGCGTTCTGTTTACTGTTTTATGACACTAATATCATCCATAATACGTCATATCTAACAATCAAGTTTTAGAAATAAAATTGTTATAGTTTACATAAAATTTAACATTAGTCTAAACATGGACACCGTCCTATATCAATATTAAACACTCAACATGTCCAAGACTAAAGGGCCATACCCACTTAGCGACTTTGGCGGCGACCGGCGACCGGCGACTGGGAGAAGGGCCGTCGTCGTCGCCGAGCGACTAGGATCGCCCGGCGACGGCCTGTGGGTATGGTGAGGGTTCTGGGCGATGGGCGACGGAGAACAGAATCGCCGGGAAAATCGCCGAGAAAATCGCCGAGAAAATATCAAACTTGCTGAATATCACAGTCGCCCGGCGACAACGACGGCCCCTCTCACAGTCGCCGGTCGCCGGTCGTCGGATAGATCGCTTAGTGGGTATGGGGCTTTATAGTCCCTATATTTGGCGTCATTTAGGACTACTTAGTAAAATAGGTAGTCCATAATGAAGGTCTAGGTTGCATATAGTAAGGTTTAACAGTCATATACGTATAGCATATATGAACATATATCTATTTAACCATATCAATCAATATTAAAAGCTCTGTATAACATGTCCCAGGCTTATATTCCCTATGTTTGGCGTCATTTAGAGCTACTTAGTAAAATAGGTAGTCCATAATGAAGGTAAACTTAAGTGGCATAGAGAAAGCATTAACAGTCACATACGTATAGCCTATATATATATATGAATATGTCTATTTAGCCATATCAATCAATAATACACTCTTTGTATTACATGTCCCAGACTTATAGTCCCTATAGGTGCGCTGCAACAGCTACAATTGTACAAGGGGGATTTGAAGAAGGGTGGGACCCCAAAAGGAGGCTTTGTGTCAGGCTGATTGTGTTGGTCTGAAGGTACAGATGTGTAGTTGTTGTTGGTTGCCTGGAGCTGCTCACAGGGCGTGGTGAGGTGCTCGCAGGTGGCCATCCCCCAGGTGAAACATACTCCACACTCTGTGTTCAGCTCCTGAGGGCCTTTGGCCACTTTGGTGTGCCAAATGTTAAGAAAATTATATAAGAAATAGAGTCTACTTCTTAATGAAAATATTACAGAGCTAGCCTTAATGATTTGACAGAAATTCAAAATACTGCAAACAGTCCTTGTGAACATTATACTGGTTTCAATAACCAAAAAGTAGCCATGGGCGATTCAAAATAGTTTCACATAAATACAAGGTCATGGGCCCACTCTGACAATCGAATACCGTTTGCATACTTGCCCAGCAAATACACAACAAGTAATGATATATTCATTCATAGTACCAATAACGTGCTGCAACTACAATTAATTCCTATAATTAGTTCCTTTTGAATTACTTGAGTTACCCTAAACATTTTTAAATTTTACATTTGGCACCCCATAGTCGGCCATGGGAACCATTGTCGGCTCACACAATAGGACGCTGGCGTGAGTGACTCGGACCTCGCGTTCACCAGTTGCTCACAACCTGCTCACTGCCCGCCGCCAACAATAACTCAGCTGGAACTGGCCTGGGAATGGGCTCTCAATAGAGGGGGCCAGGGGCTGGGGACATTCCCAAAGGCCACCCGGTTTAATACTGTGGGGGTTGGAGGCTTCTACAGAAGGCTGGTTAAACCTATGGCCTCATTAGGTGCTATTGTTGGTTGCTATTCTGCGATGCACCTGCAGTGTGAGATTTAGTTAGTATACCCTGGATTTATTTTGATTGTGTTCGAGAGTATAGCTAAGTTTGGCTTGCTCTTGTTCGTGTATGGTTTGAATCCACATGTCATACGTGCGACTGTTTGGTGTAATAACTTTGGTATACATCTAACTTGCTTTTCTGGTTTTGCCGTGAACAATAGACCTAATATAAATCTTTATTTAAATACAATGATTTTAGCGTAAAATAATTTGGGTAAAAACCTATGTCAGGTACACAGAAAACAATGATGTGTCATGGAAAACATAAATATCATTGTCCAAAAATAAAATTTACCGCAGCAACCCTAACATTGTTGAAGACAAGCATGTGACGGGAGAAACACTGAATTGGGTGGATTCATTTTTAATTTAGAAACTCTGGAAAATGCATGGCCCTTATGACAACAATGTCTGTCAGTTCGAATGCGATTCATAATACTAAACCACCACTGCACACAGACTGATGCTGGTGTCCTTCTATCAGCAAAGCATCAATTTTTCATAGCACGCAGGTCATCGTCTTCTGAGATGTACAAGTACCCCTCTAACTCGAGTAATAAAACCGGTAGGACCACATCAATTAGGTAGTGAATCAGAGGCAAACTATACCCAAGGGCCTCGAAATACCATCTAATCAGACTAGAGAATCTACAATAGGAACTCCTCCTACTCCCTTCTAAAAAGGAATTGGAAGTCTTGTGTGAAGATATCCCTTATATATTGCAGAAGTTCTGCAGTATCATTAACAGATTAAGCGTCAGATGCTATCAGTGGGTATCATTCTGGTTTGAAGAGCCACCAGGTTTTACTTATTCAGAGGGGACTAATGTAATAATGAGATGAATTATTCAGGCGTCACTCGAAATACGACACGAAAGGAAATATGACAAGAAAATAGATAATACTTGATATATGACTATGTATGTAAACTGGAGGGTCTTGATTGACAATTGCCTCGATTGACGAAGACAATTTAGTTCCATGACTATTTCTCTTGGGTGTTCTGGTCACATGATCCATTTGAACCAATCACATGGAATTATCAAATGTCTTATTTTCATACAGTAGGATCAATAATCTTACTAATGTCTATTAAGTATCATGGTATTTCATATTCTCAAAGTGATAGCAATGGGGTCACGTGCAGATGTACAATAGTGTACAATGAAAAAAAAAGAATATAGACTATAGAAGCTGCAAATCAGTACAGCAGCCACGTGCACGTTTGCACTGCCTTTGCTTTAAATGTTCCATTTTATCAAAACGTTTATGTCATTCACTTACAAAGCACTCTTGGGTTTTATGTCTGCAGGGATAGTAAAAGTCCAATATTCATCCTCTATACGCGAGGCCTCTTGTCATAGGGCACATAAAATTCTCCAACAGTTCATTGAGTGCTTCACTCTATAGCTTATTATGTGATCCTATTATGTCTCACAGATTTAGATAGAGTAATCATCTGAGATTAAAACATTACGCAGTCGATTTGGCATTTTTATGTGAATATTTTTTTTATTGCCAAGACCCAACAGTGAATATTTCTTGCAATAACATTTTACTGTTCCAGTTATTAATGATTTCTAGATCCGCAGAATTCTAAGTTGGCTCCAATGATCTTTGAAATTTAGCTCTAATGGTAACCAATACTAGCAGAATAGAGGCAATTTGTGCATCGTTCCAACAATTTTCTTTCTTTCCATAAATTGTAATTTTTCAGAAATAAATCGGATTATAATCACACTTTGTAAAATACTAGTTTGCTGAGATAAACTAAAGAAAGTCAGATTTAATCTAGTACATACATTTAAACATTAAGACAAAGAATTTACGAATTCCCTGCTTTCAAGATCAAATCTGTGTACCAACTAGGATTTCAAAGTATCACATTAACTCACTTTCTTTGAACATAGTTATTAGGGATGATTCGATGAGAAACATTGAAATCTAACAAGGGCTTAGTTGGTTGCACTAAAGTTATACTAAACCTTAAAAGCAATCATTTGGGTAAACCGAAACTACAGGATAAATAAAGGAATTCCAATTGATTCATCAGGAATTTCCTCTAGATATTTTCAGATACCGGAGGGTTCTTCTATGGGGCCATATGTACTTGTATCACGGTCTCTGACAGTGAAAGGGTTAAAAGAACAGGCGAGCTGGGCAATTACATACGACATGTCACGATAAAAAACGAATAGACATGCATCAATTCCTTTGAAATTCTAAATGATGCACTCACTGTGACTAATATCCAGGAACACCGTACCCTACTACTCACATGTTACACAACATGCCTCGAAGCAAATAGTATACAGCCTAGATTCCATATTATCGCCCAATACCTCGTGATGCTTTTCCCTTTATTGCGTGTACTTAGGTGAAGGGTAAATCATAAATAGGGAGTTGTAATGGGAAGGACGTCAATAAAGTATGTCCGCATCTTTGGCAGCCCCCTGTACCAATTAGGTGTTTGGTGAGAAGGCAGGTGGCCACGTAGCAACCATATATTCGGCAATTAATGTTAAGGTATCTCCTCTGAAAACAGTTTAAGTTATAGGTCAATTAATGGGCTTGAGAATACCAGCTTCAGTTTCAAAAGTAGTGGATTTTAGCTCTTCTTAAAGAAACGTCATAGCTTTACTATGTTTTAAAGATGTATTGATATTGAGTTTATTTGAATCAGGTAGACTTATGCTGTCTGTGTTATTACTCGAATTACTTCTTGCAAAGTGTTTGGCGGAATCAATTTGATAGATTGTTGGAAACATTGACCTTTTGGTTTCCAGATTGGTAACCAAATTTGAAACCTTTATCTTATGCTTAAAGTACTGACCTTCTTAAATACATTCAAATATCATAATCAGGTAACATCTAACACCTTCTTGTAAAAAAGTAATGTAAAATTTAATAATAGATATCCTCTTGATTAAAAGGCAGTGAATGGGTTAAGAAAGAACTTGAGGGTGCTGATACTGAAAACATAGGATGAATATCATTTCGAGATCAAACTTTCTGAACACAATTGCATATCTCAATTCTTCAAGGGAAGCAATTCAGTATGTCTTTTGTCTCTGTTTTCCTTTAAACAATGAAAAGGACAGTTGCACTATTTAAAAGAACAATCAAGAATGATCTCACTTAATCTGCCTATATATCGATGGAATGGATTAGAGGCCTGGATAGATACCGTTGTGATTTATGTGTATTATTTTGTTTCAATGTCTTATGTTCACAAATTACAGGTAAGTGTCATTAGAAAGAGAACTATTCTGCCGCTTTCATCCTTTTTGAAGTATGGATAACTCGCAGAAAGTCGTCTTTTTATCAAAGTTATCAAGAAGTGCATCAGTCTCCGACCTACACGGAGTATATTAGAAATGTATTACAGACACTAGGTTCTCATTCTTCTGATTACTGTCATTGGTGGAAGTAGCTCTGTAGTAATCTTGAATAAAGTCTTGGGAGATTACACCCTTGGGCCGTGGCAGCAGGTTATAGATCAAAATGATAATTAAGCCCTAAGGATCTAATCCCACTATAACATTATCCATTTGCAAAGTATATATCCTCTTTGATCTCCTCTTATCGTGGTCGGATCGAAGCTTGAGACAGGAGGTTAAGCATCAGCCTTAGGCCTAAAGATTGAGCTCACAAAGCCTAAGAGTGGGCCTAGAATGAACAAATAGACAAGAAGTGCTATAAGGCGGGGGTCTTTATTTATCATCCCTAGGCTGACGGCCCCCGTTCCCAAGCTGGCCATAAAGGCTTCTTTGGCCATAACAGACGGATCGTTACGACGTCAACTCGAGAAGGATTATTCCATCACATAAATAATTAGTGTCCGTTTGGTAATGAATCATACCCCACTGTGGGTGGAGGTGGGCGGACAGGGGTGGGTGGAAAGTGCTATTATTGTAGACTGGGAGGGATGAGTGGGGCAGTTAGAGCAGCATTGCGGCTAGTCTACGTCTGCAAATGCCATCGCTAAATGTACATAATCGGTGATATCTTTTTCCTAATGACGACTAATCGTAATAGCCTTTTTTCATAATGATAGGGACAGCTAATTTATTTCGTTTTCCAAGAAATGTTGGCCATTCAAGCTACTTACCCTTTTTTTGTTTGTCTAAAGAAATTTATTCGTTTATTTCTAAGTTAACACATACATTATTATTATTTAATTTGTGTGTTGATTAGCCAAATATCTACTATCATTTGAGTATACAACAAATCCAACACACGCCAGTCGTTATGTTCGGTGTAACTTCAACATCTCTAGTTCTTTGCATAATCTTTACATTATGTTGTTGTTTGTAAAACGAGATCAATAAAGATAATATAGATATACAAACTATGATAGACACTAAAATCGGTCATTTTCGGACATGCAGCAAAATGATTGCATTTACATTCTACAACAGTCTTCAGCGAAAATATGTCCTATAAACCTTTGACGACACATAACATGGTACAATTTTCAACTCCCTCTCCACCATAAATGATTTTGTTTCTCCCATTTTGTTGCAAAGAGTACTTCTTTCCCTCACTGGGACATTGAGATGTTCTCATAAAACTACGAACGAAGTCCATCTCATGAATTCTCTAAAGTGCTGTCTTTGTCGGGCCGTACTTGTTTTGCTTACAGTAACCTACTGTTTTATTACCACCATGTCATTTGCCTAGGCATTTTAGGTAACACTATGTCTACATCAGTCATATAGTTATAGGTTAGGAGGACTGACGGGTAGTAGAGAGTTTTTGCAATAAACATGTTTATCAGTGCCACGTTCCATTTTTTTTTATACTTTGGGGCCCTTGAGGCAGGTTCCAAAGGTTTACTGCAAATTCTAAGGCATAATTCTGTTACGTTTTATTTGGCCACCATTTAACTATGTAAAACTAAACAAAGTAATCCTGTTATAGATATTTGACATCTACAGCCACAGTCTCTAAGTATTTTTATAGTTTTAAATTTGGAAAATGTTACTTGTGGTTAGGTGTATAAAGGATCTAGAGCCCAGTCTCTATACAATAAGTATATCTGGCTCTGTGACCTAAGCACTCTGTGGCTGTTCCAAGAAACAGACATGGAAGATGAGTAGGGACAAATACTATGGTTAGTGTGACTAGTTTTTAGGACACTCCTATTATGGTCTGTAAGACTTGGGTGTGTTTTCTGAATGAACAATAATTTCTCAATCAATTTTCTCTCCAAAATCCTAAACATAAAAACAGCTATGAATACATGAAAATGCATTCGTTTCACTTGGGGCTATAAGTGGTTGTTGAACAATGAAAAGGAATTTACCCATATTGATAGATGGGTCCGTATGCCTGTGCAGTGCCAGCCAGGCCCACCCTGTACACATATATTGGTATTCATTAAAGCTATATAAAGCCAGAATAAAGTTGTTGTGTAACAGTTTCGACTAGACAAAAAACAGATTTTTCTTATATAAATTCATATTTCAAATAGGTTTCTCATCAGTTTGAGACTATATTGCCAAAGGTTTGGGAGAGAATTTATCATTATACATTCTAAAAATGATCATCAGAATACCTCTATTCAAAGACAATCACTTTCCTAGTAACCCCTAGATATTTGACCAAACAACACCCTTAAGGATTTCCCCCAAAGTACATCGGTTTTAGTCCTTGTTACCTGAGAAATATTGCCCTAGCTGCTAAAAAATTGTACCGACCCCGCAGGGGTGGGAACATGGGGAGAATCTGAGGGTCCGAACCCATCCCTTTTGCTGAACCCCTAGACCACAAAAAAGGGTAACTGCAGGCGGCTCCACGCACGTGAATGCAATTGGTTTTAGTAATTAACCCATATGCCGAAAAACCTTCCCTCCTTTCAGAAATCCTGTACCCATCCCTATCCTGGCCCTACTCCAGAGGGTGCTGGCTATACATAGACTTATAGACGTACGACTGGAGGTGTTTGGGATCTGGAGGAGGCGCCACTTCCTCCTCCAGGGTCCCGCCCGGATGGACCGGCTCCAGCGGTGCCTGTCGACTGTCAGCCCCGCGCCGGGCCGGTGTACATCATCGACGGGAGGCAGGAGGCCTGTGAGCCGCATTCTCCACGGTAGCGGCAAGTGTGCGCAAAAGAATTAAGAGCCACCACTGAAAACACAAAGTCGTCAGCGAGCCACTTTAAAGTTGTCAGAGGGTTGTCATAGGTCACTTTTGGGTTATCATAGGTGACTTTTGGGGGCAGAGCAAGGCCCATTTCAGGCCATTGATGCTGTGTGACGACCTTGTGACAATCCTATGACAATTTGGGGGTGGTCATGAAGAGGTTTGTAAGTGAATGGTGCCTAAAACGATAGCCCAAGGTTGTCATGGCCTCTGTCAATGACAAAGTGTTGTAAGTGAATTGTGTCAAAAAACATACAACTTATAGGCCTCAGGACTATGTGCAATGGCCATACCTAATAACTAGTAATAAGATTATTGGAAGCCATTATTATGGACTATGATATCTACAACATGAAACTATTTATAAAAAAGATTTTTTGTATCAAAGACTTCTACACGTTTTTGGCACCACTTTTGACAACTCTGTGTTTTTTTACACATATGAGGACAGCATGTGTTCAATGTGTTCAATGTAATTATTGAACATTATAATGGATTCAAATTAGATTCAAATTTTGTGTCAGAATTTGTCTGCATGGCTGTTTCTCTTTCTAAAATTAAGAACATTCTCTTTTTACCCACACAGGACCAATTGATATTTTCCACTTCGAGGTCCACTTTTAACACGGCCAGCAGGCGCCTCATAAACCCACCCCACCCTGTCCTACCACCCATTGGCCGACGCCCCCCACCCCTTCAACCGCCAGGCCAATACATAATTTGATTTAAGCATTCATTACAGCGGCTAAGAGGTAATTATTTTGTCCTCTCCTGATGGAATTACTGGCATGTGGTAGGTCGTCCACCGATTGGCTCCGTGGAGGGAATCCCACCTGACAAGGAAGTCCCTGACGTTAAGTTCACATCTCTATGCTCCACGTGTATGCAGCCTACTGGAGAAGGGGGAGTGGGGTCGGTAGGGGGCTGGTGGTGGGGGTGGTGTCTTCCCCGCCAGCTTCTGACGTAATAAGAATGTTCTGCAACCACACTTTTTTAGTCAGTTTGTTACTTACTAAGATGGCACGTAACAATAACATTCTTGATGGTCAGGTTGAAACCTCACCAAATCAGAACATAATTATAACATTATTTTTTGGTGAGGTTAGGACGAAACCAAAACAGAACATTGTAAGAACATTCTGTCAAGGTTGAAGAACATAACCAGAACATTATAATAATGTTGCAGTGCAACGTCACAGCAGTATGTTGCAGCAACGTTATTAGGAGCCATCAAAATAACATAACAAGAACCAAACCAGAACGTTGCTGTAACATGAAAATGTAACACTGCCGGCTGGGGTGGTCTCACAAAAGGAAGAGGTTACAATAGCGATTACCACTACTTGGAAGAACTAGTTGATTCATCATTATAATTCCCACACGATGGTCAACAGTTGAGCTGCATTTGTACTGAGAAACCTCTTCAAATATTTGGTACCTTTAATTCTAATTTAATTGAAAATTTCCTGATGGTAACCTGAAGCCGGAGAATGGCTTTAGCTCGGATTAGTTGCTAGGGCAAATCAAGTTGAAAGAAAGATCGGGACTATTAAAACCATTTTTTCAATCTTTATGAGATTCAACGTCGTCTATAGTAAGTACTTTAAGGTCGAGGTCAAAATTGAAAAAATCCCATCAACATTCTCATAATTTCGAAAGTACTTTAAGGTTAAGGTCATAATTGAAAAAATCGTGTCAACATTCTCATAATTTCGATGAGGTCATGATTGTCTTGTTGGAACTTCTTTATAGACTGCAAAAACATAAAAGAATATCTATGCTGTGTTCGAAAAGGGAAATAGCTTCACTGAGTAAGATAATCATGTGAAGGTGGATTGCATTTAGTTACTTTGCTGACACATCAACCTTCTTAACCAAATGTTGTTTCATTCCAAGTACTATTTCTCTGATGAAACTCAGCACATTGGAAAACATTCCAACTACTAATGGATACAAAAGCTGGTCCGTGTTTCCAACTAAGTGCTACAGATGCTAAAAGAAGACCGTACCCCTATTGAGTCTATTGCGAATGTATTGTAAAACAAAACCATCTTCACGTATACGTTACTACAGTGGTATACATTCTAGTCATGTTGTTGGGCCTTAAACACATCAGACTATATGTAGGTGTATTCCAGTAGCACACCAGATCAATTGTACCAATTATATTCTTCAATGCAATGATATCCTGCAACGACATCCAATTAAGGTAGACATACCACACGGCATATTCAACCATTCAAAACCGGTCCCCATTCAAATTGCCACACCATACAAATGCCTCTACTCCACACAGGCACCCCAGACCTATATACCGTGGTCCCAGATTGGTAAAACTATCACATTTCCCCCGTATGGTCCGGGAATCAGACCCCCCTCCGTGTGCCGCATAACGGGCGCCGGAAGCCTTTCAGCCCGGAGGTTTCCTCCATGGTAAGGAGACAATCATTCCCCGGAGACGACGCGGGGGGCCAACAATTGGCGGTCGTCCATCTCTGGTGGGGAGCGTCCAGTGGGTTATCCCTCACACTCGGCCATAGGTCTCCGCAGGGGCCATTGGGCGGTGGCCGCTGCCTAGACCCCGGCTGGCCTGTTGGGTAGATCTATGGGAATAGACCTTGAAAATCGACAGGGCCAAACGGCTTTTTAAAGATGTTAAATTCAACATGCGACCTAAAGCTTGGTGACATTCGTACAAGAAACAGACAGACGTGGCATTGTTTATCTGTGAATATTAAGGTTTGTTAAACTCTAAAGGATAATGATTTTATGAGTTGTCCCTATATAAGGGAAATTCTTTAAAGTGATAATTATTTCCTTATTTTTGGTTATGTGGGCATGGGCACCCCCATTTACACCCCCTCAGGGGCGGATACAGGATTTTCGAAAGGGAGGGGAGGGGAGGGGGGGTCAGCATAAAGGTTAAGTACTGAAACCGCATGCATTTGCGCATGTATACACATGCGGCATTTCCCCATCTTTTTGTAGTGTAGGGGGCCTCCAAAAGGGGGTGTTAGGACCCCCTGGACCACCCCTGGACACGCCCCTACCCCCCTTCTTGTAGGGCCCAAACTGCTCACCTTACAATTGTTTCTCGGCGTTTATGAATGGTTGAGACAAGGATAGTGATCAAGCACATTTTTGTGAACGGAAGACTTTGGTATTAGTCCAAAGCCCGATATCGAACATTGGAGGTTATCACAGATTTGAACTGGATCAAATTTCTAATTAGGCCCTTATTTCTTAAGATTTTGTATTTCACGAAACATAGTAATGTCATTGCGAAGTAACTCATAAAAGGAATAATTATTGAATATGCTTTATTTTCACTTAGACATAATTACAAGTAATGAGACACTAATTAAAGTCCAAATACTTAGCCTAATTATGTAAGAAAATATGACAACGGGTGGATTTTCACTGGCTAGATAAATATAGAATTCTAAAATCTAGCAGTTTGATATTCGTGCAGTAGCTAAACATGTGACGTTATTATAATGTCGCAGCAATATTCTGTTTGGTTCTGTATTGGTTCTTATAACATTATTTTGATGGCTCCCCATAACGTTGCTGCAATAATACAGCTGTGACGTTGCATTGTGACATATATTCTGGTTACATTCTTCAACTTAAACAGAATCTTCTTTTAATATTCAGTTTTAATTTTGTCCTAACCTCACCTCAAAAAAATGTTATAATAATACTCTGATTTGGTGAGGTTTCAACCTTACTATAAATAATTTACCTGTTACGTGCCATCTTAGTTAGTGACAGACTGACTAAAAATTAATAGTATGGTTGCAGAGCGTTTCTGTTATGTCGCAGGTTGGCCGGGCTGCTACCTGAATTCTTAAATTAGCGCTTTCTTATTCAAACTTGATTGCAGCTCATTTGGACGTAATTGAATGTTATTTACAGAATCTAAATATATCTGGAAAATTTGAAACTACTCATCAATTTTTATGAAGTGAAACTTGTCAGATAATTTGATTGTAATACAATTCTGAATGAATAATCACTTGAGAATGATAATATTCTATTATCATTATTTGATTATAATCATTTAATTATGATAATAATGATGCACCTGTATCACTTTCAAATAGTCTCTAAAGAAAATTATTTTCTTTACAACCGATAACAGGTGTAAGGTTTATGAGCATAAGAATGACGCAAACTAATGGTGCATCTTAAAAACCAGACCGTTTCGCCTTGTTCCCAACCTAAATTCAAATTAGTTCCTTTCATCACCAAGATTTAACAATTTTTTGATTACAGTTATTCCATAAAGTAAGTCTACGCGCACCATAAAGCCACATACGGATTTTAGTCATGACGATTATGGGGAGAATTAAAGGGATTTTGAGAGAAGATCGTAGTGAAAGTCCGCCCAGAGGGATTGGGACTAGATCCATACAAAGGGATTCTTCTTCAATATTACTTCTTTCGAATTAAGTGACCAGGACTTAATACATACAAAGGGGTTCTGCTTCTTACTTCTTTCGAACTAAAAAACTGTTTATATTGATGCCTATAGTTACCTGATGTAGGTTTTTCGTTAGTGGTTCAACAAACACTTAATTACACTGCAAAACATTATATTAATGAGTCAGTTCTTGATAATAAAGCCCCGGCCACACGTGGGAAGTAACTGTGATGGAACATGGGAACAATTGCAAAAACATCTCAAAGCATCGCAAAACATCTCAAACAATAATCGCTTAGTATCCATATGCGACGAATTGCGATTTATGTAGTTTTAGAAGTACTTATTTCTGAATATTATGTGCACGCATGCATGGTTGCTTTATTCCTATTATTTTGGTTAAAGGTTTTAAAGAATCGGTTGGTAAATACTTAAGATATTAAACCTTCCACTGGTAAATATGTTATGATATTAATCATGATTACTGAAATCTTGCCCCCAAACAATTTTGCCTAAAGCTCAAATAGAAAGTTTATTTTTGTTATTTTAATTTGGTGAATATTCAAAATATTGACATGTTGTTTAACGTGTTTCTGTTCGAGCCAAAACCGGAACTGTCAGCGAGTGTGCTATATTGTTATAGCAAAGTGTTCACGAATTCTTATGAAGTTGTGTCATTTGGTGAAAAGACAATGGAATCCCCTTAAAGACACTCGAGGTGCACCTGGGCATAGTGTCATTAGTCATGCATCATTTCTGACTGTGCTGACGTCAGGCACTGACGGTTAGTGTTAGCGATGATATCATACCTTTATAGAATAAATATAGATAGAAAGAATAATTTGTAGGGAGGATCTATATGTACGGCAAAGCTTTACTGAATTTGATCGCAAAGCTTCACCAGGTGACCTTCTGGATAAACAATATTTTCGTGATATGAAGATAGATTTTTTCCCCTTACAAGCCTTATTTAATTTTAAATTAAAAGTAACATTAAGTCTGGAGGGATGATTCACTCTAACAAAAGAAGAAAACAATGAACGCTAACAAGTCAATGCCTGACTCTAATATTTCATAAAAATAAATCTCACCAAATAAATTGAATTGTTCTGACGGGTACATCTACATTTTCTCTCAGTTTTTACTATCGTGTGGGTGTGGATGTCAAGGCTGTGGTGAAGAAAGACATTTTTCCAGTCTTTTTCCTTTTACTTTGTCGAAATTGAAGCTCGAAAATAAGAAGATTTAGAGATATGTCTAATACAATCTCAAAACCGTACCTTTTTGTTGTTATCATCACCCTTTTGGAACGTCTGTGTTGTCCTTCTGGTAGTTGAGCCCATCAAAGGGATATTATCGTTTATTGTTGATATTCTGACCTTGGTTAAAAACTGGTTCATCCAAGTTACTGGTACGGGAAGTTGGGCTATTGATAAAGGTAGCAAATGTCGGGTATCGAATTTACGATATCCCAATGTCTCCTCCCACTCATATGCATTTATCAACCCCTCTCAAAAGTCCCAAAATACTCCTATTTTATATGTCAAATTTGATAAGCAATCTATGATAAATTTCTTATAAAGTCATTTTTTCTCACATTTATACAATCCATTTTAGATATCAATAATATTATAAAATCTGATCATGTCTGAGGATGTCTAAGGCCCCTAGCTATAGGTGGGAGGAGATGGGAGAGGGAGTGGGGAGGCAAACAGGCGGGGATGGCAGGGAGAGGTAAAGTCAGGCCTAATACTATTCTCTCAATATTTGTCACGTACAAAAAAGAGGAATGTATTGTCGATTTGTGAATGTGTCGGAAGTACTCTGTGGCACCACGCCCACGGATCAGGAACCGTTCACAGAGTCAGGATTCACAACCATATTTCTTTTTTTGTGTGGGTGAAATCAGGCACTGATGTCATGATATTTTCAACTATAAGTCTACCAAATCGAATAATGTTTCGTATTCACTAATATTTCCTTGTAACCTGATAAATATATATAATTATATATATTTCAATATCAAATTTTGATGAAATATGTGTTTGTTGTGATCTGTGCTTAGTTTTTTCCTTTCTCATTTTCATGCAGATACATATTTTCTCAAAATAGGGATTTATTCGTTTTCTCATAACCATTGGTCTCACTTGATGAATTTGTTATTTCATAAGATGCGTATGGCCTTTTAAAATTTGAAGAAATGAAAAAAATGGAACTTTGCGAAAGTAAACAAAATCCAAAACGTTTTAATTCAAATTTTGAGCGACCCCTTCATTTAACATTTGTACATGTTTCAAATGACATGACGAAAGGTATCATAGTAACTTCAGACATTATAGTTATTGGTGAATTTCATCATTTGGATAATGAACGCGAAGGACATGCGACATAGCCATTTCTTTAATTCCACATGGGCCATAGGGAGCCCTCCCCAACCAGAGCCCCACAATTTCTTTCAAAACAATTCCAAATCCTCTTTACTTGAAAAAGGGAGGGAAGTTCCGCCACTCCATATTGAATCTAGCTTATCCGCTGAAATTCTACCTCTACTATGTTCTCACGAAATCACACTTCCGACTTCAAAAGGCAATATGAGATATTCCATGGGTTCTTAGAATTATTAATAATGCATTATTTATGCTCTGATCGGCATTCTATGTGTCTTGTATTAAACAGGTTGCCGTGTTTACAATGAGGTAGTCGACCTTCATGCTTCCACTGAGCGATAATAGATATTTACCACCACGGCCTCCTGGCGGCCAGGCAAAGAACAACAAACACACTCTTACAGACTCTATGTATGATATAATGACCTTTGTTGGACGCTTCGCGGAGAAGGAGACGATGAGAGGGCGTCTGTTGACATCTGGTCAACTTTCCCGCGCTTTTTGTTCCGGCGGGCACCAAATACCTTCTGCAAACAGCGTCCTGCGTCCATCGGTGTCAGCTTCTATCGACTTCTCTTCATTTCTCGCGCGCCAACATGTGACATCTCGAGGTGTTGACAGAACGGCTTTTCCACCTCCTGAGTCCTGACCAGAGGCTTTGTGAGTTTTAGGTGAGTGTCCGGCCATGTAAAGGAAACCATGTATAAAAGACGGTACAGTCCGCCATGACGTACATTCAGTGCTGGACTCCTCCCAAGGACAGGACAGCAGAAAATAAACATGGCCGCTATGAGGGTGGTGCTTGCGTTCCTGGCGCTGCAGCTTCCAGTTATTTGTAAGTAGATCTCTTTTCCATTATCAGTAGCTTGATCAATTGATGTTTAAAAATCATTGTTGTTCACATTTGCGATATCTGCGCTACTATTCTTACTAAAGTGATTTGTATGTAATACACTATTGATAGGATTATGAGAAATATGTCATAAATATGCTAACTTATTAAAAGTATTAAAACGAATTTGTTCAGGCTCATCTATTAAGGCCGTATTATACTTTGCGTCGGCAAATTCGCGTTGGGGCCGTTTCATACGCGTTTTTGCCGACGTGAATACCAAACGTGAAACTTTACACCCAACGTGAAGTGTAATATAGAAATATAGTTTCGCGTTAGCCAACGCGACCCCCAATGCATGCCAAACGTGTAGTACAATATATTTCGCGTTGGGTCGCGTCGGGACCCAACGCGACCCAAAGCGTAGTGTAATATAGTTTTAATCTGGTGATAACGTGAAGTGTTCGCGTTGGGAAAAACCACCCAACGCGAGCAGAGACCCGACGCGTAGTATAATTAGGGCTTTACTGTAAGGATATTTTACAAGCACACAATCATAGGTAAATGTTATGATTCCCATAATCATGTCAAGATGATTGGGTTTCTGGGGACCCAGCCGCAGGGCTTTATTGACTGCAAGTGTGGATTGTTTTGTTATTAGTATTCATTGATTTACATTTCACAGTGGCAGATTTAGAGGGGGGCGCGGGGGTGCCCCCCCTTTTTTTGTTGTTGGCCATTTTACATTTTTTAATGTAAAATTCGGCCCAAATGTCACTTAAGAATTTTTTTTCCCAAAAGCGCCCCCCCTTTTCAAAATCCTGGATCCGCCACTGTTTAAACTAAGTGCTCCTACGGTTAAAGGTATACGATAAGATGATGAATAGTAATAAAAACAACTAACAATTGGCAGAGCAGAGTCTATTCATAGATGTTCAAAATTTGCATTCAAACCCCAATTGCTGAATATCGCCTCCTACATAGTATACAACTCTTTGAGTTCAGAAGTCATCTGGTAGGTATAAAACGTTGGTTTATTAAGGGCTTTACAATTAAGTACATACTTGCAGTTAAAAAATGCGTACCCAGTGGGAGGCCCCTTACAAAATAAAACTGCAATATATTTTTTGGAAAATATTGTAAATGTATTAAATTTCGCGCTGTACATATTTTTGCGCATTTCGCGTACCACTGCGCGAAAATACGATGTGAGTGAAATTTATCAATATTATAGAACAAGTTGAATAACTATCAAATGCGCGAAATTATTAATGTGCGGAAATTCTAATCATTGCTTGTTGCGCGAAAATTTAGCAGCGCGAAAATATATACGTTCACAGCACTTTGTTGTCATTAATTAAGCCTATACTGCACAATACATGCTACGCTGAAATGGCTGGGGTAGAGTGGTCAGCGGCGGTGGATGTCGCGAGGTGAATGACTATATAATTGTACTTGCGACGTCTCCATATAAGAATTATTAGGTCAACGACATAGTTCATAATAATTCTTATATCAAGGACATCGTTTTTATTAGAAACTCTACGTGTCCTGACGGGCAAATCAGGCCCGTAGACAGGCTCAGCCGTAGGGGGATGACCTCAGGAACAACCAATCGCTATATCATTGGGTGTAATGGTAAAACTATTTTTTGTATAACTGGTAAGCAATATGACCCAAGAAACACATTTTGTCCAGTGAACTTCACTGACCTAAAATTTCGGAGGCGGATCCAGAGTGAGCCATCGGGGGGGGGGGGGGGGGGGGGTTGCATACCACCCCCTATAAAAAAGAGTGCAAAATAGTTTTACATCAGATTTATACGAATCAACGAACGTAGGTTAATCACAAAGCTCTTCCCTCGGTCGGGGGGGGGGGGGTGTGTGGCAACCGCCCAATTGCCCCCCGCCCTCTACTGGATCCGCCATTGCATTTTAGAAAGGATAACGTCAGAAAACCTTGGGGTAATCCTTTTAATTTATTTCGGAAATTGAGTTTATATACAGCGGCGTACAGGAACTTGTCTTGTTTAATGTATTTTTTATTCTAGAGCATAAGCATACAACATAAAAGAAAATAGAGTACATTAGAATGTGACAAATTATGTGCTGAATTGGGAAAATTGGCGCCATGTCATTGTTTTTGTTTGTTTACACAATGTAGTGCCGAATTCGTGTTGGTCAAAAGTATATTATAAACAAACACTGACAACAAAGTAAGCATATTACCAAAGAAATTATTAGTCACATCAAATCAATCTGTGTATGCATATTCAGCGAAACACAGTACACATTTTGGGACTTTAAGGGTAATCCTATACCCATCTATGATAATTTGTGCTTGGCAATTTTAGCAAAGATGCAGGATATGACAACGCCGTCAGTTTCACGATTTTTCTGAACCCGTTACTCATTGTTATTCTTAACTCGCTTGTTATCTTTTTCCATTAGTGGCAACCGGTGACCAAAGATGTTACTACAATGGCCGCATATACAGCCATGGGCAATACTTCGATCGCGAATGTAACCAATGTCGTTGTCTGTCACAACGCATTGTCTGCACCAGTAAGATCTGTCACCAAACCACCACCCCTGCACCAGCAACAACATGCCACTACAATGGTAGAACCTACCAACATGGTCAAGAGTTCAGGCATCACTGCAACCAGTGCTCATGTATGCATGGAGCTGTTGCCTGCACTCTATGGGCTTGTCCAACCTCCCAGACCAATGTCTGCTGGCACAAAGGCCAGACATATGCTGATGGTGTCGCCTTCAAAGATGCCTGCAATCAGTGCTGGTGCAGGCAGGCTGTTGTGACTTGCACCAAGAAGAATTGCCACACAAAGCCAACTGGCATCTGCGTTCACAAAGGTGTGACACATGCTGAGGGCAGCGATTTTGACGATGACTGCAATCGCTGTTGGTGCAGAGGCGGGGTCATATCATGCACTCTGAAGACCTGCAATATAGCCACTACTGGGTCCTGCTACTACAAGGGGAAGCGCCACAATGAGAACACTGACTTCGATGATGACTGCAATCGCTGTTGGTGTCGCGGCGGACTGATAACCTGCACGAAAAAGAACTGCCATTCCCAGACCACTGGCGCCTGCCATTACCATGGGGTGACGTATGCTGATGGCTCTGATTTCAAACAAGACTGCAACACATGCTGGTGTAGGGGGTCAGTCATTGCCTGCACCCACAAAAACTGCCATGAGAGGCCAACAGGGGTGTGCCAGTACAAGGGTCAGGTTCATGCTGATGGCTCCGATTTCAACGATGTCTGCAACCGATGTTGGTGTAGGGCTGGCGTAGTAACTTGCACATTGAAGAAGTGTCACATACAATCACCTGGTGCCTGTTACTACAAGGGACAAGTCCACACCGATGGGTCTGACTTCGGTGATGACTGCAATCGCTGCTGGTGCCATCGCGGTGTCATCGACTGCACCAAGAAGAACTGCCTGACTCCAATCCAGGATGGCGGCCATTGCACCCATCATGGACAAACCTTTCGAAATGGGCAATCATTCACTCACAGATGTAACACTTGTCGGTGTCTCAACGGGAAGGCTGCCTGCACGAAGAAGGCCTGTCGACCAACAACCAACACTCGGCATTGCAGTCACAAGGGTCACACTCATGTCCATGGCGCAACATTCAAGGATGACTGCAACACCTGCACATGCTTCAATGGCAATGTGGTCTGCACCCTGATTGCCTGTGACCATGGCCACACAGGAGGAGGCCGTGATACCTGCTATCACAATGGACAGACGTATGCCAATGGAGCCCGATTCAAGCCTGACTGTAACCAGTGTGTCTGCATGGCTGGTCGCGTAGCCTGCACCAAAATGAGGTGTCGCCACTAAATCAAAAGATCATGTGTTTGGCCTTTATCAAAGGGTTCTAAATTTCTACCCGTGACCTTAAAAACATAATTAATTTTCATTGCAATTTTACAATTTTAAATGATCAGAGCATTGTAAGACAAAAGTGCGGGGAATAACTACACATTATTACTGGAACTTCTATCTTGTTTTTCAGTTCTATTGCATTTTCTTCTGGCCATTTCTCTAAGATGAAGCAAAACACAATACTCACTTGCATGTGTACTTCATAAAAAAGCTTTTATGCAAATAATCTAGATTGTCTACGCTGTTTAGACTGTTGTTGTTTTTAAATGTATTTTAAACCATGAGCATTTACGACTACCAAAACTGCTTTGTTCATGATCCAACTCTATGTCAAACAGATAATGACAGATATTACTTGGAATACTTAAGCAAAAATACATTTGATATAAACATTTTCATGTACATATTAGTGAACCTGGTTATCTAGAGAAATTACCTGAATTGTTACTGTATGCTAATCAGCGTTGGGAGGCAAGGAAGGAATCTTTGTCTAACGTGTTAACAGGAGCTAAAGATAAATATTTTAGACAGACGTAACTGTTAGTCGATAATCAAGAGACCATGCTTATTGTTGTACCTAACAATATCATCTTACTGTAGGTATGGTATCTTTTCATGAAAAATATAGTGCTATATCATAGACATGTTATTTATGCTAAGCGTCTGCGTATCAGGAAATAGAACGTTCATTTTATTAACTCAGCCAATCACAATTTTAGAATTAAATACATTCCAGCTTACTACATCAGGAATCCAATTTGAACATATAATTATAACTGATTATTTCATATTAAGCAAAATGTAAAACTTCAGAGTGTTTACCACCCTAATGTTTTTTGAAATAGTCGAACGTCACTTCAATATGATAATCTAATGTCTACAACCCCTTTTTTCTATGTATCTTTTGCTCTTACCTTAATCTAGTGCTGTAAATCAGTTGTTAGTATGAATAAAAATGTAAACGTTATGTTTTGTTCGTTAATCTTATTCATTTTGGAACAGATAAGGCTTGGAACATTACAACAAATGCCATATTCCATTTTCCTCAATTTCCGACACAGAAAGAGATACTCGCAACGATGTATACATACCGGATATATGGGGGCATACATGCTCCCCATATATCCGGTATATCGTGTAGAAACGCAACTAAAATTAAAAACTAAAGCACCGAAAATAACCCGCTCTTTTTGTCATGAAATATGTTTTGTGTAATAAGGAACATTTGTCCTCTATCTATAATGAAAATCTTCACACACTGGAACACACTGCTTACTCTACCCACCACAGCAAAAACAATTTAATAGTTTTCAACATTTAGATATTTGAACTAATATCGATTTTAGAAATCTGTTTTATAAGCTGATGTATATTTATATCTAGCTCCCTACTTCATAGGAGGTACGGAGCCCTAGCTGTGTCGCATGATACATTTTTTCCATCGTAAATGTAAATCCAATGTGGGAAGAAGAGCTTAATAAAAATGTTGACATGCACTTCCTTCTAAGTATTGAGGCAAAACTGATTATATGATTGTGTTTGAAATTTGAGACGCGACTAGCAATTACTTTTGACAGTCAAGTGCAATCTTTCTGGCATTTAAAATCTTCAGCAGGGTCAACATGCCCATATTTACGTCACGTCCAAGACACAAAGTACGTCAATATGGACACGTAGCTTAAGGATCGAGTAAAGAGGTCAAGGCAGTATTGACCTCGCTTATCGCATATGTTCACATGAGATATCTTGACATATTACGTCCCATGAAATAAGTGATAATCATATCTATCTTGATTTTTTAAGTTATCAATTTTTTGATAGAAACATCGCGAGAAACTGGACATATGATAATGAATTTTCGCAATGTACACTTTTTTGTCCTCTCACCATTATACCTTCATTTATGTCATGGTGATGTGGTCAGACTGCTGTTAAAATGTCACAGCATACAGTATTTTCAGACAAAGAAGATTTGAATATTATATATATGACTGTCAGATTGTATTTCAAGAGAGGTGTAACTATATAATTCATAGTTTACTTGACATCGCTTCTAATGCAATCATGTAATGGAATTAGGATTACCATAACATTAGCAGATTAGTGGGTGTAGCTTTCCTTTGAAATATAACCGCTGCAGGTGCCTTTCATTTCTATGTAAAGCTGACATCACATAATCCTTTGTAGCTATATATATATATATATATATATATATATATATATATAGCTGACTGTCCTTACACGTTCATGTTTCTACCGAAACGACGGCGATATATCTAACAGCATGTAGACACAATCATATTCTATCTCCCTTGGAAGGTATTTTTAAAACAGTGTCTTCATTGCAGTCTCCCTACCTCCCATGCACTGCCTTTCAGACAGGAGCTGTCCTTGTGATTACATCTCCATCATTTACCTAACATCAGCCTATAGATAGATAAGACACACTAGGCTGGGAGGCAAAATAAAGCCTCATTAGGCCTATAGTCCTCGCTCTCACACTTATCATATTCTCAAGACCGCCGTCAGAGCCGACAGCAAGACTGGCAGTCACAATCATCATTTGGATCCCTTATTGCCTCCTCCTCCACTCTGTCTGTTTCTTTTTTCTATGCCCCCTCTCGCCTAAGGCATCATCAAAGACTGGTTATGAATAGAATGAGAGAGAGGGACCTTCTTCTCCTTCCGACTCCTCCTTCTCTGCTAAAGCCCTGAGCCAGTGCTCCGCCCGCTTCCAACGTCTTCTAATTGTAGCCAGGCATTCTTTCCCAGACAGCCTGATGGCTTTCTACAAGAAGGCATTGCAGCGTGTAAGTGGCACAAATGAAACGATATCTAATTACCAAACCAAACAGGCTGGGGGCCTACAGGAGCATGGTTTTGTGTTTCTGTGAAACCTAGTTCATCTGGCAATGCTAAATGGAGAGAGACAGAACGCGGCATAACTTCCCACTGCCTCATACCACCTCCTCCTTTGCCATTGCCTACCTCCCAGCGGAAGGCTTTGCGGAGGAGTGGGCACAGGCGTAGGCCTCTCTGGCTCGCTTCAAATGGAGGATTCAACGCTGCAAGCCATAAAGTCAGCTGCAATAAAACGAGCTAATGGTGTTGATGTGTGCACATTACCAGAGAAATACAAACACATTTCCGTCTGCGTCCATTGCCTACCGAGCCGTGAGAGTCGGCCCCAAGCTTCCTTGGCACTGTTACTGAGCCCTATTAATTACTCCTGTTACTCCTCTATAGGGCTTTTCAATAACGTAAACACGAATCTTATCTTTGCCGACCAAAGCAGTACTTACTGAAGTGAATGGAAACAGCATACTATTGTGACGTTCTCTGGTAAGTCGGGGTTGCCGATTCTTACAACAGAGGAACGTGGGGGTTGTTCGGGTCTCGGGGCGGACGGGGAATCCGGGCCAAGAACCGAGATGTGTTTCTAGAGTCGTGCCTCGCGCACGAGGGGGGGCTGAGCGAATCGATCGGGAATCGGCACTCGATGTCGACGGAGGACTGCGGGGGAGGGAAATTATGGTAGGGGTACGGGTCGGCCGGGGGGCGGTCCACCCCTGAGTTCCGGTCCGCGGGGGCGACGGGCCGACGGTCGCCTATTGTTTGGTAGCGTGGGGCCGAGCATGCCGCGCCCTCGTCCCCGCGGACTTCGCTCCCTCGTTCCGCTCCCCATGTCTTCGTACCATACTACGCCTCGGTTTCCGGTACTACTTCGGGCCTTCGTGCCCTACTCCGTTCCCTCGTTCCTCGTTCTTCGGGCCATCGGGCCCCTTACCCTATGTTTCTACTACCTATCTCGAACTTCGACTGTTTTGTCCTAACTTCGGCTTAATTACTCTGTTCGGCTCATCTTTAGCGGTTGTTTCAGGAAAGAGGACACGTCTGGACACCAGGAGAACTGTTAAAGAACTCTGTTTATTCGGGCCTCACCGCCCCTTTATATACTAGAGAGGTCAGCCCTGATTGGCTGCCTTCGGTCACGTGACCTACAACTGACGTCACTTCCGGTTTATATATTCCGTTTCCGGTTTACATTTCACTTCCGGTTTACATATTTCCGGGTTTCGTTCCATTACGTTTTCGTTATTCGTTCTTTACATATTCGTTATTCGTTCTTTACATATTCGTTCTTTACATCTATTTCGTTCTTCGTTCTTTACATATTCGTTCTTTACATCTATTTCGTTCTCTTACATATATTTCTATCATTACCTTATTTCTATTATTTTAACCTCTATGTATTTTGGCTGAATAGCCGTTCATCACACCCTCCCGCACCTTCTTGAAAGGTGGGAAAACACGTTATACAAAATTTCAACACAGTTCATACAGCAACGACAACAGAACATACTCTAGAACCAGAAACATTTCAATCCTACGCTCCTTATCGGCAGAGGAGGAGGTGTCACCCTCTGTCCTCCCCGGTCTACTTCGGAGGGCCCCCGGGGCCTATCCGGCTAATTATTATTTCTCTTCTTTCTTCGTTTTTCTCTCTTCGTTTTTCTCTCTTCGTTTTTCTCTCTTCTTAATAAAAGTTCATATAATTCGTTTTATATATCTTAGTCTCTTTTTATCTTCGTCAGAGTTCTCTTATCCTTGATCTATTTAGGACCCGTTTTTTACACCTCCTCTTTTTCTCGTCTTTAGGATGAGCGAGCCGGTCGTGGCTCTCCCACCCGGGACTGGGGATCGGTCGTGACCCCGTCGCCCCCGCTCCTCTCCTCTGGGCTCTATTTACTTAGCCCCTTGGCGCGTTTTTCCTCGCCTTTTTACCCTCATTAGGACAGAGGGACCGGTCGTGGTCCTCCTGCCCGGGGCCATGGGTCGGTCGTGACCCGCAGTGCCCCCGTTCCCTTCGTTTTCCGTCGTTCAGACGTTCTCCCCTAGTTCGGGTGGAGAATCGGTCGCGACTCTCCCACCCAGAGGCCAGGGCCGGTCGTGACCCTTAGTCCTCTCGACCCTCGATCCGTTCTACCGTCGTTCAGACGTTCTCCGTTGTTTTTGGGTAGAGAATCGGTCGTGATTCTCCTACCCGGTCGGTCGTGACCCCTCGTTCTTCCGTAACTATTACTCTTCTCTGCGTTCTCTTAGGTGATGATGATGATTTTAAGGATGAGTTGAAGAAGAAAGACTGGAGTTTTTGTAGATAGAATGTTCTTTTTGGACTTCGCACCCTCGGTCGCCTCGGCATTCAGAGCCCTCCAGTGACTTTTTCACGTTTGGCAAGGACAACATGTTCGAGCCAAAGGCCAAGGTACCCAAAGAAGAAGATGGCGTTGTATGTGGAAAGGAACTTAACTTCATGCATTAAAGCTTAGAGTGGAAGCTTCAGCAGACGACGTCGCGGGTTTCGTGCTATTTGTCACAGTGAAGCTTTAAGATGGAGTCCGGGTGAAGGTGAGACTGAGAAGATTAGAATCATTAATTATCGATGAAGTGTCCGTTTTCCGTACAGGAACTGAAGTTTGACTTTTACGACACATGTCCTCGTGGTTAACCCAGCATCAAGATGTTCCGTCCTCGACCACGTCGACACATTTGAAGATTTCAGGATTTCAGAAAGAGATGTCGGAGAGAGTCCACCATAGTAAAGTATTTCCGTCACCGTTCCGGGCCCAAGTGGCATGACAACAACCGGAACGGAGACCTGATTAAGAAGATAATTTTGATGAAGTTTCTTTTTGATGACAGGAGCCGGTGCCTCTCATCCCTCCCCCCCTCCGTAAGCAACGGCAGGAAGACAGTCCTCTTTGGGGCGAGAGGGAGGCTCCTTCGTTCTACTGATGAGATGATTTTCCTAAGAAGAGGATTCCTGTTTCGGGCACTCGGGCCCTCGTTCGTTTCCTAGGCTCTCGGGCCTCGCTCTGTTTACTAAGTTTTTCTCTTCGTCCTCCCGGAGGACCGTGCTTTTAGACGATTTTCGTGAGACTGTAATACCAACAAATAGTTTGTTAATAGAAGTAAGTTTAAGATCCGGTCTGGTTTGATTTTGGAGTAAGGCCACAGTCGTCCACGGTGCCATGTCACATTGCATGAAGCCACTATGCCTATGACGAACGCCGAGACAACAGCTCCGAGCCGTTCCGGGCTGCTCCTAGGTACGACGGTTCGAAGTTGGTAAGTTGAAGATATTAGTGAGAAGGAGAAGAAGAAGCCGTAGAAAGTGAAGATGGACGACATCAACCGGGACCTGCACCCAACGTCAACCTCTGAGATCCGGAACGGGCCCATTCTCAATAAAATAGCATATATAGAGAACTCATCCGATGTCGAACTCCAAGAAGGGTCGCTCCTCGTCGCTCTTTGCAGACCTCTTGATGTGTCTATCGAGGCATCCGCGGCCGACGTTCCAAGCACCACCTCCCTGTATATTGCAAAGATTACTTCCCTATATGTTTCAAAGACTATTTTGTTTCGTTCCTCGAGAAGAAGACATCAGGAAATGCGACATGGAAGGAGTCTCTGTCGTTACTGCGGTAAGATATTAATATAGGTTTTTAGTAAGTCTATTAATTTTTGTTTCTTGTTCATATATTACTATTACTATATATTACGGTCGGTCACGAGCCAGGGCCCCTAAGTTATCGTCCCTGCTCGTGCCTTGGTCCTCCGGGAGACATCTACGACTCGCCGCAATCCTTTCACGACTCGTTGCATCAACTCTGGCACGATAAAACCAGCATTCAGGTCGAAAAATTCCATTTTGCCGCTCTTCGTATGCGGTAAGAGGCTGAAGACAAGGAAACTCAGAAGATGATGGTACATGAATCCGGGCTCATCCACATTCTGATCGATCCATCCAAAATCAAGAAGACAAAGTTGCAGGAAGTAGAAGTGCCGCTAGAGGACAGAGGTCGTCTCTTCCTCGCCTCCAGATCGCTCAAGGCAGCGCGGGAGAAGGGTTTTCAGTCTTGGCCCGCGCCAGCCTTTCCTCCAGCGGCGAGTCGCCGGCCCACCGGTACCTTATTTACCCCGGCACGACCGTCGACTCAAAGACTACAATGACAACACTATCCGTCCATTCTGATTTCCTTTCTTCGATTCCGCCTCCCAACTTTCACTCTCGCTCCCGGGCCGCCCGGCCCGCCATCCATTTCCGCGACCGGACGATCCCGTTCCACCTGCTCGGTCCCAACCAACGCAGCGGGCTCCAGGGAAGAAGAGGAACAGCTACAAACTTGTTTTTCCTCCCAGCGTCCTTCCGTCCCGTATTCGCCCCGCAGGCTTGGTAAGTTCATTCCAGTCATGGACCCTCCAGCTCGCTGATTACACTCAACACCTCCTAACACATGTGGTTTCGCTCACTTCCGCAAGAAGATTCCCATAAAGAAACTAATAAGAATAAATTAAGATAAGAATGTTCGAGCCCGCCAGTCCGTTCCCGATGAGTTTAAGTAAAGTTTTCGGGCCCGTCCAGCGGTCTCCAGGAGAGTCTTTTATCCAGGCTTCGGCCTCCTGTGCGGCTCAGGTACCTCCGCCTCGGCCCGGTTCTCTCCCTGGGGGTTTGACACTATGGGTGAGGAGCCAACGCCCCGTAATCCCTCCCCACCCGACTCGCGACGCGCCATCTTCCGCCTCTGGTTCCGTCGCGCTGTTTTTCTTCCGTGCAAGACCTCGAGCAGCATCCACTTCACCCTTCTTCTTGGCGCCGGATCGGCAGCAACAGTCTCTCGAGAAGCTGATCCACCATTCCGCTCTGTTTTTCCGCCTCTCTTGTCGCCTTCAACAAGTCATCCAGTTGATCCTCGTTTTTGTACATCACTAGGGTCTGAGCCAATTGGACGGTCCGGTTGTGTTCGTTAACTAGTCGGTCGACCCCCGGGAACTCCCTGGTCAACGGCCCCAGTGCCGCCGTCGGGAACTGCGCCATCGCTTCTTCAAATGTCTCTGGCTTGCGGCCCGTTTCTAGTGCCATCAGGAACGCCATAGACGCCGAAGCCATTGCTCTTGTCTTGGCCGTCATTCCTCGCACCTCCCTCGGGGGCCACATCAGTTGCACCCGAATGGCCTTTTCCGCGTCCCAGTCTCGCACCGCTCGCGCCGTCACCGGAAAGTGTCCCTGTAAGACCTGGTGAATGGCCTGTGTCCGTAATAACTTGAGTCTCGGTGTTTCCCTAGATGGTCCTGCCGTCGGTATCTCCGTTCCTATAGACCCGAACACTGAATCCGCTCCCGACTCGTCCAATTCTTGTTTCTCCGGCTCGTATCCTCTGGTCTCGGCCTGCCCCAACTCCATGTCCTCTGAGTCTTCCACCTCCGCGTCCATGGACTGGGCAGCCGGTATTTGTAATCTGTGTATCACAACCCGCGGTTGTAGCGCCCGCCCGTGTTTATCCTCGTCCTTGAGTGGGGTATCCGGTCCTGGCGGCGATCCCATACGTTCGGGCGACGGTGGTCCCGGGGTCTCTTCCGATCCTTGCGACCCGAAAAACGAGCTCCCCAAACTGGCTCGAGTCAGGTTGTCAACCGCCGCCCGTGTCTCTGGCGTGTCTGGTGCTACCGTAATGTCTCTCATTCGTTTTAATCCTGGGGGCGGCACTATCGGCTGCTTACATACCATCTTCTCCAGGGGTGAATCCGCTTTCGTCGGGGTAGGGGTAGAGAACAGCGGCTGTGTCGAGGCCGTCGACGCCGTGTCCTCCGGCCTGGCCGCATGCCGAACATACTTTACTTTCTCCACTCGCCCCACCGGTTTGAGTCCCTGCCTTTCTGCCATCTCGCGTAGAAACCTCCCTAGGTACAATGCTTCTCTTTCCACCAGCCGGCCTCCCTGTGCTTCCCGAATGCTGTCCTCCAGCTCCCGGTCGGATCTCGCCTCGTGGTAACCCCTGAACGATCCCTCCCGGTTCATTGTTCCTTTTAGATACCCGGGGTACCTCGGGTGTCGTGATTCGTATATCACTGATTTCTTATGAACTGTCATCATAGTAAATTGTGCGTCGCTACAAGGTGGTTCTAGTCCCGTGGTCCGTCTGACTCCTGTCGAGGTCTCAGGCTGCGATGGTCCCAGCTCTCCCGTGCTGCTAGACTCAGCGATAATCAAAGACCGATCGCTTCGGGCCGACATACTCCTGCCTGACTCCGACTGGTCCGAACTCGTTCCCTCCTCCAATTCTCTCGGGACTTTCTTGACCTTTTTCCACTTCTTCTTTCGCGACGGCTCCTCCGCCGGGCATCCCTGTGTCGGGGGCCTCTTGAAAGCGAGCGGCTCCTCTTCCTCTTTGACTTTCGGTCGTTGGTCGTCGGACGAGCTCACCAATTCCACCACCTCAGCCCCCGGTGGTATTCCTGAGCAACCCGGCTTCGGGGTGGGTGTGGATGTCCGTCCTTTTCTTCTGCCTGGGAGTCCTCGTCCTCTCGGTTCCCGTGGTTCTCCCTGGGCGTTTAACTTCTTAATTCGGCTCTGTACTAACCCTGATATTTGGTCTGGTGTCAGGAGTGGCTTCGGGTTGACCACGGCTCGGCTCGCGCTTCGCGGCGACTCGGTGTCTTCCTTCCGTACTCCTTTCGCGGCCCTCCGAGGGGAACGACGCGTGGGTGTCGATCGTTCCGCCACCTCGGCCAGGGGTCCCTTCCCTGCTGCTTTGGCTGCTTGGGCTCCCTCGCCGGCCTCGTCGGCCTCTGATCCTTCTTCGGTTGCTACCTGCTCCAGCTGCTCGGCGTCGCTGTCCTCGGATCCTCTCGACGCCCTCGGGTAGTAAGGTATGCGGATATGCCGTCGCGGCCTCTCCGGTGCCTCCTTATCCACCGCCCTCTCAGGGGGTTGAAACCCCTCCGGATGGCGCACCGCGTAGTCCCGTTCCATGTTGGCTACCCGGGCCGCCGTTTCATCCCCAGCAGCGAAACTGGTGTACGGCGGTCGTCCTTTCGGGTCCAAGGCGAACGCCGCAGCATACTCCAGCCTCAGAAGGGGGTCTTGCTTCGGCATCCCCCTCTGCAGGTTCCCTTCGTGTGAGTCCGTCATGTGCTTCTTCCAGTCCTGGTGTGTCGAGTAGGCTCGATTCGAACACACCGGGCACATGTAGTACTGCTTCCGTAATCCATCGTGCTGGCCTTTAATATGCTTGACCAAGTGCTTGAACTCCTTTCCGTGACAATGTCCTTCCCAGCACTGTCCGCTCATCGTGTCCGTTTTCCGGGCTTTCGGGGCTCGTTCCAATCCTGAAGCTCGTCCCGTCAGCCGTTTCCGTTTTTGTCTCGTGGTGATGCTGCTCGTCTCGCTTCTCTGCTTTTCCTCTTGTTTTCTTCTCCTTAGCTCAGTCTGCTCGTCTGCGATTCGATGAATCCTGATCGGCTGACCAGAATGACCTGCTCCGGCGAGCGCTCTGCCTTTTATAGCCGCCGCAGGCGGAAGTGGGCGTGGCCTGCACTAGCGACCCCTAGCGTCAGACTCACCATCCACTTCTACGGTGGCGCCCCCTACTATTTTCTGGTCCCCGGGGCCCGCCGCTGGTCACCGCCTCGCCTGCTTTTTACCTCGCGGCCCTTCGCCCGTCCACGCGTTTTTCCTAGGCCTTTTATTGCCCCACCGGACGTCCTCGGTCTTTTCATCCCTCGTCGCCTTCTCTTGCCTTTTTCATCTTGGCCCTCACAGTGCTTCCGCACACTTCCCGGAGAACACAGGGGCTCGGCGTTATCATCTCCTCGCCGCCGCCCCGTTCTCTTTGTCCTCTTTTACTCCTTTTACGACCTACTTTAAAGCCCGTCCTCGTTTCAGGCCTCGCCTTTTACAGCCGTCCGTTCGTTCCTCCGGCGTTCCCGAGAGTGCCGCATCTACTCTCCTCCGGTCTCCTGGACGCTGTAAAGCGGTATTACCAAGTCGGCATTACTTCAGAAGTCTTCACCAGCTTGCCACCGGGTCTGTCTTCTGTTGTAATCCAACCATCTTTTCCACGCTGTGGTTCCTCCGAACTGACCGGAAAGCGGCTCCGTGGGACTACTTTAGACATTCGGGCCGTCGTGGCTCCCGAACGCCGTTTTTCGTTCCAACCCCGCATTTCCCACCTATATTACATCCGCAAGAGAACCAATCTTCAGCTAGGTAGCAAATCTCTACAGCCTAACGACCTGCACTCCTACTGTAGTGGTCAACGCACCGCCCCGACTCAATGGCCCCAGGTTGATCAGTCCTTTTTGGCCAAAGCCTTTTTGTGTAGCGCCGATTTGGTCGTTCCCTTGGTCCTCTTCCACCTGCGGAATCGAGACACGAAAACGACTTCATCACAAAAAGGGGTGCCCCGTTTCCTTACGTGCCCTAGCGCGCCCCACCCCAAGCATTTACTGTGCAGCCTCGTATCCTTGCTGGTCAGCTACCATCCAGGCTGGCGCAGCGTGTCCTCGGTAGGGTTCCAGGCGGTCCACATGGACCACCCCCCCCGGTTTCCCTCGTTTCTTCCGTACTACCACCCGTCCTCGGTCAAGCACCTTGACGATCAGTGCAGGGCCCATCCATGGAAATCGCAACTTCGTTCCCTTGTCCCTATCCACTACCGTATCGTGCACCCAGACCAGTTCTCCGGCGTGGTATTCCCGCCGAGTCACCTTCCCATCGTACTCGTGTTTCTGATGGATGGCGGCTCGTTTCAGCCCCGTCCGGGCCTCCCGATAGGCCGCGACTAGCCCTTCCTCCAGGCTTTCCACATAGTCGCCTACCCGTCGGGGTTCCTCCTCTGGTCCTAGAGGTCTCCCATAAATCGCCTGTCGCGGCATCATGGTCTGTCGGCCCAGCATCATCATATTCGGTGTCACTCCCGTGCTGGCTTGCGGCGTTGCTCTATAACTCATCATCACGAGCGGGACCATCTCGTCCCATTCCCGACCCGTCGCTCGGCAGCTGGCTTTCAAACAACACCCCAAAGTACGGAAACTTCGTTCTATGTACCCGTCACTCCTGGGGTGGTACGGCGTCGTTCTTGTTTTGTGTATCCCGAATAGTGCACAGACCTGAGCCACCACCTCGGATTCGAAATTCGTGCCTTGATCCGAGTGTAGTTCCCGAAACGCGCCGTACCGTGCTTCTACTTCTTCAACCAGTTTGTTCGCCACTGTCGTTGCCTTTTGATCCGGGATCGGGAAACACTCCAACCATTTGGTGAAATAGCATCCCACCATCAGGCAATACTTATTTCCTCGTTTGGTGACTGGGTACGGGCCCGAAACATCCATGGCCAGCCGTTCCATCGGCTCCCCCACTATGTACTGATGTAGCGGCTCCCGTCTTCCTCTTCCCTTTTTCAGCAACGCGCAATCACATTCTCGACATTCCTTCCGCACGTCTTCCCGGAGTCCCGGACAGTAAAACCCTTGTTCCAACAGGGCCGTCGTCCTGGCGACTCCTAAATGCGCTCCTGCCGCGCCTCCATGGTATTCCCTTACCAACTTGGCCCGTTCCCCTCGGGGAACGACCAACTGGTTCCTCCAACCATGCCCTTCTAGTTCCCAATACTTCCGATGCAGCACGCCATCCCTGAGGCTTAATCGTTCCCATTGCCTCCATAGGATCTTTGTTTCCCGGGATTCCGGAGATATGGCCTCCCAACCTGGCCGGTCCGCATCTTTTTCCATCCGTGCGACAATCGGCCCTATATCTCGATCCCTCCTCTGCGCTGCTCTCATCTCCTGCGGGGACCATCCGGGCTCGTACCCCCGGGCCCGCGTCACTACTCTCACTTTTTCGGTATTCTCGTGCTCCTCTCCACATTGTTTGCACGGATACCGGGACAACGCGTCAGCGTTCCCATGCTTCCTGCCCGGTCGGTGTTGGAATGACACATCATGCGAGTCGATAATCTCAATCCACCGAGCAGCCTGCCCCATCGGTTCCTTACTTCTCTGCAGCCAACTGACCGCGCTATTATCCGTCCGGACTATCACGCGTTGACCATAGATGTAGCACCGAAAATGCTTCAAAGCTCGCACCACCGCCAACAGTTCTTTCCGCGTGGTGCAATACTTTCGTTCGTTTGACTCCAGGGTTTTGCTCGTGTAAGCTATCACCCGTTCCTCCCCTCTCTGCTCCTGTGATAGCACGGCTCCCGTTCCCACGTCACTGGCGTCTGTGTCAAGCCACCATTGTCCATCTTCCTCCGGGAATCCCAACACCGGGGCCTCCGTTAGCGCCTTCTTCATCGCATCAAATGCCTCTTGTCGTCTCGCGCTCCACACGAATGGTTCCTCCTTCGTTGCCAATTCATACAAGGGGGCAGCCAACTCCGTGAAGCCGTTTATATGCCTTCTGTAGTACGAACATAATCCCACGAAGGCTCGTACCTCGTGGAGATCCCGCGGGACCGGCCACTCGGTTACTTGCCGACACTTTTCGGGGTCGGGTTCGATCCCGTTGAATGAGACAACGTGCCCCAAGAACGGAATCTTCTTCTGGAACAGCTTACATTTTCGCGCCTTTAACTTCAGTCCTGCAGCGTTCAATCGGTCCAGAACCCGTACCAATCTTTCCAGAGTCACTTTAAACGTTGGTCCAAAGACCAATATGTCATCCAAGTATACCAGACACTCCTCCCACACGATTCCTCTGAGGATTCTTTCCATCAGTCTCTCGAAGGTGGCTGGGGCGTTCACTAGCCCGAATGGCATCACTTTAAACTCATACAATCCTCCTTGAGTCACGAAGGCCGTCTTTTCTTGGTCCTCCGGTGCCATCTCCACCTGCCAATATCCGCTTGCGAGATCCAGACTGCAGAAGAATAGGCTTCCCCCCAAAGTGTTGAGGCTGTCCTCTATCCGTGGGAGCGGATAGGCGTCCACTTTCGTAGCCTGGTTCAGTTTTCGGTAGTCAATACAGAACCTCGTTCCTCCGTCCTTCTTTTTGACTAGAACGGTCGGGCTACTCCACGCACTCCCGCTCTCCTGGATAATCCCTAGATTTAACATATCCTCCACCAGTGCTCGTTCTTCCTCTCTCCTGGTGGCCGGATACCGTCTGACCCTCTGCTTGATCGGCATCTGATCCCCCGTTTTAATTCGATGTACTAAATCTGTACGTCCTAACTCATGTTTCGAGGTCGCAAACATTTGTTCCCGGGCCATGATGGCTTTCTTCAGCTCTTCGCCCTCCTTCGTGGTCAGGTCTTTCTTAGCCTCCCCTATCATTTCAACGAGCGCTCCAGGGGGTTCTTTTGCTTCACTTCCTATTCCTCGTACCTCTTGTACGAAGGTGGCTTCTCCGAGTACCCCGCCGGTTTCCAATTTCGCGCTCTCGGTCCCTCGGTTGGCCACCCAAACTTCATTTTCTTCTCCCAATGTCACCGTTCCTGGGATCACCTCCAGTCCCATAGGTAATCCAGCGCCGGTGATGACAGCCAGCTGTCCACTCTGTCCTATGTCCATTCTCGCTACTACTGTTACTCGGGTCACTTGGAGTGGGGGTATTTCCGTCGTTTTCTCGATTCGCACGACCTGTCCTCCGACGGTAACTGCCCGAATCCCATCCGTTCTTTGTTCTACTCCCGGGATTCGTTCCCCCTCTCCCTCCCCCTCGGCGGGCAGGAAGATGGCACTCGCGTGGGGCTTAACTGTCAGCCGGTATTTCACCGCGAAGTCGTTTCCCAGGATCCCTTCATCTCTACCGATATCTGCCACCATGAACGTCCACTTCAACACGCGTGTTCCCAATTTTACTGGCAAGTTCGTGCATCCGTAGCACCGCAACGGACTACCATCCACCGAGCAGAGACGTCCTTCATATCCATCCAGTTCTTCCCATTTTCGTCCCCACTCTCTCCAGAGGCGTTCCGACAGCAGACTGATCATAGATCCGGTATCAACCAAAAAACGGACGACACTCTCTCCCACCATCCCGGCCACATAAAGTCCACATTCTCCCATGCCTACTACTTCTCTCGCCGCGCCCGAAGGGGGCCCCGCGCTTACTGCGACGGCGACTGTCCGTTTCCCTGACGCTGAGAACACTCTCTTGCGAAATGGCCCTTCTGGTGACATTGATGATACTCTAAATCTTCTTTTCGCTTCTTAAACGCCTCCCTCCGGGCCGTTGCTTGTCTTCTAGCTTCCCGTTCTTCTGCCAATTCTTTCATCATCTCCTCCAACTTACCGTTCAAGGCCATGATCTGTGTATTGGCGTCCTCCTCGGGCTTCACTGCCCGCAGGAGGCGGCGTGAGTATCGTTCCTGTATTTCTACCACCTCTACCGCCTCCTCTAGTGTCTTGCATCCTTTCTCTGCACACTTCAGCTGAAGGTCTTCCCCAACTGCAGCCTGGAACGCATGTAATGCTGCTTTTTCCTGGCTAGCGTAGTCGTTGGAGAAGTAGGCTCTCGATGCCAGTCGCCGGGCATTATCAGCCAACTCCTTCGCTGTCTGGTTCTTTACACGTTTCAAGCCCGCCAACTCTTGCAGAGCATTACACGTGTCCTTCTCCTGACCGAACCTCCGGCGCAACGCATCCACCCTCGCTGAGTAACGGAGTCGTTCCCTGTCCGGGAGTCCGACAAAGTACATTCGTGCCGTTCCCGTCAGCGAGAGAAAAAGCATCGCCGCTTTTTCCTCGGCCGTCCAGCGTCCCAATGTTGCGTACTCCTCAAACTGGTTGATCCATCCCTCGAAATCCGGTTTACCGTCATACTTCTCTGGTCGTAAACTGAACTTCTTCAAACTCGCTCCTTCCTGACCGGTCTGTTGTTGTTGCGCCTGCACATTCTGCTCATCCGTCGGGGTGGACGTTCCCATAAAATTAAACTGCCTACCCATGATGGTCGTGTCCTCCCCTTTGGTCTCGGTTTTCGCACCTCCTTTCTCCTCCCCACCTTCCTTGAAAGCGACGTCAGAATCCATCTGCTCGAAGACTGCCGCAGTCGCCATGAGTATCCAATACCGATGAAACACCCAAGATCCACAAGTCCGTATGTGCCTATTTCAGCACCACCGCTGCCACCAGTGTGACGTTCTCTGGTAAGTCGGGGTTGCCGATTCTTACAACAGAGGAACGTGGGGGTTGTTCGGGTCTCGGGGCGGACGGGGAATCCGGGCCAAGAACCGAGATGTGTTTCTAGAGTCGTGCCTCGCGCACAAGGGGGGGCTGAGCGAATCGATCGGGAATCGGCACTCGATGTCGACGGAGGACTGCGGGGGAGGGAAATTATGGTAGGGGTACGGGTCGGCCGGGGGGCGGTCCACCCCTGAGTTCCGGTCCGCGGGGGCGACGGGCCGACGGTCGCCTATTGTTTGGTAGCGTGGGGCCGAGCATGCCGCGCCCTCGTCCCCGCGGACTTCGCTCCCTCGTTCCGCTCCCCATGTCTTCGTACCATACTACGCCTCGGTTTCCGGTACTACTTCGGGCCTTCGTGCCCTACTCCGTTCCCTCGTTCCTCGTTCTTCGGGCCATCGGGCCCCTTACCCTATGTTTCTACTACCTATCTCGAACTTCGACTGTTTTGTCCTAACTTCGGCTTAATTACTCTGTTCGGCTCATCTTTAGCGGTTGTTTCAGGAAAGAGGACACGTCTGGACACCAGGAGAACTGTTAAAGAACTCTGTTTATTCGGGCCTCACCGCCCCTTTATATACTAGAGAGGTCAGCCCTGATTGGCTGCCTTCGGTCACGTGACCTACAACTGACGTCACTTCCGGTTTATATATTCCGTTTCCGGTTTACATTTCACTTCCGGTTTACATATTTCCGGGTTTCGTTCCATTACGTTTTCGTTATTCGTTCTTTACATATTCGTTATTCGTTCTTTACATATTCGTTCTTTACATCTATTTCGTTCTTCGTTCTTTACATATTCGTTCTTTACATCTATTTCGTTCTCTTACATATATTTCTATCATTACCTTATTTCTATTATTTTAACCTCTATGTATTTTGGCTGAATAGCCGTTCATCACACTATAAAACCTGACTACATCTGTAATTGAAAATATGCGTACATTTCCCAAATGCATTATTGACACAGACGTTGGAATGTAAAAATAAATCCATTTGATTTTTCATTTCATCTTCAGATGCAGTATCATTTGTCAGAGAAGGAGGTTACACAAGTTACTTGATCTATAATTCATTCACATTTTAACGAATAATTTATTATGAAGCATTTTTTTTGCAACGAGGCCTTTCATGTCGATGAGATCAGAAAGGCCAAGGCAATCTTTATGACATAAAGATGCATTTTACATTCTGCAGTAATGCTAATTATCCAGCATTTTGCACCCGCATTTAGTATTAAGAATGTTGGGTTTCTCCCGTAGCCTCATGGTGCGTTATGATCAATCCCACTTCAGATCAATGTCAGAAGTTGTATTTGGATCTAATAGTGTGATGCATGTAACACAAAAGACAATAACCTTATCCACTTTAGACTCTGATTTTAGCCTTGTCGAACTTAGTACCCTACAATTATAATCCCAGGGTGTAACATCGTAGCTAAACATATTGACGTGTCCGTCAGGACCAAAAACTCGTCATGAACATTGATACATTATAAAGTGTACATGCTCGAACCTTGTTGCAAAGATAGACCAACTGACCCAGGTGGGATACTTTTAAGCTATGAGTTCTATTGTCTTATGTATGAAATGATAGTTGAAGGTGGCAGAAGTTTAGGAATTCTCACTCCCTTCAAAGACTTACAAACAAAATAACCTTTCAGCGGTTACACACAATTTATAGCTTGAATAAGCCTGGGAAGCTGCAAACGAATTTTGTGTGGTCGATTTTCAACTCACATGCAGCTCTGAACATTCTTAAAAAGACTGAGATGCTCGGAGTAGGCCCAACGAGCACCTCCGAGTAGATATGAGTAGTTGGGAGCAGCTCGGAGCAGCTCGGAGCAGGCACCACGTCTATTGTCTCTGCCGCCGCTGAGCACTACTGCCTTCTCCGACCACGTCCCTGCCCATGAATTATAGATGAAAGGCCTGCCATTATTACAAACAGGACGGAGAGTGGGCAAACCCGGATAGAGGTGGGGGCTTACTATAACGACCGGCCGTCATGTGAGCTAGTGCATACATCGGCGGGATGTTGGGCATGAATAAAACAAAGCTCGCCAGGCCTTTATGACGAAGTGGGCCGGCCGTAGCCGCCACCAAGTCTTACCTACACGAGTCCATCACTGCTTTAATAACGCCATATTCCTCGGCTATGGCCCAAACCGCCATATGCACCTGGTGGGTGTGGTAGCAGGGGGTCTCGCCTCTTAGATGTTAGCGGTTTCTAGGATGATATTCAACCTTTTATCCAGTATGTGGCATGATGTATGCAGGTGTAAGGGAGCTCTTTTATCCTCGTCCATAAGTGTGGTGCTCTCCAGGGGGCACTTGTAACTTGGAATTAGCATTTAGGGAAATGACCTTTCGGCTAATACTTTGGTTGTTTACACTCTTGGGAATTCTGCCTCTGCTGGCTACATCCCTTATTGGGAATTGGAAAACGGTAAGAGCTGTTGTGTTGAAGTAATCTTTCCTTATAATATCAAGGGATTTATTATGGTTAATTATACTCAGGTCAGACACAATTCGTTAAGTGTACTTTTATGAAAAAAGCTTTTAAATTTTTAAAACCTTTTGAAATACTTCAGAGTTTCCTGATTCAGCATTCCTATGTATTTCATCTGAACTATCTCATTTTTTACCTAAGGCAATAGCCCTTTATTCTAGCCAAAATTAAAAAAATCAAATTATTCCACAAATTTGTTTTCCTCCCCTAGAGCCCCACTCTTCCCTCCCTTAAACCTGTTGCTCCTCCCCTGTTAACCCTACCCCCGACGTGGGACCAGAGGCCGGGGGTCCCTCGCCGCCTCCCGCCCTAACACCATCTTACGGTTTTATTACAGCCTCCCAGCTTATTTAGGGTAATTGAGTTTCTAATTGCCTTCAGTTCTGAGAGACACTGGCTGGTGGAAAACGGCAACTTCTGAGCTAGTAAACAGCATCAAGGTGCTCTATCCAAAGTAGTAAACACAGTTTAAAGAGGCTAGGTATAGGTATGATAAACAAATAAATTTTAGACGAGGCAGGCTGTGGTATTCAATAGAAAAACGAGGCCGGTGGGAATATCACCCTAGCGCTTGTTATAACAGTTATTACTAAACTTGCTCATGTCACGAGAAATACTGATTTCGTGCAGAATTTGAGAGAATGCACCTGTCCAATTTTAATTTGGTTAGCGATAACAGATAAATAAAAGAGGCGTGACATTCTCGAAGTAAAAAGGTTGAAAATGATAGCATAACAGGTAGCACTTTGGTCCTTTTTCTCCTGTTGTTTGTTCAAATTGTCATCACGAAACGGCTATTTGTGCTTGGCTGACCTTTTAAGAATACCCAAGTGAACCAAACATTGGTAAGACTATTTCAAAGGCAGTCATAAGTTTAGCATTAACATTCATGACATACCTGTCATTCCAATACATATCCGAACGCCCACTCTTCCTTAACATCTGTGAATAGTATATCCAGGAGACAACATTTATAAATATGATTTTTTACCTGTTTAGATACATTTTTATGTCTGGCCCAACTGTGGTCAAAATACGAATATTATTTGGACCACAGCTGGGCTAGATATAAAAAATAACTTAGATATATAAAATGTTTTACTGACTAAAATGCAGTGATATAGACCCATGAGTATAGGGTCTCTAGCTTTAGGTAAAACAATCATCTCAGTCAAGTGGGCGGTAGGCCGTCGGACAGGTCTGCCACACGGCCTCTCTATACACTCCACGGCCCCATACATTGTCTCCGGCCCGCGCAGGACGAATCCCCAAACAGGTCCTCCAGGGTGGGCCCAGGAGTAGGGGGCGCCGAGTGTTAGGGTAGGACTTTCTTGGAAAGGTTAATAGCAAAAGCACTAAAAGAGCACAAGGAATGTTCAGAGGCTTGGAGTGATCTAAAAGTTAACATTTGAAACATCGACTGTGGTACTACCTTTAACGAACAACATGCATTGCTGTACGTTGGTTGTTGTAAAATGTCATGTACACTGAATTACCTATAATGTGCATACTAACAGTCTTTTTATAATCAACTTGATTAGTTTATATCTATAACTCTTGTAGTTTACCTCTGTAACATTAGTATTCACTTTTCATGTATACTTGAAGTGTTTCTGAACGGACGACATAAGAAGTTTCAAAATCATTAAAGAATACAAAACTGAAAAAGCACCATGCCCAAGGACTACGAAAGCACGAAAAAGTACACTGGAGAGGAAAGCGAATTCGTGTTAGATTGACCAATGATTATGTCACACTACATGCATGCTTTTTCCTGCTTGGCTTGTGGACGGAATATACATTTTTACGTCAGGCACATTATATACTGAATTTCAGGACGGACCCACGTGGATGGAGGCGGTCCGAGTATATGTGTACTGAGACTCTACCATAGGTCTTTGTATAAAATTATAAGGACAGCAGCTGCTATAAAGGGGGGGGGGGGTATACTTTTACAAGTCAAGCTTTTTCATGTCAGCCTTACCAAAAAAAAAGGAATCAAAGAAGCGTGAATGCATAATCAGTGCACCAGAGCATTTAGTGTAGACCGCGTACCTGTGTAGTCACGTGGCCATATCATAGTGATTAGGAGGCTATAATATAGATAAAAAGTTCAATGATAGTTATATAACTATGAGTCCGTGGGATTCAGTTAGATAAATTTGGCATGGAGATATGTTCTAGACATGTTTGATTTCTAACTAATATACCTAAAGACACCACTGTTATCACAGTACTCTACTCTTAGTTCCAGGCCAGCCACCAGAGGGGCTCATGGCGTCAGCGCATGTGTACTCAGTGAGCTACTCCTGAGCATCTCCCAGATCAGAGGACACTGAGGGGATTAGCCCACGGCAGACACAAGGCTGTAACCGGATCGCCCAAGATGTGGCCGGTTTGAGACCAGACCCATTATTGGCACCATAAGTGAAGGAATAATCTGCCAAAAAGCATTGTTGGGTTTGATGGGGTGGGTGATTGAGACCTATAAAGGGGAATCGGGTGGTATTATTGAGTTGTAAAGTGCGCTGAACGACGACAGCAGTCACTTGAGTTAAGGCCGTATTCCACATACCGAAATTGCAGGCTGCCGATACTGAGCCTCTCCATAGCAACGTTCCATACCGGCAGCCCGTGCTTTCGGCGCAATATTGGCTGCCGAAAATGCGATATCGGCCACCGAAAGCGCAATATCGGCCACCCATACAAAATGCAGGAAATATTTACCAATATGTTGGTAAATACTATTGGCAACGCCAACATTGTAGCAGCTGCAAATCGGCAGCGCACTTTCGGTATGTGGAATACGGCCTTTAGGGGGAAGGCTGTTTTGGATAGCACGTGCATGTAATTTGGGTATTGGTAAAGATACTTCTGATTGGTTTTTATTGTCATATGTATCAGAACAAAATGATATAGAGCCTGCTGACTTATCCAATGGCTGCTTTTAGCAGATTATTATGGGGATCTGCTAAAACAGGATCTGTACCATTTATATCTTTTTATATCGGTTACCTGTAATAATAAGTACAGGTAACTGACCAGAAATAGATTAATACAAATGCCGATGTTCGATTTACTTGGTAGAGGAATGAATAAGCACTTTTGTACATGATTTGGCCGCAGGTTCTGTAGAACTCAACAAGAGCAAGTTCGAAATAAAGTTGTGTTGTTACAAATTAATTGCTTAATAATTGCACATTTGAATTGAATCAATTATAATTTCTTATAATCGTTAGACGTTTGAGCAGATTTCAAGTGTCTTGCTTTTATTTCACAGTAATGTAAGCAGTTAAATATAAAAGCATCCAAAAAAATAACAAGTGACAAATTAAGTTCTAAAACTAACACGTGGGCTTTAGGAAACTTATCATTTTGTTTGCTTGACTATACACATACTACTGACCACCTTGAAGAAACATAGACACCTTCCTCGTTGTCGGCTACAAGATTAGCTGGTCTGATTAGGATGCGTCTTCATCCAAAGCACCGATCACTACCCTAACCTAAGTGCCCCAATTTCCCACAAAAGGAATGGCTTGGCCGACCCTGGTGAGTACTATGACCTTCTTACAACCAATTGGAGGGCTGGCCGGGCCTGTCTGCGCTGTCCTCCAGTCCCCCCGGGGAGACCTCCCTGACCACCCTGGAGTGGTGTAATAGAGATTAAGGCTTGGGAGGCTGGATGAGCTGGGCCTCCTGGGGTGGGTCCAGCCCCTGGAGTCGTCCATCAGCCTGACTAGCCCGCTCCGACCGCCACCCTCATCACTCCTGGAGGACATACGCTCCTCCTGGGTCCAGGATGGTATTGGAAAGGGCCAGTCCACTTTTTCTTCTGTAATACGCCTATGTAGTCATCCATGTGTCAAGGTAAACGGTTTGGATGGGGTTGTCAAAGCGATACCTCACGCATGATTAATTATAGTATACCTTGGTAGTTTGTTGACCAAAAAGAAGATTGATATTGGTAAATCCATTTTAGAATTTGGAATATATGTACAATATGTTTACTAGCCTTTCGAACTTCCAGGGGGATGCTTTTGTAATACCCTTATCGTCATCATAGTGAAAGATGCAAGCCCGGAGAACAATTGCACCAATACTTTCCAATTATATCAGGTTATTTTGTATAGTGGGTGTAAATGCTTGCAATTGGGGGTAAAGTCAAAGGGGTATGTGTCTAGGAGGTAGGTATTTCCAGAGTTAACGTTGACATTTTAAGTATTGGTGGCATTCCAAGTCATATAATGAACTAATATTATCACCTTCAGAGATGGACATTGCTTTCGAACACGGGAGAAGGCTATGAAGGGCCTCATGTGAGACGTGCTTGGGTTGAATGATATAAACATTCAGAATCACTCTTGATTAATGAGGCTTCAGGCGATTACATTGAAACTGATGCTTTATTTTGAATTTTGAAGAGGAGATTTTTAAGAAACATCTGGTTGCAACAAATTGAACATAAGATGGGCTTCGGATGATCCACGATACAAAACCAGCATGCTACATTTATGTTTTATCCAACAACATCATTCCACTGCCAGAACAGTTCCACAAAGAAGCCTTTCAGGGAATGAGGATCTTGAGAACTGAGACTCAATTGTACCAAATGAAGGGAAAAGTTCACATCAATCCAATTGGTCCGAACCTGCAGGTGAGTAGCATAACATTTTGCTTCCCTATTCGGTGCACGTCAGGGATTTGCACCATTGGCTATTTAGATTACAGTCAGGCCTGTTAACCACTGGCCTTAAGCCTCTGTCTTTATTACTGCCAGCGACACAGGTTGGCCTGTAGGTGACCAGCACATTACTGACACAGTCAGAGGTAAACGTAGCTGCCACTCACTGAAGGGAGAAAGAAGACTAACAACACTAGAAACAGAGAACTGTGAATACTGGTGCTATTCACCTGATTAATGATGATGCATACCTCCTACAAATCGGGGCATTTGAAAATATATTCTTTACCGTCAATTTATGGGGAGTAGAGAAAAACTTGTTTTGAAACCTCTATATCTGCATCATTAAACCGATTTGAAACAGTTACAATGTATTCTAAAGAGATAAAGGATTTACCCAATTCATAACTATATATTGACATAAATATAACTATATATTGACATTTTAAAATACCCTCTTTGCAATAGCACTTGACAATGGTATAATTTGAGTTAATTCCCATGCATGGATCATTTATCCATGCATATTCCCTAGCTCCCTCCTTTGGCAATCCTTACTTACACTGTCTGTGTAACACACCTTCCCCTCCGACACTATACTCTAACGACCTGTACGAAGGGCACTCTAACCCGGGCCTACAGCCTCCAGGTGCCTGTCCCCAGCTAAAGGGGATCGTTGACATACAGTAAAAAGGGATGACTCAGAGGAAGAGGTCCTCCCCACACAAATAATGCATCGCCAAAACACCTTCCCTTTCCTTGCCCGCTGGGAAACTAGGCTATATTCCCCACCTGGAGTGGAGTACTCGCCTCAACCCATGTACCTAAATGTATCTTCTCTGCTTCTCTGGATTAAATAACTCAACAGTGTATTACCTAAGGAGGAGGGGGTAGTAGGGAAGGGGATCTAAGGGATTCCAGGTGCTTTAAATGTACTGCTACAATGTCATCAGGATTAGGGAATCAAAGGGGAGTGTGGAGGTGATATTGGGGCCTGAAGTAGGCATAAACCAGAATTTAGAGCCTCCGCTAGCAGGCTATTCATTACCACATTTAGTCATTCTGTCAGTATCTAATCCACCTTGAAATCTAAATGATTTACCAAAGTGCAAGGCACTACGGGAAAGAGAGAAGACGTATCATCACTCCAACTAGCAAATAACTTCAGTGAAATATTCCATATGGCGTGTTACGTATATCACATAAAACAAGCGATCCAGAATTCCCCTAGCATAATTATAGTCTGCTTTATAATTGACAGATAATTGATTACATATGATTTGGTTTATTCTACTTCTTTTTAGTGTAGCAGAACCATACGTGTCCCCCTAAAACACCCTCTTTTAATACGGCCTATACAAATGGAGATATCGGCATATCCGTGGTGGTAGATGACCAGTATATATAGGAACAACAGTTGGAAAATTGTCGTAAATCCAATCGACAAAGAAAAAGATGGCAATATAAAAGTCAATGGAGTCAGTTCCTATATCTGTGCAGATGTAATTGATATGGCAAACCACGTAAAACTGGACCAGTATTTGCTACTTAAATAGGCTTATCATCCCACTGTTGGTCCCGTAAGGCTTATTTGATGGGCCATCTCATGGTAATAGGAAAGGAAACCTTTCAGAAAATAATTGAGTTATCCAATTTATTTAGGTATCTGGCAGGATAATGGCCTCGATAAAGAAATAAATACTCCTGGGATTCCGGTTTTCTCTACAGTAAATAACAAGAGAACCTCTGAGCCCCAGGATCTCACAGAAACATTGGTTGAGAACCCCAGCATCAATCCCTGATAAAACGTGCACGGATTTTCATTGTGAATTTAAAAGCCAGTCCACAAGTATATATGATTTGGATGAGTATATTTGAATAACATGTAATGGGAATTGTGCAGTGCTATGCAGCAGCGTAGACCCATGTCATAACATTCAAACGAATTTAGCCAAAGTCTGCTGGTAGTAGCTAAAATCTTGTGTCAATCAATAACCTCTTATCCATTAGGCCAATTCGTCACCGATCAGTGTGTTATCATTTAAGTGACTGTAATTAGCAATTCCAGCTGTCACAGAAAGAGGTGACAGCATTGGAAAATAACCTCCAATTGGGATTGTTAGGGGAAAGTGCTTGTTGTAACATTCACAGACAGAATCGCTACTAATAAGACATCAACTTTAAAACTGTAGTGACCAATTAGTCAAATTAGTTTAAAAAATATGGTCTATGCACTGTTTGCCTGATATAAATTGTGCTTCGAGAAATTATAGAACTATGCTATCAAAATGTAATATCTTTTTAGGTTTACACATAACAGATTCACTACCCATGTGGCTGTCTCTATAACTGTCTCATAGCAGCAATGCAGAGTTTTAAGGGTACAAAGTGCTTGGTAAACTCTGGCAGCAGTGGCCTTGGGTCCTTGTTACCAACAAACTGTCAACACCGGCAGTCATTAGGCAGTTTCCGACTGGCAAGGGGAAACAGTGGCCCTCACAACCCAGTCAGCTTTCTTTAATTAACCCTGGAGATGGGCTGATTTATTTGAAGCGTCTGTTAATGATGTTAGAGAGGCGGGCACATTGCCTGCCGACCGGTTTACTGGCGCGTTAGTCTGTTCATTAGATCTGTGGAATTAGCTAAGTACTAAAAGGCTTCGTGTTGAGACCCCTGCTTTGCCATATTTCATAACTTACGACGTCTCTAGGCTTTCCAAGCAGCTGGCAAACAATGTCCCCATCATAAATACACTCCTCTGTGCTTCAGCCATTTAATAAAGAACAAGGACCTGATGGTTCTATATTGCCTTTGGGGATCTATCCTCCATAAGACCTCAGATAACAAAGGCATTTCCCAACCTAATAGATATTTCCTTTCAGTACTTCCCTGAATGCGTGATATTAGAATGTGTAATATAACTCTCTCTATATATGTATATAGATAGATATAATAAAATGATATATCTTAATTACGGTAGGCCTTACACCAGATTTCATACATTGTCGAAGTGAATTGTATTGAACACAGTTCGACATTCAACTGAAACTCAAGTACCTTGTACTGAATATCTTTAGAAATAACCTTGAAACCTCTCTTCGACCTTGATCGTAAGCAAAGTACATCCACAGTCATCGTGAGAGAAACACATGCTTTATGGGAGTGTTAGAGTGTAAATCTTTAACAATAATTAATAAAATGATAGAGGAAAACTAAGATGATGCTCCTCCATATTTAAGATTCCTTAGAAACAATTTTCTACAGGTGCCACAGAGGTATGCAAATATAATCAGTTATTTTACCTACTGTTGGCCCCTTTTCACTATTCTGTCGTTCTATTCGATACATTATCTTTTGCTGCCATAGCACAGTTTAGACAAATCCCTCCCCAGTGTTAAGCACTGCAGACCCACAACTGTCCAGATGAATGGCAAACAAACAAAGCGCATCCCAATATAGGATCGATTAAGCTGACCTTGGTATTGACACGGCCTTGACCCGCTTGACCCCTGGCGGTATCACGTGACCCTGAGGCTGAATGGCGGCCCACCACGTGACTGCTATCATATTCATGGGCCACGGGTTGGGGCAGGGCCGCTGGGGGACTCCAGGGGAGGGGCAAATCAAATTACCACGGCTTTCTTATGAAGTTAGTATGGCCGGCCTACCCTCGCCACTGACGTCCACTCGGGGGCGCCACTCATTTCCGGCCACGTGACACCTGTTGTTGTCTCGCGAGACGTCGCGAGAAATCGCTGGCGTTCCCGAGAGGCTCGGAGAATTTCAATGAATCTTTACATATCAGTAGACGAGTTTGCCCTCTATATACGTGCCCCTTTCGAACCTGTGTTCTGTCTACTGCCATCCCTGGTATCAAGTAGTCTATGTGAATGTTCTATCACTATTACGTGACCGTTACATGACATAATTATATACAAAAGCTTGAAGTCCTCTAGGCATAGATATTATCAGGAATAATCTACTTTGAATTATCTGGAATGTTATATCATTTGCCATGCCACACAGGAATAAGTATAACCAAAATCTTCTCTTATATTCTACATACCCTTACAAACACTTGTTTTACTGTGTCTCTGATAAGCTGAGGGCAAAACTTGCCAACCCTCCCTGAAAAAAGGAAAATCATTTTTTTTTTCAATTATGCCGTCCAATTACCCTACTCCCCTCGAATACTGGACAGTCAAGTTGTGCGCCGATTGACGTGGCTCAAGAAGGGCGGGAAACGGCAGCCTAATCTCGTCTGCTCGGGCCCGCCAAAGTGGAGGGAACGTCTGCTTCTTCCTGACAGTCCCAGATAGAAGGAAAGTTAACCAACAAAGGTGGCGGTCAGTCTGAAAGCACCTGGTGGGGGTTATTGAAAGCTGGAGGGACAGTTTGGGGATAAGGATAAGAGGGAAAGGGTAGGTCCGCTCCCAAAGGGGTGGACTTTGGCCGGTCAGTGGGCTGCAGACAGTCAATACATTAATGATCGGTGACGAGCCACGGCCAATACATGTTTGGGGTAATGAAATAAACGGTCAGCCATAAAAAGATGCATCTGCATAATGTAATTACCCCACTGCTATATTCAATCTACTACCACAGGGTCCAGAAGCCTGTGGGACTAACGTGATCAAAATCTTACTTCTCAGATCGAAGCTTTGCTGTTTTTCTCATGCCCATTTTGCGTTGAAAAGGGATTTCTGCATGATGCATCAATATGGTTGTAACATGGCCATGGGACTCAATTCCAACTGCATGTAGTTCTGGATAAATTTTATGTTGAAGTTACAACTGAAGCATTTCCTTTACTTTTCAATTGCATATCTATTACCACTTTAATAAACAACCAACTTCAACAAGCAATTATGTTCCGGTTATCCTTTTACTATCACCTTTCCATTAGAATTGGCATAATTTTACATTCATATAAGGATTGTGCATTGCAAACAACTATTTATGTGTTTAGTAGAAATATGAACCAATGAGTAAAGTAATATTATAAGCCAACTATGAAGGGAATACATGAAACAAATACAATAAATAATACATGTTCACTTCCAGATGAAATATTCCAAATCCTTAGATATAGAATGAAAGTACCATGCCAGGAACATTCTATACCACTCGTTTCTGGCATGGTACAGCAATAACCTATAACTGTTACAAAGTAACCCAGCAATGTGCCTCTTACCTTTATTTGAGCGAGGGAATGTTCCAGAGAAACATAGATATGATCAAACTTCAACAAGGCAAGTGCCACCTCAATAACAAGTACTGACCCGCTATGCTAGTTCGATCCGACCCCTAACTCTGTACAGGTGGTAGTAACCTGATCCCACATGCTGTGCACGCCCGTACTGATCCTAAGGACAGGCGCTGGACACAGAGACACGCCTGTGAGTTATGATCATCCTGTCAGCCTACTTAGACCTGGCACCATTTTTTACTATTTTTTCTTGGGTTTCCCCAACCCACTTCTCTGAATGGACTACCCGTGCTGAATAAGGTCAGGATATCTTGCTTTTCAGCAGAAAGAACTAGTTCACGACTAGATATTTTGCCCTATAATAATCCTTTTCCTTTTGCCTTATAATATTCCTCAAACCATGACGGGTCTTGGCTTCGGCTTAGCCAGTCCTGAGTGCTCAATACATGAGACCTGCACTTATTGAAAACTCTCATTATTCTAAAAGGAGAATACAGTCTCAAACTTACAAATCCTGTCCTTTCTATCTTTCCATAGAAATTAACATATCGTCAGGTAGATCTAGTTTCTTATAAGCTCGAACGTCAGGGGCGGATCCAGAGCCAGTCGGAGGGGGGGGGGGGGGGCAAACCAACCACCCTATAAAAAAGTGAAAAAAAAGACCGAATCAGTTATGTATGAATCAAGAAGTGTAGATTATTGCGAAAATTCCACTCTGTCTAGTGGGGGCAACCGCCCCTTTTGCCCCCCCCCCCCCTCCTAGACCAGCCACTGTCTGTTACGTTATGATACATCTTAGTATAACCAATCTACATCTCTACGTAGAGAATAGAGACCCTATCCTGACCTAGACTACTAGGGTACAGGAGGAGGCTGGAGGGCCTGGTGCCCCCACAGAAGACGGACGACCCCCCGACCTGACAGTGACACAGAATATCGTCTTTGTGCCTCGCGCCCAGCCTCAATCCGCTCTGCGCATGTCCGGAATCGGAACGGGCCAATCAGAATTAGCGACAGGAAATGAGGACGGCCAGTCGATCAACTTTATTGTTACTCCTGTAATCGAGGTGTTCCGACAGAGCCTAGGGGTTTGGGGTGGGTAAGGAGGTGGGGGAAGGGGGGGGGGCAACGGGCTGG